>JAPWTK010000089.1:730000-1379383 GCA_029963805.1 Aromia moschata | reverse complement strand
TTCTTTTAACGCTCGGTGCAATCGAACCGATTAATGACTCGTCCGTGGCGTTCCCCCCCCCCCGATGCGACTTCTCCCCCCGCAACAATAACCGACGCAAAAGGTTAATCGTCGCCGCGGCCTCCGCGCCAAATGTCACCAAATGTCAGCGCCCAGAAAAGGGCCCAAAGCGACCCCGAACTCCACGCTCCACGGCCCACTGCACGGACCTCAGAATCGCCTCTTTGCGACCGGAACGATGTTATAGAGACGAAACGTCGAGTTACAAGGCAATTAGGGCAATTTGCGCCGTGTATATTATAAATACGCGGCGGGTATGCGGAGGGCTCTGGAATAAACCGTGGGTTAAAAAGGTCTGTTGGCCTGTGATGTACTCGACGGAGAGAGGGTGATGTTGAATACATGTTCAAGCTTAATTCCTAGCATTTTTATAATTTTCCTTGTACCAATCGACCCTTGATTGCCACTGAAAATTGGGCAGATACTTCCCCAGTTTTGCATTGCTAGCTGTCTTTCTATATTGTCTTTCTATATCGTAGGCTTTGACTAACTCTTCGGCCAATTCTTTTATTGATTTTTCATCAACTAAAATGGAATAAACAATTATCAATAACTAGGTGACAAAAATATTTATTTACCCAAAAGTATTATGGGTTAGACTTCATTGTACTCCCTCAATACCCACAAATCTAACTTAGTCAAGTCTAGAGAGTAAATAAATAGCCTTATTGGTTTGGTTATTATTGGTTACCCATAACGGTAAATGTATCTCCTCCTGACATTTGTGGAATTACTACCATCAAACTTTCTAATTACAAAATACATTACCCTGTTCTATTATGTCATGTAATTTTCTACTGAGGCCTGGCCTATCACGTGGCTGGATTCGGCATTGTAATTACCGTGAGGTCCGAACACATTACACGGAATAACGGAAGTAAACATACAGCCGTGCTGTTCATGGTACGCCTTATTCATAACGTCTATAAGCCTCTTGGCGTAACTATAACTAAAATTGGATGGATGAGGGGGTCCATTATGTTCCTAAAATAAATTAATTGAATCTAATTATTGTACCAACCATTGTTTCAGCTATCGGATACAGAGTTTTGTCAGGAAATATGCACTTGGAAAGGCACGATACCACTTTTTGAACACCAGTCTCATAACTTACTTGCAAAACGTTATCGTTCATTTGCAGATTTTTCCTCTAAAAAAAAATACATGTACATGGGCTAAGAACACAAAGAAACAGATGAGACCTACTAAGAAGTCTAAGTTATGTGACATATTGTGGAACAGACCCCCCACCATTGTGGCTAGGTGTATTATATTTTTTTAGCACCGTAAGTTTTTCGCAAAACTTTTTTAAATACATCCAAAAAAATGATTTTAAATAGTGGACGCCACCCGCGCTTGCTATCGTTTTGTTCAGGATTTATTAAGGAATTTATTGATATATAAGGTATCCCATGATTATGTTAAAATTTAATGGGCGTGTTCTACAGGTGATTTTATGGGGAGCCTTTTATATTAATTTTTCCGAGTAGATCCCTCCCATTTATTCGTACATTTATTTTACATTTCACTATTTAGTTTCATTTAGTCATAGATGTGTTACCTACCTATTTTTGTATTAAACCTTAGACTGATATATTTAGGCATCATTTTAGATTTGAGAGCATTGTGAAATTTAATTTTTTGAGTATACGTTACCATAGTCACTTTACCTTATGTATGTTTTGTATCTCACAAGTAACACTACCCAAAATGGTATTCGCCGATTTTCCTACAACTTTCCAAAAACTTTCATTACATATGTAGAAGTCACTTTAAACCATTTTTAGCTACCCGATTTTTGTTCAGCAGCAATTCAAGAAACGAGACCATCACATCTTTACGTTTTTAGGGACGCTGCTCTGAATTAGGGGTCCATATGATCCATTCAGGTCTCAATCATGGTCATTTCAAGGTCAAACGTGTGAAAAACAGTTCTCAACATAGTAAACCACCACATCAATACGTTTTCAGGGCCACTGATTACGAATCTGAAGTCAGATTCGCGTAATTCAACATGATGTACTCCAATATGGTCGACATCGACACCTAAATCTGCGAAGATATTCATGAGATTTTGAAAATTCACTCTTTCTTGGCACAATCCATAGCTAACAACGAGGATGTAAAAAGTTCTAGCTCTAGTTTTGTTCTCTTTTTTTCATGTTTTTGTTTTCTTTTGCACAGTTTTTTTTTTATTTTGAATTTCTTAAATTTGATATTAAATGGAAAAATATAGAAAAGTGGAGCTAAAACTCTCTATATCGTCATCTTTATGCTGAAAAAGAGTGAATTTTCAAATTCACATATAAAATTTCGAAGATGGTGTCGGTTTCGGCCATATTGAAGCCGCCATCTTGAATTTCGCAATTCTAATAGCGGATTCGTAATCAGCGACCCCAACAACGTGAATCTGTGATGGTCTCGTTTCTTAAATTGCTGCTCAAAATCTTACCTATAGGCCCGAAAAACGACAGAATTTTTTAGTTGTACGTAGTTGACTACCCCTTTGAGGTACAAGGTTGTAAACAAAAATCAAAACACTCAAACCTTTTGTACAAATATTTAATGACGACGAATTGCAAGAAGATTATATTCAACAATATGGAGCTCGTGCGCATACTACTAGGGAGACAGTTAAATATATAGGCGAATTTTTCGAAGATCGTATAATTAGTTTGAACACGTCTAGTCTTATTTAAAAAAAAAAAATAATTTTTGAAACTCCCGTTGGCGATATGGAAGACCTTCAGCCACGCATTGTCAATAAAATTGAATAAATTAATGGAACACCCTGTATACTGCCTTATTACACGCCTGGATACATATTGACTCAGTTAAAATAAGGACTCAAGTGTATATAAATATGGCGGTCGTCATTTTTTTTTTTAATAGTGTCATCTTATTTTTTCGAAAATATAGTTTTTTCTTGCTCAGCCAACTTTGATAATGTTTTTTTTGGATGGCTCTTTATAATGTACTATTAAGACCCACAGCACACGACAGACAGTCGGTCAGCGATTATTTTGTTGGAAGACACCGCAGACCGACGACAGTAGGTGAGAAATCGGAGATAACTCGCACACATACAGATAGTCAGTGGCGCGTTTAGATAGACCATGGACGGGGCAATGTATGTGCAAAGATTAATGTACATACGTTGCAATATTACTAAAACGTAGAACAAGAAGAAATTGTATTTTTTTACGATGTTTTATTTACCCACTTACTAATCAAAGTTTATTGAAATGAAAGTTTCATATACTATTTGATGATCTTGTACCCAATACCAGATTGTGATTATGTAGTACGCTACTGACCACGACTAAATTGTAGTTCGTGTGCGTTCTCATAAGAGTGCATTTGTTCCATTTGTTACCGACAGACAATCGAGTCGGTGACAAAAATGGAACAGGTTCCAACTTTTTAGTCGGGGGGCCGTCTTTTAAGTTTGTCGTCTACGGTGTCTCATTTAAACGTATACGTTGCATTCATACAGACAAAATTGTAGGTGACGGATTCGTCTGCGGTGGGCCTAAAACATTTAAAACAAAAAAACAACTATACTATACTTTACTTCTTATCAACTATATTTCTGCTCCACTATGTCGGATGTGAAACTAAAATAAAGTGAGTAGGGATGGGGAAAATAAACTTTACGCGAATTATCCCGTAGGTCTCTTCTCCCTCTTCCGCCTCGCGCGGCATATAAAAATGTCGCATCGCGGACCGGAAACGGCGGCGGCGACCGCCGCCAACGTGAGGGCGGCCCGCGCTCCCCACCGCCCCATCTATCCCGTATCGATTTTTCGCGATTATTGACTTATCTCCAGTCGAAGCGAGTCGCGTATCGGCAGAGACCGACGGCCCGAAAAAACCCATATTGAACGAAAACTGAACGTTATTGGAAAAATTACATCAGAATAGCATTCGTTACGAGCAATTTGCGGCGTACAGTCCGGCGAGAAAGAGGCGGCTACGGGGACGGCGAAAGGGACGCAGCAAAAGAGGGAGAAGCGGAGAAAAGGGGTTCCGAAAAACGGTGTAAGTTGGAGTAATATTTAGGGACGGGAAAATTTGAAGTAAGGCCGGTTGGGAGTTGATTTAAAACACAAGTTTATGGCCTCCTTTCATATCTATTTCATTTAATTCGAATAAGTGTTTCTTTTGATATTTAAAGCTAACGTAAATTTTTTTTAGGATATACGAGGTGTGTAAATTAAGTAATGAGACTGATTTGTTTAATTTTTTTTATTCGAATAGAATTACAATTCAGTATTATCTCCTTCAAAATAACTTCCTTTCGAAGCTACACAACGCTGGAGACGGTTCTTTCATTCCACATAGGAGTGCTGGAACTCATATACTGGAATAGCCTTCAGCTGGTCGGATACAGCCGTTTGAATATTTTCTATGGTCCCAAAATGAAATCCCTTGAGGTGATTTTTCAATCTCGGGAAGAGAAAAAAGTCATAAGGACTCAAGTCAGGCGAATAAGGAGGCGGAGGAGCCACATGAATATTTTTACTGGCTAAAAACTCGTTTACTGAAATGGCTGTGTGTGACAAGGCGCATTGTAGTGATGCAACATCCAGTTGTTACTGTTTGGACTGGAAGCACAAACTTTTTGTGGACAATTCCCTGTCTATCAAAAAGCAAATCAGCATAGATTTGATATTCCATTTGCTTGCTGTTTTGGGTCTTGGAGAGCTTGAAGTATGCCATTCCATCTTTGGCGCCTGGTTTCCGGGTAGTACTCAAACACCCAAGTCTCATATCACCACGAATGACACGTTCCATATGGAGATCATTTTCAATCGATCTTCCAAGTCCCGTCTCCGCAATGTTGTTAGATCGGGCGCTACGTTACCAGTCTCATTACTTAATTTACACACCTCGTATTTAAGGCTAAAATTTAGACTCGAGCTAAGCCGATTGACACTCTCGAATTGCCTCCACTTTCGGTTCTCATGGTACTTCCGGTGTTATACTAACGTTAGACGCTAGATGGTAGCACGCATTATTGAGTAGACGATGCGAATCTACGTGAAACGCTTGCATAACAACACGCCGTTTACAGTTTAGCTCTTGTTGAGTGCGGTTACATTTTGTGGTTTCCCCTCTCTTATGTTTTTGTCCCTTATTTTGCTTTTTGTTGATGACTTTTCAGACAATTCAATAGAATTGTCAAAATTAGCGATCACTACGAGAAAACCACCTATCTACGTAGCGCCGGCAGCGCAATCTGCTGAACGTCACTCTCAACTCGTTAGATGATCTCTCATCGGCTGTGAAATATGAACGGAGGAGCTGCTCGTGGTCGTTGGACAAAAGTAATATACTTTATCCATAGTTTTATAGCTTTACAGTGCGTACAGTCTAGTTTTTAGAAAGTTGGCTCAATAACTCAGATGGTGCAAGGGTAGTTCGCAGTGAGTATCCTTCGCACTAGTATTGTCTAAGACCTCAAAGAGAAAAATGTGTGTGACAAACTGTAAATGCTCACAGCATCTCTTTTTGATATTTATATTAATGTTCACAATAGTATTATCGTAAATATTGTACTTTTATGTATATTGACCAGCACATTTGCAAAATAAGTTCATTTACATGGTCATAGGAACTTAGGTTTTCTGCCAAATTGTAAAAATAATGAAGACAAAAATCTCGAGCTCATTACCCAGAGGCGAATAGGAACAGGAGCTGGAAAAAGTGGATTAACGCTGTTAATAAATGTGCCAACGCTCCGGCAACAAATTCTTCCAGAAACTTCAAATGATTGCTTACTTTATCTATACAATTTGACCAAGGGCGTAGCCAGTATTTATGTTTGGGGGGGGGGCGCCCAATGCAGATTAAACAAAAAAGCCAGAAAAAAAAGGTCATTAGAGGCAACGGCAACCGCAATCCCCCCAAGTATTTTGGTTTTTACTTGACCCTTTGGGTGGGGGCGATCGCTGCAGATTAAACAAAAAAGCCAAAAAAAAAAAAAGGTCACTGGAGGTAACGGCAACCGCATTCCACCGAGTATTTTGGTTTTTACTTGACCCTTTGGGTGGGGGCGATCGTGCAGATTAAACAAAAAAGCCAAAAAAAGCTGAGAACCATTCTCACGTATTTTGGTTTTTACTTGACCCTTTGGGGAGGCGATTGCCCCCATCGCCCCCCCCCCCCCCCCCCGGCTACGCCCTTGAATTTGACACGAAAGGATTTGAAGAATATAAAGTAGTTGAGTCCCTTTTTCAATACTGTTACTTCTTAATTGTCGATTTTATTTGATTGAAGTCCACATTAATCACAAAATTATATTTTGGTCACACAGATGGCCCCGTGGTGGTTTCCCACGAAACAAGCACGAGAAAAACGATTCTGCTTGTTGTGATTATTGTGGTGTTAAAAACAAATTGTGGTCCAATAGGACTAAACGGACAACGAAATTGAATATCATCTACATACACTTCTATTTAGGTCTAGTAATAAACCCCTAGAATATAATTTGAACCCTGTGCTTCGTGTATAGACTGAGATTTTCATGCGATTTGCATGCAGCCTGCTTGCCATCTAACAGGCGTTGAACAATACTTACAGTATTTTTCTTAGAAACTGCGACTTGATTCATCTTCTGTATACAATAGAACCTCGATTTATATTAACGAAACGAAGTGTGCTTCTTTGTCTGCGTAGGCATTTCGTTCTGAAACTGTTCTAGTCCGCAAAACTGGAGCTTAGACATCGAGTGTTTATTTTATTAATTTGGTATTTGAAGTTTAAGGACTCAAACGTGTGTTAGTCTAGGACTCTAGGATATAGCTCGTCTAAAAATTCATGACTCCTAACTGTCTGCCGTGTGGTAAATAAGGTCCCGAGTCGATGCGGAGCATTTTTTCTCACGTATATATGGCAAATCGGCCATTTTCGAGATAGAGGGGGTGGAAACTGGGAAAAAAGTGGACCCTAACCATCTGGAAGCAACGGTACCCATTTTTTATAAACCGGGAAAAATAGTGGCAGACAAAACTTCATGGCGGTGTCGGAGGGGGGTGGGGTTGACGAAAACTGTAAAAAAAGTGGATCCTAACCGGATCTACCATAGTGCAATTTTCTTGTTCCAACATGCACATTTATGGAAAAATAGTGGCAGACACCGCAGACTGACAGTATGACGGTAATTTGCAAACCAATATGGAAGAATTTCTCAAAACTGCTATAAAATAGCATGAAATGAGTAAAAATTGAAAAAAAATGTCTGTCGCTTGCCAAGTATGTTCCCTAACGGCCGCACAACGTTACATACTGCTGGCAGACATTTCCCATTTTTGACACGCTATATCCTAGACTATGTTGGCAAGATACATGAACTTGTGGCATAATTTTCTGGGGTGGATAACGGTAGGAGCAGTCGCCACATGACTCCCTACCTACTGTTTCATGTAAATGTCTTAGGTGAAATGAGGTGAAAGAAATGCGTGTCGAAGAAGAAGCTTCTATGAGATTAATGCTGTTAGACGAGTGAGAGTGATACATGTGTCCATGGCCGAGATACCAAGTCACTGAGGAGAGCCGAACGCAACGAAAGCCACTAGTGACATCTCGTGGCCAGAAGCCTAGATTGCACCTTGTTCAAATCACGTCGGGTTCACCAATAAAGCGAATCTTGCTTCCTTGACTGCGTTGTCGTAAGTCCTGGAAGTGCTCCGTCGACTCGTCAGCAAAGCTTGAGCAGTACCTGCCTTAAACGCCGAGTGTCTATTTTATTAATTTGGTATTTGTAGTTATCAGATTCAAACATGTGTCGACGAGATACATGAACTATATACTTTCATGCACTTTATTATGTAATATGAATTAATGTACTTTATTATCCAATATTTAGATCTTCCTCTCGGTTTCTAGCTACCATTATGGATTTTTGCCTAACTCTGATACCCAAATTTCTTAATATTTTTTTTATTACATGACCGTTCTCGTTACCCAGGAAATATTTGTCGATATTCGTGCTGAATTATATGATTTACTATTATGTGAATGAAATAGACGAATTATTTCATATTTTGCTTTTTCCAAATATCTCGTACTAAATTTAATTTTCGAAACCATTAAACTTATTTAGATCTTTGATAATAAAAAATAAAAATATCTATTTATAAACGTCAAAATGCAATATAACATGGTTATTCGTAATGTTGTGGGTCATGTCAGTGACCGCGGTCACTTGTCATTTATCGGTCATATATTGATCGGTCTTCAACAAGGCTTCGGTCGGTAACTATTAAAATTTTAGTTTATTTTATTTGCCATTTTTTCCATTTTTGAGCATTTTGAGGTTTAACCTCACAGAACAAGCTTACAAGGATACGGTTTTCGCAAGTCAAGTTTTCTACGTGTTATATTAATAACACAGGGGAACAAAAAAATAATTTTTTGGTGCCTGGGATTTTAGACCTGATTTTAACTATATTTGGGAAGCTAAATCTATAGGTGCAATCCGTTTTTCTCTATCAGCTCTACTTTTTTAGATACATAAATTTATCTACATATCTGGTTTCTATGCGTTTATTGGTTTCTGAGAGTTCTAAAATTATTTTATAATCATTAATGTAGGTGCAATTGTTTTATTGTCAGTCTGTAAATGAGTAAATTCAGGTAAATCTATAAATAGTGGAAACATTGCCTCCCAGGTACCTGAACTGACCTTTTATACCCCTAACTCAGGTAAGTCTCGTCAGTTTGTGCCTTCTTGCTAAAGAGAGTAGATCGAATTCGGCGTGTTATTTTCTGTTAAGAAAAGAGTGTTGTGTTATTGAACAGAATTAAAAATGAGTTCAGCGTCCAGTTCAAGAAGAAGTTGTGTCAATCAACCTGATGTGTTTTGTTATATATGCGGAGAATACATGTTCCAACAAAACAGACGAGCTATTACTGACTTTGTGAAGCAAGCATATTTGGCATACTTTGGAGTTAAGCTTGGTGATCAGGACAAAACGTGGGCCCCGCATCTTGTATGTAAAACTTGCACAGAGCAATTACGGCAGTGGACTACCGGCAAAAGAAAATGTTTGAAATTCGGCGTACCAATGGTTTGGAAGAACCAAAAAACCACTTCGATGATTGCTATTTCTGTTTAGCAAATATTAATGAATCAATCGAAATAACCGCCATAAATGGACCTATCCCAATTTAGACTCGGCAATACGCCCTATCCCGACTCAGATGAAATACCGATTCCAACATTTCATAGCTACCAGATATCTCTGATAACGAACATTGTCCCTCTGATCGCTCTTCCGATGCTAATGAAACTAACAGTACTATGAGGGCTTCAGTTCCTCAACGCTTCAATCAAAACAATTAAATGATCTCACCAGGGATCTCAATTTATCGAAAAAAGGCTAAGTACTGGCTTCTAGGTTAAACGACAAAAATTTACTGGAACAAGGAACCAAAATTACCTTTTACCGTACAAGAGAAAAGATCTGCTACCATTCTTTTCTCAAAAACAATCTTGTATTTTGTCACAAATTAGGGGACTCATGAAAAAATGGACTTTCTAATATATTCCAAAGCTATTTATTACAGTTCAAAGAAGTTTAAAATGTGTCCTTACATAATGGGAATAAATTGGTTCAATACCGTTAGCTCACTCAACAAACTAAAGAAGAATATAACACAATAGCTTTAGTTTTGGATAAAGTATCACGAACATCAATGGTTGATATGTGTAGACTTAAAAATGGTGAACTTTCTTCTTGGCAGCAAAGTGGTTACACAAAATATCCGTGTTTCTTGTGCCTTTGGGATAGTAGGAAAAATGAAACTATCCTTTTTTTGAAATAACCATATTCAATTGTGTAGATTTTCAGGCAAACATAAAGAAACTTGTTAAATTTAAACAGCTTTAAATCATTAATATAGTATAAAAATTGCAAAGTAAAACATATTAAAATTTCGCTACAAGGAAATGGTCCCTTGCATTCTCTAAAGGGACTGTTTGAAAAAACATTCAAGAATGCGGAAAAGAAGTTTTGAAGTGTCGAGTGACTATATTTGATTTCTTTAAAGTTTTTTTTTTGGTTTGAAATTTTGAAAAAAGATTTTTTTGGGAAAAAAAAAAAAAAAAAAAAACAAATTTTTTTTTTTTTAAAATAGGGGTTTGGGTAAAAAAAAATAAAGAATTTATTTTTTTAAAAAATTGTATATTTTAAAACTGGAGTTGAAAAATGAAACGATATTTGAATTGGACATCAAACTGAAGAATCAGTTACCCATTTGTTACTTTCCATACAGGGAGTTTTTGAGTATGATCATTTTCAACATACAGTTGGCATGAACGCCCGTGTTATATATGTGTTAGACATAGATATAAATGAAAAACCATACACATACACAAAGAAATAAACAAAAAACCTTTTGATGTTGTGGGTACAACATTCTTAAATTTTGTTTTATTAATTTCAATTACTAACTCAATTTGAAAGTAATGCATATACATTTTTGGAAGGTTGAAACTTTTATTTGGTATAAACATTTGGGTGTGGGGTGTTTTGTTCTGGGGTGGTGGAATATTTTTACGCTGAATAGACCATAGACCAGAAAACTGCACCGTTCTAAGCTCGTTCTGTCAAATGATATTTACCATCAAAATGGATCACTATTTTCTGGGACGTCTAAAACGTATTTTTAAAAATTAATTTACTAACCCATTTTGAAAGCAAAGTGTAACAAACTATACATTTTTGGAAAATGGAAGAATGCAGCTTGTGTTTGGTGTAAATATATACAGGATGTTGTGTTCAAACTAGCGGCAATTTTTAAGTTGAAATTGGCCATATTTCAAAAACATCCTCTAGGATAAAAAAAGTAACATAACAAGAAAGTTCGCTGCTCTGTCAAAATGTATTTCTGATCAAAATGGGTCGGAATTCTCTGGGACAGCCGGTATTACAAAACAGTTTTCATATATGACAGAACACATTGATATTGCATTGTTTGTAATAAAATGTATCAGAATCGTTTTATTAAAATGATAAATATGATGACAAAAATGATCCTCTGAGTGTTTCCAATACATTCAAACAAGTTTCACTCCAAAATATAGCCGACCAAAAATAATAATTTAAAATGACAGTTAGTCAACTTTTGAAAAAAAATGTCAATAAAGCGTAAAGTTTTGATATCAGAGGGAAGAGTTCTTGCAGAAAAATAAAAGAGTATACAGGGTGTTCCATTTAAAAAAAAATATATGTGTTTGTTTCGTCTTATGACTTTTCGATGTTCAATTGTTACCAAATTTTTATAATAAAGATCTTTTTGTATAAGTCCTCTTTTTTATTTAGTAGAATTAACCATGTAGGTAGGTGTCAAAATATAAACGAAAACTCTGTACGTGTGTGTCCTGCTCCAGGGAAAACCAAATTTAAACAAATAGCAATTTTCCGCTATTTTTTACCCTTACCTATAACACTACGCGCATATCTTTGTGCAAATCCGCAAAGCTGGTCCTTAGACCATTTCCACCCCTAAATCCCACCCCGACTTGTCCGGAGTGTACCGGCCGTCGCCGCGACTCGAAACTGCCTTCCGCTAATACACCGCATATTGTCGCTAAATGGCCAATTTGCCGGGAATATATGCCCCGATCGGTGTACGGTGCAACAAAGGGTGGAGTTTGCGCCAGGGGCGAGTTGGCGGCGCGCGAGGGGTAGGCGCGTCCTATTGGCGCTCGCCAGCACGCCCCCCAACCGTCGCCACGACAACGTAATCTCAGGTTTAACGCACCTTAATGGGGTTGATTTGACGCGCTCGCGGATCCGGGGCGGTGGGGTGAGGGTGAGGTCGTTTCGTTAGCGCGGGGGATGTAGTGCAAGTATTGCGGAGATATCGCGGAATTAATGCACGAAAAAACAATTATGGTTATTATTCATATACCTAATGTCCATATTTTTTATATTTCCACATATTTAAACATAATGTAGATTATGAACATTGAGGATACATTAGAATAACACTACCCTGCAAGATTTTGCCCTTGGAAAATTAATAATTGTTTCCGAAGTAATTTTTCCCCCTGAAAACAAATCCGGAATCTGAATTGCTCTATCACGTCAGATTTTTGAGACATTCTAACCCTAAAAGTGCAAAAAATACTGGTTTTTAACATATATGAGGTTATGTAGCACCGCGATTTTTTTCTCAAAAAAATATGTGTGGGATCTTAAAGTACAAATCTTCCTCTTTCAAGTGCCGATGCCGTTGAGTTTGCTCAAATATCTTTTTTTTCTCGCCAAGATATCACATTTTCAAATTTTTATGTTTGTGATTTTCACTATACCTGAAAACTCATTAAGGACATACGTATATCAAAAGATTGTTTTTTGGAGAAACGTAAAACATATTTGAAAATCGATAACAAGTCAATATTTCATATGTCAAAAGATCTGCTCGTTCAGAATCTAAGGTCAGATCTTCAAAATTTTTCGAAGAAAATTCAATATGGTCGACCTGGAGTTGACTAAAGTTACAATAGCGTCTATGGAACTTTCATGAACTTTTTTTAATGAAATAATGGCATCTTTATTTAGATTCTTTTATATACTAGGTTATTTATAGTAACATAATAAAAATAAAAGATTAATACAATTATATTCCCTTACTAGCGACCCGCCCCGGCTTCGCACGGGTGCACGCGGACTTTTTGTGGACCTTTTTAAGGTGTACAATACTGTAGTACATTATTTTGATCTATCTCGTAGGGTTCAGCCAGCGTTTGCAATGTAATCTGACATCACATTAGAAACCTCTAAAATTATCAGTGTTTCTCTACTATATATTATGCATTATGCATGTATTATACATATAAACCTTCCTCTTGAATCACTTTATCTAAAACGCCTTCAAAATCCGTTGCGTAGTTTTAAAGATCTAAGCATACTTAGGGACAGACAGACAGCGGGAAGCGACTTTGTTTTATACTATGTTATGATTATAACATACAACTGGGGACTCACGGGTCGATTGGAAGACCTAGAATACGCCGATGACATTTGTCTGCTATCACACACATACCAGGATATGAATCGAAAACTAGAACGCTTAGAAAAAGAAGCCCGAAGAGTAGAACTTAAGATTAATATCAGCAAAACTGAAGAAATGAGAATTAACACCCATACTCATAGAGACCTAGTTATAAATAACCAACCAATTCCAAGAACTGGTCAATTTACATGGGAGCATATTGGATCACACAGGGGGAACAGAGCAGGATGTTCGTCAAAGAATTCCTAAAGGCCCGAACGTCCTTTGGATTACTTAATCCAATTTGGGGATCCAGAGCCTACAGGGATGAAACAAAAATTAGGATTTTTGACGCTTGCGTTAAATCAGTGCTACTCTATGGCTGCGAAACATGGAAAATGACCAAAGCAATCGCTAACAGGCTTCAAGTATTTATAAATAAATGCTTACGCAAAATTTTGCGTATATTCTGGCCTAACACAATCACCAACGAAGCCATGTGAAGAAGAACAAAGCAGAAGAAGATTGATCTGGAAATAAGACGACGGAAGTGGAATTGGCTGGGCCACATACTTCGTAAGGAAGACAGCATAGCTAGAAAAGCACTCGATTGGAACCCCCACGGCACAAGAAAAAGAGGCAGACCTAGGAATACCTGGCGGAGAACTATACTTGAGGAGGCTCAGATAATGAATAAAACATGGGGAGAAATTAAACTGTTAGCACGTAACCGAGTCAGATGGTGCAACTTCGTTGAGGCCCTATGTTCCACCTAGGAATAATGGAAACATATATATGTTATGATTATGATTATGATGGCGGAAGCAATATGGCGTCGAAAATTCGAAATTACGATGAAATAAATGAGTATTCGATTGACCATTCATTTTCTATGTTTTCGAAGTAGCTAAAGTCTTTGATGTTTTTGATTTCTATTAATGAAAAATTCAATATAGTACCATGAAAATTTGGAAAATAAGTAAGATTTTTGAGATATTCTAACCTAAACGTGCAAAAACTTTTTATTGCTTTTTTAAATATTTTTTTACGTTTTTTAATAAAAAAAAAAACAATATTTTGATTTACATGTGCCCCTAATGGGTTTTCAGATATAGGGAAAATTCACAAACATGACAATTTTAAAATGCGATATCTTGGCGAAAAAAAAAAGGTATTTGAGCAAACTCGACAGCTTTTGAAAGAGGAAGATTTGTACTATGTTCTCACACATGGTTTTTTGAGAAAAAAATTCGCAGTGGTGAATAACCTCAAATATGTCAAATACGGGGTTTTCTGTACTTTTAGGTTAGAATATCTCAAATACCTGACATAATATAGCAATTCTGAGGCCGTATTTGTTTATAGGGGGAAAAATTATTTCGGAAACAACTATTCATTTGCAGAGTAGTGTAATCTAAAAATCATTCAATTTGACCTTGGATGAATGATAAGTAGTATATTCTAAGTGATACCAATAACTTGAATTTCGCCCTGAAACACTGTACGTACACATATGGAGACATCCAAAAAATCATCAAAGTTGGCCGAGAAAAAAAAGACGTATTTCTATTCTTGATCGAATTTATAACCTTATTTACTTGTCAAGACTGTCACATCATATGACAGCCATTGTTTATTTTACAAATTGTGACAGTCACTTGTCAAAAGTTTGACATAACCGAAAAGCTTAGACATGACCGCTATTTCCATCTCTCTCGTTCATAGCCAGAGTTGATGACGTTTTTTTTGGATGTCTCTATATATTACATAGGTCATAGCTTCAAGTGTGAAACAGCGTCAGTGAAATATCAACTGACCTGTGAAACGTCATTCTTGGGATATTCCTCTTCAATATTCCAAGATATCACTCTTTGGATTTCCTTGTTTGCTGGCTGTTGCCCCAGCCCTGCGCTATACACTTATGCAGTATTGTTATATAATAGTGTTTAAAAAAAACAGAAAACTATTACAAACAAACGCTCATTTTAACACACAAAACTAAATAAAATAAAACAAACGGTTAGCTTCCGTCACGGTAATACCAATATGGCCGATTGACATTAGGTGTACCGATGTGAGAAAATTTTTCAAACTTAATCGTTTGAAGGGTTGGGGGGGGTCAATGGGAAGAAATACACTTATTCCTTGTCTATAGGTAATTCGCAAACGATGCAAGATTTATAGTTTAAATCTGAGACACATGTACTGCATAACATAGTCTGCAAATGTAAAGGTTTTTAGCTTAGTAGAGTTGGTTGAAATGCTGTGTATATAAATAGGTGTCCCCTTTAAAAACCAAGGGGAAGAAAAACACTTATTCCTTGTCTATTGGTTTTTTTATAGTTAAATCTGAACACATTAAAAGAAAAAAGGTTTTTAGCTTAGTAGGGTTGGTTGGCTGTGTATAAATGGGGTTTTTTTAAATGTTTTATATTGGCTAACCTTTCTCCTAGAACAAACTGACGTCGCTTTTATTGCACTGCAATATCTCAATTAGTATGGGAGTTATGGCTTGTATAAATCATGGTTATTCTGGAACACCCTCTATTTTGCGATCAACAGTTATATGTCATATACGTCAGATATTTATTAGAAATAAAATATGAAAATCATCGGCAAGCTGGATAACTTGATATCGATCGTGGTTATATCAATTACTGGTAGTTGTATCCAGTATATACGAAATATTTTTATGATAAAATGTAAATTAACGCTGGACTTAGGTAACAGCTATTTAGAAGACGCGATAAGGACCTATTTATAGCCTTAATCGCCAATATCTGTCGAGTCATTTAGTAAACTGGCAATATGTATAAGAAGAGTATAACAAATGTACAAAAACTAGTATACTAAGTTGTCATTGTAGATACAAGTGGTAATTTCCCTTTTTGTTAAGCAATGGTGCTATATGGATCGATGGATTGGTAAGATCGCGGTGGTAACGGGTGCCAGTTCTGGCATAGGAGAGGCCATAGCCGAGCAGCTAGTGGAAATAGGGCTAAATGTAAGTAAAATTAAATGGACCTAACATGTTTTAAGTATTTGTAAATGGTTATCTATTGCTAAAAACATTTCGTTTAGCTGTTAAATGCTGTAGAATTTTTGGAAAAAATCACAGTGGAATTGCTGCCTTCTATGATGTTTTTCGCTTTTTTGTAGCAAGAATCTTAAAAAAATCATTAGTGCGGTCACAATCTTAACTTGTTCAAAAATTATGAACGCTGGAGCACCTATTAATAACTCACTTTTTTTACTTTTGGAGTATTCTCATCGTCAGTGTCATCCAATTTATCATCAGTAGAAGAAAGTGAAGAAGTTCTATAAAACAACAGAGATTAAATCTATTGCCAACATTAGTCATTGCATTGTAATATTTTTAGTAAATTCAAAAACAATCGAAATCTCGATGATATCACTTGAAATAAACTATTATTGTTAAAAACACAATATCATGTTCATTTAATTACACATTGACAAATAGGTACTTATAAGAAAGGTTATACTTACGGAATTCTTTCTACAGTGTCACTTAAGAACGTCATTATTTTGTAGTATTTAAAACTAGTCGTTTTTAAGGTTTGTTGCGATCCTGATGCACCGCTGGGAATATATTCTTTTTAATTTCTTTTCTCGGACATACCTATTGGTCCCTCAAATATTTCCATTTGACCTTTACCATTCATCATTACCATTTCATCATTAACGACAATATCATAAATAGATTCCTCATAAAAATTTAAAACATCTATGTTTTAAGATATCGCCCACCTCTTTTAGTACAGTAACCACACATATAAACCTATGATATGAAAAATAATGTTAAATAAAACAAAATAGGAAATCAGAAGATAGATCACAAATTAGTAATTACCCTTACCTCCATTTTTGCACGTTATGTTTTCTGCGTAAACGCAAAAAGTTAAACTTATTTCAACTTTTGGCGTATTGTCCTTGAAGTGTACGCGTAAATTAAAATTTGTTAATTTAACCAATCATATTTCGTAGCGCGAGTTACGGGTACGCGTTACGCGTGAATCTGAATGCGGCATTACTTACCACACCACCCTCGCCATAACTGTCTTAATAATTTGTTTGCTCATCAGAAGGTAAGACAATTTAAAAAAATAAAATTGTGATGTTCAATAGAATTTCTTAATATTAAATCACGCAATTACGAATTTTATTCCAAACATTATCATCACGCTATATAATTTTTTGGGCATAGCTGTATTGTTTTTTTTTGTCTGTTTTGCAGATCCAAGAACTAACAATAAGACGCGTCATAGAATGACAGACGAATTGATGACAGTAGACGAATTTTATACAAGATGGATACCTCCGAAAACCTTGTGGCAAAACATGATCGATAGTATGTAATTTCGTTTCTTACTACTTCTAAATAAATTGTTGTTGCTTCAATAAAATAGATATTTAATAAACCAACCACCTATCTTTAAATACATATGGAATATATTGTATGGATCTTTTCTGGAATAATTTATAATTAATAGAGAAAAGATAATAAACTGCTATTCAAAATTAGCGTAACACTTATTAGATTAGCGCCATTTGCGCTCTATTCGAGTTAGAGACTTGCAGTTTTTAGTTTTCAGTAGCCTATAGGGTGGGATGCTACAACTGACTTTCACCCTTTGACAACCCAAGCACCCCTCTAAGCTACATCTACTCCTACCCTCACCCCCCTACTGGTTTCACCACTGTAGAAGGCTGCATTGGATGTCTATTTATCTCGAATTCATGTCATGGCATTACTTGGAAGGTTCTTGAAGTTGACGGGACCCACTGGGAACGGCCGATTGAGCGCCAAATGTGATATTCCATCTCCAACCCACCTCTCTGAAAATTAGCCGCGCTGAGGGGTTGTCAGCAGGTCTTGATGCGTGGGGTGACTCTGAAAGCATTCCTGAGGATGCTTGAACGCCTTTCGGCCCACCTCGAAATGTTTGTCACCTTCAAATCTTCTTTTGCGTATCATCGTCCTCTTTTTTTAACTAACACCAAAAAATTTTTGAGCGGGTAAAAATTCTTGAAAGATGGCTCGTTAGGTAGGCGGAACTTTCCTTTGGACATCGGCAATCGCGAAATTTGCGAGAAATGCTTGGTACGCGCGGCAAGTGTTCACTGTGAATTAGGCTCATAAAGCCTCGAATAGGCCACCCAAACATGCTCTCGCTCGTAAAATTAGTGGAAAAAGGTGCAGTTTTGGTGGTCTGCCTCGTCGAGGGTTCATGAGCTCAAGTCATAGTGAACACTTGTCTCACATACCAAGCATCTCTCGCGAATTTGGCGATTGTCAATTCACACGAGTGCAAAGGAAGGTTCCGCCTAGCCAACGAGTCCACTTTCAGGAATTTTCATCCACTTAAAATTTTCTTGGAGGTGGTCAAAACAAGAGGGTGATGGGACGCAAAAAAGGATTCAAAGGAGACGAACAATTCGGAATGTGCCAAAAAGAGCTCATACATGCTCACTCTCAGGAAAGCTTTATGAGTCACTCCATGCACCAGGACCTGCTTACAACCCCTTTGGGCGGCAAATTTTCAAGGGGTGGATTGGAGTTGGAATGTCACATTTGGCGCTCAATCGACCGTCAGCAGTGTGTTGCGCCAATTTCGAGAGCCTTCAAGTAATTCCATGACATGAATTCGAGACAAAACGACATCCTACGCAACCTTCTCCAGGAGCGGAACACCTAACCTAACCTAAGGAGGTGAGTGGGAGGTCGGTGTGGGTGTGGCCTGGAAGGTTGCTTGAGTTGTCAAAGGGTAAAAGTGACTTGTGGCACCCCACACCAATTTATTAGGTAGCATTAAGATCAATGGATTCACCCATCAGAGGCCAAACCACGCAAAACCCTGCGTAAATGAAAAGGGGTAGCTTGGAGGTCTGTAAATGGGTTTAAGAGATGGCACAGCGACACAGAATTTATTGAGGAGGTCTTAATGTATGCCGGGGGGGGGTTTCCTGTAGGTCTCTGAAATTGCCGTCAAAATCTTGCGAATTCAAATTTCGACATGGGGTTACTGTTTGGGGTGTGGACGGCGAACCGTTCAAGTCGCAGCATAACGACTTCGGGGCGTTAAAACCACCCTATAGGCTACCGAAAATTGAAAACCGCAAATCTCTAACTCTAAAAGAACGCAAATGTCACTAATCTAAATAGTGTTAAGCTAATTTTGACGAGCAGTTTACTTCTAATTTGATTTCTGTTTAACTTTAAAAGTAAAAAAAAAAAAAGCAAATGACATCTACTGAAAGTATCACTGTTTTCTTCATCGAGTTTTCCCACATTTTACCTTCTACATCCACATAATGGAGTGCTTTTGTTGTACAAAGGGAGAAGAGGTGGGCGGTTGTTTTGTTATATCTTAATGTGAAATAAAGGTATTCATGTGACGTCGTTTTATAGGTTTATGAATTAATAGTGTATTAAGTCTCTCTTCTCATTTTTATTTCCAAATTTATATATCCATTTCCAAAATAGGTCATATTGGTCATAAAGTTACTATAGGATATCAAGGTCATATGAACCATAAACGTCGTATATTGGTCATACTGGTCACAAAGATTATAGAGATCATAAAGTTCATTTAGACCATATAGACATAGAGGTCGTGTAGATTGTAAAGGTTACATAGGTCACAAAGTCATACAGGTCATGACGACCGTAAGTTACCTAAATTTGGAAATATCCTCTGGCGTTTTTTATAAAATTTGGTATGCGAGGGTTTTCAAACATACTGAATTTAATGAAAATATTTCGTCTGGTAATAAGTCTGAAATACTTCTGGTTATACCGCAAGTCGCCACTAACTTTCTTATTTTAAATGGAACACCCTGTATTTTATTGTATTTTTGAGTTTATTAAAATTTAGCTATTAAAAATCATAATTTACAAAAATATGTTAAACAACCCCTTAAAACATTCAACACTTAGAATGTTTGTTCTATTAATATAAGCAATAAAGGATCCAAGATACCAATTTTTGTTTGTTTTTGACAACAAAGAATAACAATCCATTGCAAAATACGTCATATTGCCGAGTATATTAATTTATGTATATTCTACAAGAGTCACAATTTTTAGAGCTCTGTCCTCTTAATGATTACTAAAATTGATTTTAAAAAATTTATTTGGTCTATTTTAAATACTTACCCTCGTCAACCTCCTCAACCCCTACCCTATTAAGCAAAAACCTCTTGTTATGTTCTCCATGTAACTAAAATTTGAAGTGCATATCTTGCTTCGTTTGTAAATTACCACGAGTCAAAGAAATAGTATTAGCTCAATTGAACGGGGGTTCAATTGCACAATCGGTTAAGGGATGGGGACCCCATCCCCTTAACCGATTAAACGAAAAATATAATCTGGTCGAGGCCTCGTCATGACAAATAAGTGTTTCAAATTTGGAGTTAATACCTTAACCCGTTCTCGAGTTATCGTGTACACAACAAAGATTAACAGACAGCCCGACAGACGGAATTGTTTTTTCGCTTAAACTTAAAACCTCGACGTTTCAGAAAAATTTAGGCCTATCTAGCCAATAAAATATTTTCATGAATACTATATTTCCACTCCATTACGTGGATGTGGAAGTAAAACATGGTATAATTCTGAAATTGTTAGGTGCATTACTTAAAACGTTCTGTTTATTATGTTTCGTTTTTTTAAGTACGTGTATTTCATTCATTTCGATAAATTTTTGCCATATCATGGAATACATTTATTAATAATATGTGTATCAATCGTTGGTATTAACAACCATAAATGAAAACAAAAAATATTAGCAATAATATCAATATTGACTATCATTTACATGGCATTCTACAGAAAACGCAAATTAAAAAAAAACAAAATATTAAAAAACTGTCATAGACAGGCAATGGGAATGGTAATCCAGATCGATGTAGAATTTAATTCTACATCAAACTGTAAAGTAAAATATGGGGCATTGTACATTGTACATAAGAAAATCAAGTTTTGATGATGTGAACTTGTGCTAAATGCAAAGTCTATTTTAATTACCCTGTATATTATTGAGCAATCATAAAATCATCGTTGCAAAGCCTAATGATTCTACTAATCACAATGCCAACACCGATACTTTATTTTCTAAAATAACAGCTACAGATGATTTCAAATGTTATGACATTAATGACCAAAATTAAAAAAAAACTAAATAACTCAAAAACGGCAAAATATAGATATAGGGAAATCTCATTAAAGTCAACCTGAAATAACGTTTAGAATCGAAATTTGCAATAAAAAAGGTACAATTCCGTTTAAAATAAGGAAGTAGGTGGTGACTTCCAGTTATGTGCAGCAATCTTGAAAATATTTTCAATTCAATTATTATAAAATCAGATTAGTTGTTCATAAGCCTACTAACTTAGGTCCAAATTTTCAAAAATGACTATCTTCTGTAAGCGCTAATACTTTTAATGGATGGTTTTGATCAATCACCCTGTATGAGTTACTAAAATACTCTTTTCTCTGAACGCACCCGTTTATGTTCCTGTCCCATCCTAAGATTACGTTTGGCACACGTACGAGTACGTATAGACCTCTTACCCTCCAGACATCCCTCTACCACCCTTAATTCCCAGCGCTCCGCAAGAATCCTTCCAAACCGAATAACACCCAAATCAAATTACGAAATTCCTCGTGTCAAAGGCCGCACACGCTAAATCACTACCGTTCCCCGTTCTCCAACTCCTGCACCCTTTCCCCCACACAATAGGCTATACGCCGCCCTTAATTAACTTAGCAGAAACACAATTATCCCTTAATCAATCTCATCCCGACAAATCAACCCTTGTTTAGGCGGCCGCCTGGGCCATCGAAACTTCCTTCCCCACGTTAAGGGTTGAAATGGAGCGCGTGGGCGGCGCGCCGTCTCGCATATCGAGGCGGCCGCGCGCTCCCGGCCGGCAGACGGCAATTGTTTGCTAACAATCGAACAAGTGAAGTCCCGGATCGGTGGAGCGCCGAGACGGACTCGGGAGTTTGGCCGGGGTCGGCCGCCGAGGCATCATGGGCGACTTTCTGCAGAAGGACCCCGCGAACGACACCAGTTTGGTGCAGAACCGGACGTCGTTCCTGATAGAGGACATCCTCTACAGGCAGAAGAGCGAGCAGGAGAAGAGCTTGGAGAAGCCCTACGAGTTCTCTCAGTACAATAAGTTGAAGTTGGACGGTGAGAAAGTGTATCAGCAACAGCAATGCGGTAAAGTGTTGGAGAAACGCTCGGGAGTGGAAAAAGGTGCGTACGGTTACTTCCAAGCAAACGTGGTACCCAGTGGGTGCGTACAGGGGTACCAACAGCACGACAACGGGTACATCCAAGTGATGGGGGCCCTGGGCGCGTACCTGGGCAGTCCATACAAGAACATGGCAGATCCATATTTTTTTGACGCAAGGTAAGTAGAGGTGTGGTTTAATCCGTACTTCGATTTGTTGAAAAAAAAACACACATATAGAGTGAGGAGTCGTAAAGTTTGAAATAAATGCCATAGGTCTTTTTGAGTAAGTTTTTTACCAAAAATACTACATATACAGATCAATGGATGAGGGTTCCTAAATCCGATTTTCGACCTCCTTCAAATTCAATGGTAAAACGATGGAAGCTCTTTTTTTATAACTTAAGAAGTACAGTGCAACCTCTTTAATCCTAACGCATCCTTGCCAGGCCCTATTCGGATTATAGAATCGTTTTGATTAATGAATATACAGTGCGCTCCTAAAGTATGGAATAATTTCAGTAAATGTGAAACAAAAAATGTTTGGAAGAAATCCTCGAACAGGTCGATTTTGTTTTAAAAAAACACACATTTTTGAGGGAACGTCTATTTTCAGATGTCATTTGTTATTGAGTAATGACGTCATCAACTTATTTTTCAAATGGCAACCCCCATTTTTTAAATTTAATTTGAGAGACCCTTTCATTGTCGATTTAACGGTATGAAAATATTGCCACCTTACATAACAAAATTTTTGAGTAAATGAAAATTGAATGTTACAAAATGAAAAATATATTTTTCACAATAAATAAACGAAAATTTCTGAAAAAACTAGAAAAAAATAGCAAAAAAGTACGTTGTTAAGCAAAAAAATTATCAGATTAAGTTTTTTAACGTATCCATGGTTTTTACTGTCAGTTAATCAGAAGATTTGTCATTAAATTGTGCGAAAAGTTAATGCAACTTGTTACTATTTATAAAAATTCCAATTTTAATGTGGCACATTAAACTGTGACACAAAGAATTGAAATTTTGATTTTCATCGAATGTGGAAATAAGACCAGAACTCAGCAGGCGGTATGCAATTTATCTATTTAATGCAAAATATGTATTTATTTAATGCAAAATTTATTTATTTATTTAATGCAAAATATCCAGATAACCCTATCACCCATTCCACAGTTAGTAAGATTGAGTCCAAATTTAGAGAAACTGGTGATGTTAAAGATCTACCAAAATCAGGACGTCCAAAAATTACCCAAGATAAAAAGATTGACATTGTGTTAAGTATGGAAGAGAACCCTCAGAGTACCTCTACACTAGTTGCCTCAGAAAATGAAGTTAGTCAGACGACAGTTCTACGTATCCTGAGGAAAGAAAACTATCATCCTTACAAATTTCAGCTTGTGCAAGAACTCAAGGAGGACGACCCCGACCGGCGACTGCAATTTTGTGAAACTATGATGAATCTTTGTCAAACAAATCCAAATTTACACCAGCAAATACTTTTGTCCGATGAAGCCACGTTTTGTCTAAACGGCACAGTGAACCGTCAAAATTGCGGGTATTAGAGTCGGACGAATCCTCATTGGATCATCGAAGCACATACTCAACATCTGCAGAAATTAAATGTGTGTGCCGGAGTAGTCGCAAACAGAATAATAGGGCCTTTCTTCTTTGAAGCAACTCTAACAGGAGAAAGATATCTGGAGTCCTTGCAAAATGATCTAGTTCCAGAGCTTGCAGTAATTTTCCCAAACGAGAATGATCCTGACATTCCAGATAACACACTCGGGTTTCAGCCAGACGGAGCACCCCCGCATTATGCGTGCTCAGTTCGTGAATATTTAGACGTCATCTTTCCTCAGAGGTGAATTGGCAGACGAGGACCGATAGAATGGCCCGCGAGATCCCCAGCTCTTACACCACTTGATTATTTTTTATGGGGTTATTTAAAATCAAAAATTTACTGCAGAAAACCATACAATTTAGCCGAACTATGAGATCGTATTTGGAATAAATGGCATCCATTACCCCGGAAGTCATTCAGAATGTCCAAGAAGAATTTGTACACAGGCTTGCATATTGCCATGAAGTTGATGGACGGCATTTCGAACACTTAATTTAAAATTGTATTTGCTTATTAAAGAAATTTCCGTTTATTTATTGTGAAAAATATATTTTTCATTTTGTAACATTCAATTGTCATTTACTCAAAAATTTTGTTATGTAAGGTGGCAACATTTTTATACCGTTAAATCGACAATCGACTTTTATTAAATTAAAAAAATGGGGGGTTACCATTTGAAAAGTAAGTTGAGGACGACGAAAATAGACGTTCCCTCAGAAATATGTGTTTTTATTAAACAAAATCGACCTCTTCGAGGATTTTTTCCAAAAATTTTTTGTTTCACATTTACTGAATTTATTCCATACTTTAGGCGCGCACTGTATACAACAACAGCGGTATTTTTGGCAAATTAAGTAATTATTTAGTGAAAATTTCTTTTTAACTGATTATTTTTTTAAGAATGCTATACGACCCAACTTTAGAATTGAGCGTCTGGTAAGTCTATATTTGTTTGATTAGTGAAAATTGTGTCTGTTTTTCAGCGGATTTCTACTAATTCCAGCTGATTTTAAACGTGGATCTGACAAAAAACCAATATTGAAAGTCTCGCAACGGAAAACAATATTCAATATTCGGAAAACAATTTGTAATATTCAAACACTGATTGCGATTCGAGAGAAGCGACAAGTCTTTTCTTGTCAGTTCTCAACTTCAGAACGTGGCTGTTCGGAGTAACGTGTGTTCGGATTAACTTGTGTTCGGATTGAAGAGGTTGCACTGTAATAGGTTTATTTTAATACCTTCGGAAAACTCATCACCAACGGTCAAAAAAACAACTTTGTTACTTTGTTGTTGCACTAAATACTTTAAACGAAAATATCTAAAACGATCAATCGGAGCGACATTTAAATGGGGACATAATTATATAAATAAGATAAATGAATAAATAAATAAATAAATAAACGATATTTTTAATAAAAACATAAAAAAAGTGCAAAAAACTTTTTTTATTTATTTAAACAATTTTTATATATTCAGAATGCTGCAGAGAGCTCTCTCTAAAATTTAAAACTGATTGACAAAAAAGTCCTCTTATAAAACTAAAACCTCAATCACCAAATATGTTTTTTCAATTTTTTACATAAATATAAAATAATATTATAACTCTGACACACAGGGTGTCAGAGTTATAATATTTTTATATCTTGGGTACCTATAATTTTTAGACCAAGGTAACTTTGGTTAAATCATTATATACCTGTATTTTTACCCAAAGAATCTATAGTTTCGCCCTAATAATGGCACACCCTGTATAATAATATAACCTTAAATTAATCATTTTTGTCTAGGCTTCTATTCTATTCATATTCGAAATTCGCAATTGAGATGTATTACTTATAGTGCCTATTAAAATTAATACGTTAATTAATACGATAAAATTAAAACGTAAAGGCTACAAAAAGTATTTAAAAACGAAATCCTGTGCCGACTTGGACTGTTACAAAGATGTCAAAAAATTATCTCTCAATTGCTATTCGGAATGAAAAAAACGCATATATTCGATACCAAATACGAATAAACAAGACTAACACGAGAAAACTGTGGAAAAATTTCTCGTCTTGGAATGTTCATACTGAACCTCGTTCTGAAATTGCAACTGATATTCAAGATGGAAATTTAATAAATGACTATTTCATAGATTCTGTGCAGAGTATTAATGTAGATCGAAATATTGTAGACCATTACTCAAACAACTCTTTCTGCTGGATCTTAGTAAAGCTTTCGATCTTATCAATCACGAACTGCTAATTTCTAAACGTAAGCACTATAATGTGTCAAATCCGTTGCTCATTGCTTTGACAATTATTTATCAAACCGTGCACAGTGTGTTAGACGAAATAATAAATTATCTAACAATCGAACTGTTCTCCGTGGTGTGCCTCAAGGCAGCATCTTAGGACCCCTACTCTTCATTATATTTACTGCTGATTTGCTAATTATTTTACAACACCAGTGGATGATACACCTGTATGCCGACGACACGCAAATTTATAAATCATGTAGTCCAGATGGCGCCAACGAACTTGTGAGTGAATTATATACGAACTTGAAACTTATCTATCAGTGGTCTCAACAAAACAGTTTGACTATTAATCCAACAAAAACAGTGGCAATGTGCATTGGTACTAAGCATCAAGTAGCTAGGGCAAAAGAAAATCAATTCATAGACATTATGTTAAATGATACTATTGTAAAATTGAGTAACAACGCTAAGAATTTAGGAGTGATAATTGATGAAAATTTAAATTTTGAAAAACACGTGCTAGGAAAGATTAGTAGTAACAAAATTCAGATCACTTTGGAGATATAAATATGTACTACCCCAAAAAACCAAATGGAACTTAGTAAACACAATAATATTAAGTTACATGGACTATGGCAGTGTTGTATATTATAACTTCCTCACATGTGAACTAAAAAATAAAATATAAGTACTTCAAAATACTTGCCTGAGATACTCAAACACAAATATTAGCAGAAGTGAGCACATTACTCCACACTATGTACAAATGGGCATTCTTAAAATAGAATATAGGTTTTCTCTATTGTATGGATCACTTATATATAATCTTTAAAAACTCAGAAAACAGAAAAAAAATGTAAATTATTTGTAAGATGCAGTTCCTCAATATAATGAAGAGTTTATTGGACATTTTAGTTGGCGAGCAAGTGGTGCCTTCCATTACCTTTTTTAAGGGCTAAGAGATCTTCTTGATGGAATGCACAATTTTACAGTTGCCAGTTAAACGTTTAAGTAATATTTGTAATCGTATGTTACTTTTGAGTATTTGTTGAGGTTTTACATTTAGAAATGATGCTAATTTCACATAATCTGTAATTAGTCTGGGTTTAAAACTCAAAGAAATTGTATGCACAATTTACTAAGGGTACAATCACTTAATTAAACTTTTAATTGGCAATTGTAAAACTCAGCCTAATAAATTATAATATTTAAATAAACTTAAATAAATAACTTACAGATGTATGTCAAGTGCCACCTTTTAAATAGAACATTCGGTACAATATTCCAACTATTTCCCGTGTTTTATCACTTACAAATTTCTGACCGTTTGTGTTTGATTTCCAACCCCACATGTGCATTTAAATAAAAATCCCAAATTATCATTGAGTTTCTGTTTCTGTTAAAACATATTCAGCCAACTCCAATCAAACCGGAGCGGCTCCGAACTCTGTTGATTCGTATATTATGTATCCAAAAACGTATAAATGAGCGTATTTCAATATAAGAAGAAAAAAGCAGGAATCTTTTTGCAAAAAAAAGCAACTTCCAAAAAAAAGCTACAGGTTTGTACACAAAACCCTAGCTAACCAAAACCTCAAATCCCTGAGTTTTCAACAGATTGACTTTTTGGTGTCAAAGACACGGGGAATCATTATAATCAAACACCACAAAAAGTGAGAGGCAATGAGACTCATTACAGTTAAAGTAGGAGTTAAGGGAATTAACTCTAAATTGGCACTTTAAAAGTAAAAGAAAACTTATATGCCTACACAGTGACATATGAGATTTTGGAGCTATTTTCACTCTTACATTTTGTACGTTCATTTGTACATTTTTAGACATATATGTATCTAAAACCAAATATATATGGTCATATATACCAAAGAATGTGTGTCCAAAACTGACACGCTTGGAAATAGAGCTCAGGAACATTCCGTTTGGTTTGGAATCGACTGAATATTATTTCCTAAGTTATACAAAAGTGATTCTACCTATTTACAACGAATTTTGAAGGACATCGAAAATCGACCTTAAAGACCTTCATCCTTTTCAACCCGCACATTTTTACATCCACTATGTGCCCTGGCTAATATAAAAAAAATCGATATATTTGACATTCAAGCTATTTTAAATAGTTCTTATCTAAGCTGTTTCAGATTAACGTAATAAAAAAAATGTCCTAAAAAAAATATATTTTCACATTATGTAACGTAAATGTCAGTTTTTATTTCTGTAAAAATATAACTGCATGTAATCTTTACTAAGCAAGAGCATAAAAACATAACACAAAACCAGTAATATAAAAACTTATTAAATATTTGATAATTCAGAAAAATATATACCTAATAATTATTGAAAATGAGCTCGTAAACCTGTGAAACTATATACGCTTAATTACCTATTAACTAACTGACAGCTTCAATTTCTTCATTACTAAAATTAAAAATATTACCCAAAAATGTATTAACTCAAAACGTTTTATTGTCAACAAATAAGGTTTTTTTAATGTTTTGCCCAATTTACACTAATTTATTCAAGTATAAAAAAACTAACTCTTCACGTTGAATACTCATTACTTTGGAAAAGCCTGAACTTCTTCATATATTGAGATAAAATACGATATTAAAGTAACAAAACTCGTTGTCAGTAAAAAATTAAACATTTTTTACATGTAAAATATAAAATATCCTACATTTTTAGACAAGCATAAAATACTAGTAAAGTGACTTAACTTTGTCTCTTCTTGTATTAAAAGTTGTCGAATCACTGAAATCAAAATATACATACTTGTAGATAGAGCTTACAATTACACAGCTCCACAAAAAAAAAAATTGAAAAATTGCTGCCAGAAACCAAACCTGCCCTACCCTATGTTTTTGGGGTCGCTGAATCCTAATCCGGGGTCAGTTTAACCCCATCACGTCAGAATTTTCCATAACCTCAAAAATTAAGCCCAAAAACCCCATAACACGTAAACTATTTAATGCCCAAGCATCTTAACCTGCGTAACCCCATAATCTCATAATCCGATTATCCCCAAACCCCATCAAACCCCAAAATCTCGTAACCCAATACCGCCATAACCTCCAAACTCGATCAGCAACAGAGATTCGGGTTTCTAACGCCGGAAGGTCTAAGTCAATGTGCTGTTTCTCGACATGTAGCGAACCCCATCGCCTAAATTCCATCATCCTCCAACCCCATAAACCCCAAAACCCCATAACCCAATAACCCCATACACTTGAAAATTGATTTTCTAATTTTTACGAAACCAATAAATGACTACAGTGCTGAGATGCTCCATAACCAATTTCAAATTATCGCGCTACTTTTCAAATTCCCTAGGGAATTTCAACTTCCGACCGCCAGAGGCATCTGTCTTATTTTTTTACATTTACAAGAGAAAATATCATTCCTATTTATACGAGTAGTTTGGCAGCAAAAGAAACAGAAAAGAACTCATGTACTTCATTGAACACGCTTCACAAAGAATGGATTAATGTGTATTTCTAATGCCGAAGTAAACTCTATGACAACGTATTGAAATATCATCCTCTTATAAACAAATACGATGAGACGTGGATGTTATACTTTTCTGCGTGTGTTTGCAATCTAGGGTATCTCCACGTGGTTGACAATAGGCAACGGAGTAATTCCCTCATCCGGCAGAGACCCTGCATAACGGCGTTCGAGCCATCATGGCAAACACACCGAACGTGAGAAGCAACGGGAACTCACAAAAACAAAACACCCCGAACGTGAGAGGCAAGGGGAACTCACAAAGACAAAACACCCCGAACGTGAGAGGCAAGAGAAACTCACAAAAATAAAGCACCCCGAACGTGAGAGGCAAGAGGAACTCACGAAAATAAAGCACCCCGAAGGGAATTAAATCCTATTACGTCCGCGTCATTGTTCCTGGGTTCAGCTGACTGTAGGTATGAAATCAAGAAATACCTCTACATCAAAGACATAAGGAATACATTTCTTTGTCGCTGCTTAGATTTGGAGGTTATAAGTTGATGGGGTTCCCTACACGTCGAGAAACAGTACATTGACTTAGACCTCCCGGCGTTAGAAACCTGAATCTCTGTTGCTGATCGGGTTTAGAGGTTATGGGGTTATTGGGTTTTGGGGTTTTGGGGTTTTGGGGTTTATGGGGTTTGGGGATGATCGTATTATCAGGTAATGGGGTTACGTGGATTAAGATGCTTGGGGATTAAATAGTTTTCGTGTTATGGGGTTTTTGGGCTCAATTTTTGAGGTTATAGAAAATTCTAACGTGATGGGTTAAACTGACACGGATTCGGATTCAGCGACCCCAAAAGCAAATTGTAGGTTTTTTATGGAGCTGTGAATTATTATCGACTATCCTGGAATGTTTCTAATATTTGGCGAATGCGCTGGTAAAGAAACGTATAATATAGCCAAAGGAATACTTTCTTTACCCATTTATTCATTATAAATATTAAATTTTTTACCACTACTTTTACCACTATCCTCGAGGGTTTATGGGGTTTGGGGATAATCAGACTATGAGGTTATGGGGTTACGTGGGTTAAGATGCTTGGGCATTAAATAATTTACGTGTTATAGGGTTTTTGGGCTTAAATTTTGAGGTTATGGAAAATTCTGACGTGATGAGGTTAAACTGACCCCGAATTCGGATTTAACGACCTCAAAAACATATGGTAGGGTAGGTTTGGTTTCTGGCAGCATTTTTTCAATTTTTTTATCGAGCTGTGAATATTATCCACTATCATGGAGTGTTTCTAATATTTGGCGAATGCGCTGGTAAATAAATGTGTAATATAGCCAAAGGAATACTTTACCCATTTATTCGTTATACATATTAAATTTTTTACTACAAATTGTACATGAATTATTTTAGATACTTACTCATTAAGATTCTTGAACCTCGACAAGCTATTATTTAAATAAAAATCAAAAAATTATTAATATTATTTATATTAATAATTTTATATTATTTAAAAAAAACAAAAAATGTAAGGTTTATTAGAAAGCATTTAAAACTTGCTGCCTCTTGAAATGTTTAAGGACGCAGTTTATTCGTGTTTTATTAAAAATTGTCAGGCACCCTCCTATCCTTTATTTACAGGCATACCCTTTCACCATGCGTTGTTTGGAGGCACTGCTGGAGAAATATCTCTAAATGCCCTCAAACACTGCCGAAGAAGAAAGGCTAGGACGGTATTCAGTGATCCTCAGCTGACAGGTAAGTTATAATAAAAATATATAATCAGCTAAGAAAAAAATAATATACAGATTATACTTGATATACAGGGTGGATTAGTACCACGTAACTAAGCAACTGCTACATTGTTTTTCTGACAGCATCTGAAATTTGAGAAAAAATGGGTAACCCTGAAAAAATTTTTTCGTGGCTCTAAAAATAAGGAAGAAGTCATGGTGGGAATTCTTACGAATCCACCCTGTATCAATTTATAGACATAGAGATTTTGAATTTTTGACCAGATGTTGATACTCAGTTTCCTATAAAGATTTAAAATTGGAGAAGACAATTCGATTTAGTTTTTAACTAAAATTATTGTCGTTACGTATCTATAATAATAGTCCATAAGATATTCATGATAGTTTCAATTTCCACTAGTCACTGTTATCGTAGATATTAAGTTTTATGTGTATGAAGTTGACACTCCACTTTTGAAAGTGATTTGGTTTCCGATAGTTTGTTATTTGTTTGCAAAGGTTTGCGAGTCGTTTGTAAAGGTTTGCGATTACACTTTTTCGTTTGCCACGCAATCAATTTTTTAAAAAAGTCGAATCGAAAATATACCTAAGAAAAAAGTTAAGACTAGCACCCCTGTTTAAATTTTACAAAAATTCTTCTTGCGACCGTTTGTGACTGATTCATTTGCAAATGTTTGCGATTTGCGAAAACATGGTTTTCCAACAACAATGAAAGACAAAAATGTTCCCAGCATCCCAACAATAAAATTTTCTAAACATTTTCTTTGCGATTATTTGTGATTCGTTTCCAAAGGTTTGCTATTAAATTGGTTTTGCTTGCGATATCACGCACGGTGAGTCGACGATCTCCAGTGGAAGTACCGATAGTCAGACGGAACAACGTGGAATGATGAACTCGTTGAGTAAAGTCAATACGGAAAACGAAACTATCGTTAAAAATGTGTTCAATAAAATATTTTATAATGTTTCATAGACGTATAACTTTAAGATAACGGACATACGGATTTTGTAAATAATAAATATTGTATTTCTTACATATACAGTGTATTCGTAAAATAGTGGATAAAATCGTAACCGACTTTTTGCGAAAAAATCACTCGGACAAGTCAAAGGATGTATATGACGCCATTCTTTGATAGGGGTCTTGAATTTTTTGGCCACTTGTCAAAAGGCTATGACATCATCAATAGTTTTTAACGAGAACCTTTATTTTTTGTGTCAGAATACAGTAACAAATATTAATGTAGATTAGATAGGGAATTTCATATCGTGCTCTGTTGACACTCTGACAGCGCACAAGGCACTCAAGAAAATTGTGTTTATTTCTTATTTACAAATATTTTGTATGCATCGGCATTTCGAAAGTAGCAGTTTTATACTTCATTTAGTATGAAATCCCTTTACCCATTGAATGAACTTATAATCATTAGCGCATTCGCCATATTTGAGAATGTCATGAGAACTGAATAAATATAGAGACATCCAAAAAAAAAGTCATCAAAGTTGGCCGAGAAAAAAATACGTATTTCTATTCTTAATCGAATTTATAACCTTATTTACTTGTCAAGACTGTCACATCATATGACAGCCATTGTTTATTTTACGAATTCTGGCAGTCACTTGTCAAAAGTTTGACATAACCTAAATGCTTAGACATAACCGCTATTTCCATCTCTCTCGTTCATAGCCAGAGTTGATGACGTTTTTTTTTGGATGTCTCTATAGTAATTTCTTCGAAAAATTGTAACCAAAAATTGGTCAGTGTCAAAAATATGTCAGTAATTTGAAGTAGCATAGCAACACTATCACTGGATTGAGTCGTTTGTAGAATGACGCAACTGTCTTGATTGACAACATTAAACATAGTTTTCATGTACAACTTAAGACTCAAAGCTATTAAAAATTGTACATAATCAGATTTTTAATAATCGTATCAAGAATAATTGCCGATGACGTCATAGCCTTTTGACAAGTGGCCAAAAAAATCAAGACCCTATCAAAGAATGGCAATGCATAAGTAATTTATATTTTGGCGTATCCACAATTTATACCTTCCAATTGTTAAATAAATCCCAAATATCAGAGACTGGAGGATGACCCACACTTTATTTCTACCGTAATTTTGGATACCAATCAGTAAGAATATAATACTTCTTGCGGTTCATGATTTTTTTTCACCACCTCATTGAAAAATATTGGCCTACTGTTAAAGCAATAATACAGGCCTAAGGATATAATATAAATTTTGTCATATTCAACAAATGTCAACATCAACACATTGTGTTGATGTGAAAAGATTTCGTGATTGAGATATTCATTAACGAAATTCAGACGCCACAAGTATGAAATGTGAAATTCAAAAAATATTCTAATATAGACATTAGAGAAAAACTATTGATCTAAACTGATTGTGTAATAATTCTGAAAAAAAAAACAAAAGAAGTAAGGAAAACAATACATGCAATCTGAAGTATGAATACGTCTTTCGTTGTAGTTGCTGAGAGCATTAAATGTAGCGTGAAACATTTGGATATCTCTGAATTATTTAAATGAACACTCTATTTTCTTCTTTTTTTTTTTTTCGCTTTTTTTAAATAACGAGATACAATTAATTCTAGTAATATCATGTCATACATCGAGATTATTATTGATCAAAAGACGCTGTCGGGTCACATAACCTAGTCAGGATACAAACTTTAATTTCTCTGCGATCTGATCGCCGCAAATTAGTACCTTAGATAACTACTACTAAAAGATACAATATCCAAACAATCATCATGTACGTATCTATACTCATAAATAGCTTATTCATTATAATAAACATGTTATCAAAAAGACTGCACTTTGATAAAATTAATATGTGAAACAAAAATTTAAAAAACTATCGCAAAAAGAATTTTGCGAAAATTCGGTTGTTGGGATGCTGGGAACATTGTTGTTTTTCATTGTTGTTGGAAAACAACAATGTAATCGCAAATATTCCCAAATAATCGCAAACTAAATCACGTCAAATTCTCAAATGGGGGTTGCCACTTTCGAGCATATTCTCGTATTGTCGTTTGTCTTGCAGGCCTGGAAAAACGTTTTTCCGCGCAAAGGTACCTTTCCACGCCGGAAAGGGTGGAACTGGCTAGCGCGTTGAGCCTCAGCGAGACACAGGTCAAGACGTGGTTCCAGAATAGGAGAATGAAGCATAAGAAGCAGATGAGGAAGGTACAGGACGATAAGACGAACTCAGCGACTGTTAAATTGACGGGTGGAGTTTCCGAAAAAACGCTTTCAGGTAATAGTTTTAAAAAGCGCTTTGAAATTAAAAAGTATCACCATTAGTCATTACTAGGGTCCGGAAAGTGTGCCACAACACAGGGTCGGCACTACACAACTCTATGATAATTAAAGTATAAACCATATTTTTTTCAGCGCCTTGTGATTTTATACGAGTGTATATCTCTCCCGTGCCACTGACCGTGTCTACTAACGCGCAGTGGGATTCTAGTACCCCACTCCCGTGTGAGTGGTCCGGTTACTTGAATACAGTTTAGCCACGGTGTGTGCGCCGCTTCCGTAATGTTTTACTTTAGCTCTATGCATGCGAATGGAGGGTAGAAGCTCCTAGTTCAAAATAATTTTATGTGTCGTGAGTGACTAACTCGTGAGTTCGTGTATTTACAAATTATCTGATTTTGTGTGGATTTTTGCAATAATTACACAGTCGTTACCATTTGTGAACAGACTAAAAGAGTTGATTAAAAATTGCAGTGATTTTACAATAGACGGATCACATGTTTTATGTATTCCTTGCAATCGTCGATTTCATACACGTCGAGACTGTGAAAGTCTCGGCGTGTCAACAAAATATTACTGTTACAAAAGAGTAATTTTGGTTTGAATTGTGGATAATGTAGCCTTTCGTTGAACGTGGTCGACAATATTTACTTTAAACGTTTTTTTGCCAAATATTTATCCGATTCCATCGCCTAGTAGCCATACATTGCGTAAAATATATTTACAGAAGACATATCAACGTGTCATGAGAAATATAAAAAGAAGACATACGCAATACATTTATGTGGCTGACAGTGGACGAAACAACAGATTTTTGCGGTAATAAGGTCGTTAATGTTCTGATACGAATTTGAGGTGTTTCAGATATTTTGCCCCCGATATTGATAGCTAGTAACGGGTTTTACAAACAACAGTTAAAAGTATATAAATAATAGTAATGCATTCATTATCCCCTGTAGATGTAAAAAATAATAATGTACTGATGCTAGTGACAACAAACAACTGTTAGTGAAAAAACAACTGCGCGAAATTCGTGAAAATAATGTGCATAGTGTGCCGTCCTCTGTCCAGTCGGTGTTTCTGAATGACACAATCGATATATATGTACATTATTAATACATTTTTACTCCTGTCTTTTTGGTATCTCATATGTCCTTCCGTCAATAACATGACGGATTACGACTGTCCGACCGAGACGGAGTCCGACCCTGCGTTGTGGCACACTTTCCGGATTCCGGATTCTAGTCATTACAAGAAGGCTTAAGAGACAGATAAGATAAGGATAACCATCAAACTGTTTTTTTAGAACTAAAATAAACGGCATTACGAAATATCGTTTTCGGAAAAGTTTCGTAGCGTTGACATCCAAGTTTAAACACACATTTCTCAACGATAATTATTTTAGGATACAAATAACTCAATAAGGAGTAATTTATTCCAAAAATTGGGCAATGTCAAAAATATGTCAGTAATTTAAAGTTGCATAGCAAGACTATCACTGGATTGAGTCATTTGTGGGATGACGCAACTGTCTTGCTTAACAACAACATGTTTTCATGTACAACTTATAACACAAAGCTATAAAAAATAGAAGATAATCAGTTTTGAGTGGAATATTTTATGACACTTTTGTGAATTATGAGACCCCTATAATTTTTGCTGTTTTTGACACTTGACATTTGACATATGTTCTAGGAAATGAGGAGTAGCGTTTTATATATTGTCTGTCATTTATATTGTCCAAATTCTTTCTTGAAGTCGATCAAAGTTAATAATAGGAATTTGAAAAAATTATATTCTTTACTTACGGCTACAAAAAGACCATCATATGGGGTGATGTTGGATGGAATTCATGTTCAGAACTCACGCTCACCAAGTGATTATGTAAATATTCTGTAACATTACCACTATTTCATACGCAATATGTGCTCTACCACAATCTTGCTGGAAGTAAATTATAATAATTTCATTATTATTCAGCTAATTCGCAAAGGTGTAATAATTTCTTCCTTATATCAGTCGGTAGACAGAGTTCCATTAAAAAAAAAATATATATATATATACCCATTATTTTCCTTCGACTGATAGCACACCAAACATCAACTTGCTGCAAATGAAGAGGGGCTTCCAGACTAAAAGATTATCTGGATCTCTAAACTCCACATTCTCATGTTCCGGGAATTCAGATAACCATTGTGCTGAAACCATACTTCGGGGTAGAAAAAAATGTTATGCAGGTTGTTGCCGCCAACATTATTAAAAATCACGGCAATACTGCTGTTTCCGTGACGCCGCAACTCGACGAAATAAAACTAAATGTAAGAATAAAATTTTTCGATATCTCGCTTAGTTTTCGAGATATCGAATGAAAAAAATTAAAAATGTCACTAAGCATTAATAAAAATCTGGCAACGTTTCAGTCTGAGATGAATCTAATTGAAATGCCCACAACATGTTGGTAGTAATGAAGTTGGTGAAGGTATTAAGGTTATTCTTCCAAAAGTAATAGCCTTTTCTTCGCCACCGATTAATTTATGAGAAGATTCAAAGATATTGAAATTCTCCAAACCAGGATGTAAAGAAAGATGCTTACCTGACATATTGCAAAATTACGAATTAATTGACTTCGGATGAAATATCGTGCTAAACAATATTGATAACAACATTAAATGACTGTTTACAGTTTAATGACAATTAATATATATTTTTTTTTATAAAAAACTATAGTTTGCATTGCGGTTATGAGAAGAAATATTGGCGGTAGTTTTAAAATATCAAAAATCGCATGGAAATTCGCCTTAATTCAAATTCAGATTCACGCGTATCGCGTACGCGGAAGCCGCGCTTTGAGTTATGATTGGTTAAAATCATAACCATAAAATTCAAATATCTGATTCTAACCAATCATAACTCAAAGCGCGTCTTCCGCGTACGCGATACGCGTGAATCTGAATTCTTTAATATTCACGAAACTTGAATAGACGGGAAATTTGAATTTTCATAATAAATTAATTAAAAAAAAATACATTTTAAATTTCATATCTTCAAACCTGTGTAATATATCGAAAATAATTGCTTTTTTACCTTGCTTTCTTTTTTTAAAAATTTAAAAGAAATTTTATATGAACAAAAATCATTGCAACAAAAAATTTTTTTTGCAGATTTCCTTTTCACTCGATATCTCGAAAACTAAGCGAGATATCGAAACATTTTATTCTTACATTTCGTTTTATTTCGTCGAGTTCTATATGAATCCATTTTGCGGCGCCACGGAAACAGCAGAATCCCCAAAATCACTGACAAAACTGCTTTAAGAGGATAGTCGACCCAAAAAAAAAAGTTTTTTGTTGTGGAAACAGCGTTTTAAACAGTTTGTCGAAGAATCTACAGAACTTGTTTTTGTTTAAAATTTAACTTTGACAGTTTGGAAAATGTCAAACGCCATACTCCAAAAAAATTGTAAGCCTGAAACAGCACGTTATAAACTCTCTTTTTTAGAGATATTATTTTCCAAAGAATACCTCAAAAAACTCGTTGGCCATTTGTAGATTGGCCTCTATTAATTGCTTTAAATTCAACGAACCCTCCCAACGAACTACTCGGTAACTGTCTGGACCTTCTCACACAGCATCTTAACTAAAATTAGGCAGAAATCCAATTGACCCAAGACGTTAAGCGATATCCTTTGAGGTTGGTCAGTAAGATGTTGGTCGCTTTGAGAAAGTGGACCCTATTTGACATCAGTTCCGTCATAAGAACTTACAGGGTGCGCAAAAAAAAGGTGTGTTCCCTCGTAAATTCTCGTTAAAGAAAAATATTCTGTACCTACGCCAGTTTCATTTTCATCTGTATGAAATGTAAAGGATATACGATGTATGCCCTTTGAAATCGAACCACCCTCTAATTTTAGATGGCGTCGATGTATTTTCAATTTTTTTTATAACATAGTGCTCCAATAGTTCTTTTTGACTATATACATAATTTCAAAATTTGGTCAGGTCAGTTTGTTCACTATTTCTGATTGGCTATTGGATGTGGAAATCTTTTTGGAAGGGTTTGACTATTAGGATTTTTTTTAAACGTATAGCGATTCCGGTTCAGCCATATCTCAAATACTTCTATACATTATTTTATTTCAATACCTCATACAGAGTATTCAGCACAAAAAAACAAGTCTTCAAAAAATATATTTCTTTGTATGAGTCTTTTGACTGTACATTTTATACTTAACTTTCTTTGGCGTGGTATATTGACACGATTTTGGTATAGTAAAATTAATTCATTATGAACAACAACTGTGGCCAGAAATATGCCAAAATTCTTGCTAAAGCTAAGTGAATAAAGCTGAAAGATAGTACAGAACCAAACAAAAAATACTATTTTTTGAATTTTTTTTTATTTGTGCTGAATACCCTTTATAAGGTAAGGAAGTAAAATTATGTACAAAAGTATTTAACACATGGCTGAATCGGAATCGGTATTATTGTTTTTTTTTAATTGCCTAATAGTTAAATCCAATTTTCCAATAGCCAATAAGGATTTGGCATACTATATTATCAAAACATATATATTTTTTGAAAATCGTTCAACCTCTTCCAAAATAAGAGGGTGGTTCCATTTCAAAGGAACCACACAGACACTCTGTAATTGTTTTGACAAAATTAATTTATTGTTTGTTGATTGATTTCGAATAAATAAAAATTATATTAAATCATGAAAATAGATATGTAATCTATTTTCATAGTAATTGATGTAGGAGTATAATCTCTAATAAAGGGGCATTTTTTTAAATAAAATAAGCCAATAAAGGTATATTCATTATTTACTGAGCAGAAGAGAAGTTACAGTAAATGTTGAAAAAACATTTAAGAATGAATATAAAAAAATTTTCGAATTTACTCCGAAATTTAACCTTCTGAATTCAAGACTTACTTATTACTTGATAAGTAGAAAATGTTCATCGTATTTTCATTTTCAAAAAATCGCAAGTGGTCTCCTAGGAGCACTAGTATTATTTCTTGTGTAGATCCAGTCCGAACAAGACATCTAAATCAGTAGTTAGGAAAATCTATTCAGAACGGAAAACTAGCCAAACATATTGTGATATGTTAACTTTTTTCAGGGACGACACTTTCTTGTTTTATTTCTTTGTAGGCAAGTAGTCCTAGATTCCAAAATGCTAAATTTCAACTCATTTTCTAACATGCTCTCTAATAAAAAAATATTTACCATGGACATGTTTTTCGATTCTTTCTGTTTTTATTTTTTTTACATTGTTGCGTCTTTCTTATCAAATGTAGTTGTAATAACAAGCAAAACATTCTCACGTGACTAGAATAAATTCTTATCGTCTGAGGTACATTTACGCGATAAATTGTATTTTCTCACCCGACTGTACCAGATATTCAGCGTCAATTAGGGCGAATTTCAGAACTTAATGAAGTAAATTACGACGTAAGATGGCGGGTGAACTCCAAGATCTCTCCCACTTGGAAACAAAATTAGCAAAGTTGAGGGAGTTCGTCACCACCCTCACTCCCCCTGCCTCCTACGAGTTCCCTTAAAGGTCGAACCATTAGGGTTGAAAACAGGTAACGCGTTCCAATGGCGTATCGCTTGGGAGTCTATTTTGAAAAGATAAATTCCTCTTTTATAGAAAATAAGTTAGTAGGCTTGTGTTTTATTATTATTATTTTCATTATTAAGAGAAGTGGAAGAACAATGTCAGTAGCATAAATCGTAAATGCTGCATAAAACATCCAAGTATATAAAAATGCCTGTATATCACTTTTTATACAAGGTGCTTTTAAAACAAATAGTTAAAGTGCGTATAGAAAAAGTAAGTAAAACTGACAAAAAAACGTTTTATTAAAAAATATTTTTTAGGCCTTAAGATCTTTAACAAACATCTTTTATCAAATGTCTTTCATAAAATATATGACAATATAGCGATACTTCTTTAATAAAATATATATTTTTTAAATGATTTGATGGAAGATCTTTGTCGAAGATCTTGTGACAGGTCTTTTTGAAATCAAAGAGTTCCTAAAATTTATGTCGAAAATGTCTAAAATTCCAACATATCAGAATAGTAAAAAGTAATACAAAAAATGTTGGAACAAAATACATTAACGTGTATGCACCTAACGTTGCACATCCCCAGTATTATAATTTCAAAATAACTGTTATTACATATGTTTAAGCATCAACCGTTTTATAAGAATCCAAGATTTCGTTATTTTATGTCCAACGCTTTCCAAATATACAGGGTTAGTTTTTATAATTTCACAAGTTATTGCTTTTTATTGCAAGTTTTTTATTGAAATTAATAAATAGTTATTCAGACAAAAGTTATAAGTTTTGCTGCTACAGCCTTCTACTTAGGTCTAGTATATACGTAAATTAATACTAGAAGAGAATAGTTTATATGAGACTGGCAACATAGCGCCAGATCTAGCAACACTGCGGAGACGGGACTTGGAACCTACCGCCAGGTAGGTTAACATGTAATGCACCTTCAGTACAAGTTTGAACTTGTTAGAGTTATTTGTTTGTTCTTTGTGACTGTTTTCGTAAACCGTTTTTTTTTTCTAGTGCGTTTTAAAAATGAGTGACATTAATTTTGAGCAACGGTCTGCTATCAGGTTTTGTTTCAGACTTGGGCACAGCGCAACGGATACTTTTGCAAAACTTCAACACGCCTACGGAGACAGTGTTTTTTTCAAGAGACCAGGTTTTTCGGTGGTTAGGGGAATTCTCAGAAGGAAGAGAGTCGATTGAAGATGAACCGCGCAGCGGAATGCTGCTTCATCTTCAAGAACCGATGAAAATGTCGATAGAATACGGGATCTGGAGCGTTCATATCGTCGTTTGACGACAAGAATGATCGGGGAAGAGATAAATTTGAATCACACCACTGTTCATCAGATTGGGTTCCAAAAATGGTTCCAAAAAACCTTTCGCAGGAACAAAAAGACATCAGGAGAGAAAGGTGTCTTGACTTTTTGGAATCGATTGAAAATGATCCCCATTTTATGGAACGTGTCATTACTGGTGATGAGACTTGGGTGTTTGAGTACGACCTGGAAACCACGCGCAAGGCATGGAATGGCACACTTCGAGCTCTCCAAGACCCAAAAAAAGCAAGAATGAGAATTCTATTCGAATAAATACAATTTAAAAATTATTCTCATTATTTAATTTACACACCTCGTACTAACAGTTTTTGTTGTCACTAACATCAGTACATTATTATTTTTTACATCTACAGATGACAATACACGTGTTACTACAATTTCTATACTTTTAGCCGCTGTTTGCAAAACCCGTTTATTAGCTAGCAATATCGGGGGCATTAACGACCTTATTACCGCAAAATCTGTTGTTTCGTCCACTGTCTGCCACAGAAATTCATTACGTATATCTTCTTTGATATCTCCCATGACACGTTGATGTCTTCTGTAAATATGTTTTACGCAATATATGGCTACTAGGCGATGGAAAATTGGATATTTATTGGGCAAAAAAACGTCTAAAGTAAATATTTTCGGCCACGTTCCACGCAAGGCTACATGCGCAAAACACTATGCACAAATGAAACCAAAATTCCTCTTTTGTAACAGTACCATTAATATTTTTATTTGTTGATGGATATTAGAATTTAAATGTCTTTTACACTCTCAGCGATCACGAAATGTATATCGACGATTGCCAGGAATACATAAATTATGTGATGTGACGTTGTAAAGTCCTTGTAATTTTCAATCATCTTTTTTAAGTCTATTCACAAATGGTAACGACTGTGCCATTATTGCAGAAATCCACACAAAATCATATAATACATATGTAAATACAGTACATGAATTCACGAGTGACTATTTCGCGACAAAAAAATTGTTTTCAATGCGGCGGTCGACGTGTTTACACCGCCGACAGGTAAAACACTATCGAAATAGCTCGCCGTCTTACGGAGAAAATGTATTACGGCGTCCCGGATTCCCGCGAAGACTTCATTCGGGATAACATTCTACGCACGCACAGTGGCGTGGGTATACAGTGGCAAAAAAAATTCACTTAAAAGATACGGTTTATACTTTCGTTATCATAGCCGGCTCTGCGTGACAGCATACTTTCCCAGACCTTACTAATAACAATATAGAAATTTCAGCAATACACAGTCGTTGTACAGAAAAACAGTAAATTGGTAAAGGTCGCGCCCACAATTAAACATCAGTGAATCTAATCAAGGCAAAGAAATACACGTTCGTATCAGTCCAGTAGGCAGAGATTTTTATGTGTTGTAAGTATATTTTGTTGAAATTGATAAAATTGAAAGTACGCTTCAAGACGCGTATTTAAAAAAATGGGTGTCAAGATATTATAGTCACAATTCCGAGAATTTGGAAGCGGCAACACTAAAACAATATATACGTCGCGACAAAAAATGTAGCCACGTAGCAAAAGTTATAAAACTGGCCCAAATTAATATTTTTCAAATTCTCAAAACGTCTCGCAAACTTGAAGAGATTTATGATTTTTCTAGCCCAACCCGGTCAATTTCGTACAATAAACAAAGAAATGGCGTCATTGTTAATTAAGGCTTGCAAAAAAATGCCATCGTTAATTACTCGAAAAGTTATTAACGGATCGAGCTGAATTTTTTTACTTCATACTTTATTCAACTTCCTACTACATACAGCAGTCCCCACAAGAAATTTCATGATCATAGTCGCTCTACTTTCGAAGTATAAAAATAGTGAAAAAAAGCACATTTTCAACTTCAGCAGTCATTTGCAAGTTAACAATAGCACTTGGAGACTTTGGTTTCGGGTTGGGCTTAAAATTTAGGAAATGCAATAGGCTACAATTTCTTATATGCATATGCTATATAAAATATGCGAAGGAAAGGAGATATAAACGAAAATGTGAAAAAAATAGGTTTTTTTTTTCAAAAATAATTGTTAATTTAAAAAATTAGCGGACGGTTTCAACTCTACGGACGCCGCGCATTGTGTTCTACACAAAAAAATACATAGGGAACCGTCAAAACTAGCCCTATATGTTTCAATAACAGTTTTTGATAATTTTAGCACCCTGCCTACTGGACTATATTGTTAAACCGCTAATCGAACGTTTAATTATTCGAACCAGTAGTAGCAAAAGCACCGGACCTAATACATTTCTTGGAGTTACTTAAATGTAAAATTTACTGAAGTCTTTACCAGACTCATAACACCGTCTTTGAATACTTTATCTCACCTAAATTTACCCGCAATACTTGTGTACGTTAAAAATGATGACCGCAATACTTGCCGTCACTTTTTGAACGATTGTTTTCGTGTCAGGTTGCAACGCGACGCGCCAAAAGCTGGTTTAGAGGGTTGAGGCCCGGCCCGTGCCGGCATATAATACGAAATTAACGACTTCCCCTGGGAGTTATTAGAAATTCGAGCGGGGACGTTACGCCGTCGCGACGCCGACGACGCTCGCCGAGCTAAGCAGCTTTTGCCAACTAACCTCGCCGGATGATTAAACCGAAATATGATACAAACTCCGGTACACTTATTACTTCTAATTTGCGTGACGCAACTCGAAGGCTTGAAGGCTCATCACTTTTTCAATCAGGAAAGGAATTTAGTTGACTACGCGTACATAATAAAAAAAACAGACAGTTCATCATTATAGGCGTCAGAATTTAAGATCCCAGCGCCAGTGCGGAAAGATTGCGAACCAATTATTGGGCCATTAACCGTTTGTTTTTACATTGCTTTCAATGTGTTTTATATTCAAGTTGCCGCTTTAATTTGTTATTTATGTGTAATATTTGATTATTTACTGCCTAAAAACACCTTTTGTGATCAAGGTTTATTGTTTACAAGTTTTTGGCATTATTGTAGTGGTTTTCTTTTGATTTTTAGATAGATACCAGTATCTATGAGATACATTTTTAGGTTGCATCGGTTTATTTTGAAAAATGTGAATAAATGCTTTCAAGGAATACATCTGTTTTTTTTATAAAATTGTTTAATAGTTTTATTGGAAACAGTTTTAAGTAGAATGGCAGACATTAAACTGAATGTCTTGAAATATATGAAATATTTAGATGGCACTGTAATTTCAAAGTATTTTTTCAGCGTTCTTGTACATTCAAAGTTTCAAACTGAGGGTGAACATGTTCTGGATGCAGGCCATTCATGAATTTATGAATTTGAGGGTACTGTAGTTTTTTTCAATATCTTCCTTCAGTATCTTTTTTTGAATCCTTAGCAGAAACAGACAATAATAATTATAAATAGGTCTATTTACATTAACTTTAAAAAATACTAAAACTTACATCGATAAAAGTAATCCTCCTCAGCAAAATGAAGAGAACAGACTTTCATAAATTTACTGACGACTTTCCTATACTCAGTTTTAATATCTAAGCCTTGCGTCTATCTATACGTTCCTCTTCATCAAATTTATTTACTAGGGAAACTTGATGTTTTCCTTGCTCAGGAAATATATGAAAAGTTAATTGGAGATCCCTCTTAATCCAGGACGAACAGCGAGGTACACAACAATAGTGATTCATTCCAATTATAATACTCACAAGATAACGCTAATATTATAATTTTTAATGAATACAACACAAATATAGACATCCAAAAAAAAAAACGTCATCAAAGTTGGCCGAGAAAAAAAAGACGTATTTCTATACTTAACCGAATTTATAACCTAATTTACTGTCAACTGTACATCATATGACAGCCATTGTTTATTTTACAAATTGTGACAGTCAAAAGTTTGACATAACCAAAAAGCTTAGACATGACCGCTATTTCCATCTCTTTCGTTCATAGCCAGAGTTGATGACGTTTTTTTTTGGATGTCTATATAAACGGAAAATTTTCAAAACACACTCAAATGGACGTTTGAATAAACGATGGCCAAGTAATTAGTTTGTTGGGCGACCACCAGGGAGCGTAACGCCTATATTGTTTTACCTATAGTCCACTCAACAAATAATGCAATATAAACCAAGCCGTATTTGTTTTGAAATAAGACACATATGTGTGTCGTTATGAATTTTTCCATATGAGCCCTAATTTTTATTGTAATGTTAAATTTGGTATTAAACAAAATTCACACTTTAACACTTTTAACCACGTAATACCGAAACACTTTTTTCAGCACTGAACTCTAATTTCGCCAACCATGTTGACATGACCTCGGTGAGCCGTAACTTTTGTTTTTGTTATTAACCAGAACAATGGACTGTTAGGTATCGGCTCATTAGCTTTATCGACGCTACTTACATTTATTAATGTTGATTGAATCTGTCTACTGTGTTCCTACATCTAACTGAATCAACTATGTATACATAAGTGTTTTATCCCTTTAAATTTTGAAACGTATCACGTATGATAAAAACAATGCCCTTTAAACATTTTTGAACAAAGGTTTCTTGATATTGATTATAAAAATTCTGGCGTGCAGAGCTTGCACTTGCCACCGAGCGGGGGGTTGACCGCTGGGCGATAAGTCCACCCCCTGCCTCACAGTGTTCATACATACCCATGAATACTAAAGCTCTGCGAGCGAATGAATTGTAGTCACATTTAATATTCAATAAAATATGTTTTATGTTATGTTATGTCTACTGTGTGCTAGATATCATTACTTTTAAAGCGCTAACATCAATACTATGATTATTGTCAAAAGCATGTTGGGCTACACAACATTTTTCTATTCTACTATACGGGGTGTCCCAGAGAATTCTGACCCGCTTTGATTGTAAGTATCTTTTGACACAGCGGACTTACAAAGATGCGATTTTCACCAGTCGGTTTATTTTTTCAAGTATTTTTTTTTCGTACTGTGTTAAAAATTTGTTACTTATCCTACAGGGTGTTTTTGATATATGACCAATTTTAACGTTAAAATTCGTTACCTACTATTTTAAATACAACTCCCTGTATATGTTTACACCAAACAAAAGCTACAATTTTCCTCTTTCCACAAATGTATGATTTGTTACACTTTAAATTCAAAATGGGTAAGTAATTTAATTTTTAAAAACATGTATCTGGACGTCCCAGAAACTTCAGATCCACTTTGATCATAAATATCGTTTGACAAAGCGAACATAGAAGGATGCGGTTTTCTCTAGTCGATTTACTTTTTCAATACGTTTTTTTTTTCGTACTATGTTAAAAACTTGTTACTTTTACTACAGAGTGTTTTTGAAATATGATTAACTTCGTTAAGGGTAAAATTCGTTACTATTTGGAACGCAATACATCAAACAAAAGCTACAATCCTCCGCTTTCCAAAAATATATGGTTTGCTATGCTTTACTTTTGGAGTGGGTAAATAACTTGATTTTTAAAAACATTGCGTTTGGATGTCCCAGAAACTTCTGATCCATTTTGATCTTAAATATCTTTTTACGTGTTACACGTAACACGCTTAACACGTGTAAATGTCGTATTTTTTGTACTTTTTAATACATATCTACATACTCGTATATACATGCGTGTTAAACGTTCCGGAACGGCTGTATAACTCGAGGAATACGCCTCCTAGAGAAAAATGACCTTCATAAAAGTTGTCGGATTTTTCCCTGGAAATTCAATGCTAACCTTTTATTTGACCTTTACCATGACCTTAAAGATTATATCAAGGTCAAGTGCGTTTTAACAAATGGGACCCTCTATTTTTGACACCGGAAATGAAAAGAGCGGAAAATTTTATAATAGATTATGACCTTGACCAATTCTTGGGATTTGACCTTCAGGCAAGACTCTTTACTGTCCAGCCGGCTAAGGCAATACTCGTCCAAACAGTCTTAATTACTACAATAAGTGATTAAATTATTCTCTGTTAACCTCTTGACAAGGAGCCAATCGATTATAAAAACTGTTGATTGCATTCATGAAATACTCAGCTGGGATGACATTGCCTTCGTCTAGCATGCGTTGTTGTAATTATTTTAAATTTTGGGGCTCAGACTTTTGTACCTTTGCGAGAACCCCACAAAAACTGATGAAATTGAATAGGTACGACCATAACCTCGACATGACTTCAAGGTCTTGGTCAAGGTCAAATTCATGGTCACAATTGAATTTCCAGGGGAAAATCCTACAACTTTTATGAAGGTCATTTTTCTCTGGGATACGTATTATTAAACTTCAATGTCTCAATTGTATTCGACCTTGGAATAACCTTGAAGTTCAAATCCCAGGAGTAGGTCAAGGTTATAATCGATTGTAAAATTTTCTGCTCTTTTCATTTGCGGTGTCGAAAATAGAGGGTCCTATTTGATAAAACTGGCTTGACCTTGACATAACCTTCAAAGTCATGGTCAAGGTCAAATTCAAGATCACAATTGAATTTCCAGGGGAAAATCGTACAACTTTTATGAAGGTCATACAGGGTGTCCCAGATTTAAAGGGACAGTGTAGTGGGAGGTAGAGCATACTTAGCTGAGTTCAAAAATGTCCCTTTAAATCTAGGACACCCTGTATATCTCTAGGAAACGTATTTCTCGAGTTACTAGTATTTTTCGAGTACATTTTTTATCTTTATTATATAATTGCCGAAAAAAAATTTACAAAACTGTATTTTTCTCATTTGCTTACATCCTATTTATACTTTTTCAAATTTTACTTCTCACTCTTTGTCTAATCCAGAGACACGAACGTGGACGTGGTGAGATTTTGTGAGTGTTAGTTCAATTATTATGGATTTGCGATGAACAGATTTTACATAAATAATGATCACATTTTTCACAAAACCAGTAACTTCGTGTTCCTGGATTAGTCATGTATTAAGATCGTGTCACTAAAATCAAAATTTTCAAAATGCGAGAAAAATTCTGAAAATTTGAGAGCATTCTTTGATCAATTTTAAGACATTTTTGTTTTTAGGAATTGTTTGATAAAGTCTATACTATTCGAGAAAAAAATGTGTAATATTTCAAAAAAAAAAATTCATTTCGGCCACCATCTTGAATATGCCGAGTGGAATTTCTCAAAAATTTCCATGAGGTTTTAAAGAACGGATATTAATGGCACTAGACGTCATGATTTAAGCAACCAGAAAAAGCTTTTTCCGACTCAAAATACGAATTAAAAAAAAGGAATAAACATTTTGTTCTTTTTTTTTTAAATCGATTATAACTTTTTCAAATCAAACTTTAGGTCGAATTTGACTATACCTCTGCCTCGCGATCTGAAAGATCCGGGTTTAACTCACCAGACCAAATTAATTTTTGTTTTGTTTTAAATATATTTAGATAGTGGCTTAGAATTAATGTCAAAGGAAGCGAATTGTGTCATAAAATATGATACATTATATTTAAAATAAAAAGGCTTTATAAAGAACCAAATATAAACCCTTTAATTAATTGAATTGCATTAATTAATTAATTAATTTAATTTAACCGTTTATTTTAAACATTTTCTACATTTTGCCGTATTTCTAGTACATTTAGCAGTAATAATTCATGCTCATTTAGTAAAAAAATATTAACCATATAATTTTACGACAGCTAAAGCTAAAAAATTGTGGAAAAGTAATTTATAACCTTTAACATTTAAATAGACATGCATACATACAAGTATTTTACAAACCGTTCGTTACATAGCTATATCTATTAAAATGTCAATACCTCAATAAGTAGATATCAAAATATAGGGTAAAAAATACAGTATGTCATTTAATATAACGAAGTTAGTGTTCATTTCCAATATAAGTGCGTGAAAGTTGACAGTACTTTAAATGAGTAGAGGATCCCTGAAAACCCCCTAACAAATGTTCAACCCCATATCATTTCTAGTTCTCCCAAAACTTTTAATAGGCTACTTATCGTGAATCACCCTATATGCACAGTTTGTTTCTTTTAACTACTAATCAAGCTATTGTGAATAAGCGTTTATAATTTAATTTAGTAGACATTACTACAGAGTGTTCAGTTAATAACAGTCGAACAGAATTTAAATAATTATACATAAATAATAACATCTACCTTTTTTTAACGAATTTTTTTCTTACCCCTCGACAGTTTCTCATCCCCAAGAGATGTCATCGACATGTCAAGAGAAAACCCCGAGCAGGTCCGGACTCTCCACGACGAATTCTGACGTAAGCGATTGCGAAAGTGACATAGACATTGTCGGAGACACAAAACAACTAGGATACACATATAAGGGTGCTTAGTTCGACTTAATTCAGTTTATATAAATTGTTTTACTACTTTTATATTCGATCAGCTTTTCGGAAGGAGCAAGGCCGAATTTTTTGTAAACCCTATTTGTCTAACTTCAATTACACAAAATTAGACCAGATCTGATTATTCTAAATGATGTAATAAACCATCCCAAAAGCTGTTCTTATTGTTCATTGCTAGTTAGGAGTTACATCGATTTTGTTAAATATTAGGCGATTGTTGTTACCTTGTGTTCGCAATTTTGATTTTGACATTTAGTGTTTTGTACATTTTGTATTGCACTGTCATTTGTCACAAAGAATAATGTTCTAGTCATTTTGTTAGATCTCGATTTATTTTAATGTGTACATTTGTAAATAAAACAGTAGATTGTAATTCATATATTTTTTAAACATTGGGTTATCATCAATTGCAAAAAAAAAAGAATTTGAATTACTTCCACATCCACGTAGCGGAATGGAAGTGTAGTATCGATGAAAATTTATTTTATGTGTTTTATTGGGTAAATGGGTAAATACGCCTAAATTGTAATGAAACATCGAGGTTTCAAGTTTAAGAGAAGAAATAAGTGAAATATGTATTAGTAAACATAACTATAAAAACTGATATTTGCAAGGTGGGGGGGGGGAGCTTCAATTTGGCTATACTTGATAATACTTGATCAACTTAAAAAATGGTCAATTTTTTGCAATTGGTGGTAAATGTATTTTTAGATATAAATATGATTATCTTAGTAAATGTACGTAGGAAGAAAATATTTAGTAAAAACTAATAAAATGAAGACGCTTTCTCTATGCAAATATTGAACCTGATTTTTTTTTAGTTGGCCATAGGGTTCGTGTGTATCCGAAAGGCCATTTTAAAACCTGAAAAGGTCATGAGAGAAAATGGATGCACAAAATCTACAGGGTGTTACTTAATGTTATGTACATATTTAAGGTGTTATTCCTGGAACAATTTCAAGTCAAAAAGTTTATACAACGTGGCAAAAAATTCGCTCACAATCAGTTTATTTGCCACGTATCTGTCAACATGAAATAATTTTATCTTTTCGCGTTTTTTGTTGTGGAAACCAACTTTATTTTTTTTTAAATGACCACCCATAGGTTTTCTCTAAATATCTGAAAAAGTAACTTTTTCTCTTCACTGGTACTAAAAATTTGATTAGGTTACATAAAGACATTTTCGCAAAAAACACTTTTTTTTGTAAAAGAATGTAATTGATTACTTAATTATTTATTTTTTTAAGAATGAATCAATCCAATAGTTAGTGAATGAAGTGTTGAAAGTGACCATTTTCAACTAAGCAATGCCCAAGCCGGTCCAGAAACTCTTCAATAACCTTTACTAGGAAGATTCAGGAATGACCCGGATTTCTGTGTTAAGTTTTCAATGGTATCTGGTCGATTTACATAAACTTTACATTTTAAATGCCCCCACAAAAAAAGGTAATGGATTTAGATCCGGGGAGCGCGCTGGCCATTTAATTGTACTTCTGCCTATCCAGCGTCCTAGAAAATGTACATTTAAATACTCTCTGATATTTGCCGCAAAATGTGATGGTTCCCCATCCTGTTGGAACCATAGTTGCTGGTTAATAACATTATTTTTACCCGGTAATAACAATCTGCGAGATGGAGTACCTAATGTAATTTCTTAGCAGATCTCAATATTCTTCAGAATTTAAATTTCCATCTACGAGGAAAGGTCCAACAATACCTGCCCAAACATTAACTTTCTGGGTATTTTGGACATGTGCTTCTTGGAAACAATGACTGCTCTGACTTGACCAGTAACGGCTGTTACATATGTCGATTAACAACACCATTTAAATTGAATGTAACTTCATCTGAAAAAAGGATATTTCTTGCGAAGTTATTATTGTTATTGCATCTTTCTATCACGCCTTCACAAAATTCAGCCCTTCTATCGAAGTCATCCTTGTGTGAACAAGTTGTAGTTTGTGTAGACGTAACTTTTCTCCAACTGACTGATGAAAAACACCATGAATAGTTGCCAAGATCCTGAAAGTTTGGATTGGATCCTTAATGCTACTAGCTACTTGAAATTTATTTACAAGTCGGCTTACTGTTGGAAATCTCTAGTGGTACAATTCATTAAAGAGTACACAAAGTTGGTCTTGGGATCTCTGCATGTCTCCATACCCCCTCATTATTGAAATATCAATTATTTGCTTCTCACTCAAGCGATCCATTATGTATTTATAAATCGTGAAAAGCAAAAGAAATAAGCAATTATTGAACATATGTAAATACAGAAAATCAATAATGTCGTCTGTTATGACTAAACATCACAAGAACATCTTAACTTCACAGAAAGTGCCTGTGAAGTTAAGATTATCGATCTTTTTTTTATTAGTTTCAAAGAGTTAACTTTATTAAGTCGGTCGAGTTTTTAAAGTCGGTGTTCCTCATAACTTCAAAACTACTGCACCGATCCTTTTGAAATTTTGAACACTATTTCTGCACATAATTTACGAGGTAACGGTGTTTTTTTCAAATTTGTTAATATTTTTTATTTTACAGTAACAAATTAGCCGACTTTTTTCGCAAAAATCGCGTTTTTCACTTCAAAGTGTTCCCAAAAAGTGAAAAATAGAAATTTCGAAAAACCCTCCCTGCGTTACCTGGGGAAAACGATTATCTAACGAAAGAACTTTGATTTTTTTTATTTCAGATGATCCAGCACCGAGTTATGATGAACACCGCAATTGTACTTTTTTCTGAGACGCTTCCGAATAATTGCTGTCATTGCCGTATTTTTTTAATATTTTTTCATGAAAATTTTACACGATAGCCGTATTTAACCTTTTTTAACTTAAAAAATGAACAAGAAGTGACAAATCGATCCTTACATTAATTTTTAGCACAAACGACAATTTCAATCATTCCGAACACTATGAAATAAAAACTGCAGCTTTGAAATTATCAAGGTTTCTTTGGGGTACTTTAAAGTTGAAAAGTTGCAGGCAATATCCTTAGTCTATCCTTTATTTGCCAAGTTATGCCAAATTATGCAAATATTGCAGTTTTTTACCCCTTTTTCAATCAGCAATTTCGTTTCGAAAAATTTTGTTTTATCACTACCACTTTGCAACACCTTTCCTTCGCTCAATTGGCCAAGCTGATAGGGAAAGCTATTGACCATAGCTCCGGCAGCACAGCGGTCAAGGGGTAGGTTCCCCTGGTTATGTAAAACTTTGATTGTGGCTTTGGGCGCCAGATATTTTTATATAAAAATACCAAAATGTAGTATAAAATAACCAAAGATTTGAAAACTTTCTTGATATACCCTTAGAAAGAATAAAAGTCCAAATTAAAACAATAAAAAATTATATTAAAAAAAAATTAAACAATCTGTTAAATTGACCCACTAGGTTAAATAAAAATTTGAAGCACTGATTTTACAATATTACTTGGACCGGCAGGGTACAACGAAACGATCTTACGTAAGCCCAGAGGAGAGTGGCTTCCGGAGGTTACTACCAGCAGTACTGCGGTGACTTTTAGACTTTCCTCCTCTTTGTACGCCACAGGTCGAGGTGTTCGTTCCCTGGTTGATGGCCGTTTGTCCAGAAGTTGTTACATACAAAAGTGAAACAAACAGAATCAGTGTTGTTCTACTGAGAGTTCGAAAACAGTGGGTATCTGTTAATTTGAAGTTATATAAACCAAAGCATAATTAATACTACTAAATTCCAGGACTCAGGTAAATTAATTAATCTAAATTTTGCAACAATATGACCCAAAAGAAAAGTTAACAAAAACAAAACCCCTAATTAAGCTGCGACTTCAAGTTTCAGCCACGCCACTGTTTGCGATAAGTAGAGCAATCAAAAAAATTCAATAAAAATCAGGCAATTAACACTTGCTGGTTTCAAGTCACGGAATTCATTCAAGGTACGGAAACTAAAGGAAAATAGCGACAGCTGTGGGCACCTGTAGATACCAAATTGAACGAGCGGCAATTGCTCGAGGTCCGTGAGGTTTCAACAAATTATTACTACTAAATAGAAAATTAAAACTCACTTACCTCGAGCAAAATTTTGCAGGTGCAGGTTGCCACGCTCGTTCGTCCCCTTTACAGTGTCAAATCAAATTTGGTCAACGACCACGAAAACTCGTCCTTCGACTGCGTCTCTATTTATGTTATAAAGGTTATGGTCTCTATTTAAATTGCCACACAGCTATCTTCTCCCAAGCTGGGAATACCTAAAACATACAGAAACCACAGGGTCTGCTTTCTAACAAAACGATAATTTCGATTCCTTACTGGAATCGATCGATAAATTCCAGGGTAGGTGAATCTAACCTATCCTGGACACACGTGCTAATTTCCTTAATAAACCAAAAAATACTTTACGGAATGCAAAAATATGCATTCAGCAACGATAACTGAAATATTAGAAATATAAATTAAGCAGCAAACATTAAATGCAAAAGTGATTGCAAAGATATAAGCAAATTTAATTAATGAATTGCTCCACTTACCACACGTGGACTAAAAAGCTGAAGTCTCGCTTATTACAACCGCTACGTTAAGAGATAGGTCAAGAAAAAGGGGCGCTATTCCTGTTCGTTCCGTATTTATTAGTTTACAATAACACAAAAAAATTATCGAATCTCTGTCAACCGGTCACCACTGATATCGTAGAACGGCATTAGTTATTAGTTGCATTCGTTTGCGACATGCAACAGTCTGCGAGGTGCGTTCGTTTCACTTAGGAGTCAACTGGTTAAGGTGTGATTTCACCAAGTATTGACATAAAAATAAGAATGTGACGGGATTTAAAATAAATACCGTTACAACTTGTAAAGGATACTTCGCAGTTTTCAAAACCCTACTTGAATTTTCTGTACGTCCGTTATTTCCTGAGTAATTATCACAGTCAACAATTAGATTTTGCTTTGAACGAAGCGATAACTCAGCGGATCAAGATCCAAAAACTAGAAACTTGGAGCTTCATTTTCCTTTGTTTTTCTTTTTTCCTATGACCATTTTTCCCCAAGTTACGGCTCTTTGAAAAGCACCTAAAAATTTGGGATTTTTTTTATATCCCTTAATTTCTGCGCCTAGTGTAACATTAAGTACAGAAAATTACGAAATATAAGTGTGTTTTACACGTAACAGGCCATAAGGTTTGAAAGTATTTATAGGACGTCTCTTTTATTGTATATTTTTGTAAGTGTGGTTTGACGATGGAAAATTGACGAATTTTGTGGTTTTTATTAAGTAGTGAGTCATATTTCCTAATCCGTTTTTCCCAATTGCCATATTTCCCAATAATTCTTTTTCCCAAAAACTTTATTTCCCAGTACTTTTTCTCAAATGCTCTATTTCCCAATTGCTTTATTATCCGATTATTGTTTTCCTCCAATTATTCAATTTTCCTTTTAATCAAAAAATTATATTTTCTGTTTCAATAAACATTCTACTTCTACTGTCAAATGTTTTTGAATCTGTCACATTTTGAAATATGTCACATTAGTCTTACGTAATTATTTATCTTACAAACATTCGGAAAGCGGTAGTAGCATATATTGGAATGCCGAAAAAGAAAGAAAGTGGTGCACGAGCTATTACAAGTTCTGATGGCGATGGAATAGATATTCTTAAAGGCCCTGCAGAATCAATCAACCAACAACGGATTGACGAGATAATTTTTAATATAGTGTCAAAATATGAAAATGTCAAAATATTACAAGAAGGAAGACAAAATATTGGACTACCTCAAGACCATCGGATCGAATATATATATTTCTAACTCGCGAAATTGTGTAGAACAGCACTGTCTAGAAAATTGAAAAAAAAAATAAAAATCTTCTAGAAAATTAGTCATTGGGAAAAACTGTCTTTGGGTAAAATAGTCCTTGGAAATTTCGGCATGGGAAATATGGATTTGGAAATTCGGATTGGGAAATGTGTACCCTATCTTTATGACTATAACCAGCACCTTCGCCAAATTATAGACGATTCTCGTGTTTTATTAAAATTAGTGAATGTGATATGTAGTATATTACAGATATAACAAATCTTTATTCTGTGTTTGAAAAAGATTCGTATAAACATTATTTCAATGCCGTATACAAGTAAATAAAACAAATCTCACGTGATATTAAGGATTTAACTAATGAAAGACTAACAGGTCGAATATCTCGAACAAAATGTGTCATCCTCGCATTTTAGTCAGTAATTTTTCAACGGATTAACCTACATATTTTTTTACTAATTGAATACCGGGTAATGTGCTATTGTCATTGTGAACAGCAAAACAGAGTGATGTATACGCAGTGGTCACCCTTAAAGTGTACACCATTGTGATCTTTTAAATCTTTTAAAAGAAATAGAGAATTGCTTAAATTATAAAAAAGTTGCGCAGTTTTATACTAATGAAGAACATGAGAAACAAATGACGATACATCTTATTGTTCCTGAAATATCCTGAAGAAAAAACTGAAAACTTGTATTTTGCTATTTCTTCTATATCTTTTTTATTACTGAGAAAGATTTAATGAAATTTAGTACGATATTCTAGCCGATATCGATTCTGCATATCGGTACCGATATGCAAAATCTGTTGAAGGTTTTAGAAATATTCCACGCCTCCTATATCTTCATGTTTTTATAGGCAAATTTATTTTTTCTTATGTAATTTCAATGATGCGTATAACACTTAAGCCATAAGGCTTCAATTAAGTGTTGTATAACTTGAAAATCCTAGCTTATTGAGAATTCGTAGTTGCCATGAAATAACAAATGCACTATTCAGTTTACAAACAGATTCAGCATATCGGTTTATGTAATCGTACCAAATTCATTACATTTAGGTACCTCAGTAATAACAGAGATATAGAAGAAATAGTAAAACAAATGTTTGCAGTTTTTTTTTTCGGGATATTTCAGGACATTATCTTCACTTTCTTTTCCTACTTTTCAGTGGCTCTTTTATTTTAAAATGTCCTAACGGTATACAACCTAAAAATGGCCACCGAATATAATCTTTGAATCACCGTTTTGTTCTCTATCTAATTAATACGAGATCCGACCGCATGATTTCTGTCTTCATAAAGAAACAGAATGCAATGTATCAGCAATTAAAGGTCATGTATATGTTTTCCAAAGTGTGCCGCTTTTTTCCGGCCGCAAGTACATTGGTACCCATAATTACGCACAAAAAATACCTGGAAATTTGGATTTAAATGAACCGCTTAAAAGGAATCGGTAAAATGTTTTTTTTTCTTCAGGTTGGAAGCCCCTTCCTTAATTACCAAGCCTATTTAGAACACGATCTGCCACTCAGTGTGTTTACAGCAGCTGTTGGTAATAGAATTGCTCGGCGAATTGGACACTGGAAAAAATAGTGGAACAATGCGTTTGTTTAAAATTTTGACCTCTACAACAGCCGATAACATCGACAAAATCAAAACATTAGTGCTTGAAAATCGCTACATGAGTGTTAGAGAGTTGGCTCAAGAGTGTGACATATCGACAATGTCAGCTCATGGTATTTTGAATGATATTTTGGGCATGAAACGCGTCGCTGCGAAACTGGTTCCAACAGAGCTGACTGAATGTGCTTCAAAAAGAGCATCGGAAGTAGGTTGCTCTTGACATGGTTTCCAGAGCCGATAGTTAACCAAACTTCATGAAACGCATCATAACTGGAGACGAAACATGGGTCTACAAGTACGACATGCAAACAAGTCTTCAATTACACTAGCACACAAAAAAAGAAAAGTGGTCATTACTTTTGACCAGACCCATCTAGGGTTATGTGTTTCGATGCGCTGAATCCGAATTTGAGGTCAGTTTAACCCGTACACCCTCAAAATTTTGAGTAAATTGCAAAAAAAAACGATAAAAATCGCTATAAATAGCAAAAAAATGCAGTTATGCAAGCGAGAAATTTTTTTATGAACTAGATCAAGTATGTTTATTATGTATTTCGATGCGCTGAATCCGAATCTGACTTTGATATAGTTCGTCAACCCTCCAAATTTAGAATAAATGGCAATAAACCGCTGAAAATCGCTAAAAATCGTGAAAATTGAAGTTATGAAAACGAAAAAAAAATTTTTCGAACTAGATCATGTATGTTTTTTGTGTATTTTGATGCGCTGAATCCAAATCACAAGTTGATTTAGCTGATAGACCCTCCAAAATTAGAGTAAATTGCGAGTAACCGTTGAAAATTGCTAAAAAATCGTGAAAAATAGCAATTATGCAAACGAAAAAAAATTCTTAAACTAAATAAAGTATTTTTCTTATATATTTTGATTCGCTGAATTCAAATCCGAAGTCGGCTTGGCTTGTACACCAAGCCAACTTGTTGCCAACTTTAAATAAATTGCGAAAAAACGCTAAAAATAGCAAAAAAAATCGTAAAAAAGTCATGAAGTAGTAGGTAATATCAAAAAATAGTATTGTTCTTACTCACAGTAATAAACAAACCATTCAAATTATAATTCATCCATTCCTTTCAAATTATACTATAATATCTATAGATTGTAATTAGAATTAAAAAAAAAAACGACCTTCCTTGATTTTACACTGTTCTTCGCTTGTATCGAACTCTTTTTTCTTCGAATGTTCTATGCAGTAGGTTTCTCTTTCGTTTTCTATTTTCTCTCCTTATTTATCTCTTTAAAGTCCAGCAAAAATCGGCCATCATGTTGACATTCCATATTCCTTGATACCAATTCTCCATTTCACTTATGTCTTGATGAAATCGTTCTTATTCTTCACTGTAGTCGATACAAGCGAAGAACAGTGTAAAATCAAGGAAGGTCTTTTTTTTTTTTAATTACAATCTATTGATGTTATAGTATAATTTTAAAGGAATCATGGTTTGTTTATTGCTGTGAGTTAGAACAATACTATTTTTTGATATTATCTACTACTTCATGACTATTTTTTACGATTTTGGCTATTTTTAAAGTTTTTTCGCAATTTATTTAAAGTTGGAGGGTGTACAAGCCAAACCGACTTCTGATTTGAATTCAGCGCATCAAAATACATTAGAAAAATACTTGATTTAGTTTAACTTTTTTTTCCGTTTGCATAATTGCAATTTTTCACGATTTCTTAGCAATTCTCAGCGGTTATTCGCAATTTACTCTAACTTTGAAGGGTCTACCAGCTAAATAAAATTATGATTTGGATTCAGCGCATCAGAATACACAAAAAAACATACTAGATCTAGTTCGAAAAAAATTTTTTCGTTTTCATAACGTTTTCATAAATTTTTACGATTTTTAGCGGTTTTTTGCAATTTACTCAAAATTTTGAGGGTGTACGGGTTAAACCGACCTCAAATTCGGATTCAGTGCATTGAAATATAATGAAATATAATAGAAAAGAACATAACCATAGATGGGTCTGGTCAAAAGTAATGACCACTTTTCTTTGTTTGTGTGCCGGTGTTATCGGAATGGCGTTATGATGATGAGCCGAAACCGAAAAAACCGCGCCAAAGTCGGTCGAAAGTGAAGGTGATGCTGACGGTTTTTTTTTTATTATCAAGGCGTGGTATATTCCGAATTCCTTCCGGAAAGACAGACGGTTAATAAGGGAGTATTATCTCGGCATATTGAGGCGTTTGCGCGAAAGCATCCGTCGGAAACGGCCGGAATTGTGGAAGGAACATTATTTTGCACGACGACAACGCGCCATCGCACCAAGCTACATACGACTGTGACCGAATATAAGGCCAAAAACTCAACAAACAAGATCGAGCAACAACCGTATTCACCGAATATGGTGAATACGGTTGGCCACCCGTTGGTGGCTGTCGAGACTTAGGAGGGTATCAGAAGTTCAGGCAGTGGATGACCGAGAAACACAACGAGCTGAGGAATCACATCGCAACAGGTAGGGCGACAATTAAAGATTTTGGAGGGAAAATATAGGAAACGTAAGTAAAGAGGATTAGGGTATTAACAACATGCCAACTAGACTAAGCCATATACAGTGTCCTTCATAAAGGAACCGTATTCACCGAATATGGCTCCGTGTGATTTTTTTTATTTCCAAAACTAAAATTGCCACTACGGGGTCGCCGCTTTGAGACGATAGAGGCCATCAAACAAAATTCGCTGAAGGAAGTGAAGGCGATACCTTCGGCGGCCTATGAGCGGTGTATGGAGGATTGGGTTAAACGTTATTGCACTCGATGGAGCCTACTTTGAAGGGGACAAAATAAATTTTGATGAATAAATAACACTATATGTGCTTTTCTACAATTTCCGGGTAATTTTTGTACGTAGTAGTATGTATATGAAACATTTCTTGAATTAAGAAAAAAATGATTTAAAAAAATAAAAAGTAGGCCATTGCCCGATATTATTATTGAGACTCCAGGTGTAAGTCGCGGAAAAGCATATAGCGCCAATTTAATAAAGACATTTATTCGAGAAATAATTGGATATGTGGGTGCAACAAAAAAATGCTTTATTTTGTTTTCCTTGTTTACTTTTTTGGCGGTAATAAAGCATGGACGGAGGTAGGCGTGACTGATTTAGTGCACTTGACTGAGAAAATAAAAATCAGAGAAAATTAATTACAGAAAATTATATGAGAAAATTATTTATATCAAAAATTGATGGTTTCAACGACAAGGTTATAGACAAGTTTGCTTCTATGAAGGATCGTAGGATTGAATTAACTTTCAAAAAATAGGTGAGTAAACATTTGCAGAACACCCCCTTCATTTCATCACGAGCCGCCACTGGTATGAACTATTTTGAACTTGCATCTTTAACTTCAGTAGATGTGGAACGATCATTTTCCTTCTACAATCATCTGTACAGGCCAAATCGCTCGCGTTTACGCGTACGAGAAGAAATGCAGAAAGACTACTGGGATATTTATTTCAAATGAGGCACGATGTTAACGTCATTAAGGATGTGAATAAAAAAAATCAAAAAAAGTGAGAAACAGACCTTCCTTTAACTTGACGTAAAGAAAAAATTTTTTTTTTCCTTGAAGAATTTTTACTGAGTACTTTGTAGCACACTTTCTGGACCCTATAAATGAGGCACCCTTAACTCTTTTGTTAAACATATAACACGACCTTTAATTCCCGACACGTCGCATTCTATTTCATTATTAGTAATCTATAAACACGCGGTGGAATCTTACTATCGTAGGAGACTAGAACACTATTCGGCTTTTTTTGCGCTAAGACATATCGTCAACAATATACATATTTCAGCGAACATTTTGACAGTCTGCCATATTTGACAACCATCGGCCTTTTTGTGAATACTACAAGGTAGATTTCGTTACTCTTCGGCAATTATGCGGATACCTCTTCGAATCCTGTTAAGTTTTCTTTTCGCATTTGATCTGACCGATGCGGGTTGCGATAAGAGATGGCCCTCATGCCGCCAAAGGGGTGTCAACACCGTCTGCCTGAGAGGAGAAGACTGCAGCCCCGTTGGTGGCTGTCGAGACTTAGGAGGGTATCAGAAGTTCAGGCAGTGGATGACCGAGAAACACAACGAGCTGAGGAATCACATCGCAACAGGTAGGGCGACAATTAAAGATTTTGGAGGGAAAATATAGGAAACGTAAGTAAAGAGGATTAGGATATTAACAACATGCCAACTAGACTAAGCCATATACAGTGTCCTTCATAAAGTCTGCATCCTGTGTGAAACATTAAATTTTTATTACAGACTTCTTTTCAAATTCCACTTTCGGGTGCTAAGTTATGCTTTGAGAATGATGAAAAATGATCTACTCGAACGGGGTTGCGATAGTTTTGTGTGAGTCAATCATTTCGTCGTTGACCTCAAAAACCTATCGAAAAACTGTTAATTTGACACACAAGAATATAACAGTATGTCAAATTTAACATTTTTTACAAAATAATCGTTCTGTAAAGAGTGGACCAATTTGTTTCGATTTCAAAAACTTTTGGTAAGAAAAATTTCTTTCCAAATTTTACATGAGTATACCAAATCTGCGGCTCAACTTCGGTTTAGAAAATTCGCAGATTACGAAGGTGAAATATAGAGTCTGTCTTGGACCAAATAATGATATTTGATATATAGACATTAAAAAAAACGTCATCAAAGTTGGCCTAGAAAAAAAAGACGTATTTCTATTCTTAATCGAATTTATAACCTTATTTACTTGTCAAGACTGTCACATCATATGACAGCCATTGTTTATTTTACAAATTGTGACACTCACTTTCAAAAGTTTGACATAACCGAAAAGCTTAGACATGACCGCTATTTCCATCACTCTCGTTCATAGCCAGAGTTGATGACGTTTTTTTTTTTGGATGTCTATATTTCAGTTGTATCTCATTTATTAAGTTTATACAGGATAGGTTAGGTTAGGTGATAGTATGTTATTGTAAGTCATGCATATATCCTATACCTATATCTTGTTAGGTTATGTTGAGTTCGGTCAATATTGTAGTTTCTTGACGCCATCTATGATATATATTGCTAAGTAATGTTTCCAACACACTTAACATGAGATGTAAAAAAAATCATAACTTGGTAAAAGTTCAGTTCAGTGACTTTTGTGAAAATGGCTTTAAAAAAATGTTGTTTTTTTTGCTAAAATTGTTGTTTTTGGTTTAAAAAGCGATTTCAAGTCGGGGGAACAAAGTTTTGGTTGCTAAAATTTGCAAAAAATGCGAAGATAGTATGACGGCAAATACGCATTGAGCACACTATTTTCACCGAAAAGCCTGCCTATTTTCACAAAAATCGAGTAAAAGGAGTATCTTTGTGCACTGAAACTCAACCCTCTGTTTGGTTAGGTTAGGTTCTTTAGGGATACTTCAATTCAAAGGGAAGGTTGAATCATTTAGTGAATACTTTTCACGCTCTAAAGAACCTGACCTGACATGCAGTTGGGTTAGGATACATTTTTTGGATACATTTATTCAAAGGTTAGGTTGGGTTCTAACCTTCACCTAACCTAATAATCGCACACTATTTTCGCATTTTTTTTGCATTTTCGCCAGTAAAAACCTTGCTCCCCCGACTTGAAATCGCTTTATGTATGAAAACAAACGATTTTAGCAAAAAAATCCGATTTAATTTTGGCCACTTTCACAAAAGTCACCAAACTGAACCTTTTTGATATGTTAGGTTAGGTTATATTATGTTATTGTAAGTCATGCATATCTCCTATATCGTCGGCTTAAAGTGTTAACCTGCTAACTCCACTTTTTTAGGCAAAATAATATTTGGGTACCTTTAGATAAAGTGTCTAATTCTGTGTAATATGCGTTTACCGATATATCCATCTATAGTCAGAAACTTCCATTTTTACTTGATGCGAAAAGCTGTCATGTTTTTACGCCTGAATCAGTTACAGAATAACTGCTAATATCTCCTTCAGAATAGAGCAGAAATATCTTGAAGTCGGTCACAAGCAAATGGAGGCCGACTTCATTCATTCAACAGTGGAACGTTGCGTGAAAAAATAAAATCATTAATGTACCTGCTGATTATATTTCGCTCTGTCAAAAAGCCCGAAAGAAATCAAATCCCTATGATGTGATGTACCTAAATTATGAATTTTTCAGAAATTTCGAAAAATGTTAAATTAGTGAAAAGTATTATGGCGCCCCGTGTAAGGAGATCGAAATCCAAAAAATTTGTATATAGCGGGGGTTCAATAAACCAATATAACGTGCTTGATTGATGCATAGCAAAACTAGGTAATGCAAATTTAGTAATCGGTGTTAAATTTTTTTTTAAAGTTGGGCGCTTTAAATCCACTTCCGATACGTCCTGTGAAAAATTTTTTAAAGTGCGGTGCTTAAAGCCTTTGGCGTCCCCACTTCCGTTGCGCCCTGGGGCCGCCGCCCGCGTTGCCCTACCTAAAGGCGGCACTGGGGTCGTACCAAAGGTGATGCAAAAGTTACGGATATCCGTGCTTGAAAGTCTACTCCCGAAGGGGAACTGTTCTATGAGTTATGTTTTGAGGACTCCTGGGAGTTAATTCCTCAAAGAAGATTGACTAATATAAAACCCATCCCATGGGAAAATTTAGGCAGACTTCATCATGGCAGACGTAAAATAAAAGCCCGGAAATTTGAAGATTTGTAGTTTCTAAAACAAACACTTAATGTAGACTACCATGCATATTACAATGATATTCCACACGAATAATGTTAAGTACTTATTATTTGCTTAAATTTCACTTACAGGTATTGTTAGGAGTATCTATTTTTTATTAAATCGTTAGTACTTGCAAATAATGCAGTTGTTTTATTTTAAATTGTTATATTAAAAGCTGCTAACTGCTTCCATAAATTATTTTTAAAAATAGAAAACCAGCTATCTCCAATAAATGCTTGTAAAAAATAAAGTAAGAGAAAAAAATGCAATGTTTTCATCATAAAACTGTAGACAATAATTATATATGCACGAATTTTTGTCTATCACAATAACCGATATATTTAGAACATTTTCTGGCCTCTCCTCTCCTCTCCTCTGTAAAATTTGCCCACAAGCAGATAGCAGGTTAACACTTTAAGCCGACGATATATCTTGCTAGGTTAGGTTGGTTTAGGTCAATATTGAAGTTTGTTGGCGCCATCTCTGGCATATATTGCTAAGTAAAAGTTCCCATAGACTTGGGAACATGGGATATAAAAATGTACTTTTTTAGGGGGTCGTTTCCTATAGAAAAAAATTGCGCCTCTATACTCATAGTCCACAGTACGTGACCCTTTTTTTGGAATGATTAATAACGGGCTGATTTTTCGTAAGTAGCTTCAATTTGATGAGACGCCCACAACATGTCAATGATAATTCTCAAAAGTGTCATTTTACGAAGTGTTAAAGTGGAAAATGTGTCAACCGCATGATAATATAAGATTGATTAATAACAATTAGCTTCCTAGTTGAATTCAAAGATTTTCATACAAAATACTCGGAAAAACGTTTGTCCTACAAATTTGACAGTTTTGCGGAAAGGTCCTACACTATCAACATGTTAAAATGAGCAGGTCATAAAAATGACTAATAACCGACTGAATTTTTTACTGCTGCTTACTAAATAATTGTATAATGTAATGGTAATATCGTCCTACAAATCCAGTGTCATAATTCCTTAGTCTTACGCTTGAAAGTTTTCGAGTTCATGAGGACATTTGTTTGATTAATAACAACCTCAGTTTTATTTTTTTCTATTGATATTGAAGTGTAGAACACAACTGTACTTCCGTCCTACAGAAAAATGGCATAATATGATGAAAAATTCATTTACTACATACTAAAAATTTACACAATTACTAAAAATGTAAAAAATATTCTTTACAGATTCTGCCAATAATGATAATTGTCAAGAGGACGACGATATGTAAGTAGTATACATAAGGGATCCTCCGATGATTCATATGAAGATTAGTTATTTTCACATTTTTTTACATGATGAAAACAAATTTTGTAATATTTTTTACTTTTATAATAAAAAAAAAAACGAAATAAGAAATAAAATCTGCATAATTTAAAAATAATGAGATCATGAAAAAAAGGGAATAATGAGATCATTAAGGGGGGTAGGGTTTATTCAAAAAGGCAATTTTTATCGTGAAAAATCGAAAAAAATTTTTCGAGACGTTTTCGTGAAATTTGCTGCCAATCAATATAAATGACCTGTTTTTTAAATGTTTTTTTTTTTGGTAAACAAAATGCTTCCTTAAACTTATTTTTAATCAATTAATATGTCCATACACTTCCTAATTGCAAAAGGAATATGTTGCAACAATTCGCAAAACGGCTCCTTATATTTTTTTCGTAGATTTTGTATAAATATGCAGCGACGATCCTAACGCAGCGCTACTCGTAGAACCCATAACGGAACGAGTTCGAGTTTCATTCTAAAATTTTCGGAAATTCTTGCTGGTACAATCTTTTTCACTATAAATCCTACAAACATTGTTTTATAGAGGTCTAATTGGCATGCCCCCTTAAGTAATAATGTTGTTCTTATTATTCTTTGTCGGACTAGCGACATGTGTAGTTCGGTAACTGAAATACTCAACTTTCACTTGCTACTCATTGTCCTACAGTTATCAATCAAACAAAAAATGTCCTCATGCACTCGACATCTTTCGAGCGTAGGACTAAGGAATTATGCCAATGGATTTGTAGGACGATATTACCATTGCATTACACAATTATTTAGTAAGCAGGAGTAAAAAATTCAGTCGGGTATTAATCATTTTTATGACCTGCTCATTTTAACATGTTGATAGTGTAAGACCCTTCCGCAAAACTGTCAAATTTGTAGGACAAACGTTTTTCCGAATATTTTGTATGAAAATATTTGAATTCAACTAGGAAGCTAATTGTTATTAATCAAACTTATATGATCATGCGGTTGACACGTTTTCCACTTTAATACTTCGTACAATGCCACTGTTGAGAATTATCATTGAGAGGTTGTGGGCGTCTCATTAACCCATTAACGCCCAAACGGACACAACTCTTCGTCCTTTTTGGAGCGTCAATCTCGAAGGGAAATTAATGAATTCACTCAATAAAAACCACTTATCCTAATGTTTTCGGATGTAATCTTTCGATTTCCGGGGTCAGAATTGTGATTAAATGCTCTAGAAAAAAAATATGGCTGACTTTATGGAGAAAAGTACTGAAAATTTGGGGATTGTTTTTTTTATATAATTTTTTTTTTAGTCCAAAAAAGTACTCTAACCTAGTCCGGATTGTGGAGGGAGGTGGAGGCAATAGTTGGAGTTGATGATAGAATTTTTTTTGCCGACCTCAACTGACTCTAATCTTTTCAAAATGGCGGATATTGCATAAAATCTCATGAAATATGAATTTTTCTCTAGTATTAACGAGAAAATTATGTTATTGCGTTTTTCTTGATCCACAGTCATTTTCCTCAATCAAATAATACTACAGAATATATTTGACAAAATTTTCAATTTTCAATGATGGCGGATTCACAATGGCGGCCGGATTTCTCAAGAAATGGCGCGTTTTTCATTATAAAAAGTAAATAGGAGTTTGTAATTATACCTCTCCTATGTCATTTCATGTTTTAGTAACATTTTGAGTTATTCCTGGTGAAAAAAGTCTGAAATCCAAGATGGCGGATTCAATATGGCGGACATCATTCTTGAAAATTCAAAATTTGAAAACGGAAAAAAATTACATATCATATTTTACGTAAAATTCTGATGGAAAAATGTCCTCTCAATCTTTTTCATAAAAATGCGTTCTATCTGAGTAAAAAATTATTTGTCATTCTAACTTCAAAACGAGGTTTTTTTCCGGTGTTGAGGTTCTCATGATGAAATCATGAGAATTATATATTTTGCACTTAGGGATGTAGGCGCATTGAAGATTTTTGTTTTTTCGAAACTTCTCCGCATATAAATAGAAAATATATATTTTTAATTCGGGCGCATTGACGAATTTTTTTTTCCGGAACTTCCTCGCATATTTATTCAAAGAATAGTACGTGGAACGTACTTTCTTGTGGGTGTGAGAAAAAATCGTATATGCACCACGAGAAACAAGTAGGTGTTATGCGCCATCCCTAGTGCATAATTTGTAATTCTCATGATTTCATCATGAGAACCTCAACACCGGAAAAAAAACTCGTTTTGAGATTAGAATGACAAATAATTTTTTACTCAGATAGAACGCATTCTTATGAAAAATATTGAGAGGACATTTTCGTCACAATTCTACGTAAAATATGACTGTAATTTTTCCGTTTTCAAATATTGAATTTTCAAGAATGATGTCCGCCATACTGAATCCGCCATCTTGGATTTCAGACTTTTTTCACCAGGAATAACTCAAAATGTTACTAAGACATGAAATGACATAGGAAAAGTATAATTACAAACTCCTATTTACTTTTTATAATAAAAACGCGCCATTTCTTGAGAAATCCGGCCGCCATTTTGAATACGCCATCATTGAAAATTGAAAATTTTGTCAAATATAAATATATATCTGTATTATTTGATTGAGGAAAATGACTGTGGATCAAGAAAAACTCACAATAACATAATTTTCTCATTAATACTAGAGAAAAATTCATATTTCATGAGATTTTATGCAATATCCGCCATTTTGAAAAGATCAAAAAGTCAGTTGAGGTCGGCAAAAAAAATTCTATCATCAACTCCAACTATTGCCTCCACCTCTCTCCACAATCCGGAGTAGATTAGAGTACTTTTTGGACTAAAAAAAAATTATATAAAAAAAACAATCCCCAAATTTTCAGTACATTTCTCCATAAAGTCAGCCATATTTTTTTCTAGAGCATTTAATCACAATTCTGACCCCGGAAATCGAAAGATCACATCCGAAAACATTAGGATAAGTGGTTTTTATTGAGTGAATTCATTAATTTCCCTTCGAGATTGACGCTCCAAAAAGGACGAAGAATTGTGTCCGTTTGGGCGTTAATGGGTTAAACTGAAGCTATTTACGAAAAATCAGCCCGTTATTAATCATTCCAAGAAAAGAGCCACGTACTGTGGACTATCAGGAGACCGTCCTCTATAGAAATACATATACGACCCCTAAATGTATCCATCTTTTTAAACCGAAGTCTTACCATCTCTGCACCCTATTAAAACATTTAGACTGGTAGACTACATTCGCTTTTGTAATATCCCAAAGTCGCTACTTTGTGATTTAAAGGGTTCGTCGTCCACACTACAAAAGTCAACCCCATGTTGTCGAAATTTAATTTAATTCTGGCGGCAATTTAAAGACTTATAGGATAGGCTAAGGACATTAGCGGGTAAAACCCTGTCCTGGCACACACCAGTAACACACCCCTCCAATAAGTCCTGAGCGTTTGGTCTCTGTCAAAAAAAAAAAAAGGTTGAAGGAATACTACCCTTTTACGGATCACCTCGACTCACCACTCAACCATTAATTGGAGGTGGTCGAAAAGAAAGGGTCATGGGACCCGAAAAAGGATTTGAAAGAGATGGACGACAAATCCTGAAAGAGGACTCGTAGGTGCAACCTTCCTTTACACTTGATGAAGCGACAATAACGAAACTCGTGGGAGTGGCTCAGATTAGAGAAAACGGGAGCTGTCTGGGTGGCCTACCTCACAGGCGCTGGCCCAATCTACAGGGTGTCTCTAAAAGGTCCGTACAATATCCCACCACATATTCCTGGGCTCAAATTAAGTATATTTAAGGCAACTTACCTATATACCATGTTGCTTCGCTTGGCCGCTACGAGGCGCCAAAGTTTAACTTCTGAGATGGTTTTTTGCTAATAACTTCAAGACCATTGGGGCGATTTAGCTGAAATTTTGTACAATAGCATAGTTTTTAGTTACGAAAGCAATGATCCTCAAATCACCGCCGAAATTAATCCATTGGCGTATTTATTTAAGATTCCGTGTTTTAGACCCTCCCAAGTTTCTACGCTAATGAAATTAAAGACTTGTTGACATGAAATTACGATTAATTGACTAACTTGCTACAAAAAAGGTACTCTTGATAAAAGTCGATAACTCTCATGGTTTAGGAGAAATTCGCATTTCAAAAATAAATCACACATGACTATCGCCCGACATTGTCTTCACAGAGATGTCAATTTCAGGGATATTTTTCGTGTAAAATCAAATTTCATGGTGACAGATTAATTAAAGATTTATTTTTACAGGAATAATTGTTCAAAATGTTCACCACTCACACGCATACAAACATCTACACGACGTGGGAAATTGAAAATGACTCTTCGCATAATTTCTTCGTCATTCCTTAAATCATTAACTGCAACCTGAATGCGCTGCCAGAGTTCTTCTTCATGATGTACAGGTGTTTTGTAAACAATTGTCTTCAGATGTCCCCAAAAAAAGTAATCCAACGGATTCAAGTCTGGAGACCGTGGGGGCCAAGCTACTGTAGCATCATTTCCTCTACCTATCCATTTGTTTGGATACTGCTGATTGAGGTAGTTTCGGACTCCAATTTGAAAATGTGGAGGGGCCCCATCGTGCATAAACCACATATCCCTCAGCAGTTGTAAAGGCAGATCCTCCAGCAGATCGGGAACCGTATTTTGAAGGTGTTGCAAATAAATGTCACCTGTTAATCGTTGTGGAAGAATAACAGGACCAACTATGAAATTGCCGATAATTCCAGCCCAGACATTGATCCTAAACTCATGTTGAAAATGTCTAACTTTGATAGCATGTGGATTTTCATCTGCATAAACGTGTTCATTATGGAAGTTAGTGATACCCCTTCTTGTAAAACACGCCTCGTCGGTGAACAAAATCGTGTTGGCAAAGTTTTCATTCAACTGCCGTTGCGTATTCACTGCCTGACAAAAAATCATACGCGATCCGGGATCCTGAATTAAAAGATCTTGAACTGGCTGGGTGAAGTAACTGTTCCTTGAGCGTCCTGTGAACAAAATCTTTGGAAATTTCCATTTCCGCACCTATTCGTCTTGTGCTCAGTTCTGGATTTGCTTCCGCGAGCCATACATCCCCATACACCCTGACACTTAAACGCGCATTGCCTTCACAAAACCCATAAACTAATATCATATCAGTATACTCTTCATTACTGAATTGTGCAGCCATAAATAGTTAAAGAAAAACACAGCAGAAAAAATTTGACTCTTCGCAAAACAAATAATTGAAAACTGACAATTCATTTTCTTAACTAGATCAATTCATTGATTTTGCGTAATTTTTTGAAATGCGAATTTCTCCTAAACCATGAGAGTTATCGACTTCTATCAAGAGTACCTTTTTTTGTAGCAAGTTAGTCAAATTTAATGTCAATAAGTCTTTAATTTCATTAGCGTAGAAACTTGGGAGGGTCTAAAACACGAAATTTTAAATAAATACGCCAATGAATTAATTTAGGTGGTTATTTGAGGAGCATTGCTTTCGTAACTAAAAACTATGTTATTGTACAAAATTTCAGCTAAATCGCCCCAATGGTCTTGAAGTTATTAGCAAAAAACCATCTCAGAAGTTGAACTTTGGCGCCTCGTAGCGGCCAAGCGGAGCAACATGGTATATAGGTAAGTTGCCTTAAATAGACTTAATTTGAGCCCAGGAATATGTGGTGGGATTTTGTATGGACCTTTTAGAGACACCCTGTATAGTTCATGCGCCCAAATCTCAAAGACTTGTTGCGCACACAGAGCATCTCTCACTAATTTCGCGATTGTCAATTCACCCAAATGCAAAGAAATGTTGCGACTACCCAACAAGCTCTCTTTCAGAAATTTTTACCCACTCAAAAATGTTTTGGAGGGGGTCGAAATAAGAGGGCCATAGGACCCAAAAGAGGACTTGAAGGACACCATTAATGAAGTGGGCCAAAAAAGAGTTTGAGCATCACCAGGAAGGCTTTTTTTTAATTCACGCCATGCGTAGTAACGTTTTGACAACCCCTCAGAACGAAAAATTTCCAGGGGGTGTGTTGAAGGTGGAATTTCACTTTTGGCGCTCAATCGACTATCCTGAGTGGGCTCAATCAATGTTGAGAGCCTTCAAGTAATCCCATGACACGAATTCAAGACAAAACGACACCACATGCAATCTTCAACACGGGCGGAACCAGAGGGGTGAGCTCGACTTTTTCAGATTAAAAGCCAGTTCTAGCACTCCCCCCAATGTATTTTGCAGTATAAATGGAATTGCCCAACAGAGGTCCGACAGAAAAGGTCTTGAAGGGTTTGAAAATGTCTGGAAAAGGCTTGAAGGGATGAGACAGCGACCAAACGCCTGAGCGGAGATACTTGTTGGGAATATCTTGATGTATGCCAGGATAGATTTTTTTGCCAATATCCTTCTGAGTCCATCCTGTAGGTCTCTGAATTGCCGCCAGAATCGTGTGAATTAAAATTTTGACATGGAGTTGGTTTTTGGGATGTGGACAGCGAATCCTTTGGGGACTTTGAAGCATTAAAACCAACCCTATATGCTACCGAAATTTAAAAAGCGCAATTATCTAGTCCGAATAGAACGCAAATGACGCTAATTTAAAAAGTGTTACGCGAGCAGTTTATTAACGTTGAGGAACGGGGTCGATTCTCAGTCAATTACCCGGTAGGTACTTTACAACTTCTGTTTTGACTAGGTAACGACACCAGAGGTGGAAACTCGGCAGCAGCAAACATGAACGCGGTATCCTACGACTTGGACCTGGAATACGTCTCGCAGTGCCACATAAATATGTGCGAGTTCGAACACGACAAGTGCAGGTTAACGCCGAAGTTCAAGGATACCAGCGTGGGGCAAAACTTGTACACCGGAAGCTACAACCTTGGCACCGAGGAAGGCCTCAAGCACGCCGTTCAAGCCTGGTAATATTAAAAGGAAATATACTAGCAAGGAAACATTTCGAGGTGTTCCCACCGATTTCAATTAAACTTGGCAGGGTGACAGAGGACCTAAAAATATGAGACCCATATTTTTTTTAAGAGGCCTACAGCTTTCGTCTACCTCTACTCAACGATATTCTAGACATGTTTATTTCTTCATATAAATTTCAATATACCTACACATACACATGTGTAGGTATATAGGTAGGTACACATTCCACACTTAGAACATACCTCATGATGATGCTGATTTATTTGTATTTATTTCCTAAACATTAACGATGCCGATATTGATCGTAACGATGTCACGATTCCGATTACTACTCGTCGTATACGTACACGATTATACGATTCCAAATAAGCATCGTTGTAATCGTCAACGTATTTGTACGTACGAGGTGTGGCTGTTAAATAACCTAGCTGATGCTGCTAACAGCGCGCTGCGAGCGTTTCGCGACATGTTTGAACAGAACTGTGTCTGGTGATAGTTTCCTCACTCTGAGCTCGCTGTACAAGCCAGTGGGTCGCTCATTTTGACTGTAGCAGTCGTTTTAATTAGTCTACGCACCAGTGACGCGTCGAAAAAATGTTAAGTATTCAGATGGAGCAAAGTTACTCGCAAGTTTTTTTAAACTGGGGAAAACTTTTACAGCATCTTATGCAATGTTAAAAGAAGTGTGCGGGAATTAATGTTTATCCCGCACACAAGTTTTTGAATGGTTTAAATGGTTTAAAGCGGGACGTGAAACAACCGAAGACGATCCGCGCCTAGGACGGCCCTCAACGTCAAAAACGGACGAAAACATTGAAAAAACCGGTAAATTAATCCGCGAAGATCGTCGTCTCAACATCCGAAGGCTTGCTGAAACAACAGAAATCGACAAAGAGTGTGTTCTCCAGATTTTGCATGAATCGTTCAATATGCGCAAAGTTTACGCAAAAATTGTGCCAAAACTCCTCACTCCCGAGCAAAAGAAATCAAGAACATTTGCGCTGACATTCTAAACAACATTGACACTGATCCAGGCTTGTTATATACGGTGATTACTTGTGATGAATCGTGGTTTTTTACTTACGACCCGATCCATGCATTGGAAGAGCACGAACTCGCCAAGGCAAAAAAACCAGGATGAGCAAATCCAAATTCAAAGCGATGATGATCGTCTTTTTTGACATTTGAGGCATTGTTTACGTTCACTGGCCCCTGAGGGTCAGACGGTCAATCAATATTATTACATCGAGGTTCTGACGGGCCTTCGTGAGCGTGTGAGAAGACGAAGACCCGATTTGTGGAAGATTCACCAAGACAATGCACCAGCCCATTCTGCTTTGTCTGCATTACTGTATTGGAACATCCACCATCTCACCCGACCTTGCCCCCTGTGACTTTTTTTTATTTCCCAAGGTCAAATCGGCGCTGAAGGGGACAAGATTCGAAAGTGTGGAAGTGGTTAAAGCAAAAGCGACGGAGGTTCTGAACCAGCTGACAGAAGCGGACTTCCAGCACTGCTTTCAACAATGGAAAAGTCATATGGAACGGTGTAGAGATCGCCAAGTAATTGGTAACGAATAAAAATGTTATGACAGCAGTTCGGTTATTTAATAGCCATACCTCGTATACTCGCACGGTTCCGTAGATACTCGTGCAGGTCTCTGCTACACATCTAACAGCCAAGAGCAAAAACACTTCGATTTTATTTTTATCTAAACTTACACAATTTGCTAAGCTCTACGCACAATTTAAAGCTTTATCCATGTACATCTTCGCGGAGGTGGAAAGATGGTAATTTTTAGTTTTTTAGGCAGCCACGCTGTATAACTAAGAAAGCAGCTCTCATAAAGCGAAACATTTTGTCAATTTACAGTTTTGTTTTATCTCCATTGGTTTTCGAGATATTTTGAAATAATGACTTTCGGGGGTGAACTTCAACTCCCCATTCACCCTCTTAATGGCGTTATAGGTCGCTAGAAAAAAATACGTGTCCCATATTTTACCTTTTTCATCCTGTCGACCTTAATCGAAATAGGAAGGGCACGCCTCAAAATGTTTCCTTGTAATACGCAAAATAAGCCGAGAGTTGGATGTCCCAAAATTTACGCAAGATTTGTATTAATTAGAAGATACAGTTTTTTTTCCATTGTATTTTTTTTATTGAAACATAAAGTACATAGTATAGGGTTATGTATGGAATACCACATCGGGCAAATGACCTCCACGGCTTTGCTGGCACATACGCACTCTTTTATCGAAATTTTCCATCACCGTTTTGCATAAATGTGGCTGACTTTCGTTGATGCAGCGTTGAATCTGCTCCTTCAATGCACGGATGGATGTGGGCTTGTCGACATAGACCTTTAACTTCAAATAACCCCAATGAAAGAAATTCAATGGTGTTAAATCACATGATCTAGGGGGGCAATTCTGATCACCGAAACGACAGAGTACACAACCAAGAAATGTCTCATGTAGTAATTCGATTGTTTCACGGGCTGTATGATATGTCGCACCGTCTTGTTCAAACCACATCTCGTCCACATCAATATCACCCAATTTAGGCAGAAAGAACTCGTTTTCAGTGTCGCGATATCGAGCACCAGTAAGTAACTGGTTGACCAGCCCCATTTCGAAGAAGAGATCCATTGACGTCTCCGCTAAAATCCGCACGTGGAGCATTTTTTTACATAATTTCAGCAATTTTAAATTAAAGTCATAAGATAAATAGCATCCTTATTTTGCTCGAAAATCAGCATTCTTTTTAATATCATTAACTCTCTTTTTTTTTGAATCAATTGAGCTACTTGAAATTTGCAATTCTTGTCCACAGAATCGATGTTCCTGGACTTTCACCAACACTCTCCCGCACTGTTTGGATATTATCATTTGAACGGCTTGTTATTGAACGGCCAGTGTGTTTAGCGTCCCCAATTGATCCAGTCTCCCTTATTTTTTCAATTACTCTCTTCACAGTTGACGAAGTTAAATCAATATTCCGACTATATTTTGTACGAAATTTGCGAACTGTAGCAGCCAAACTTTCATTATTTTTTAAATATTGTTCAACACTGAAAACGCGTTGTTCTTTCTTGTAGTGCTCCATTTTTACTAACCCTAAACTGTCAGCACTCGAACTGTTTTCTTATTGTGGTTGCCAACACTTTACCGAACAAGTGGCGACAAATTCAAATCTTGAGTGAATTATGGGACATCCTTTAGATGGCTCGGTGCACGAATTCCTTTAATTTCATGGCGGCACTTCACTTGGCGTAGCGTATTCGTATATTTGTCGTATTTGTCCAAAAACGGCGATTTGTAGAGAAGCTATTCGCTATATTTGCTTTATTTGTACAAATAACGCGAATAGAGCTAACAGCAAATACGCGTTTCCGTCCACTTGTCGGTTTTCAATCACACATCAGAGACGTCAAATAAGGCGAATATTTGCGATAACCGTCCACACTTGGTTCCACCAGCGCCGTGTTCGTCATGGTCTTTTAGTAACTTTGTACTTATGTAGATTTAACATGTATTGGTAATAAGAAGCATTCAGGTAATAAGCTGCTATCGCTGTCAACACGTACGTCACTGTATTCACTGATTCTGAATATTCAAACATATTAGGCACGTTTAAGTGTTTTACTGTATGTGTGGATGGTATGTTTGGAATATTTACGAATACATCAAATGTTTGGACAAATACAACGATACTCAAACACAAATACGCTACGCCAAGTGAAGTGCCACCATTAGACGAGGCCCTCAAAATTATTCTCACAACATCCGGTGCTGTCTAAAGGTGCGTCTACACTTGCGCTCTGCTCCTGCTCCGCTCTGTTCGCGCTCTTCATTTTTGCGGGTGTGGACGGTGTTTGAGAGGAGAACGCGCTCCAGTCGCGCTCCGAGCGGAGCAATCCATCTCCTGTCGGTCTTTTCGACGAACCCTTTAAGTGTTCGCAGTTCTGTTTGGACGGGCACGTTGAGATGTCCTTTGCATTTCAGCGCACACGCTCCGCTCCTCTACTAGCGCCTTTATTTTCTTTGTTCAACTGTGTGTTGTGTCGTGTTTTGTTTATTGTTTATTGTAACTAGTTTATTGTTAAATTAGTAATGGAGTGGTCGGAAGACAAAGCTTTGCAGCTAATTAATGCCTATAGACAGCAAAATTTGCTGTGGGATCCTCGTCACAAGAACCACTTCGAAAAAAATATGAAGGAAGATGCTTGGCGAGAGATCTCAGCAGAAATTGGTATGTCTGCTGAGCACTGTAGAAAGAAGATGTTGTCATTGCTGTCGGGCTATCGGAGAGAGAGAGGTCAAGGAGAAATCCAGCAAAGGAACTGCCGGACTGAAAAATGACTACTGAATGTTCGTGGGTTTTCCTTGGAGCGCGGGATGTTCGTTGAAATCCTCAAACCTCCGATGATCGGAGTGCGTGAGGAGCTGGAGCGGAGCAAGTTCGTGGAGCGCAAGTGTGGACATACCTTAATAAATGGACACGAAAGTAAAATATATATGTATATTTACAGGTACAACGAAATCAAAGACGTCAGCGCCGATATCGTAGATAATTTTCAGAGAGTCAGCGGGCCCCAAATAGGTCACTTCACTCAGTTGATATGGGCCGAGACCACGCACATCGGCTGTGGGCTGAGCAAAATGGGCGGTAAATAAATTTGTCACAAGTTACCGATGATGACTTGTAATCGCTATAAGCAATGTTTTGTTTAGTTACCGTTTGTCGCGTCCATCACACAACTGTGACTAATTGATCAGTTATCATAGGGTATCAAATATATGTAAATATACGATATGTGGCTATTAAATAACCAAACTGATGCTGCTACCAGCGCGCTGCGAGCATGTCGGGACAATTTTGAACAGAACTGTGTCTGGTGATACTTTCCCCACCCTGAGCTCGCTGGACAAGCCAGTGGATCGCTCAGTTTGACTGTAGCAGTTGTTTGAATTAGTCTGCGCACCAGTGACGCGTCAAAACAATGTTAAGTGTTCAGATGGAGCAACGGGTTAATATCAAGTTTCTTGTTAAACTGGGAAAAACTTTTACAAAAGCTTATGCAATGTTAAAAGAAGTATACGGGAATGAATGTTTATCCCGCACACAGGTTTTGTAATTGTTTAAACTGTTTAAAGTGGGACGCGAAACGACCGAAGACGATCCGCGCCCCGGACGGCCTCAACGTCAAAAACGGACGAAAACATTGAAAAAACTGGTAAATCAATCCGTGAAGATCGTCGTCTAAGCATCCGAGGTCTTGCTGAAATAACAGAAATCGACAAAGAATGTGTTCGCCAGATTTTGCATGAATCGTTCAACATGCGCAAAGTTTGCGCAAAAATGGTGACAAAACTCCTCACTCCCGAGCAAAAGGAATCAAGAATGAACATTTGCGCTGACATTTAAACAACTTTGACACTGATCCAGGCTTGTTAGACACGATGATTACTTGTGATGAAAGTGTGGAAGCGATTAAAGCAAAAGCGACGGAGGTTCTGAACGAGCTGAAAAAAACCGGACTTCCAGTATCCAACACTGCTTTCAACAATGGAAAAGTCGATAGAGCGGTGTAGAGATCGCTCAAGAGGGAGTACATAGATGGCGAAAAAGTTGCTACTGTAATTGGTAACGAATAAAAAGTTTTATGATAGCAGTTCGGTTATTTAATAGCCACACCTCATATAAACTACCGATCACTGATCGCTTAGATTAGCCTTTCAGCTCTTAGGTTAGCACGTAGAGGTGTACCACAGAGGTGTACCTATATTGTCCGCCTCAAGAGGTAAACCTCCGTGTGTGTGCCACTTCGTGAGATGAGACTCCAAAGGCGAACAGACCTCTGGAGGCGAACCAGACGAAATTGAAAAATTATATTTTCTACCGTATGTGTGTGGGTCGTGTGAGCCTTACCTCCGGTCAGTTGTAGTCAGACAGACGCAGAAAGAGGGTGTCTTATTATTTCTTTTTAAGTGGTTTTGTTTTATGTATGACCGCCATATTGCAAGGAATCTTAAGGTAGCTGTTAACCTTTCGTGCGGAGAAATTGCAGTCCTCATAACTGTATCGCGCTTTTGTATGAGAGGAGACACCAATGTAAGCAATTTTTGGTACAATGTATCATCCATTCTCAAGTAGTTGCGATAGTCTGCATCCTCTTCTCTAAACTCTTGTAACAAATTGACATGACTGTGCCGATTTCTTTTTAATAGCCAGTCTTTGCTCCATGTTTTACGGCATTTCCTTTTATTCTTAACACTAGTAGCTAACACTAAACCGTCAACTGCGATCGCGTCGTCTATTCGTGTAGAAGCCATGATTTCAACTGATAGCAGAGGGCAGAGGCGCAACTGCGTGTGTGAGCTCCTCGCCTCAAGAGGTAAACCTCTGCTGTTCATCTCTGGAGTGTACTATGTTCAAATTCAAATATAAAATTCCTTTTTACAAAATTTAATAAAAAGAGAATATACCAAACCATCTCTTTTTCTCAATTTTATCGGATCGTATAAAATACAGTTTGCGGACTGAACTACACTCGAACCTCCCCTCTTAATTCACCTTCGCTTAATTCACATCCTCTCTTATTTCACCACGTTTCCCCCTATTATGTCGCGAAACCGTCCCGGTTAAGTCGCCGCCTGTAAAAGTTTTAGAACTACGTTTGGAATTGATTCTCGCATGAATACAATTTTTATTGAAAAAAATGATTGTGTAATACATTAAATATGGACACCTAACTTTTAAAATAGGTTAGGTGTCTATTTAAATATATAACCTTTAAAATATTCATTCAAGTGGAAAATTGAACTTTGTCACGCACGACTGGGTATACTTACGTTTTTTTTTTTTTTTTCAGTTGGCTCATTTTTCGTTATAACAAGTGCTGTGGTATATCTCTAAATATTTCTTTTTGCAGCTAAAACACGAAAAAGTTGACGTTATGATCGCGACTTAAGCGAGACTAAATTTCGCTACTTAAGCGAGGTGATGATGCACGGATTTGGTGAATTAAGAGGGGTTCGAGTGTAGTTCTTCCGGACTACCAATCTCTTTTTTTTAGAGTACCAACTATACATAACTAACCAAGCTAGTTGCGCCATCTATAGAGTTGGTCTCATACTAAATATCACATTTCAAGTAGGCCTGGTAGGCTCATAAGAGTGAACAGCCCCTGAGCGATTACTACTGATTAGTCAGAATTGTGACCATCAAATTTCATGACCATTGGTCGCTCTATGTGATGAACGCGACCGTTGGTAACTTGTGAACAATTATATATCAACGGTTACTTGTGACCAGTGATACACTCCCCCCCCTCCCTAAAAAAAAATAAAATTATTAAAAAAAAATCTAAAAAAATTTTCGCGTATACACAATCTTGTGTTTAGCGATCACAAATCGTTGGTAACTTTATTGATTACAGTGAACAAGATGCTAGGAAAATCCCATATCGCGTAACTCTTGAGATTTGACCGTGTTTTTGGCAACTTTCAGACATGTATTATTTGTCATGCAATTACGGCGTGGGTGGTAACATGCTAAGCTCGAGAATCTACAAGAGAGGTGCGCCGTGCAGCGCATGTAGCAAGGGCCTGAGATGCAACTCGGAATACAAGGGACTATGCGGTAAGATTGTAGTCGCTGGGGCCGAACGGTTGGAACTTCTACCGGAAATGATCCTCATTGTTTTGTTGACGACCATTGTTTTTAGATAAGAAGAACACTCATAGTTTTTAGATTAGTATAGACCGTATAGTTTCTTAAATATAATGTGAAGTGGTTAAGCTAGTTTTTTATTTGCTTACTCTCATAGCTATTACAAGTCTATAGAAAAATGTTCTTGGTCAAACTTATCCAATCAAAATAAAATGGATACAATTTTTTATCAGTAAGCATCTGGAATATTAAAATAAATCTTATATTTTTTCTAAATAGGTAGCATACAATGATGAGCAAAAGTGTGGAACCTTGTAAATATCTCATATCTAGAAGTTAAATGAAGACGTTGACACGAAATTTTAAACATGAAAATTATATCCATAACTTAAACTTAGCTTTAAATATACAGAGTGTTCAAAAAAGCAGTGACGTATATGAGTTATTTGATAATGGAATGCCCATGTACATTTTCATATATTCAGATACTCTTTGATAAACTGATTTTAACAAACTAAATACTTGGTATCTACAGTGATTATTTGGGAGCTATAAACAAATGGAAATAGTTTTGTTTTAACTTCCTTTAGTAATTGTAAAGTTTTAACAAAACTAAAGATTTGAGATAAAATCTAATTACACTGTTCTGCATGAAAATCCTCACCGCCAAACTAATGTGTTATTTCGATAATTTCTACCTATGTAACCCTTAGGTACACTGACTTGTAAATTAGGTCACGCAAAATCTAGAGAATATCAACAACATGTTTTGATTGATTGCAAAGCCGATATAAGTATGTACCAGTGGCGACTGTTCATTGACTTTTCGAAGACAAGTCTGAAGGCAGTATTAATGAAAACGAACAACCATCTATTCTCGTGGGTTATACAGTAAATATAAAAGAAAAGTACGACAGCATGCGTATATTACATCAAAGTATAAAATACGAAGATCATAAATGGAATATCTGTGCCGATCTAAAAGTTGTTGCACTACTTACAGGACTGCAGAGTGGCTACACCAAATATTGTCGTGTGTGTTTTATGCGAATGAGATAACAGAGCCAGAAACAAATATTATGTGTAACGTTCAAAAATTCATAAAGTTCATCGTAAAATTCATCGTTAGTGTTAAGTTATTCGGCTCAAGTATAGGCAACCACCAATATAATTGATAAAGGTCAATCACACCCACTGATGGTCCTTAAGACATACAATTCACATATCGATACCGGTAGCTTTTAAACTAAAGAAAATTATCTATATCAGTAATTTTTAGCAAAAAAAGGTAACAAAAACCTTCTTTCCACATCTCTTTACTTCATTATCAATTCCGTTTGTTTAAATCAAGAAGACTAGAAAGTCTTTTTGGTTTAAATACAAATTGAACTTCTTCAATTATTGTTTAAATAAATAGTCAGCGTGTTTGTACATCTTCTCCAGTTATTATACTCCGTAGGTACTGTATTCGTTCAAATTGTTGTCATTTTTTAATTCTCTTTTTCTCCTTTTAGAAATTATATTCCGACTCCCAACTCACATGTAATTCTTAAATGTATACATAATTTATGTTCGTGGTATCACCATTAACATTTTCGTACGCCTTCTTAAAAAAGGATTCCCGACTAGTTTTTTGTGGAAGAGTTTTGGAGGCAAATGATGTTCAGAGTTCAGTTACCAGCTACTTGTAGAAGGTCGTACACGAGTTTTCACGTTTACTTTTTTTTATATTTCCGTTAGTGGGATTTTTGTGGAAATTCTATATTTTATTGTGTCACTGGTGTATTATACCGTTATATGTATCATATGGAGTATGTATCATGGTGTGTATGGTGTATATCATACACCATATGTATCATATGGAGTATGTTCCGTATGACCAGTGTTACACAATTGCAGCCTAACTGGATGATTTTTTGTACCAGTTTTTTTTGTCCACCTCCTGCGGGTATTAGATTTTTCCAAGCAACATATGTATATCTTCCTTGGATCACAAAAGATGCCACACAACATCATCGTAAGTCAATCCTGTCTATTTTGAGGGTTTAATTACGTGTATTCTTTTTTATTTTTTTTGGGATTCAATTCAGTTGGATTCAATTCAATTCAAATCATTTCAAATAAATTCATACGTTCATTAAATTCTTGGTTCATCCCGTTGGATTATCTACACCTTCCGTCTCATTGTTGCCGTGTAGTGCACCCGGTATTTTCCCGGTGATTTCGTCGTTCCCCTGCCCTCGAATATTTTTTTGGTTCTGCCGCGAGAGTAGCCATTTTAAGGAACCGGTCAACCTGTGTCGATGGAACGGTAGTTTTACCACATCCTGTTGACGAAATAGTAGATGGGAGTCTGTAGAAGTCATCGGCTGTTCCCGGAAAACGCCCCTGAATCTCCGGAACTCAGATAAGCAGCACAATTCATTTTTTTATATTATCCATTAATTTCATGTTCTTTTATTATTATTTTTTTTCTTAACTTTAGCTTAATTAAAATTCATTTGCTGTCAAATAATAGTTAAAATAATAAGTGCTTAATTTAGAAGAAACATTTTTTATACGAAAAGAGGAGAAAGGAATTTACATTGATAAGATACACTGTGATATGTACCTATAAATTAGATATTTAATCAATAGTTTTAAACATGAGGATTTATAGATCTATATCACATATCAAAATGTTGGAGATACATTACTTTTTTGCTTACTTATTAATTAAACTTATTCACTTAACTTATAACTTTTGTAATTATTATTTTCGTATGTATTTTTTTTATCTTATGTTCGCCAAACGTGATCACGTGCGGTATTTTGCTAATATCCATTGCATATACGTTTATTTATTTTGTTATCTTTATTTATATTTTTCTTATTACATTGCCGTAGTTACATGAATATACTTGAATTTTTGTGTTACCGTATACTACCGAATTTAGTCTCTTTCTTGTACTCGGATTAGTAACCGAGCCTCGAGTAGACTTTCGAAGCTTGGGAAAAATGTAAAAGGTTACTGGCGCCCTAGGATCACTTCGGTTCATTTTACGTGTGGCTATTAAATAACCGAACTGATGCTGCTACCAGCGAGCTGCGAGCGTGTCGCGATAAGTTTGAACAGAGTGTCTGATGATACTTTCCCCACCCTGAACTCGCGGGACAAGCCAATGGGTCGCTCAATTTGACTGTAGCAATCGTTTGAATTAGTCTACGCACCAGTGACGTGTCGAAAAAATGTTTAGCGTTCAGATAGAGCAACGGGTTAATCTCGAGTTTATTGTCAAACTGGGGAAAACTTTTACAGAAGCTTATACAATGTTAAAAGAAGTGTACGGGAATGAATGTTTATCCCGCACACAAGTTTTTGAATGGTTTAAACGGTTTAAAGAGGGACGTGAAACGACTGAAGATGATCCGCGCTTCGGGCGGTTCTCAACGTCAAAAACGGACGAATATATTGAAAAATTAATCCGCGAAGATCGTCGTCTAAGCATCCGAGGGCTTGCTGAAATAACAGGAATCGACAAAGAATGTGTTCGCCAGATTTTGCATGAATCGTTCAACATGCGCAAAGTTTGCGCAAAAATGGTGCCAAAACTCCTCACTCCCGAGCAAAAGGAATCACGAATGAACATTTGCGCTGACATTTAAACAACTTTGACACTGATCCAGGGTTGTTAGACACGGGGATTACTTCTGATGAAAGTATGGAAGCGATTAAAGCAAAAGCGACGGAGGTTCTGAACCAGCTGACAGAAGCGGACTTCCAGCACTGCTTTCAACAAAGCAAAAGTCATATGGAGCGGTGTAGAGATACTCAAGAGGAGTACATTGAAGGCGAAAAAGTTGCTACTGTAATTGGTAACGAAAAAAAAGTGTTATGACAGCAGTTCGGTTATTTAATAGCCACACCTTGTATAGTGATCCTAAATTTACCTCACGAACAGCTCCGGCTGTAAGCTAGCCCAGCTTCTAGTTCCCTCCACCATTGAACCATTCACCAACTGAAGCGGATCTCCAAAACTTTGTCTTGTAACTTTGGAACTTATCCAAACTTACAAGACGTTAAGTTGCAACATGTCACTTAAGCTATATTTTTCTTCACTCCCATTTAAAATTCTTCCCTGGCAATTAGGTGCAGTTTCAGACGAACACGGCAATTTCACCAGCAAATTGCTCAAATGGAGAAGCGGTATGATGAAAAATGGACCCCAACCTTGCTAGCGGACTACTGTCGGACCCTCAAACGTGAAACCGATCCCGGAGAAAACAAGTAAAAAAATACAACAAAATTATTTATTGTGTTATACTTCTTTCGATACAAAATGTATATATGAATATGAATGAATATTTTGTAAAAACAAAAGTGATTTTGTTTTTTTAATCTTCGAAAATTCACATTAGATTGCTTATGGTTTGGGTTTCTCATATTTTATATTCCACTTCCCTTTTCTAAAAACTTATGGGTGATAGATAAAAACCGAGATAATATTTTTATTTCAACACATTACAGTAAACATAAAAAACCAAAAAAATGTCAGGGAGCGACATAAAATTTCAAAATGCAGAACAGTGTTATTATTGTATTTCGCGATAAAAATTTTAAATGCAGGCAAGGCGGCCTCTTTAACCCTTTCAGTCGCGCTATGTGGTAAAAATAATTTAATATTCTGAGAGTATATAAAAAAAATTGGACGTGTTCCACAAAACACCGAACTACTATACTTTTCTCGACGCGGGTTTTGCCAACTAATTTAGCATCTTCAGGAGAAAACTAAAACTAAAAATCTGTTCTAAAGTGTAAAACTAAAAAGAGAATTTAATGTTTTCCTGAAGATGCAAACGTCCAGTTCACACTCCAAAATCAGTATAAGTGATTTTTTTATTGTATTTATTTTTAGTGGTAGATTCAAGTCTACAATCTACGGTACATGATCTACATGATGTCCCCTTGAAGGCACGGTGTTCGTTGGAGGAGTAAAATTGTAGAATAGAAGTAATAGGTGGGACTAGTCAGAAATTAAAAAGTCATTGGTATTGGTAAAACCATTCCTTGGGTTGGCAAAAAGTTCCTCGTAATTTAGACGCCCTTTTCTTCCTTTTTTATGTGGCTTAGATACATTTTTAATGCAAATCATAAGTAAGTAATGAAGCTGTTTACTATACAACAGTGACATAACAAGGATTTTCATTAGGGAGGGTTTCGAAGTCCAGACATCCTATAATATCTATATTTATGTAGGTATGTGATACAAATTTTTGTGCTACAATTTGCAAAGTAAACAACACATAATGTACAAATACAACACATTTTTAAATACAACACATGTTTAATAGCCATAACATAATTGACTAAAGTTGTTTAATCTGCAAAAACAATAAAAAAAAAATGTCAAAAATATGGTTTCAGAGGGATCCGAACCCACTGAACGTCCTATACCCACGGCTACGTCCTATATATGATAATTATTATTTTCAAAATACGATTACACTTTTTAAACACTTCTTGCAAAATATGTTTAAAAAAAGTGTGTTGTTTATTTTTCTTTTAAAATTGTGAAGAATATCTTGAAAGCACACTGTTTCTTCTCAGGGACACTATTTTTTGTTAGTGGTGTAAACAATGTTATGTAAATATTAAAAAAAAATGTTAACTTCTTATTAAAATACAGTATTTCTGCTTACAATTTATATAAAAAAAAAACGGTAAAATCTCGAAAAAAAAAACAACGAAACAAACACTTTTAGAACCTCTTGTTACTACAAGTACTGTGTGTCGCCCAAAAACTATGGACAAGAATTACAATTTTACAATTTACAATTACAGTTTGGGATTTATTCAGTAGTTTGAAATTTTACCGAAAGATAGAGCAGTGTTGCCAGATTGGGGGATTTTCCCCCAAAATTGGGGTATTTTACTATGCCTGGGGGATTTTTTGGGGGTAAACTTTGTTTGGAGGAATTTTTGGGGATAAATTGTATCTTGGGGGTATTGGCGATTTCGACTACCGGTGAGGGCGCTGGCAAACGTAAACAAACATGGAGAAAGCGAGTAATCAACTGTCAGACGTGCTTAGCATCGTTACCGTTTCCCGGTATTTTACCTGCCTTTTGATGAAGAGTTTGCCACGAAAATGTTAGTAACAGTAACTGAAAAATATTTTAATAACTTGATTCATTTTATTTGTATAAATCGCGCTTGAAATTTTATAAATTGATATCTCTTTTCTATAACTTCTTTGTTCTCTTTATAGTTTAGTTTAGGTAGTTTAGCATCCATACCTATATGAATAGCACACGGCAAAAACGATCTAAGTCCAAAATATCGAAAATCATGATTATTACGCCAAATGGTAGTTTAGCATACGCATTTTTATTTGGTCCATAGTAATGGTCATTGAAACACCGTTCTAAGTTTAAAAACAAGCATACAATGAAAGAGCGATCTAAGTCCTCCCAATTTACGAATAACCGATCCAAGGAAGAGGAAATTTTTTGAAAAAACAAACATGTTTTCTTTCTTTGCAGGTACTATAAAGAAATATAATGGTTAAGAACGGCAACCATAAACAGCACAGTTTGTATTATGCCTAGTTTTTGATTTTCCAGTTGACGTGGATTGTGTTTTCAGCGACATTTTTCATAAAAACAAACTTTTCACCTTTTCATTAACAAAATGAAATGTAATCTCGCGAAAACCAAAAAATATGTACACATAAACAGTAAAATCCGACGTAAACAAGTCGGCAATTGATAAATGGTTACTCGCCTACTGGGTTCGCATTTTTTCCGCCCAGGGGGCGCATTCTTATCTGAAATCGACAATTTTTTTGAGGGATAACAGAGTGTGTTTGGACGCAAAATAAGGACAAGCAGTATTAGCCCGGGCGCACATTGAGACGCAGGCGACGCAGCACAGCACAGCACAGGTTTTTGTATCCAATAGGGTTATTGGTACAAAAACTTGTTCTGTATCCAAAAACCCTATTGGATACAAAAACCTGTGCTGTGCTGTGCTGCGTCGCCTGCGTCTCAATGTGCGCCCGGGCTTATAGTCGGCGTTATATTGACATCTATGAGATAGAGGTAATAGAATGTATTAGTAGTATTGGGAACTGACATGAAGGTGTGGCCTAATTAATATGGCTGACTTTAAGTTGCGAGTTTCAAATAAACACGCGTGTTTCTAATCAGTGTCATATAATTGAATTATTAAATGCTTTCTTTAAATATAATTTTTAACTGGGCAGGTTCGAATGTCGCTCAAAAAAACTGTCAATGGCGAAAAAATGTTAGAAGCTGGACATTTAATAAAGTGTGGGAGAAATGTGGAAAGTTTGAATACGGACATAGTAACTTTCACCGCGTTTTGTTTACAAAGTTCTCACCTAAAAGAACGACCCCATGAAATTAATGGGAAAATAACAAATAACAGCAAAATGTCTGTTCAATGCTCTTGTAAAGCAGGGATGGGTGAAAAGTGCAAACACGCAGTGGATTACCGGTATGTACATTTCTAACCTCAATTTTTTTAAACCGGAGAATTAATAATTTCCATGACAATTTAATAATAATTGTTTATTATTTAATTATTCTAAGTGAATCACGTGTTTATGGCATGAGGTGCAACCTCGTTTTAGTTATAATTTTAACCACCAGGTGTCATGACCAAAGTGGTCAGTTCCCAATATGTAGGTATATGTATGTCCCCTCATACTCCTCATAGGTACAATAAGTATTAAGTAATTTAAGTATCCAATTTGATATTTCAAGACCATAAGACCTGTAGAAGAATGATGTCCCTGTGGTAGGACGCTGTGACTAAAAGGATTAAACAGGAAGCCTTTTTAATTTGTATCATCATCGTAAATAAACACATCTTTTGCGCTTACATTGCAAACGCTGGCTGAACCCTACGAGATAGATCAAAATAATGTACTACAATATTGTACACCTTAAAAAGGTCTACAAAAAGTCCGCGATGGTATATGTCTATCTCTTAGGGATAACCCACAATAACCATTTTTTATATTTCCGTGCGAAGCCGGGGCGGGTCGCTAGTTTCATATAAATTACAATGAGTTGTGACGACACTCGTAAGCGCAGGGGCCTTCTAGTTTCGTGGGTAACGCTTTAACTAATTCGAACTACTATGCGCGCTATTTAAGAACGCCAAAAATGTAATTAATTAAAAATTAATTTATAAGACCGACTAATATTAAAAAGTAGATAATTTGTATGAGCAAAGTTTAAGACACTAACCAGTGATGAGACTGGTGAGCCTGATCGACTATAAATAGCTAAGGCTAACCATGCACATAACATAATATAGAGACGTCCAAAAAAAAACGTAATCAAAGTTGGCCGAGAAAAAAATACGTATTTCTATGCTTAATCGAATTTATAACCTTATTTACTTGTCACGACTGTCACATAGTATGACAGCCATTGTTTACAAATTGTGACAGTCACTTGTCAAAAGTTTGACATAACCGAAAAGCTTAGACATGACCACTATTTCCATCTCTGTCGTTCATAGCCAGAGTTGATGACGTTTTTTTTGGATGTCTCCTTACTTTTGTAAGAGAATGTATTTACTGAATATGTCAATATTATTTAATAAATGGTAAAATAGACTATATATAATTATTATCATTTGATAATAATTACACTATTATTATAAAAAAATACCTATATTGGAATGAAATATGATATTCAGACAATGACATCATTATAAAGAAAACCTACACACTTGAACCGTATTTTCTAATTTTTGTATCTTTTTTTTTATTAAATCAATAATAAAACTGGAAAGGGAATTATGTCACAAAAATTCTTTAATTCTGAGACACCTATTATCGGGTAAATCAACTAATATTCGAAACTCATTAAGGCCTTTACGAAAATATTCTCTGTGTTTATACACTCAACATCCACATTTTCGAACTTTTACGTTCCGCAGACTTCCACATTTCCGAACTCTCGTCACCTCGGGATTACCGAACTGCAGCTGGCCAATGCGCAAAGGGTTTTTCTGGCTCATTCTAGTACTCTTCTTTGTTTTTCGAGGTTTTTATGCAAATGTAATACATACATACATGTGTACATGTTAATAAAAGAACGTTTTTCAAAAAAAAAATGTCAGGTGCAAAGGAGAGAGTGATGCAGGTAATTATTTTGTAATTCAAAGTAAAGGTTTGTTTTATTGAACATTTTGTTGACGTAACCTATAATAATTTCAGACTGAAATGAAAAATTATGAGAAAATATGTATTTTTAAGAAAACCGTCATACAAAACAAACATTATTGTACTGTTTATTTGCAGAGAAAAGAGCCTGCTAAGAGGCTAACCTTGGAGCAAAAGCTGGATTTGATAAATCACGCAAAAATGGTGTTAAAAATGTTTATCTATGTAAGATGTACAATATTTGTAAATTGTCAGTGGCAGAAATTCTTGGAAAAAAAGAAATTTACTTTGAAAAAACTGGAAAAAAACGAAAATTGAGTGGACGGATTGACACAATAAAGTGCACCGGTACTTATGATAAGCCATTTGAAAGAAGTGTTTTTCACTGGTTGTACAAAGAAGAACTCTTGTCTCAGGTGTGCTGCTGAAGGAGGGCGATTTCCTCTTTGCTTTATCAATCGCATTATTGTTTTTTTTTCTCATTTCAAATTTCGCGGTTTTTTGTCGTCAACCAATCAGCGACAAGTTCGGTTATGTGGAAGTACAAGTTCGGAAATATTGTGAGAAAAAGTTCGAAATATCGTGAGTTCGGAAATTAGGAATTCGGATATGTGGATGTTGAGTGTATTAGTAGTACAAATACTCTTCCTCTCTCTCTCTCTCTCTCTCTCTCTCCTCTCTCTCTCTCTCTCTCTCTCTCCCCTCTCTCTCTCTCTCTCTCCCTCTCTCTCTCTCTCTCTCTCTCTCTCTCTTATCAAAATAATAACAAAGACAGAATTAGTGATGCGGGCAATAAAAATTAAGAACATTTATTTAAATTAGGTTATGATTACATTCACAATTAAATTTTCGAACGCATAAAAATATATCCATAGACACAATTTTGAAATTTTGTAAATTATATCTAGCAGTGCATGGTCACCTTTAGTATATGTACATTCTTCGTTTAGTTAACCTTTTAGCCACTTCAACTGCTCAAAAAAAATATGGCTTCCAATAAAATATATTCAAAAATGTTGTAAAAATGAACAACTCCTTACTTTATTTTTTTAGTTTTAAGTTTAATTAGTACAGCACAATGTAAGTATCTCATTAACCCGTTTTTTTAAACGACAAATTTAAACGATATAGTCATTCATTTATTACCATAAAAAAATAAACATTGTCCTCATTGACGAAATAAAGAATTTATCTATAATAAATTATTCTATCAAATTTTGATGACTTTCAGCCCAAAAATTCGTTGATATAGCATTAAGTATGTTACAAACTACTCAAGTTATGTTTCTTCTACTGATCAGATTATCTTTCAGGTAACCTGAATCTTCAAATTGTTAAAAATACCGATGACTTTATTACTCCAGTCTCCTCCACAGTCGAGGAAAAAGTAGGTACGACTTTCTCTTTGATCTGCGAACTTACCTCGTCGAACAACGACAGTGATCTAGTAGATGACAATCTAGAATGGATAAAAAATAGTACTTACGTGTCGAATCAATCAAGGTACAAAAATATGATGTATTGTCTCCTTAAACTATGCAGTTATTAGTTTTAGTAATGGCCTTACAAATTATATATTTTTAGATTCATGTCAATAGTCTCCAACAAGAAAACAGTCCTCAGTCGACTCGGCATAAACAAGTCGGAGAAGAAATTCGACCCGTTGCAGATTGACGACAAGGGAAACTATTACTGCATCAGCAGGAAGTTCAGGTTATATAAGAACGTACAGATATTAGTCAGAGACAATATAAACAGAAATGATCAGAGGAACATGAAAGAAAAGACATTCTGTACGGATCAAATGTTCCAGTGCATGTCTAATGGGGTTTGCATTATCCCGCATTATGTGTGTGATGGGAAACCTGACTGTAAAGATGGGTCGGACGAAGAAAAGTGTAACGGCGATCCTTGTAAAGGTACGTTGTGGCCAGTAAATGCATTTACATTAAATAAGTAATATCATAATCCAAATTATAAACATAAATGGTAAAACTTATTTATTATAATGGGGTTAATACACCACTTAATAATAATTAAAAGTCCATTCAATATTTCACTTCTTTTCTAATTTTTAAATAAACTTAGGTCAACAGCAAGTCCAAACAGCATTGTTGAGAAAAAATTAGTGTTTGAAAGAATTTTGTATTGCTAAAGGATATGTTTGAAAGTTTGAATTTTTTTTAGATAAAATACCCTGTGATGACGGCAGATGTATCCCCAGTAGTTGGTGCTGCGACAGACACCGTGATCAGAACTGTACCGTAACAAACAGACCGAAGTGCTGCCAGGTGTTGTCGGAATGTAAGTGAATAATCCTTAGTTTCAGTGGCGGCTAGTGCTAAGGTTTGCAGGTTACTCCAAACAATCGTAAAAAAACGCCATTATAATTTTTAAATTTCGTAATAAATTACGACTGACCTGTGGTATACTTGTATATACATCATAACTAACAACACCACTGACACACATGACATTATTATATTGAAGGTTTTCATGTTGGTAAGCATACTACGTTTTACATATACACTCCAGCACATTAACGAATAATTTCTTTGGTTGAATATCTCGCCAATAAAACCCAACAAGTTGCATTCCACGTGCAAGTGTTGTGGTTCAAGTAGTTAAACTAGCTCCAACTACTGACGGTATTCGCACTATTTAGAAACATGCCACATATTTCAGCCAGTTGTCTTACCACTGCGGCGTAGAGAGTATAGCTTGTGGGTGTATGCTTATTTTCATCATTGTAAATAAAAATGAATTAGGCGGAGATTTTTGCGGATTAATTAACTATAGGTGCTGAGTTGGACGTTGCTCTAAAGGTCCGTTTGAAAAAAGCAACTGTTTTCAAGGGTAGTTGAAAAATAATACAAAATCAAATTTTACTAACAGTGTTTAGTGTATGCAAAGGAAAAATTTCTAAAGGAATTATTGTGTTATGACTTGTGATAATTTTATTTGTTTTTGCATAATCATTATTTTATAGCTGTTTTGTGTTTTGGCTGAGAACGCCGACTTTTTGTTAAACGTGGCACCGCCCCTTTGTCTGACTCTGGTGTCTGACGCTGCGGCTGTAAAACAAAGTTGCTCGTAGGCAGTTACAGAGAGCAGCAGTGTGTGGAATTTTATCATTTTTAATGTGTTTTGCTTTGCTTTGCATTTTTTGATATAGTCTGAAGCTCAGTATCGCATATTGCAATAGTTTTATGAAGTTTGTGTTCTGATTACCAGTAAAAGAGGACTCCAATACGTTCCGAGATTGTTTTCACTGTTTTGATTGCCGTTTGTGATTTGTACGAGTGGTGAAATAGAACTGTATGAAAGCTTGTTGGTTTTATTTCTCACCGTTATTTTTCGAGCCAAGTCTAGGCCGAAACGGACAGGTAGTTTGTTCAGCGGTAAGACTTTAGTGAACTGATGAATTGACAATTGTCATATCGATTTTATCTTCCAATAAGGTAATGATACGCTTTCTACTACCACATTGTTATGAATAACATAATAACAAGTAAATTTAAACAATACATAAGTACATAAATATTTTTAATAGTCGTAAAATTTCTAGCTTTCATATTTAACCTTTAAAAATTAAAAATTTTCAGTTGCTCCATATTTCTCATAAGTAATCATTTGCAACCCCCACATTTTTTTAGCAAGCCACCGTTGCTTAACTTTGTATCCAACTAAAAAAAAGCTTATTCCAGCATACGAAGAACTCGAATATGGTTACCCGAACATAAACCACGCCCAACACAATGGCGCACGATACTTGTTCATATCAGTCTGTAAGTATCAGTGCCTGTATGTATTCAACTGTCTTTTTTAACAAGCAAATTTCTACAGGTATCGTGAGCATCCTCTTCTCCATCGTGCTGCTCCTACTCATTGTGTCGAAGGTGGTGATATTCGCCAAGAAGACGGCGTTACAGCAGCAGCGGCACAACCTGTGCGAGAACATCGCCCTGCGCAACCAGACCAACGTCAACATTATCCGGGCCAACTTCACCCCAACCAACATATACACGGTGCGTAATCATTCGCGTACCCCCCCGCTCCGGCGCCGACAGGAACATCATAATAGATGCATCGGACGTCCACGACCCACTGCTGTTTGGGGGCACGAGATACAATGTTGGGAATAGCGCCGGGGGCTTTACTGACCAGCCACCCTCGTACGTTGACGTCTTGAGAAACAGCAGGTTGATCAGTGAACCCCCACCACCCTACACGAGCAGGGAAATACTCAATGTACACGAGGAGAGGCAGGAGAGAGCATGACGCGGATATTCGGAGAGGTTTCTGGAGGTGCTTGTGCGATTCTGGTCTTTGTTTAGCATCGGGAAGCCAAAGGCATGATCTTTTTTCAGTTTTGCAAGGGTGATTCAGTTTCCACATATTAGAAAAGAAAAAAAGGTCATTATTATAATATTTTAATATTAATATTAAAATATTTTAATATTAACCTATTATATTGATAAAGTTATAGAACACAAAATATCTATTGAAAAACTGAAGTTATTGGTTAGATTTTAGTTGCAAAAATGTTCTAAACTAAGGTTGAGGATCTTTTAAAGGTTAAATCAGAGAACGATTTTGATGCCTCAATAATCTCCATGTGAGAAGTTGGCGATACTTCATCTATTATTTGTCAGAGGCGTGGGAATATGAAATGGTAAGATTTCTCATTAACGATTCTATATCGATACATCTGCATCAATATACAGTTCCCTTACATGAAGATTGCATATCAAAACTAATTGCAAAAGGCAATGCTCCCTGTTCAAAACCGCTGTTAAACATTATATGTCCAAACTAACGTGATTTACCAATAATAATGGTGTGTACACGATATGACCTCTAGCAGAAGATAGATGAAGTATCGCCAAAGTCAAGTCAAGGGCAATCAAACATCAGTTCGCCAAATTGATTTTATTGTTCCTTCTATTTTCCTTGTTTTTAAATTGTTTTAATTCAGTTAAGTGCGATTAACAATCTCCAAACAAATTTTACTGTTTAATCTAAGCATGATGAAATTTATTATAACCAAAAAAAAAACATGCTTCTTAAACCGAGATTAGAATTTAAAATGACCATGGCCTAAGGGCATATATAAATTCATTTGTTTTTGTATGTATTTTTTTAACACAGCTTTAAATAACGAATACTTTTAAGACAAGACCACAAGCATTTTTAGTTTACTTCAGTATTACCCTGTTCAAGTTTATTAAAAACTGTGTTAGCATTTTTTTATTGATGCCCATCGAAGAACGATTAACGGAGGTCCTTCGGCCTACATTTTTTAAATTATTTATCGTGGCAGCTGCATATCGACAAGCATATCATGAAGGTTTTATCTATTTTTTTTTTTGTGTGCAAAGTATTATGGAACTGTACTCTTTTATTTTAGTCAACTATTGAATCAAAATGGGCGACGCAAAATGTTGAAATGTTTGTAGCTCATTTATGTATATATATACTTGCATATTGTAAGCAATAACTGTTAGTATATGAATTTGTTTTAGGGTAGGTTCTACTTAAAGAATGACTGCGATGTTTTTATTGATATCTCTACAATTTTAAAAAATAACATGTCACGACGTCTACTTAGGCATCGCGGAAGCTTATTTACAGTGTTTGTGTTGTGTTAGTTGGCCGAGTTATACCTGCCAAACCGCATCACCTTCCCGCGCCTTTCAACTTTGTTAACAAGTATTCATAGGGCAAGGCACCAATTTATTATAGTTAAGGCTAGTGTGACTGTGATGATCCTCACTTCCGCGATGTCTAATTTTAAGAATTAGATCTATAGTGTTGCTGAAATCAAAACAAACGAAATAACTAAAAGTCAGTTTGTGATGTAAAAGAATACGGTTTTGATTTCACTTTTTTATTTAAGATGAAAAAAATGATTCTTCGATGAGAGTGGAAATTTCGCAGTCATATTTTTGTCTTTATGGTGCATGAAAACCCCACGTTTTCCCCGCCTCAGATTTTAGTTTTTAACTCTACAAAAAAAATAAGTAGACGTACATCAGACTGTATTTTTGGTACTGTTAGTACAAAAAATTTTGAGATTGATATATTTTGATAAAAAATGAATAAAAAGTTAAAAGCTTTGTTTTTTAATATCTTATTACACTTAAATCTCACCCAGACAATAATATTTAAAGAGATACTAGTTCCCGGGCATCTAAGACTTTATAAAAGACTCCAAAAACATATATCTGTGTTATACAGTGACATTAGTGTTCGATGACATTACAAAAAATAAAATTCTTGTTTTTATATGTTTTTATTATTTATTTATTTATTTTTTTTTGAAAAACAAGTTAATCCTGCAACCCTGGAATGGTTAAAAGCTTGTCAATGTTAAATGCCGTAGTATTAAATCAATTTAAACATCCAAAGGTTTTTCAAATTTATATCTTACCAATTTGTAGAATATCAATGTATTCTACAAAATTTAGAAGATTGATTTGATTTGAAAAACTGCTAGAAGGTGATGTTGAATACATGTTCAAGCTTAATTCCTAGCATTTTTATAATTTTCCTTGTACCAATCGACACTCTCCTTGATTGCCACTGAAAACGGAGTAAACTGAAAATTGGGCAGATACTTCCTCAGTTTTGCATTGCTAGCTGTCTTTTTATATTGTCCATCTGCCTTTGTCGTATCGTACACAATTTTCCCATTAAAATCGTAGGCTTTGACTAACTCTTCGGCCAATTCTTTTATTGATTTTTCAGACTTTTCATCAACTAAAATGGAATAAACAATTATCAATAATTAGGTGATAAAAATATTTATTTACCCGAAAGTATTATGGGTTCGACTTCATTGTACTCCCTCAATACCCACAAAAATAACTTAGCCAAGTCTAGAGAGTAAATAAATTGTCTTAATGGTTTTCCCGTACCCATAACGGTAAATGAATCTCCTCCTGAAATTTGTGAAATTACTACCATCAAACTTTCTAATTACAAAATATATTACCCTGTTCTATTATATCATGTAATTTTCTAATCAGGCCTGGTATCACGTGGCTGGATTCGACATTATAATTATCGTGAGGTCCGAACACATTACACGGAATAACGGAAGTAAACATACAGCCGTGCTGTTCATGATACGCCTTATTCATGACGTCTATAAGCCTCTTGGCGTAACTATAACCAAAATTGGATGGATGTGGGGGTCCATTATGTACCTAAAATAAATGAATTTAATCTAAATTACAGGTATTTCAAATTATTGTACCAACCATTGTTTCATCTATCGGATACAGAGTTTTGTCGGGAAATATGCACGTGGAAAGGCACGACACCACTTTTTGAACACCACTCTCATAACTTACTTGCAAAACGTTATCGTTCATTTGTAGATTTTTCCTCTAAAAAAAAAAATACATGTACATGGGCTAAGGACACAAAGAAACAAGATGAGACCTACTAAGAAGTCTAAGTTATGTGACATATTGTGGAACAGACCCCCCACCATTGCGGCTAGGTGTATTACATGAGTTGGACGGTGTTTCTCAAGAGCTTTTTAGTTGCATTATAATCGCTGAAATTACAATAGCAGAGTGCATTGATTTAGCGTCTTGTAGTTTTTTTCTTACCATAAATCGCCGTCTTTACTACTTAGGAAAATCCACGTTTCATCAGGTTGTTTTTCTGTTTCCACCACATTTTCAATTGCTTTGCCGACTAGCCCAGTGCCCCCAGTCACTAAAATTACTTTATTTTTCGGCATTTTAAAAATTAAATGTTCTAAAATGATATAAGAAATAATAACTTTGGAATATAAGTTATAAAAATACTGTCCGAGTACTCCTCTCCTGCATATTTCAACAGGATAACAGCTAACAGCTGAATAAAATTATCTCTACTCTCGATTCCCGCTTAAGTCACCTTCGCTTAATTCTTAATTCACTTTTCCTCTTATTTCACCACTTTTTTCCTATTATGTCACGAAACTGTCCCTCTTAAGTCGCCGCCTGTAAAAGAACTACGTTTGGAAATTGGATTGGATTCTCGCATGAGTATGTACAATTTTTATTGAAAAAATGATGTAATACATTAAATATAGACATCTAACCTTTAAAATAGGTTAGGTGTCTTTTAAAAATATTTACCCTTTAAAATATTCATTCAAGTGGAAAATTGAACTTTGTCACGCACGACTGGTGGAGTCCTTTTTAAAATTACTTTTGACACCTTGCTAGTAACGATTATTTTGTTAGCACCTAACATTAATTAGGTACTTATTTTTTATCACATCCTCTGCCTAATTTTTATATCATGATTCATGACTATATCATGATTTATATCAAAATGAGGCCGACATGTTCGAAACTTTTTTTGAAATATTTTTTTATAATTAATAAGTATTTTTAAATTTATATTAATTGTTATTTTAAATTTATAATAGATAAGTAGTTTTATAGTAGATTTTTTTGTAATATATATGTTATTTAGTTACATGTACTTGTAAAATTAATGCAATTAACGCACTTAACACTCAACGACTATTTGGGAAAAATTATTAGAACATATTAACTTAAAGTGACCAGACGTCCGTCATTATGACGGACAGTCCGTCATTCAGAAATCTTGTCCTTCTTCAAAAGCAGTCCGTCAAACTGTCCGTCGTGGAATTTTTTTTATTAAAATGTCCGTAATTGCGTCTTCTAAGTTAATCTGAAGACATATCAGATTAACTTAGATCATTATCATCATCAGATCATCATCAGATTCCAAAAAGTATCCTTGTGAAAGTCTATATTTTTATGTAAATGTATTTTTCATTGAAATTCTGAAGTGCCAGGAAAACGCGTGACCTTGAAAGTTTTAAAAATTTTCTGGTTTAATTAAATTTAAAAATCTAGTCACTTTATATTAACTTAATCACAAAAAGGTAGCTAGGTGCTGTATTAATTTAAAATTTAGTTGGCAAAATTGCCTCCTGAAAAAAAACTGTCCGAATGAGCCCTACCTTCCCCTACTATCTCAGCTCAAAGTGAATGTTTTCCATATCTGTATAAAAAAAGTATGGCACTAAACTGACCAAACGCATCACAAAAAATAATAGGCCTATTAATTTAACACCAATATTAATACATTATTTATTTAACATACAAAAGTACAAAATTATAAAATAACCAGTCAGTAGTTATAATTTAACAATATTATAAACACATAAGCGAAAGAATAATACATTTTATAACAATAAAATAACATTTTAGAATAATAACAATAACAATCAGTCATATATAGAATGTAAAATTAATAAAAGAAGTTTTGGTAAAGGTTATTGTTATTATTCATCAAAACTTTTTTTATTAATACATGTGTAAATAAAATACTTATATTTCATATTCATTGCACTAACCAATTTCTACAACACAAAAGAATTTCCAAAGGGATATCAGTACAGTACTGTATGAAATTTTTTAGAATATTATTTATAAGATATTAAGTTGAATACAGACAAAACTTAACATTATACATATAGTGTTGGCAAAATCAGATTTTTTCATCGAGAAGTTGATCTAACTTATTCATTTGTTACAGGGAAGGGTTACAGAGCAATAATATTACACCTTTCATGGTGGTGAACAGGACAACCGTGAAGGGTGTACCATTACTGATTTGTTGCCCTTCCTTCTAACCAATGAATTACATGAACTTCCCAACTGCTGACGGAAGATCTGACTTTGCCAATACTCTAAAAACTCAATCTACTGTACTCTAATTATCACATTATATAAAATTGCATAACAAACATAATGTCATTTTTTTTCCAATATACATTCCTATTTTTTTTTTTATTACCTGGAACATTTTCAGCATATTTCAACAGTATTTAACAACCAGTACATTTTCAGCTCGTTATTTAATTTTTGTGTGTAAATTTCCTATCAAACATGAGTTTTAGTTATGTAGTACCATCCACATCACTATTATTTTCATAACGATAATAATTTTTATATAGCAAATCAAGTGGAACTGCATTCTTTAATAAATCATGTTCCCATAAGGAATAAGGTACAATACCACCTTCTATTGCCTCAAATGTAGGGAATAAATGCTTATACTTCACTTTACTCTTATAATTTGACATAGTTTCGGTACAGACCTCGAAATCATCATCAGGTTCAATGTATCTGGCTACTTTTAACTCTATTAGAGTATCGTTGACGGAGTTACACACTGCTCCACAAAATGTTCTTATTTCAACAAATAATATGCTTCGTTTAATGTCAATTTCACAAGTCTTAGCTATAAGCTGTCTTTCCTCTATTAAGGCACAGAAACTTTTTAAATCAGTCTGACTCCAAGCTTTGGATGGATCTAAAATATATGAAATGTTATCTTTGAAATTCACCCACCAAATGTGTATACTGATACTTCAACAGTGTGTGGAGACTTCATATTAATTTCAGATTTGTCTGGTAACTTACCACGGGGCAAAATATTTGCAAGACAAGCTCGGATGGCAAATCTAGGCACTTTAGCATGTTTTTTGAAAATGTGGAACACTTCACAAACATCAACATTCGATATCAGACCGAAATCAATCATAAAAACCCTTACTTTATCGTCATCAGGCAGCAAAACTGGTTGGATTATACATCTATAGTATGTATCGGTTCTTCTCACAATGCACAAGATTCCTTTTTTTATTTTGCTTCTGGTAACGGTTTTTCGGTTATCAGCTTTGTCATAAAACTGTTTTAGGTAATTCATAAATATTGTTAATTCCTTAATCTTTGTTGTTAGCCAAAACTTTGATGGATCAAAGACATTATATATTTTTACTTCGTATAATTCATCTTTAACAAGCGAATCTGGCAAGTAAGGTTCAACTGTAAATGGTTCCAAGACTAGTTCCAATTCATCGACACCTTCTTTGGACATTTTTCTATTAAAGAGATATAACCCCTAATTTTTAATAAACAAAAATATTACAATTTTCAATGCTAGATACTTGTTAGTGAAAAAAATCCACTGACACCAGAGACCACATACAGTAAAACCTACACTGCAAAAAATATGATCATTCAAAAACATCACATAAAAAAAAACGATTTTCCTTGCTTTTTGAAAAATATAAAAATCTGTTTACATTAACTACAGATCACAGAATAATTAACGTAGAAATGACAGCTAGCGTGTACGCTTTCCGCCTAAACTAAACCTAAAGATTAGAAAGACCTAACTGCACACATTGCACACAGTGTGCACATGCACATGCACAGCACAAGTATGTGTCGGGGTGCGGTGTGCAAATGCTATTGAAACTATAAATAAATCAGTTCATTTGATGTTTATGCAATGTATGTATAACCAACGTACATTATGTACCACAAAACATATACTATTTATGTACGCTGGTATAACCACGTAAAACACTAAACCTCATGAATTCAGAGCACCCATTGATTATTTCAACCTAAAGACAAGACAAGCTTCTCAATCACAGTTAAATTAGGATGTGTGATGCGCTGAATTACAGACGAAAAGACCTGTGAGCACATTGTAAAATCTGTGATGATATGTTAGTACATATGTAGTTATCAATGTGATCACTTCAAATTGAATTCTTGAAGACAAGGGTAAAGGCCTGTTTACACCAATTTCGATAAGATTTTTTTATTTCCTTTGCAAAGTAAAAGGAGTTTTTTTAAATTGTATCGGTGATGTTACAAAATATATGCACAAATTGGCTTTTTTCTGTAAATCTTTGTTGCATTTACAGAGAACAGAATAGTGAAAATTGACTGCTACTGTGAACTGTGACAGGTGACAAATAGCTACTGACTGTTGAATTGTGAAAAATATGCAGTTCTGTAAAAATTTGTAATAATTTCTTAAATATTAGACATGGGTTGGTGTAATTTAATAAATACCTTTATTAAAGACATTAAATTTTTAAAATACTAACGAGGAATTGAAGATATTTAACATTATCAGTGTCTACTGTTAGCGAAGAGGTTATAAAATATATAAAAATGTTTGAAAGCCCTAACACTCTGGAAGATTTGTGTTTGGACACAATCTGCGACAATATCCTGACTTATATCGAGCCTCAAATAGAGACGAAAGAAGGTTGGTGGGAAAAAATTGACTCTACAGAGGACTACGATGATGAAATCGAAAAGCGATACGTTTTCCGAGACGCAGAGATATTCCTTATCAATGAAATTTCGGAGAAGCTGATGAAGAAATTCGTTGAAAAAAGACTGTTATGTGATGCAACTTTAAATATATTTATGGAAAGCAATACAAAATTACGAAAAGTTAAATTAAAAAATTGTAAGGTGTCAAAAAAAGGTCTGCATATTTTAAAACAGCATAAGATTGTTGACTTAGCATGTATTAATTTAAAAAATATTAGTATTGGACAAATTTTAGGTAAGACAAATTGAGTTTCGAAACTGGAATTGTTACTAATTTGTTTTTTTTTTTTTGTAGATTGCTTAAGCGAATGGTCCATCGAAAACATGACAAACGTAAATTTTTCAAAGTGTAGCTTTATAGACATGTACCGATATAGTTTTATGATTAAAATAACGAATCTAAAAAACTTAAGAAGTCTTAATTTATCGTACACAGAACTGAACCAAACGATTTTTAAAATAATCTGCGAAGACCTAAGATATCTAGAAAAATTGGACGTATCAGGGACTCAGATAGCCGATTTAAGACCTCTCACCATGCTGTCCTCAACGTTAACAAGTTTATCGATTTGTGTAAGTATGTACATCATAAATCCTTATTATGGCCTCTTTCAGGGCATAGTTTACAACTCAACAATATAACAAAACGTTTTCTTCCTAATTGCTTGTTGCAGGATCTACCACAAGCCGAACATCTTTTACCAACCCTAGAACAGCTAAAATTGTTGAGATACTTGGACATAAGTTTTTTCAATGAAAAACTAGATAGTCCAATGTATGTGCAACACCACTGCCCCATAAACGACCTGTTGGAAAATCAAAATATACTTCCAGAACTTGTAATGCTGGATGTTTCAGGATGGAGAGATTTCTTATCGAGGCACGTGTTACTCAGTTTTATCGAGACACATCCCAAACTGGAATTTTTGGGCATAGTTTTGTGCTCGGTGACATTCGATCCGGTTTTCTCGGATTCCAGTGGAGTGGACTACCCCCAGAATTTGATTATAGCGGGGTTAGGTAACGAGAAACAAATCAAAGTCACGTTAAAAATGTATAAAGAAAGGTAGGTGGAGTTAATTATTGCATTTTCACTCTTTATGTAACACATTAATTATGTATTATAGTGGATATTTGTTACAAATCTGTACACAGTGTGTCCAGAAAATGAATGTACAACGTAATAACAGAAATTCCTTTCTCTGAAATAAAATGATTACTACTATTGAAATATATAATCAAACGCCCTCTAGGGGCTAAACGAAGCAACTATGTCTATATGTATTGTTGGCCTAAATGGTTTTCTTTTGGGTCGAAGAATCAGCTATTACAGTACACCCATTTCCAGGACACCCTGTATTAGTAAATCCACCACTGAGAAGGAAACTTTAACTGCAAAGGAAGGCAGTATTTCTAGAATGATTGGAAGAGTATTCTTCTGAAATTTTGTTGTACAATTAAAAAACTGGTCGTCAAATGATTGTCAATCTTAGTAGAAATAATTTATACAGTGGAAATCCCCTTATCAGTTCAAATAGCCCAGATTGAACAAGGGTTGGTGTTGTTTGGTTTACATAATATGTACCTGTCAAAGCATCCGGATAAGGTAGTTTCCAATGTATATTATTGAATAGCTGTTATATATTGGGGTTAAGTCCGCTACTCACTATGCAATACTTGCCATTTAATTGCAAAGTACTTGGTAAGTAGCAAGTTGTGTGTATGAAGATATGCATGGACTCAGTGAACTACTTGCACCACCCCTCGTGTGACAGAAAATGGTCCCATGTCAAAGGTGGCAAGTAAATTATTTCGATATTTGTATGTGCTCGTAATGTAAGCACGTGATTTATACAATTTATTTGAACTGAGACAAGTACTTGCCAAATTTATTTCCAGTCGAGTCACTTTGATTCTGCCGCGTAGTGAGTAGACGGCTTTAGAACTAAATGGTGTTTTGTACAACTATGAAATAATTTTCGTCCATATTTTGTTAGATGATCTCAATTCTCCCCTTCTGGGATGCGTCCGATGTGATGGTACATTCTCTTGTCGTTCGAATTTGGATGTACGTGAATGTAAGTGCGTGTGAAAAAGAGTTATAATCTTTTGAAAGCCTTTGGGCAATGCTTACGAGAGATTAGAACTCTTATCTCACATGCGTTCATATCCGAATTCAATCGACAATGGAACACACCAGCGCATCGGGCACATCCCAGTAAGAAAACAGCTGACGCACTGGTGCGTCGGTAGCAGTAAAAGTGTTAAAACATGCTCTATTCTGCTTTACAATTATCAGCTGATTGGTTTGAAGCCGTTTAAATTTGGACAAATAAACAAACTATCTGATTAAATCGCCAGATACTCCCAATTCCAGAGTAATATTCTAGGGGAATTATCTGGTGATATCGTGAGTTGTACAAAGCACTATTTGGTTCTATCCCTAATACATATTACAATAAAATATATACCTATTGTTTATAAGTAAGCCCTTAAAATAAATTTTAATATCCTTTGTTAACTCGATTGAGTATTATGAAGTAATGAATAATATTGGAAATATGACAAAATTTGTATTTTCAAAGTTACCGTTGAGATAGTGTTCCATACTGTGCACGTCTGTACCTTTTTCAGGTCCAACTACGTACAAAAGGCCCTGTATCACTTGTTCCAGCTGACGAGCACCTTCCAGGAGGCCAGGCCGGACATCTTTGACTTGGTCTTGCCCGTCATGGAGGCCCACTCGAGCAGATTCGGTGTGCAGATGGCCGCCACCGCCTGCCTGTACAACCTGACGCGGGGAGCTCTCCAAGAACATCCACCCGAGGTCGCTGAGCAAGGGCGTCAACCTGACATTGTTCGCTATGGAGAGGTTCCCCGAAGAATTCCAGCTGCAGAAAAACTCCCTGTTAACGCTATGCAGTGACAGGATACTGCAGGAGGTCAACTTCGACAGGTAGATACAATTCGCGACAACTGATTGCTCTCACCTAGATATAGGTGCATAATTAAATTAATAATTGGAATCTATTAAACCGTTTTGTCCTGTAACCGTTAGCATTTAGTAATTTAATATAAAAATATTACAGTACTTATCGCTTTGCATCTAGAGGAAAAGGAAATAATACTTTCAAAAAACCATCTGATAAAATGCGATACCTGTGTACTCTCGCTAAAAAAAAAAAATGACACTGTACGTGTACCTTTTTTTATTTTATTTATAATCTGTATATCCACCGTTATTCCTGACAATCTCAAATAAACTCATAGGAATTGAATTATACAATGATTGTATATATTGTGGCGACAGTTGGCTCCATGATGTTATCAGTTCAATGAGGTATCAAGTTCTAGGCATCGGCTCTCTCTGGTTCGCAAACTGGCGTCCATTGGCATATAAGTGACAAATGAGCCAACCCCATACATTTTCTATTATGTTCAATTTCGGAAACAGGGTGGGTTTAGTTTAAAACAATGTCATTTTCTTGCTGCAACCACTCTTTGACAATGTGCGCTGTATGAATTAGTGCATTATTAAGTACATAACATTAAATGACACTCTGTATAGTGTGTGGTCCAGGATACTCCTGTAATTTTTGTATTTATATTGATAAAAAAAAATACATATGCTGCATAAATATCCAAGGATGTTCCTAGTGTCCTGACGCAACCTCTATATGAAGGAATAATTGTAAAATTAGCTTGTAATTGCTCTATTTTCACAACTCTATCACACACTCAGTAAAAATAAATATCCATGAAAGGGCACCCAAATAAACTCCTCGTTGTCAAGGTTCAGGTGCGCCAAGCTGGTCCTGGACGCGTTGTGCCACTTCGACGACGTCAACATGAACCGCATGGCCGTCGCAATCTGCAGCATCCTGGCGGCGAAGGTGTCGACGGAGGAGACGTCAGAGCTGGGCGCCAAGCCGGTGTACATGCGGAAGCTGCTCGCTATGGTTCAGAGCAGGGTGGAGAACAAGCTGTCGGATATCACGCTGAAGTTCACGCTGAGCGCGCTATGGAACCTGACGGACGAGTCGGCGGCCACCTGCACGGTCTTTCTCGAGCAGGGCGGCGCATACCTCTTCCTCAACGTGCTGAAGACGTTCAAGGACGACTCCGCCATAGAGACCAAGGTTCTAGGTATGTGAGCATACAATTGTTTATTTATGGACCGATATACCATTTTAATCCCTACTAGAGTACTACATTTAGTATTCTCGTCCGTCATTTTAGTCCCACGCAGCCGACTGTATAAGATAGCGCGGCATACACATAGCGATTGCTTGACTGATTTAATCGAAAACTATAACTGAAGTGATTTGTAAGAAGTCCACAAAAAAAGAGCCTTTTGCTTTTGAATCGAAACAGCAGTGAAAACAACTTTCCATGAGCAAACACTGTGCGCTGTCAAGTGCAAACTGACAAAAACCCAAAAAATACAGTTGGGAATACGTAAGAAAAAAAATTATTTTCAAAATGTCCAACGTGATAAATAATTCAGCACTTCAAAGAAAAATTATGTTTTGGAACTATTTTTGGACAGTACATACATATATCAAACTCTCGATGCATTTTAAAAGTTTGGGGGCCTCTTCAAACATCAAGACTTGGGAATATGTTATAACTAGAGCAATATTATTTCTGTGGAGACTAAACAATATTGGTCCTAAATGAAAACCTTGTGGTATACCATTGTATACTTTTTAATTGTAAAAATAAGTTACATACTGTTACATTATTATATTGGGTAACACAGGATCTTTTTTTTTTTTATTTATTAAGACAAAGTTTTCAAATATTCAGCATTTTAAATTCATAACAAATGTCAGCTTTGTTTTGGATTGAACATTTAAACAATATTTTGATAACTTTCACTTTCACTGAAGTGCTACCAACTTACGATTTACCCTGTATAATATTGTATGTCTGAAATCCTATGATGTTTTAATCCTTGAGTTCAGTGATAATGTTTTAATTTAATTTCAAATTAAATGTTTCATCATGACCATTCAATTAATATCTAATAATCCTTGCACTAATTTATTATAAAGGGTGTCCCAAAAAGCAACATCAAGCCAGAAGGGGGTTATCGATCAGGTCCTTACTGGACATATGACGAAAAAAAAATTAGATGCAAGTGTCTTGGTTTTAAGTCAAAATTTTTGTGCCACTTCAGGACAGCTTGCTTTGATCTTTTTTTTTTTGTTATATTGAAGTGAATAACAAGCCATTTAAATAAACTATGTCATTTTACAATAAATCCGAATTCAGATTCACACGTATCGCTAAACAGTGGGAGCCGCGTTTGAGTTATCATTGGTTAAAATCATAACCATAAAATTCAAATATCTGATTTTTACCAATCATAACTCAAAGCGCGGCTTCCACGTACGCGATAGTCACGGTACTTCAAAAAAATATATATAGTCATTTTTAAGGTCAGCAAGTCCCCAATTTCAAGATAATTTTCCTATGTGTGAAACCCAATGTATTTGAACCCCATGAATTGAAACCCAGAGTAACAATGCCAGGTTGATAGTACAACAGTAGTACAGTTGGTAGAACAGTTGTAAATTCCATGTAGTACATTTTTTTTAAAGGGAGAATAGTCAACGTTGTTCGATGATAATAACCAAAACCTTGGAAATTAATTTCTAAATTATTTTTGAAAGTGGCCTGTTGTAAAATGTAATAGTTTATTCAAATGGAGGGTTATTCAACTCAATATAACAAAATAAAATCAACAATCGACCTTCATTTGAAACCATGGAACAAAAATATTGACATAGGGAGGCAATATTTTTTTTGTCATATGTCCGATCAAGACCTGGTCTGTAACCCCCTTTCGGCATTGCTTTTTGGCACACTCTGTATAAACAAACATGTATTAATTTCACAGATAAAATGAACATCCATTTGGTCACGGCCACCATATAAGTAAGGTTCGGAATGTTTGCCTTCTCGCGTGTTAAACTGCATTAAGCTATCCTGCCCTCCCGCAATGGGATGTCAGTGGCGTATCAATGCACGGGCAAGAAATACACGCATATATAATTTACAAGGCGCTAAAAAAATACAGTTTATAACGAGCCATTAAAAAAAAACGTCGTCAAAGTCGGCCGAGCAAAAAAAGATTTATTATTTCTGTTCTATCTTAAATTTATAACCTTATTTAATTGTCAAAGCTGTTGCATTATATGACAGCCATTATTGATTCTATAATTGTGGCAGCCACTTGTCAAAAGTTTGACGTTTCATTTTGAGCTTCGACATAACCGCTATTTCCATCTCTCGTTCATGGCCAGATTTGATGACTTTTTTTTTATATCTCTATACTTCAATTATCATAGAGTTGTATACTGCCGCCCATGCGTTATGGCGCACATTTCCGGACCTAACTTATAACTTATCATAACATAGTATAAAACAAAGTCGCTTCCCGCTGTCTGTCTGTCCCTATGTATGCTTAGGTCTTTAAAACTACGGAACGGATTTTGATGCGGTTTTTTTTTTAATAGATAGAGTGATTCAAGAGGAAGGTTTATATGTATAATACATGCATAATATAGTAGAGAAACACTGATAATTTTAGAGGTTTCTAATGTGATGTCGTAAATAACATTTTTTTTGCTAAGGAGACAGTGATTTTACACCTTAAAAAGGTCTACAAAATCGCCCTGGCGGTCTAGTAAATAAAGTAAATTAGTAATAGCCTACGGAAAGCAAATAGGAAAAAAAAAAGTTAGGCCAGGTTTTTAGTTTGGACCTAGATATTAAGGGCGGGTGTAAAAGAAATTTTTTAGAATACATATCTTCGGCTTTTATAAAAAAGTTGTCACCAGTTTTGAACAAACAAGTGGTTTTTATCTGAATAATATAATAATAATAATCTAATAATAACCCATAATTCTTATTACAAATATGTACCGTTTTATTGTGCTAACTAGACTGCAATAAAATATGTGGAATCCCAGGTCAGGACTTCAATTTGCATTATTTAATTATGTAAATCAAACGTCCCTAAACAGTATTTTGCTACGCGTGTTAAGAACGACTGCACACAGACGTCCCAGGAGTCCCGCTCCCCCACTCTTCACTTCCTTCGCCGCGGATTATGGGAACGCCAAATGGCAAATTATATAGGCCGCCACAAGTATATAGATGCAGGTGTTTATTCGGTTTTAGGTGTCTCGCTGTTGTGACCGTCGCGGTACGGAATGAATAAATATGGAATATTAAGAGAACTTTCTTATTAATTATGTCCCGAAATCCGTTCGCATATAAGTAAATTACAAAATAATCAAAGACATTGAGGAATTAAAAACAGATGGAACTTTCGTACGTTGTGTATCGTGTAATAGTTTATTTTCAAAGTTATCAGTGCTGAAATAATTTCGATCAGGTCAATTCCGACGTAAAATGTAATGCTTTTTAAGAATATGACCTTCGATTTTTTTTAAATTGGTTTAAAAAAAATATAAAGAAATGTAACAAAATTACGATTTATTCAACAAAAAAAAATCTAGACTTGAATTTTTGTGTAAAACAGGTGATCCCCGGGGTTCTATACCAGACAAAATCGCGTCCTCGAGACCTAAATTTAAAGTAAATGGCTTTATATTATTTTTTAAAAATTTTTGGCAAAACAAAATGGCGGTCGAAACAAAAATATGTTTTGTATAAAATTCATGTTTTTCTCAAAAACTACAGACTTTGCTACAAATGTTCTAACAATAAAAATGTTAGAATCAGTTGCAAAATGCTCTCAAATTTTTTTCAGATTTTTTTAAATAACGTTTTAGGAAATTTCGATTTCGTGATTTTTGGAACAATCAACAATTGTCTTTAAAAATCCTGAAAAGAGTATCCTTCAAAAAATTCATTTTTGTTCTTGAAAAATTTTTACAAAAATGTATAGTTTTGTAGAGAAAAACTATTAAACATTGAATACATGAGGCCATATTCTGAAAAAGCATGGAATTTTACGTTGGAATTAATCTGATCGAATTTTTTTTCAGAACCGATTAAACATTGAAAATAAGCTGAATGAAAACTATTTACAAAATCAGGACATTTGGGATTTATGTATGTTGACAATGACAATTTACCGGTGTTTGTCACAGATGTAGCCGCTTATATGCGAAAAGCAGCTGAGCGCCTAAAACGCACATATAAAAATATGGCCCACGTGACATGTTTAGCGCATGCATTACATCTTGACGATGATATATTGAATAGACAATATGTATTTGGGTAAGTGTCTCTACCATATTTTAATTTTGTATTGCTTTCCTGAGCTCGGTCGTGATTCACCACGAGCTTATTGGACCCTGGTGCTAACTATATTAGCTGTGTAATTACTTTCATATAGTATCACAGTATCAATAGGTATTGTACATTTGAAAAAAAAAAATAGTTTTGGCTGAAATTGGTTTTGGCCCTCTTTGAACTATTGTAACCAACATAATGAATTGTTTTCAACTATCTGTCGAATTTGAATAGTCACTAGGATTGTTAGAATGGAATGTTCGTGGTACACTTAAATTGAGAAATTATTTGAAAAAATATTTGAGTGTTTATAAACTAACTTATTTCGTACCAGTTAGATAATTATGTGGATATCAAATATGCAAGTGTTCTAGTAAGATGTTCCATTTAAAAATCGTTCTTCTTACTTTATCTTAATAAATAAAGGAAAAATTGACGGTATACCATTCTATGTCGCCCGGTATTCATATAGAAAGGGAAGAATCCGTGTCAACATTCTTCGCCATTTTTCTATTAACCTTCCTTATGCATTTCTTACCTCACACTTATAAACCCCACTTTGCAATCTCGGATAATTTGCAGGCCTTTTGAACAACATAGCGGAAGTGATGAGGCTGCGGCACAGTCTCATGCTCGACTCACTCATGAATGAGCTGTTCGTCCTACTCAAGTCGGAAAACATCGACGTGAGCTACTTCGCCGCCGGCATCGTGGCCCACTTGGCCTCGGATGGGGAGGAGCAGTGGACGATCTCCAACCATGGTAGAGGCGAGATGCTGCTCGAGCTGGAGAACGCCGTGTCCCAGTGGAAGGTGCCCGACAGTGAGATGGTGGCGTACAGGAGCTTCAAGCCATTCTTCCCGTTGCTAAGGATCGACATGGACTACCAGGTGCAGCTGTGGGCCATCTGGGCAATACACCACGTCTGTACCAAGAACCGTAAGTGTTTCAGAACGGTTTTATGCTTTTTAAGTTCGTTTATAAGGAAGACATGATCATATGTGAATATTTAAATCATTTTTGTGGTTCGAATTGTTTTTTATTTTACTATTTTACTTATGTATTAATTATCTTACTTAATTCGATAAAAAAAGCAGGGTGCTTCACAGAGGGTTTTACTTTTATAACATTTAATAGGCCATTAAATGTTTTGGGAGAATCATAAGGATGGAGCTGAATATTTATATCTGGGGTTTTTGGAGATGCTCATATACAGTACGAGTCACCCTAATGCATACATAGCAGAATGAAGGGGAACTGATAAGTTAACTTCTTTGTTAAGTAGACCTCACCACCGCTTAATATGAGGTGGTAACCAATTGCGAAAATATCGATATCTAGCACAAGCGTATGGCAAGCAAAAAAAAAAAAAAAAAAAAAAAAAAAAACCCCCCCCCCCCCCCGGGGGGGGTTTTTTGTTGGATTCAACCATCCCGGCGGGCGGCCCCCAAGAAAGGGGCCTGGGGGGGGGAACTTCCGAGGGGCTCTCCCTTAAAATTTTACTCGGATCGATTTGTTGATGGAGCTGTTTGGACTGAAATTTGAAATAGACAAAATTTTTTTAATTTCAAACCCACCCTTAAGTAAGTTGACTGATACGGAACACCTGCGGTTTTAGAAGCAGGTCCGGCTCGGAATCGTTTCATACAATCGAAATATATATTTCATAGAACCTCGAAATATACAGAGCACTTTTAAACAGATAAGGGCCCAGCATGTATTGTGTGTCTTGTTGCGTGGTGAATGAATTTTGAGCAAACGAATCCATTAGTCAACACTTGAAATGAACTATTGTATGACGTCATATGTCACAAGACAAAGACAAGACACAAGAATACGTCAGACCACTGGCACCTTTTACTAGTACGTTTATTCTAATATTCACTATTTTATTACTAGTATTTTCGTAAGGAGGCATGGGACCCACACCATACTTTAGAGCGTGGTTACTAAGTACTTGACCTAAGTAGAAGGCTATAATGGCAAAAAATCTTCAGGGAAAACTTGCGAAATTTTTTTTTCCAAAAATGGCTGCCTCCGGGCAGATCTTGGAAACGACTTAAAAAATTTTTGCAAAATATTTTTTTTCATAATCGCTGAGTAAATACATTTTTTTTTATACTTCTGACTTTCTTGACATTTTGAGATCTGTAAAAGTTATATGGTAATTTGAATTTTTATTTCATCCCAACGTTTCACCTGTAGATTTAAAAAAAATTATATCTTTACGCAAAATAAGAATTTAGCAAAAATCACAGGTATAAAAAAATAGTATTCACTGGATGATTATGAAAAAAAATATTTCGCAAATATTTTGCAAACCGTTTCCAAGATCTGGAAACCAGATACCAGACATTTATTTCGCACCAATATTTCGCAAGTTTTCCCTGAACATTTTTGGCCATTATAGCCTTCTACTTAGGTCTAGTAACCACCCCCTAAAATATGGTGTGGGTCCCATGTCTCCTTACGGAAATACGAGCATGTCAAATTCCTCCGACCGCGACTGATATTTTCTGTGAACTATCGCTTTGCAATAATAGTCCGACTGTCCGAGTTGAATAATAGTCCTGAGTGCGACTCTGCTTCGACTCGCCGGAACTTTGAATGTTCGTAGTTTCTGTCTTGTTTCGCTGTTGTCACATCAACATAATATTCCATATTAAACATTCTAAAATTGTTTCACAGCTCAGATGTTTAAAGTAATATTCACTGTTTAAAATTGTTTCACAATAGTTAATTTGAAAAAAGATAACAGTAAATTTTATTATACCCAACACAGTCTGAAAATGAAATTGGCTTATATTGATTGATCGTACATCAATGCATTTTTATTAATATCGGGTTTTTATAAAGACCTATTATGCAGAGTTACAGTTAAATCTGGCAACTTCTAGATTAAGCTAAGAAGAGGGGCTGGGTTGTACATAACTAAATTCGCCTAACTTTGACATAAAAATGTACCATTTAATATGTATTTAATATCCACCTATGTACACAGTAGGTTAATTCTTACTGTATAAATCAATAGTGACTTTCTGGCATTTCCGGATAAACCGAAAGTGAATACTAACTCCGTTATTTTAAATGGCAAGATATTTTGTATATCGTATTTATTTCTAGTCATTAACTAAAAGTCACTTTGAAAATCATTGCGTATCTCTAAAATGGTTTTCAAGATATTTCAATTTTATGAAAATAAAATAGATATTGTAAACTCATAGCAAAAAATTACTACAAAATTGTAGTCATAATCGAGGGCTTCATAACGTAGGGGCGTATCAACAAAATAATAATTTTACAGGAACCGAAAAAAATGTATTAAAAATTCTAGTTATTATAAAGATTTTTGAAATTTCATATAGTAAGTATGTATTTTCAAATATGTATAGTATGTAATATCACTAGTTTAGATCAACTTTCATTGTTTTTTTTTTTAATTTTTGCAAAAGTCAGAAACAGTATATAACATATAGCAGTAATGGGCGTAATATACATAGTCGTTGATACGCCTATGAGTATCGGTGATACGCCATTTAATATTGTTACGTTTTCGGAAAAAGACAGTTATTGAAAAAATAACTCATTTATTTCATAAGATAAAAAAAAAACAAAGTTAAATTAACATTTGCGGTTACTGCGTCGTTTTGTCCTTATTTTATTTCTCATCATCTCAAGAGACATTTCGTCATCTGAAGTTGATCTTCATTCTCTTGATTGTTGGAACATGGCAAATTTTTATAAAACTCATGGAACATGGGTGGTATTACCTCCGATTTGCAAAGTTCTTGCAAATTATCATACTTCTTTTTGTCTATACGTAAAAGAGTTGTATAAAGGGAGGGTATAGAAACATTGATTGGCTCATCTGTCGACACAGATGGACGTCCTACCTTCTTTGGAAGCATGTTCAGTTGGTAATAATTGTTATCCCAATGTTCATTTTTATAAAACAAGGTGTGGGGTACTGCCTTATCCAATTTATTGGATCGCACATTTTTCCAATTTAAAATTTCCCCATCATTAGCTGCATGACAATTAGGCATGGCTTTTTTGCGGTAGCTCTTAAAATTTTTAAATTCATTGAATGCAAGTGGATGTACTTTATACGGTTCTCCTTTTTTCTTTGCCAATCTGATAATGTTAAACCAATCACTTGGAACTGAGATTTTAGAGTGTCGTGATTCAGACTCTATGGCTGAATGCATTGAGTCGTCCATGTGTGTATGTCCAGCTTCTAAAAATTTTATTTCAACATACGCCTGTATGTTTCACCTCGAAATAGCTATACCGTTGCTATGCCTTTTTATTTCTCTCCATAGCTCGGAAAATATTGACATTTGCGGTATGCCGCTTTCTAAAAACACAGAGGAGGTTCATATGTACTGTACGCCAAAAAATCTCAATTTCGTAAAAATTGCAGATACGCCCCTATGTTATGAAGCCCTCGATATTTTCTATTTTAAATAGAATATTTTACAATTTCTTTCACTTCCTTTTTTCATCTTCTTTTAAGACATTAGGCTTGAATGTTACAAATTTTGAAAATCTTATTTTGTTATAATCTAATAAAATTTAAATCAATTTTGTTTTAACAAACTGATAAAGGTTTTATTAATATTGTAATGCTTTTTAGTAATATTAATGTCTAAAATAGATAAAAAAATGTAATAAATAAATTTAATAATATAAATATAAAAAAAAAATTTCTTGTTTAATTTTCGTGTTTAATTATCTTTGTATTTATTTAATTATTTTGCAATATTCTTTAATTTTAATTTTAAATTTTGCAATATTCTTTAATATTCTTTAATTTTAAAAAGATATATGAATTAAAAAAACGAAACGAGAAACGAAAAAAAAAAAGATCATTTCACATCATATTTATCAAAAACTGTTTGGATTTAAGATTTAAAACATTTTTATGATTTTTTATTTACTTTAGTTTTTAAATAATGAAGTCCCCAAAAATATGGATACACTCAACATCCACATTTCCGAACTTTTACGTTCCGCAGACTTCCACATTTCCGAACTCTCGTCACCTCGGGATTACCGAACTGCTGGCGCAGCGCAAAGGGTTTCTGGCTTATTCTAGTACATATTTTTTTGTTTTTCGAGGTTTTTATGCAAATGTAATACATACATACATGTGTACATGTTAATTAAAGAACGTTTTTCTAAACAAAAAAAGTCAGGTGCAAAGAAGAGTGCAGTAATTATTTTGTAATTCAAAGTAAAGGTTTGTAGTTTATTGAACATTTTGTTGACGTAACCTATAATAATTTAAAACTGAAATGAAAAATGATGAGAAAATATGTATTTTTAAGAAAACCGTGATACGAAATAAACATTATTGTACTGTTTATTTGCAGAGAAAAGAGCCTGCTAAGAGGCTAACCTTGGAGCAAAAGCTGCATTTGATAAATCACGCAAAAAATGGTGTTAAAAATGTTAATCTATGTAAAATGTACAATATTTGTAAATCGTCAGTGGCAGAAATTCTTGGAAAAAAGAAATTTACTTTGAAAAAACTGAAAAAAAACGAAAATTGAGTAGACGGATTGACACAATAAAGTGCACCGGTACTTATGATTCGCCATTTGAAAGAAGTGTTTTTCACTGGTTTGTACAAAGAAGAACTATTGTCTCAGGTGTGCTGTGAGGGAGGGCGATTTCCTCATTGCGAATTCTTGACAATCGAAATGTTTGATAACAATCGCATTATTGTATTTACATTTTTTTTCTCATTTCAAATTTCGCGGTTTTTTGTCGTCAACCAATCAGCGACAAGTTCGGTTATGTGGAAGTACAAGTTCGGAAATATCGTGAGAAAAAGTTCGGAAATATCGTGAGTTCGGAAATTTGGAGTTCGGATATGTGGATGTTGAGTGTACTTAAATCGAATTTGGACATAGTAATAAAATAAAACAATTAGATTATCTGAAGATGTTCCTTGGCTAGAAAATAGATTTTCAGTACGTTTCTCTTATTTAGATACACATATTTAAATAGATACAAATTAACTCATTCTTTATAATTGTGCTCATACAAAAAAAATTAATGTTTCAAAAAAAAATAAGAAAACTTCAATCTGTTTTCTTCTAAGCTACTTCTCACAGTAGAGGCAAATTTGATTCTTTTAGGTGTAGTTACTAACACTTTTTTTATATAAAAAGTTTTTTATAAATCTCAGAACTATTGCAAGAAAAATGTCAGGTAATAAGCATGAACAAATTATCATTCCCTTATTTAGAAAACATTCTATACTCTGTCATAAATTTCTAATTCTTAATAATAAAGGTTCACGGCCATTTATGATTATTTACAAAGGATAAGATTTTGTCCCATTCCCTCTATTTTCCTAGAATGCCTGATATAACAGAGAATAAATGTGCGTTGTTTGTGTCCTGGCCAGGTAATAAAATTAGGGTTTTTCTGCCCCTAAAGGGTCATTGATATCAATTATCTATTTGAGTATATTACTCTAGGAGTATGTATTATTATGTAAATTATATGAATTATAATGGATCTTCTGAGAAGATCCATTATAATTCATATTATATACTTAATGAGTCTTCTGAGAAGAAAAAATGTATTGTGAAGATTTAAATAGTTTATAACAACATGTAGGATAAAAGTAACAAAATGTATAATGTTTGTCATGATTTTAAATCCATTTGGCACAGTAGGTGTGTTCCTTTCTGTTAGTGTCAGTGCATTGTTACTAACAGCAGTGGTGGCTCATGGAATTTTAAACTCATATTATTTTATTACTACAACTACTAACTAAATGAAACGTTTTATTATTACTACAACTAAATGAAAAGCTAGAATGGCAAACAACTTTAAATGAAACTTGCAATTTTTTTTTCAAAAAATCTGGATAACCCACAGAAAATCTTTGAAACGGGCGACAAAATATTTGTATTTTTTTTTTTTTATAATTACCATGTGAACATACAAACTTTTTATTCCTATAGTTTTTGTAAAATTTTAATTTTTCTTAAAGTTACAGCTATTACAAATGAAATGCTAGTTTGAAATAAAAATTCATATGGTCATTTCTTTTAATTTATTAACTAGCTGTATATTTTTTATTTTGTTCTTAGGTAATATTTGACTTTATTAATTAATTTTTTCTCTACCATTTTCTTCATCATTACCAATTTTTTTTTTTTAATTTGACTTCTAGGGTGAATTATCTCTAAGTATGTCTTTCCATCATAACATAGTATAAAACAAAGTCGCTTCCCGCTGTCTGTCCCTATCTTTCTACTACCTATGTATGCTTAGATCTTTAAAACTACGCAACGGATTTTGATGCATGATTCAAGAGGAAGGTTTATATGTATAATACATGCATAATATAGTAGAGAAACACTGATAATTTTAGAGGTTTCTAATGTGATGTCGTAAACCGGGCGAAGCCGGGGCGGGTCGCTAGTTATATTATAAGTTGAGACAGTTATGAACCAAAATATTAATCACAATAGTTTCATTATTGGCCCTATAAAATTAAATTTTTCCTTAGGATCAAACTAGGTGACCTTTCTAACAACAGTTATAGTGATGTATTATGAACACATGTTAATTAAAATAAATAAGACATTTTGTTTTGTCACATAAACAAGTCAAACAATATTTACAGCTTAAATTTTAAGCCAATATGAACACAATTTACTTTTTTTAATATCCATATTTACTTTAAAAGGAATAAATAAAAGTCAAAACAAAAAAAATAATGTCAACAATATTATCATTGATTCAAATAAAAAAATAACAAACAAAACCAAAATACAGATAAAAAAAATAAAAACACACTGTATTCAGCACAGGATTTTGTTTTGTGAAATAAATAAATCAAATATTTTTAACATACGTTTTAAGCCAGGATAAACAGACTATAAATATAAACAATGTTTAATGTCCATTTTACTTAAGAAAGAAAAAATTAAATACAAACGTAGAAAATTATTCAAAAATCATCCTAAACATGTAGAAAATTATCTAGATAATATTATTATTACACAGGCAACTTGTGTAGCATGAGATGGGGGTTAGCTCAATTTGATTTGATTGCAGTAGTCCCGTATCAGCTTATGATGCAAGGTAGTTACTTTCATATATTGTGTTTATGATGCGTATGCCTCTGTGGTGCGTCCTGTTTCTGCCAGCTTTGATTATTATTAAAATTTAAAGTAAGATTAAACAGATTTAAAAAACTTAAACGAATTAAAGTAAACAGATTAAAAAGCATAAGGTGTGAAGACTAATTTTTATTTGAATTAAAATGAAACAATAGCATAAAGGATATAGAAAAAGGATTATGCATTTTTTTTTTAAAAGCAACGTTATTGTCAGATGCTGAAAGACGAGGGTGGCCACGTCCTACTGAGCGATCTCATAAACTACGACGAATCACACCCGGAAATCAAGCACATCTGCTCCCAGATTCTGGAGACTCTGGACGTCAATGGAATGTGAGATAAAGAATGATGTCCATATCGCTGCCGGTGTTATTTTAAACTTTTTATTGAATTTATTTTCAATATATGTGATCTTTACTTTATAAGTTATATTAGAAGTATATTTAAATAAAATTTTATTGCAATAAGGGATACCCGTTGATTTCGGTTGCAGCTTTAAAGATCTTAAAAGTCTGAAATTTTCGAATCCATTGTTATCATGTACTGGTGTTTCATCCAACTCCCGCCACCACATCTTTTTTTTTTGTTATACACTGAGGAAGAATTTTTAATATAAACGTGCCAATATGTATATTAAATGTTCTGTACAAATATTGTATAATTGTTAGATATTACAATATTAATTATATACAGTGCTAGTCAAATATATCGTATTGTTAAAAAAATATTTTGTTTTAACTCACCCTCTTTATAGATTTCCCTTCCTGTTTTTTCAGCGTCATTCGAATTTATTTAGACAAAACCCGAATTTCTTTAAAATATCAATACTTCAATATACAGGGTGTGTACGAGGATAGGATACACTCAATAACTTGAACTGAACGGAAAGAGCTACACCTTTGGGTTTTTTACTGTTCCAAAATGGTCCGCAATTTGTCATTTTATCTTTCAGCATTTTTTATGTTTTTCTACAACCAACTACATCTAAGAAATAAACAGGAACTCTGAATATTTAAATGAAACACTGTTTATTTTTGTATAATTTTAATTTACAAGTTGTTATGAGTAAGAAGACATTAAAGTAATCAATTTTTATTAGAACCTTTCTCCAAAAGTCCAGTTTTTATCCAGGTTGTGTATAAAATAGAAAAAAATATCAGAACATTCTATTTTTGTCAGAAAAATATTAAAAATCGATTTTCATTAAGACTAAAATTAAGAGCAATTTTTAATTTCAAGGGTTACTTACTTTTTTCAAATGGGAATACCCATTTAATATTTTGTTTTTAAAATTGTTAAAAATCCCTCTTTTCAATGATAGCAACTTACATTACATTCATCTTATGTTTATATTTTTTAAGCTCAAGCTTTGAGGTATTTGAGATTCAAAAATAAAAAATTCATTTAAAAAAATATATAATAAAAATTAATTAGTTTGATACCTTCTTACTAAGAAAGACTTGTAGAAATTAAACAAAAATATACAAGGTATCCCATTTAGAAATCCAAAGTTCTCATTTATTTCTCGAATCTACTTAGCCATAGAAAAACGTGAAAAACGCTAAAAGACTGCAAATTTCAAGCTATGTATTTATTTAAGGGATACACGTTTCAGGTTTTCACTGTTGCAAATTTCAAGCTATTTGCAACAGTGAAACCCTGAAACGCGTATCTTTTTCCACTCAAAAGATATTGAGTGTACTCTATCATAGACACCCGATATAGGGTGTCCCCAAATGAAGTTAATGATCGGTGCAAAAGAAAAAAAATCGTGTCACATAAAATCATAATAAACCAATTCTACAATTCTGCAAACAAATTTTATGAATCTTCAATTATGAGCGACTTTACAAAATTTTCCCATATCTTGCAGAAAAGGCACTTTGTCTATAATACAGACATTGAGTGTAGAAAATTGTGGCAAAAATAACTTTCTCCCTAAGCAGGGCCAATTCCCAAAAAGACAAAGTTCAACTCAAAAATGAATGGTCTCGCACCTGTCAACTCCGAGGACACCCTGTATAGTTAATTATTAAACATAATCAGTATGTTTAACCAGATATTGGTACAGTTCTAGCTTATCATTAACAGATTGAAACATTCCTTACAGATTTCCATCACCATATTTAAAAAATGCGTATCTAAAAGTGTTTATTTATTTAAAAATTAGTGTCTTTAAATGTTATTAATTTTAACGGGTCCCGCCCTAATAATTTGCAATCATGCAATAGAATAACAAAAAAATCGCCAGGAAAGCAGCAATTGACTATTTCTGTGGTTTATCTATTTAACACGTTGATTTGCATGCTAATAAAGCTTCATCGCGTACCAAAACTTCCCTTCAGACAATACAAGACCTCTCTTTGCGATGACTATTGGAGGAAGCGCCGTTTAGTATCAGAAAAAAATAAAAAACCGTCGTATAAAAATGTTAACTAAATGGGAGGGGTAGCGAAATGATGAGTCACTTAGGGACATTCAGGTTTGTCATGTTCGATGACGTAAGATGTAGGGGCACGCGCAGATCTCGTCGGGATTCGTTCGGCCGATCCCCACTCAGTCGTTTCGGGTGCTCCATGTTCCTCGTTTCACAGTGCGGACCCGAGAACTGCACAAAGCGCAATGTATGTGCGCCATTGCTGTGGGGAAGAACTACGCAAAGTTCTCTCGAAGTATATTCGGTTTTCACGTTACAAACCGACTTTAAATGCAGAATAACGTAATAGAATTAACACAGAGATTACTACGTTCACTGGATAGTAATTACAATGTAAGGAAAATGCAGTTTCGATGGATTTTTCGCGATTTTTTGTGAACACCATTAGTGTATAAACCAGGTGGACTGTACTGTACTCGTTATCCTCAAAGTATGTAAATAAATGTTAATATTTGACGGGAGTCGGTTAATTTCGTATTTCATTGTCGTTTTCGCCCTTATTTTTCGATAATATTACGAAATTTTTCACGGAGTCAGTAATATTTCGCAACGTCAGTTTGCTTGTTTTACATAAGAAGACATAAGAGTGCGAGTATTCCCGGAATATACCTCCCTGGGCCGTTCCTGAATCTTCCGTACGATTTAATAACCGTTTCGTGGATAATTTTATGCGATTTTCAACAAGTGCTATTCATGTGATTGAGATGTGTCAATTTTCCTGAGAGGCCAGTACAGTCTATCTACACAGGGTGTTTCCACACTTTGACAGAACGTTTTTACTAATTTTACTAATGTTTTTAAGGTCATCGATATGCCCGCAGTCGTCGAAATCATATCCCTTTTGGAAAAAGTGGTTATTACCAAAGAACTGCTTGGGGTGAGTTTTATTGCACCCACCTTTCAGTCATACTTTATTGCTATATTCCAACTCTCATTTACCTTGCACAGTAATAGGGTTATTCTAAATTTATACACAAAATAACCCAATAACTTAATAAGTAATAATAGTTGTCTCTTATTTTTGTTGGGACCTCACTATATTATACATAAGTTTTTTTTCTGTTACATGTGATCTATACAATAAAAAAATACGAGTACTTAGGTATTTTAATTTTTCTCATTGAATTTTATTCTGGAGATTGATTTACATTAATGTTAATGAAATTAAGTAATTTCATTGTCATAACCTTTATCAGGGTAAAGGTAGAGGCTTTTTTCCCATAAAATCTTTGTGACCTATTTGTTTTTTTTTTTCTGAGGGCTAAATCAATCTTATTGTTTGATAATCAATAGGTCCACAAAGAGGGTTTCGTAACTCAATAATCCTATGAGTAAACAATAATGCTAAAATCAAAATAAACATTGCATTTGTGAAAATGCACTGTTTAGAAATGCCAAATAGAGGAATGCGGAAAGGAGTTTATTTTAATTAAATTTAATTTATATTACTAACAACAATAAATTAATTCATTCAAAAGTTGAAAGTAATCAGTTTTTAGGTAGATGTATTTTCAAAAGTTTTTCAGCGGATTTTACAATTCGCATTAGTGTATATTTTGTGTAAGGTGTTCTACAACAGAACATTTTGATGTAAGTTCTATAATTTTCACAAATGTAGTTACTTTATAAATTTTTTAAAGTACTCCTTCCTTTGTGATAATTTATAGACAAAAAACGAAGTATTTTCAAAATTGCTCAATAACGTTTTTTTCCTTGTAAAGAAAAAATATTTTAGGTTAGATTCTTAATAAATACCATAAATTTTAACTATAATTATATTATTCACGCACTGTATAATATAAAGCATCAGTTGTTACACGTAAAAGTATAAATTTTGTTAGTATTAAATATGTGTTTTTTGTATTCAGTTTGTTTTTATTTGGTTGTCTAGACCACCAGACTGGGGAAATACATAAATGAGCTGAGACGGAAGACCACGAATGAGGCTTTGTCTAAGCGCGCCAAGGAGCTAGTAAAAAAATGGCGGAATGCCTTCCTGATCGAGTCGAACGGCCAAATAAAGCAGAGCCCGCCGCTGCAGCAGGAGGACGTCAACCTGAATCAGCTCAAGGTGAAGAAACGGCCCGCCAAGGACCCCCCGGACAATATAAATGCCAAAAGGGTAAAACTGAATGGAGGCATATCGGAGTTGGACTTCTCGGACAACTCCAACTCCAGCTTCAAAGATGTGATAGCAGCTGTGAAAACCGAACCAAAACGAGATGTGATCCTAATCAATTCTGACTCGAACTCGAGCATGCCGGAGAAACACGACCCGCACTTCGACCAGCAGATGCCCAAGAAGCGTGGCAGGAAAAAAGGTTCCAAGAACCATAGGAACCTCATTGACGAGGCGGAGAGCTCGTTCACCAGCAAATTGGCTGTCTCACGAGGAAACTCCAAGGTGAAGACCACGCAAGAGCTGATAGCGAGCCTGCAGAACAAAAACCCGAGCTCGGTGATAAACTCCCTGGGAGCCAAGCCCAAGGAGGACCTTATGGAGAAGGCTGCCAAGCTGACTGAACGCGTCTCGATAATCGACCAGAAACTAAACACCAACGCCAACAGAAACAAGAACTCCCAGAGGAACAAGTACAAGCTGGAGAGAATAGAAAGGGTGATAGAATCAGGGTCGGTCATCAATGACAAGAGCCTGCTCAGTCAGAACTCCTTCATGAAGAAGGAGGAGGAGGTGGATGTTGAAGAGACAGAGGACAAGCCTGCGCTGAAAGAGGAGAAGCAAGAGACTGAACCGGACACTGTCAGCGTGATCAACTCCCTCAGCGTAGAGGAGATCCTCGCACAGCTGCCCCCCATTGACAGGTCCGTCTTGCTCGAGGACGACGAGGAGGACAGGTGCACTTGCCTGTTGAAGGAGAACAAGCCTGACTTCTCTGTAGAGGACGACGGGGACGTGGAGCCCCTGCACAGGTTAGAGTTTGTCGAGGACTACAGTTGCCACTCGAAGGCCAGCCTGGCGAGAAAGTACCATCTGGAGGGTGTGACCGAGGAGCAGGCGCACAGGCTGCATGATACCTGCATACCCAACGTGAACGGTAACTTCAGCATAGGGCCGCCGAAACCTTCGCCCGTCGTGCTCGAGAACGGACTGTACACGAACGTAGTGCCTAACGTGAATGCAGAGAGGATACCGAAAGACGTGAAGTACTTTTCAGGCGAGAGCTTTGCCAGGTACAGCTTCTCAGAGACGACGGCAGGCGGCGGGAGTGTGCCGGTGAAAAGTGAGGTCGTGGAGCGGACAGGCGATGAGGGCGCGACGCCCGATAGTGATAATTCTTTTAGGGAGTGGCATGAGTTGGTCGAGACGCCCTCCTACGACGGCGAGATCCTGAGAATCCTGCCGTACGTCATCATAGATTAAAATGCTAGTCTTTATAATGTACATGATTTTACGTGCCCTGGCTCCTTATCACCCACTCCCCTCTCTTCCCAAATAATGTCTCTTGTCTGGCGTCTTCGGAACATTCTGATTAGTCCGAAAGGTGTATGTTTTTTGTTTTACGTGGGACGTTTTTAAAGGATATATCGTCATTGGATCGATTGGATATTGGGTCCAAATTATGTTTTTTGCGGTTTGTTGGATGAGGTATTATTTTTCATTGTATTAAGTTGTCGCTAGCAGAGTTGCTAATGGTGCGAAAGTTGCTAATGAAAATAAAAGATGTTTTGTTTACGTCAATTAAACAGTTGGTGCCTCTAACAAAAATATATGTTCATAAAAATTTTCAGAAACAAGTTGACTTAGGGAAATAATTATTTTTAAATTATAAGAGTGGTGACTTTGGCAAAAAGAAATGTTTCTAGCCATTATTACTCAGATTTTATATTAGATTTACTCATAGAATATTTTTTGCAGAAAAAAATATTAACAATATTATATGGATTTGACTGAAACCTTGATTTTAGTTAAAGGTGGTGTCTCTTGTCCTGATCGGGATGATTATATTGGGATATTACCTTTGTTTCTTTTGTATAAATAATTCTATAAATAATATAAAATAACATTTACGTTAGATCAAACTTCAAGTTTTCAGTACAATTCTCTATAGGTGTTCAATTCTTTTTTCTTTATTTAAACAATGCCAGTTTCAAAGCTTATAAAACCAATAAGGTACTGCATATATGTATATATTTTTTTAAATATATGTAAATTTTTAATATCCTTGGGCTAAATGTTCATTATGGATCTTCTAAAATTATGGATTTTTAAAGAGTACACTTTTTACTCAACAAATTACCCTTTATATCAAAGAAAATTATGGTCAATATTTAAATATGGAAAATGGCAGAAAACCTTTGGCTGACATTTTCAAACACATAAGCAGCTGTTTATTCAAGTAAATATTACTGTTACCAGACCAGAATATTAACTGTTTGGACCACTGGACATGACATATTTGGGTCTTTTGACGTTTATTTAGCGATTATAAATAGATTTTCTGAAGTGCCTTTATACACCTAAAGAATATTAAGAAAATGTACATTGTTTATCGACGTTTGGTGGATTTTCGGAATGTTTCACGGGGACGCCCCACGAATTTGTTCGGTTACTGAGCAAGTGCTACGTGTCATCCTAACCTCATTTAAATATTATACTGTTGATCTTTCGAAAACCTCTAAAAATGATAAATTATTTATTGGTACATATAGTCATAAAATAGTTATAGTTTGTTGACTCGTTGGACCTGTAAGAGGAACCTGCTGCCAAAATGTAGATATATTTATTAGTCGAATAGTCGTCTCTCAACATTTTTCGAGTTTTTTCGGATCAACAAGGCATATATATTTGTATCAAATAATTAAATAGTTTGTAAAATTCAGGGTATATATTTTGTGTATAGTTATTTTTTAATTTCTATAACACAGCTTTTATAATATTGTATATATTTTATAATAGCTAGCAAAATGTTTTTTTCAGAATAGTTTACTGGAAAAAACCTCTGTTATTACTTTGTTAATTTATTACTTTTTCTTGTTAAACAAAATATTCCCATTGTTTCTTGAATTCATGTAGAATAGAAGCCCTATAAATTATTTTATTATTATTCATGGGTTCTACATATATATCGTATTAAAAAAAAAGATTGTCTTTTTTTGTTTGTTAATAATTAAATTAATTTGTTTTTTCTTTGATCTTAAAGTGGCCTTTTTGTTTTTTTTTTTAAATATTCATTATTCAGTAATAGTTTATATTGTACAAAATTATCGTTGATTTTCTCTAGTTTGAAATGTCAAATCATTGCTCTCTAGTGATGTATTTGATGTATTAATGCCTTCTTCTAAGAGAAAATAAAGATATTTTCTATAAAAAATTGTCTTTCTACGTTACACTCACCTAGGAGTAAAAAAATGCTTACATATGTCACAATCTCTAAAAAAAATCTGAATAATAGAGGTGATGAAAAACTATATTGAAAATTAGTATATTTGTATATATATTTTTTTAATTTATGTAAAATATTTACAGTCAATCAAAAAAACATTCTTAACTGATGTAGAAAAAAATGGTTTCTATCATCAAATGCAACATCAAAAATATTTTCTTACATTACATATTTCATTATCTTCAAGATAAAATACAATAAAATACTAATCTCATGTTCTGCAGGAAATAAATATTCGATGACTGCCCATTTTAAGTTTCTCGTGTAAAGCCAAATAAATCTGTGTATATATTATCGATTAACATTTTTAAATACCCTGAGATATCATTATTTTACTTATTTGTACTTATACGCAGAAAAATTAGTTGCAATCTGATACCCCTTTATATAAAAAAATAAAGTACAAAAATTAATATATTAAACAATACTACGATTATGAAGAATTGCCATTACATTAATAAATAAAAACAGTAAACTAAACCTCTTCTAATAAGGAATACTCGTCTTCACTTTTCGAAGCTACAGCATCAATATTATAAAATGCAGCGTGTAACGTTATTACAACCATTGATGCCCCGATAACCCAGAACATAGCAGCATGTGCACCCACTAAGTAATAAACAGGCATTGAACATAAAGTTACGAGTCCATATTGCTGTGCCAAAGTCAGTTCTTTACCAAACAAGATGAGCTTCTTCTCCATGTGCCTCTTATTCAACTTGTAGCCTGCGTAAAATGTGCCTGCGATTGCAAAAAGTATAAGGGGTGACGTTATTCTAGAAAAATAGTGTTAGGGACAATTATTCTTTAGTATGGGGGTACTTACAGGCAATAGACGACGAGACCGAGAAAAACGAACAGATAATTAGCTTGAAAATATTCGATATTCCTCATAATTCGTTTTCCTAATCTGGGAATCGAGGGTGGTGTTTTAAAATTAGACGTCTGTACGAAGAGCAACCAGGGACGCACGTTTTGTCGCTGATGGTAGATCCACTCCTTGGGGTCAGGTATTTGAGACGGAATTTGAAAGAAACTGGAAATAGGGACTCCTGTCTTTATTGAGGGAGATCTTTGTATAATTTGAGGTTACCTAGTAAAGTTTTTCTTTTCTTGCAATTTTGGAGGGGGATCCATCTGTCCCGAAACGTCTACAGAGACATCAGTCATTTTTCCTTATTTTTCACTTTAATCTACAACGAATTAAATTATTATCCTTATAAACGAAAGTAGCAAAAGTAGGTGACGTGTGTGAAAAATATCTGTTTATATTCAACTTTCGTCATAAATTTGACAGAAGTCAGCTGATCTGATGTGATATGATACGATAACACTGACGTTTAACAAAAAAATAATGAAAAAAAAAATCTGTTCTACTACGAAAAAAATCGAAATATGGACCAATTTCTAAAATATGGAATCATAAATTATAATCGTTTATTCCCAACTATTAAAATTCATTCGTAATACATACAATGTAAGAAACATACATACATATTATTTTTTTATTCTCTGTTGTAATGTGACTGTTTGGCTGTAACCTGTAACTGAATTATAAAAAAATGGGCTATGATTCATAGGTACCCGGTCAAGACTACTTTATTTTTGTAAATGTGACCTTTAAAAGTTGCCAACAACGATTTTAAACCACCTTCGCAGGAATCTGGTTTAAAAAAAAAACTCCATTTAAGGAAGGTTATCATCACGGAGTCAAATTTAGCGCCTCCAACCGATCATCAAACAAAGGCTGCGCTGACCAATGGGAACCCTTGCTTGCGCTCTGTCTCCCACTGTCTTCCGATTGGTTCGTTCAAACACAGATGCGTAAACTCAACAAACTAACCGTTTTCAGAATTTCAGTGAACGTGAACAAGTGGCGTGTTTACAGTGAAACGGAAATAAAAATACGTTTATTTTTTTTGTCGTAGTTTTGAGTGAAAAAAATTCTAACGAGTTAACCAACAAGAGTGTTTGAAGAGAAGTACCGTCTAACATAAAAGATGTCGTACGCCCGCGATATACGAGAATTAAACGAGAACGAACAGGAAGACTTCGATTCTTCCTCGGGATGCGACATGTCCTTCGAATTATCCACCGACAACGTAGGATATTTAAGCCCTCCGGCCAACCAAGGACCTAGAAAATTGGAATTTTCAGGATGTAACAACAACAATGGAACACCAGGAGGACCACAGAGTTCGTATAGTCCCCCCTTATAAGAGGGTCAGAGCCCTGAGGTTATTCGATAGTCCCCTCACACCAAAAACTATTATCCAAAAGTCGTCGTCTGCCACCCCTGTGCCTAGGACCAGATTATTCGGTGATAAACCTAGGGCTGTGGCCAGTGCCTATGCCAAGAGAGAAGACAGACCAACAGCTAACGTAAATCCATTTACACCCAATGGTAAGAATCAGCTTAAAGCATATAATACTCTTCTAAATGTAGCAAAAATCATTGTGTAAGTAGTAGATATGTCATATTCAGATTCTTTGTTCTCTGTTTGCATTACCAAATATGGCTGCAGACTAGTTTTAACACGAGTATTTTTTAGTGAAATCTTGATGCAGTGATTTAACATTACCTAAAATTTAATATTCAGTTGTATGTTTCGATTTTTTTTTTAATTAATTAATAATTAATTATTCATGGATTAAATATGGCTTCTGGTACAATTATACGAATATACAATTTTATTTTAGGGATGTTACTCTCTAAAAAACGTTCAAGATCCATAAGGTCCCTCCTGGGCTCACCCGAAATCAAGCCTCCCAAATTTGACTTGAATGAAAGTGATGCGTCCGACATTGAAATCGAACAGCCGACGAAAAGGGTAGCTTTACAAGTGAGTAAAATCACGAACTAGGCTGTTTTGTTAAATACTGATGTGTGTATTGTTGCAGGAAAACAACATATCCAGATATCATCAGGAATTTTTAGAATTAGAACTAATAGGCAAGGGACAGTTCGGTTCTGTTTATAAATGTGTGAACAGGTTAGATGGGTGTGTGTGCGCCATAAAAAAATCCACAAAACCGGTCGCAGGCAGTGTTTTCGAAAAGACAGCTCTAAATGAAGTATACGCACATGCAGTTTTAGGTAAGTGTAAAAACTATCATAAATTTGGTTGTATTATGTACCGATTATTATTGCATTCCATTACCATGCTTTTGTTATACTACATAGAAAATTTCGTAAATTTTGAGGTATACAATAACGCCTCTAAACATGGCACTAATTTAGAAGCAATTGAGAAATATCAAAATTCAACAATTAACGGATAACATCATTCTGTATAACTGGTGATTGTATATTCTGAGTGAAAATCAAATGTTTCCTTATCAGGAAAGCACCAACACGTGGTCCGTTACTATTCGGCCTGGGCAGAGGACAATCACATGATCATACAGAACGAGTATTGTAACGGGGGCTCCTTGGCTGACAAAATCTCCCAGGGGGCCCTGAGCGCCCCGGAACTGCGCACACTGCTATTGCACGTCGCCGAGGGGCTGCGGTACATCCACTCTGAGGGCCTCGTGCACCTGGACATCAAGCCCGGTAACATATTCATCTCCAAAGAGAAGAGGATCCACATAACCAACTACGATTCGGCGGACGACGGATTTGAAGACCTCGACGATAATTCCATCCTAGAAGAGGAGATAACGTACAAGATAGGAGATCTGGGCCACGTGACCAGCATCGGAAATCCACAGGTAAGTTTATTTTAAAGAGTAAAATTATTTGCGGAAATGGGCAGGAAATTAAAGGGGTTTTACAGATTTTTATGATCGTATTGCATTGTACCATTTTTTGTATCATATATTGCCTTCCGCAGAGCTGTCTTAATTTTTTTGCTGCTTTGGCAGCTGCTTGAAGACTCAGGTGAGGTAAGGTTCATTTCATCATATGCTTTAAAGTCTGTCACTTCGCAAGATACCAGACTTAACTTTCTGCGTTCCTTAGAAAGCTTGTTTGGAAATATTTAAAAAAAATAATATAATAATAAAAAAAATAATTATAAATTAAAACAACTTTATTATGTCTGCTCTATACTATTGAATATTGTGGACATATCACTTTGATTTCTTCTGAACAAAAAGTTGCTTATAGAGGTTTTTAAATGTGGGACTAAAAATAGTCCTTATTTTTCAATTAAGGACTATTCCCTTCTTTTTTTTTTGGGATTACGAAATTTTAATAAATTATTCAGAAGAAATGGGAATGGTTTTTTTTTCCCCTCAAAAGGGGGACTAAATTAAAAAAGATTCAGACAATTCTGGAATTATATTTAGTTGTATTTTTTAACAGTACAACACAAGTTAAATTGTATACTCATTATGTTAGATATCGTCCCTGTTTTCACAAAGTGGTGTATGACAAAATCGTTTTTTTTTTTTTTTTGGTTTGTATGCTGTCTACTAGAGGCCTGCACAAGTAAATAAATTGACATTGTAATCGTCAAATAAGTGTTTGTATCTATACTCGCATGATTCTGTAGTTACTCGTGCAGGTCTCTGCTATCTACGGACCTGTGGTGAATATCTGAGATGAAGTATTCAGAAGATATAAATATAATAATTACGTTGAACATTATAGCCCTCATTCAACTGTATGGTATTTTAAACCAGCTTTTCTGTGAAATTTATAAATTTGCTGTGCGCCACTTTGTGAAAACAGGGTTGATATGTATATCTTTAACGTGCTTCAATATAAACAATTTTTATTAACGCGCTAGGTAGAAGAAGGAGACTGCAGGTACCTGCCAAATGAAATACTCCCACGAAGATTACTCCCACTTAACAAAGGCCGACATCTTTGCGTTGGGCCTCACCGCGATCGAGTGCGCCGGAGCTGGCCCCCTTCCCAAGAACGGTGAAGGATGGCACAAGCTCCGCAGTGGCGAGATACCCTCCTTGCCGCAGCAGCTTCACAGGGACCTCCTGGACCTGATTAAGCTAATGATCCACCCCGATCCCACCCTGAGACCGTCCTCCACGCAAGTGCTCCAGAATAGGGCACTGCTGCCCGACAGCAGCAAGTCCAAGGCGGAGCTGACCAGGGAGCTGAACGCAGAGAAGTTGAGGAATGAGATGCTCGTGAAGCAGCTGAAGGAGGCGGCGATCTGCATAAAGTCCATAGCAAACGATAGTGTGAAGTTGCCGTCCATAACGAGGATCAACTCCAGGCTGATAGGGAAGAAGGTCAACAGGAGTATCAGCACGACGACGTTTTGAGATGACGGGTGGGTTTCTTTTTAGAAGTGAACGCCGGGTACGGAGCTATTCCTAATTAAAAGTATTCAAATTTATTGGTTAATGTTTTATTTTGTATTGGGGAGTGCATAGAACGAAAGGAATCTCTATCTTATTTGGTCAAAATTTTATTGCGCAGGAACAAAGTTCTTTGTTTACTCATTGTCTGTACATATACTGTAATTGTTTTTTTTTTTTTCTAAACTGTTGTAGACTGGTTCAGACATTATAAATTTTCACCGTATATTCCTAATTTCACAGTATATTTTGAAACCAATAGTGGCTTACTTCCTCATAAGGCATTCATTTAATTTTCTATTTGCAGTATTTGGCGTACAGAATTTTTTTTATTTCAGAAGTGTTAACAAGTGCACTGTTTTTTTTTCTCATGGTTCTGTATATGATTAGTTAGGGCATCTATTTTTGAACCTTCGTCAATAAAAAAAATGAAAAAGAAGTATGTCTACGGTCACGAGAAAATTTCCAATTATATTTGAATGATCAGAATTCGATATATGTGATAGACCAACGTTTTCGCACAGCATTTTGTATGTAGAATTAGCGATCTACATTCGCGGAATACTCTGTACTTCCCAAAAAAAAAAAAAAAATAATTTTACGAATTTCTAGTTAATGTTATTCCATGTTTATGGAATGTCAATCGGTTTAGACTGTTTTTTCCCAAAACTGAGAGAAAATGTTTACCCAAGGCTGTTGGTTATCTACGAGTGATGTTTTTTTGTACATTTATTGTTAAAATTCATGTTAAACAAGTTGCTATTTTTTGCTCATTAGATGCGTTTAGTATAACTTGCCGCTTATTATATTTATTTTTTTTTTTCTCTATGGACTGTATTGATATTTTTTATCGTATATTTGTATTTTTTAAGAAACCTTTATCATCATAAGATTTATATATTTCGAGAAACTTTGTTAATTGTATGTGATAATCCATATTCTGTAACGATTTTTTCCCCTTAGGTTTACATAGAGATATTTTTTTTATTTTTACTCCTTGTACTTTATCCACGAGATGACGCAGATTTTTTTGTAAGCCCATATACATTCCTTTTAACTTGTGCCCTATTTTTGCATGTACACCCTGTAATAATATAATTTAATGTTACGTATATCTGTAAAAAGTACCAAATATATTTTAGCATAAATTACACTTGTTTTATTTCCTCCTCATAAGCGTAATCCCATAGTAATCGGTTTAGACAGAAAATAAATATACAGCATTGGAATTTCTGTCTTTGAACGAGAAAGTGTTCCTGAGCATTTGCTCCTCCCTATAAATGCTTTTTGTTTAGCTAGCCGTGTTGTACCATTCAACAGTTCAAACTGTGCCACAATAACTGGACTCACAGGCGGTTTAAGAAGTCAATTCCTTCTAATCTCTATTAATCTACAGTATCAAAGTGAATATTTCCCTACCTGTGTATTTTTTTTGTATATAATTGGTACATATAAATTTAGTGCAAGTACTTATTTGCAATAATCATAAAAATTACGGATCCAATCTTCAAGAGAAAATTTTAAAAAATAAAATACCAAAAGTATTTTAAATCCAATTATTAAAAAATATATATACTAATTTTTTTATTAATAAAAATGGGACAGAAATGGTACTTAAAAAAATACAATTTTTTCTTTTCTCCACAATTTTGAAATTTTCGATGGAGCATTCCTATGTTTGAGCAGTTGATATAAGATTTATGTCGGCAGTATAATCATGCACTGCAAATTTTTGACTAATGAGAAACCCCCACGAAAAAAGGCACCGACAGCAAGTGTCCCAACTGATTCTGAAAGCATTAACTGTGTAGTGCGTTCGATGCATCCGCGTCTGTAACTGTGTAAATTGCATCCTTTCGCTTGATATATTAATAATTAAATTATTTAAAATATAATATCCAAAAAATAATTAATTTAATAAATTGTGGCGTTTTTGAAAAAATAACAGACCACAACAAAACGGAAAATAAGAACAAAATACCCTACTTATATATTAAATAACAAAAGAATATTACGTATACATATGCCCATCTTACTGTATAACTATAATCAAATAATAATTCATAATTTTATTCGGTCTATTCATGTAAAAGCATTAAGGTATTGCCAAGTATTGAAGCCATAAATTGGATTGCAAGAAGTACGATGTATACATATAGTACTTTACTAAATCATGGGTTAAATTTTGACAATTGGGAGAGAACAATGAAATGTAGCTGGCCAGTTGGTTTTTTCCAGTGCCATGATGACATAATACACACACACACACGCTTGATATGACAAGCATATGACGTGCACCATTTGTGCGTATTTGTGTTTATTTGTTAAGAAATTGTCCAAATCGACATAAATTGTGGGAATAAAATTGCGAACTGTAAAGGGCCTTTAGACGATAAAAAAAAAACGTCATCAAAGTTGGCCGAGAAAAAAAAAGACGTGGTATTTCTATTTCTAATAGAATTTATAACCTTATTTACTTGTCAAGACTTTCACATCATATGAAAGCCATTGTTTATTTTTCAAATTGTGACAGTGACTTGTCAAAAGTTTGACATAACCGAAAAGCTTAGACATGACTCTCTTCTTTTATCTATGGACATGACCGCTATTTCCATCTCTCTCGTTCATAGCCAGAGTTGATGACGTTTTTTTTTATGTCTATTTATGACCCTATTCGCCATGCCATTGTTAGTCTTAATTTATCGATAGTGTTAGCATACGAGTCACGGCGCGCGTTAACAGTGACGTAAGTATAAGGCGCTTAAAAAATACAGTATATTTTAATTGTCATAAAGTTTTATAGTGCCGACCAGGCGTTATGACACATTTCCAGGCCCTAATTATAACAACCAATGCTTATAAATACAAACAAATATGGAAAATCGGACAGAAAAGGGGCCTCAAATATGAAACACGCCTCTTTGCGATTCATCTCTTGAATTCTAGTATACAATACGGATCTATTTTACCTTAGAACTTTTCAATCCCTTTTATACTTGCGGCTTACAGGCATTTGTTAATTTTCATGTACTTGGGGCAATTGTCTTTATTACCTTTACTTCGTCCATGATAATGTTCAAACGTAATAAAAAAGCCAAATAGAATAAGTAAATACAAACAACAAACGATAAGGAAACTATTATATTATTTATAAAAAATATAGTCATTACTCAGTATTTATGGGGCTGTAAGAAAATTAATGATTAAAGATAAACATACTTAAGAATGTAATGCAAATGTTTATTTTAAGGCTCAAAAATTAAAAACTTATAACAAAATCGGCAATTTTCATCAAATTTCCCTTATAAACTAGAAAAACTATCCTCAAAACTCTCCTAGAATTAGGTATTTTAAAGTGCTCTGTAAACCATTAAATTTTTTATCATAATTTTTATTTCTAAATGTTGTACTGTGGCCCGCTACTAATTATTTTAACCAATCAAATTAAAGACTTAATCCCCCACCAACAATCAGGGACACGAGCTTTAAATTTGATTGGTTTAAATCATCTGTAGCTGTTGATAGTTCTTGTTCTGTAACCCCAGGATTAATTATAAGCTAGGAAGGCCTTTACGAAAACTTACTCGAGATTTCTAGATCACATTCTAAGTAATTTGTAATGAAAATAAATAATCTGGTTTCTAACTTCTATTAATCATTTATAACATTTCGCATACATTTTATGAAAAAGATTCATATTATTGCCATTAGGTGGCTAAGAAAAAATTGAGTTAAGCGTTTCCGAAAAGCCCTAAATTCTCCTAGCTCTCTCTAATAAACTCTAAATAAATCTCCAAACCTCAGTGAATGTGAATATAAAATTGGGTTGACATTAAATAATTGGGTTTTTACAATTAGTAACTAGTAATTGAGCCCTCTTCGTTTATGGGATCATATAACAAATGCCAGAATTTAGGCTGTTTAGATTCAGCATTAGTAATTTTATTTATGCTAAGTTGGCTAAACGGTTAATGCTGTCCTCTTGGGCGCGTAAATATTTTTTAGTTGTCAAAAATTAAGGGAAAGTGTAGTTCGTTAAAAAAAACATTTCGAAAAACGCCTAATTCGGTAGTCAAAAAAAACTGGGACAAAATTATCGCAATACGTGCCAATACTACCAATCGCTTGCTGTAAAATATAGACAATCCTTTGTCTGTGGTGGTAATTATCTTTCCTTGAAAAATATGGCAAAAGTACAGCTGTGTAATATCACCGTTATGGATAATCCTAGTCAATTTTTAAACCCTTTCCAGTTTGAGATAACTTTCGAGTGTATAGAGGAACTGAAGGAAGGTAAGGAAGGATTCCTATTGAAAAATCTATTTTTTGCACGTTGAAATCTCGTCTCATTATTTTGGCAGATTTGGAATGGAAAATGATATATGTGGGGTCTGCGGAGAGTGAAGAATACGATCAGGTATTAGATTCCGTGTACGTGGGGCCCATACCTGAAGGAAAACATATGTTCGTATTTCAGGTAACAAAATCACAGAATTGCATATTTGTAGTTAAAATTGAGGTTTCATATATTTTTTTTTGTAGGCTGACCCACCTAATGTTTCTAGAATTCCAGAAAACGACGCGATAGGCGTCACTGTGGTTTTATTAACTTGTTCATACAGGGGACAAGAGTTCATACGTGTCGGGTATTTTATAAATAACGAATACAGTGACCCGGAATTGAAGGAGAATCTACCAAGTCCTCCCCAGTTTGATAAGGTGAATAACATTTTACCTGCCAGTTAAAGCATAAACTAATAATTATGTAAAAACTGCTTATATTCTGCACAACTTTATATTTTAATCTCGTGTGTTTTTCTAACCTCAAATATTTTGTGTCATGCCAGTTGTAGCCCTAAATATAAAGATTGTCTCAATTCATACTAATTTCATAAGTGCATAACCAAGTTCAAGTGGATAAACATTTACCAGTGTTGTGTCACCAGATTTTCAACAAATCATTTAGTAGAGAAAGAGCTTTTTTAATACATTTTGTCAATGGTTTTCATTCAGAATTATCTAATTTTTTATAGATGGAACAGCTTGCTTATTTTTTGCTTTTTATTATTCTATTATCATATAAACATTTTTTTATCTCTTCATTTTTTTATGCTTCTCTTCTGAAAATAATTTAATTAGGTTAGGTGTAAGTTCTAATCATCGACATTAAGAATGGACTGACTGTCTGAGCTGCGCGTTGACAACTCGAGTAGAAAGATAGGGAAAACCTGGGCGACATCTCTGTCCTTGTTTACTTGCTGGCGGGTATGGTATTTTTTCTAGATACGGCACTGCCGGGTAGTGATGTCAAATACAGTTACTTTTTAGTTCTCAGAGTAATCGTTACTTTTATACCGCGTACTCGTTACTTTGTATTCATTACTGAGTACAGTTACTTATGTATACGACGGTACAAATTACTTACGTTACTAGAAGTACAGTTGCTTGTAAATTTGTTCGTCTGAGGATTCCTTTCATTAAAAAAAATGGATTTTATTAACAGTAGGTATCATTCTAAAATATAAGATAATATGAAATGTGTATGTCAATTAAAAACATAATATTTCATTTTTCTCCTGCACTAAAAAAGGTAAATAAATAATTAAATTCTGTGATATACTTATATCACAATAATTATTAGGTATCAGTGTTCATCACGTTGAATAATTACAAATTACCTATTATATAAAATATCCGATCGTATACTAGACACCTTAATAAACACCAATACCAAACTCAATAACCGAAATTCGCGTGGTGTGGTAAGTTACAGTAATAGGCAGGTACAAGTACGAGTACGAATACTACAGAGTCTGAAATATTTGTCGTTACATGTAATCATGACTCGGGGCAAGGGAGTCAGTTCCAAAGTACTCAGTACCGAATACTTTTTCCAACGATTACTCAGTATCCGTTACTTGGCCAAGTAACGGATAAAAACTAACGTATAGTTTCAATACTGACATCGCTACTGCCGGGTAGAAACGTCTTTAGTCAACGACCAATCATAGAGCGTTAGAGAGAGAAAAATATGTTGCCCAGGTTTTCCCTCTCTTTCTACTGGAGTTTGGATGCGCAGTCGTCAATCACCAGTCCAGTTCTATATATGTCAAAGGTTCTAATGGACCAATGCCGTCCTACAATTTTGTTAGTCCAACAAGTTAACAAACAGTTTAACACACATTTTCTGAGCTAATGTGGCAAAATAGGGACTAAAAGCATTAGACACTTTTAGCAGAAATTAACGTTTGATTCGGATTGTAATTATTGTGATTTAAGGTGGCTATAAACACAACTGATTTATTTAGAAGTCATTGCACTCGTCACAGTGTGTGTATAATTGTAAAAAGTTACTAAATATCACTAGAAATTAGAGCAAGTTCTAATTCTACAATTTATTGGACAATTTATTATAGACGATATATTGACGAAATATTTGTTTTAAACGTATTCAAATAAATTGAAGGTCAACTTGCACAATTTACTGTGAGAACAATTGGTGTGTGTAAAACAGTCATAAAACAGTCTTAACAGAATTTTAAAACTAACTATTATTCTTGTAGGTTATAAGGAATATTTTGGCATCTGAACCGCGAGTTACCAGATTCAAGATAAACTGGGAAGAGACAAATGCGCAGGATAGTGGCGCGAATATGGAGCAGCCTAGTGGAGCCGGCACCGCGTCGGCCGGAGAAAACGACAATAACACGACCGTGGACGTTCCCGCATTTAACGAAAATTCGAACTCTTGGGCCACGATGGAATGTTCATAAGATTCATTTCGGTTAATAACTTGTACATACTTTTGGTAAAACGCGTCTCTTTTTCGATTTACTTTAAATATAAACATTTGCTGCCCCAGGATGGAAATGGTGCAAGTAATTTTTCTTATTCATCGCAATAATAATTTTCGCAATGCCCCAAGCCATACCGCCTCCTTGCTGAGGCACGAAGAATTTAGTATTCACATTTTCATGTGCTTTAAATTATTTTTCTCATGTGTATCTTCATTTAAATACTAGTTGTAAGGTCAGTTAGAATTTATAAAAATGTTTTCATATGCCAGTTTTTCATTAAAATATTACAAAGTCTGCTCCTTGTATTCTATTTCCATTCTCAATTGAAAATAGGTAGAAAAAAAGCAAGGTTGTCAGATATATTTTCTAAAATTGCTAAGCTCACTATACAAGTATACTTCATACTTCAGTAAACTGTTAGTTCGTGACGTTCTTAGAAAGCTAGTTTGGAAATATTAAAAAAAAAATACATAGATATAAATTTATTCGTTACCATTAAATTAAAGCGTTTAAAATTGCTGGAAAAAATAATTATAAATTTAAACAACTTTAATGTATATTACTATACTTAAGAAAATTTTGAAGAGCCGGCAATGGCGGCTGGCGGCACAGAGTAAACCACTGGCGGTAACACCGGTCAACGAGACTATTAGACTACTTTGCTTTTAATACATTGCTAATACTTCTTCGGTCCACTGTGCCATAAAATTTTTACGACGTCGTTAAAATGATTTACGACATTTGGAATTCTGACTTGTTTAAGACGCCAGTGACGTGTATTTCAGCTAGGTTTATTAAAACAGACAATTTTTTGAGATTGTCTGGCTAAATGAGCATTATTTACAGCAAATTGTATTACAAAATATTAAGAGTTTTGTATGCAGGCTAATTTTAATCTCCTATATTGATTTGATTGAAAAAAAATTATTTCACAATTTTCGAATTTATAAAAGATACTAGCGACCCGCCCCAGCTTCGCCCGGTTTACGACATCACATTAGAAACCTCTAAAATTATCAGTGTTTCTCTACTATATTATGCATGTATTATACATATAAACCTTCCTCTTGAATCACTCTATCTATTAAAAAAAACCGCATCAAAATCCGTTGCGTAGTTTTAAAGATCTAAGCATACATAGGTAGTAGAGAGATAGATAGATAGGGACAGACAGCGGGAAGCGACTTTGTTTTATACTATGTTATGATATGCACGCCCATGGAATCATAGAGTTGCACCGCTTTTTTTGTTCCCCAGGCGTATTTATCATTTCCAATTAAAAATAGAAGGACTATATGTTGTGATATTACCCAATCTTATTGTATCTTTAAACCCGCAGTCAGGGACATTTAATTCCGTTTTAATGCTTAAGAAAGCTTTTTTACTTAAATTTAAGAAAAAATATAGGTAAGTTTAGGTTAGCTAAAAAAAGATATACATATTCCAATTTTTGGATCTAAGATCCTCCTGGATTAAAAATACTGATTTTAAAGTCTACCAATTATAACAAAAACCATATTGGCCGAAAATCTAAGTTATGGAATAGTGTAGTCAAAAGCGAATTCTTTTTGTTTCACGTTTCAAATTTCCCGCACGTCCAGGGCCAATTTGACCTGCCCCAAGGTCGCCGGATCGGTTGACACGCCCATTTTGGCTGCCTTTGATGGATTTTTACACATTCCTATTAAACACAACGCCTATTTATAGAAAAAAAATAGAGGATGCAATTTATTTTGGGAGGTGGACAGAAAACAAGTGTCAACGTCCATTGTCGGTACAAAAAACCACGATTTTTTTCACGAACGTATTTCTTTTGTTCCAAAACCGAGTACGAAACCATTCGATTAATTTCCATATCCAACGAACAATTCTTTTTATCGAGAGATGAATCGATAATTAAACGTAATGAAACAATGAATGGCAACACAATCAGACCGAATGTTGAGTTCCTACTTGACGGCTTGAACTTGAAATATCTTTTTGTAGGTTTTATTATGTCTGTCGTGGATGAATAATCGAAATCCAGCTACAACAAATTCAAACGATTACAGTATTACGCCGTATCAAAAAGATCACGGTTCGTGGAGCGTTTCTTATGCGACTTTACATTAAGGTCTAGAATCGTAGCCGCTTCAATCTAACCTCAAAGTAAATGTTATTTTTTTGTGTATCAAATGACGCTTCCAGGCGACCAATCAGAACGCCGAATGCCCTGCTTTTGCTGGAGTAAACCCCGTTTTTACCCATGAAGTGAAAATTGTTAAAAGGTACGTAGAATTTTATTCATTTTATGTTGAAAACGGTGTGGGTTGGAGTTCCATGCCGTTTATTGTTAGGAGAGCGCCTGAAATTTCGTATTTTTTAAGGAAATGATTAGTTTTTTCATTTACTGAGGCTCACATGATCGTTCGCATGAATTTTTACCTTGAGTTTCTTTGTAACCTAACTTTCATATTGATTTTTTAATAGTATTATTTATTAATCATCAATCAATCAAAAAAATAATGGTTAATTAATATTTGTCTGTTAATTTATCGCCGTTTTATTGTTTGTATTGTTGTTTTCGTATCCTTTTTCGATTTTTAACATACTTTCGACCCCCACTACTCGACTTTCATTTGTCTCCCCACCCACTTGATTTATTTTATTTGATAAATGATTTTTTATTACACTAATGAGCACAGGCCTCTGAGGATGTCAATCTTCGCCAGATTTCGCATATCAGTCAAATGTTTTACATATGATTTTGATCAATATAGGGGTATATAAAAAATAGCTATTTATGAATTTAATATTAGAAAACCTTGAGAGTGATGGACGGGTCCATTTTTAGCTGCACGGGGGAATGCCATTGGAGAAGAAGGAAGAAGCAGAAGAAAAAGGCGCATCATAAAGATGGCGGTAGAGTGATATCTTATTTGTGGTTGCGAATTTGCGAAATTGTTTATAAACAAATAAATGTTGCGACTCAGTTGTATTTAAATGTGTCAGATATATTAAACAGACTTCGATTTTAATTAAAATAGGTGATTTTAAGTTCAAAAAGCGTGGGAAATGGGTAAATTATGATGATTTCAAAGAGGTTATGTTTGAATTTAAGTTTCCTTCGTTTGTTTCAGGTGTAGCAAAAAAAATAATTGACTGTCTCCAAAGGAATACAGTGAGTTGTTAGAAGAATTTAGTGAAAAATATTATTTTCTGTTCGGTGGCTAATTTTTCGTTGAGTTTGTGTGTGAAAGCTAATATAATGTCTTTCAACCCCTTTGTGAAATAATGCTGTTGTCAATTTTATACTTTTTCGATGTGTACAACGATAAAATGGCTTTATTCGAATTCGGATAAGTGATGATGCGGTGTAATAATAAAGAACGGTAATTTATTATTTCCTCTGCGCAAAGCAAAAAAATGATCTAGCGTAAAGTTCCGACATTCCAACAAAGTGAATATCATAGGAAGATGTACTTAAGTAAAACTGTGGTTTAATTTGGGAATTTAAGTGTTGTGAAAACATGTCTCAAACTCCTCACAAACCAGGGCCAAAAATGTGTAAATCGCCAAAGAATTCATCCTACCAAGCCATCAAGCAGGAGAAGATCGATTACGAGAACATGAACACCAATTGCACAGTAGTTGGATCCAACAACCTCAATCTCGTAAAGAAGCCGCAAATCGTCACCAACATGTCTCCGGCCTACTCCAACCCGAGCCCCGGATACCCTCCTTCCCCCTATTCGTCGCCGGCCAGCCTGAAATCGCCCTCTCCGTCACTCAAGCCCCCTACGCCCCAGCCCAATTATCCCGTCATGCAGATCATACACAACAACTTGTTGGCGAGGCCCATTCAGACATCACAACCGCAGAATATCATCAAACTGAAGCCCCATCTCAACATTTTGCCGAAACCCTCAGCTAGTCCCCAACCGTCCCCCAAGCCCAGTGTTAGGTAAGTCTTTCACATATTTTTATGGTCTAGACAATTCTTTAAAATAACCTCGAAAATAACGTAGTCTTTATTGTTTAGAAATAAAGTTTTAATAAAAATCAGTCTTAAATGAGAAGATAAGTTAGAAACTATTACACTAAAGTCTTAGTTTTCAGACTTCATTATATTCCTGTGATAAATCACTGTTTTGTGAAAAATAAAAAGTCAGATTCATATTGTCTGGCATTTGTAAAAAACATCCTTATAGATCCATTTCAAGAATATAAATCAAAAATTTTGTTTAAAAAAAATAAAGTGTGAAATTTGGTCATGTATTTTATTTTTTTTAAAAAAATCCCATCAGGTGTTACTAGCTATACATGTTATTGAGTCCATGGCACCTAACGGTTTTTTTTAGTATAATTTGTAGGGTAAAAGGGTCAAATTGATAGACAAACATCCAAAATGTTACCTACATTACACCATTAATGGTAACATTATATTAGTAATATTTAATATCCATTTATTTTAAATATTTTCCAAACTATACATGCATACTAAAGTTAGAACCAAATAGTACTTTGTGCAACTTAACGATTTCACCACATAAAGATGTTATTCTCCTAGAATTTTCGCCTGAGATTGAGAGTATGTTGCGATCTTCCTGTGACATAATCAGGGACTTGTGACCTATGACAAAAATATATATGTTGTATGTAACATAACTGACTTTTCAGCTTGTACTTACTGAGATCATCTGACAAAATTTCCAAAAAGGTACTAAAATAATTTCATGGTTGCACAAAGCACCATTTGGTTCTTACTTTAATAGGGTATTAATTTAACAGGGGGACACCCTGTTAAATTAATACCATGTATATTGACGTCTCAAAAACTATGAACATTTAAATTCTGAAAATTTGATCACGAAGAAAAGTCAATACGTTCTACCTATTTAACTAAAATATTTTGAATGACCTGGAACTTCAACTTGCTTATTTTAAATGAAATACCTTGTGTATTATTTCAATTTTGGATTATGCAGTGAATTCTAAAGGCATTTCAGGTATGATGTCTAAAGCCGGCAGATCCGGGCGGTGGGCCATTATCGTACGCGTCATACTACTTACTACTTGTATGTGCAAAAACAAAATTCATGAAAACAATAAACTGTTGCAATTTATAAAGAGATGTGTTAATCTTACCGTTATTTACATTGAGATGTGTGAAAACTTTGTGCGCTGCCGCGCTGTTTAGCCGGCTTTTGATGTCCTATACCAATGTATATCCAATAGTTTTTAAAATATTTACAGTTTTCGATCACAAAAGACAGTTGGCAACCTTAAAAAAATTGCGGATATTTCATAAATGATCAATTTTCAGTGGGTTTTGATAAACCCATGGAATATACTTTACTTTAGTAAATTTCACATGCCCATACCTGACTTTATCCTAGATGCTTGTAAAAAGATTCCAAAAAATAGTGTTTTTCATCCTTTATTAAATTAAAATTTCATTCTTTTTTACGAATTTACTTGAACTGTATTTTTTATTAAAGTCCGTAAATATTTCAAAAAAAAAAAAAAAAAAAAAAAAAAAAAAAAAAAACAAACCAAAAAACCACACAAAAAAAAAAAAAAAAAAAAGGGGGCAAAAAAAAGGGGGTCCTTCCCCCCCCCCCCGGGGGGGGGGGGGGGGGGCCCCCAAAAATTTTTTTTAAAAAAAAATTTTTTTTTTTTGGGGTTTTTTTGAGCTGTGTTTTTTTTTTTTAGGGCCGGGACGATTGGATATAGGTACAGGACGTTATACATACATAAAATGCCTTTCAAATTCTCCACAGAATCCAAAAATCTAATAATATACAGGGTGTTCCATTTAAGATAAACAAGTTGTCATATTCTTCCAGTATCAGCTGAAGTCTGAGATCTCTCAAAATATTTTAGTTAAATAGAACGTATCAACTTTACTTTTGCTAAGTACGCCAAATTCTCAGAATTTTAATGTTATATTTATGTCATAGTTTTGGAGATATCAACAAAGGCTCACCGCAGTGGGACACCATGTACCTAATAATAGATTTTTTTAAATTGTTTCTTGGCTTCACTGTATTTTTATAACTAGTCGTGAAGTCGCGGACCCTACCAGAACCGTAAATTTCTCGATTCTGTTCATAACAGTTAAAATAAAGTAGGATTAATGACTTGTTTGTATATGACCATAGTTAACTCGTGGGATGAAGTCAAATGCTTCCAAAAAAAAAAAACTATTTTTCACTTAGTCAACGTTTCGCAAAATTTATTTGCATCCTCAGGACTAATTGAATAAGCCTTTTGATGTCATTTGTATAGACAGATAGCCGAAGTAATGAAGATAAGTGAAAAATAGTTTTTTATTTTTGAAGTATTTGACCTCAGCCCACTAGTTAACTATAGTTAAAATAAAGATTAGGCTTATACATACCTCGTGGTGAAGCACCTTCTTCATCCTACTTCTTGCATGCCTATAACCTCCCTTTATTGACCTCGTCGTCATTTAAAGCCCACAGATCGTGATACCGACAAACCACCAGCAGGCAGCTACGATAATGCCCGCAGCGCAGCCTCTGTTGCTGAACCAGATGCCCATGCTGACGGCGCCCGGCGTCCAGTTCATCCTGCGACCGCAGGCGGCCACGAAGATCCAGCCGCAGATGCAGACCGCCACTGCCACACCACAAGGTCTAATCCTGCAGCCGAGCGGTCAGCAGCTGCTACAGATTCAGCCGCCCAGGTCGCAGCCCATGGTGAGGGTACTCACCAACGGCATGCAGCTCGCACCAACTACCACCACTTATGTCACGCAGGTGAGGGAAACGTAGAGGTTAGCCGAGTTTGATGTTTGTGCAAGTGTTACATGTGATTCTAATACCGACAATCGTTTCTCTGGAGTGGGTACTGGAACCTTCGGGGTAGAAACAAAAAACTGGAGATTTTCCACGAAACACCGAACTACTATACTTTTCTCGACGCAACGTTTCGCCAACTAAGTTGGCATCTTCAGGAGAATATTAAACTAAATTCTAATCTACACACTTGCACTATCTACACACTGAACCGTAACATCTGTCTTTGTTTATCAGAGAAAACAGTGGACTGGTGGGTATCGGACCATTGTCCTTATTCATACTATTGTTACACTTGATGATTTCTAAACTTTCAAAAGCATCCAACTGTCTGCTGTTTGTTACATTTCTAATTAATTTTAAATTATTTATGTCTGTCCTATGGTTGTTGTCAAAAACGTGTTGGGCAACACAAGATTTTTCATTCTGTCATATTTCAAATGAGCCATGTGTTCTATAAATCTAGTCAAAATAGATCTTTTTTGTTTGCTCAATATACTTTTGATCACAGTTATAACTTATTTCACAACTTATTTCGTATATTCCTGACTTTTCGTTATTGTCGATTTTGTCTTTGGGGTTACCCAAAAGCGTCTGTAGTTTATTTTTAGAATTATAAACCAAATTCATATTGATATTTAAAAAAAAAAAAAAATTCTAGTCCGCGGGTGAATTTAGGTCCATATTTCATCATTCATAATGAAACAAATTTCGAATTGTCAGTATCTCTACGAACAGTCGTGGAATTGTACAGGGTTCTCTTAAATGTATGCTTCCTTATTAACTTAATTTTTTCTCATGTTCAAATCTCTCTTTACTGAGGTGGAAATTTAACAAACGATGAATTAGAAAATTAAAACTTGCCGTTTTATGTTGAAAAGGGTGGTGTGAATCATTGGGAATATATCTAAGAGTCGCGGTTTCTTTCCTATATACATCAAACTCTAACTTATTTTCACTATTTCTTTTAACTAATACATCTAAAAAAGGTAGCTGTCCATTGTATTCTATTTCATATGTAAATTTATAATATGGTAAGGAAAGGGTTATTTAATTTAGCAACAAAATTATCTAAACTAATTGCTTTTGTATCAAATACCGATCGTATACCAAATATCAATTGTATCTCGTCTTTTAGTCTATTTCTATTGCACTTGGATTATTAATTTTGTATATCGTTTATGCCCTACTGAAATCTTGGATAAGAATTTTGCTGAAGAAAACAAATTGTTTGTTTATTTCAAACAAAACTAGCCTCTCATAATAATGCTCAGAATTTTAGAATTCTGTGCATATTATTAGACTAACTAATTCATAGATCTAACTAATTCATAACTGCCATTATGAATTATTTTGTTCTGTGACATTAATAAACAATTGTTTTTTGTCACTTTCATTTTCTATTTATTTTATTTATTATCATTTTGCAAAATTATATAAATTTGCATTGAGGATCATTTTACAAGAACTTGTTGGTTTGCTTGTTTATTTACTAACAAAATTAACCATCAAATTTACCAAATGTTGTAAGGTATACTGCTTAATTAAATTTGTAACAATAAAAAAAATCAAAAACTCAGTGTAAATACAGACAGTAATGATACAAGTTAAAATTATTGTCTTGGTAGTTTTTTTTTTATCGTGAAATTAATTCAAGTCGAAGAAGGTGAAAGTATGAAGCAGAGGCAAAGAGAAACTGGGACCGTAAAAAACTGAGGAGACAAATAGTTTAGATAAAAAAAAGGATTGCTTATAATAGTTTTATAATAAAGTATAATGAATAAAATGTGACCGTAATGGTTGATAATTTTTTTTTGTCGCCATAACAGCAAAAATGTAGCGTGACTTTCAAATACTAAACGAAGTAAATACTGAATAAACGGCAAAAAGCAGCCAGCGCGCAGTAGAGAAAATTTGACAACAGAGAATTGAATAATCTTTATGATTCGAAGAATGATTGGTGCAGTGGTGGCGAGACAACCTAATTTAAGCAATTATGTATGAAGATTTATAATTACATTTATTTTTGAACATGTGTGAAAAACAGTGAACAATATTTTTGTGGTGCTCTTTTGCACGCTAAAGTTGGCAGTTCTGCTGAATAGAATATACACTGTAGCTAAAATGTGAGGTCAGACAAAACCATTATTCGTTACAAGAGTATTGCTTTATATAGTTAATGTAGTGTATATAATTAATTTTCAGAAAATTGTCTTGAGTCATTGTGGTTACATTTCTGGAAAGTATTGAAATAAAATTGTCGCCAATGCTGTTTATAATGATTAGGATAGGTATGAGTGAAGTTTTTGTTTTGAATGTAAGTGAACATTAATTTGGATCACAGTGTATTATGTGTTATAAAACTCAGCAGTGCCAGTAACATCTGTGGGGAAATTTGATATTCTTATTTGTTCCCAATTTTTCACAATAGAAAATACTGTGTCCTTAAAAATAATAATTTTAATTAAAAAAAGTGGCATACTTGTTAATTATTTTTTTATTCTTCTTCTGTTTTTTTACTGCTGTTAAATTTACGGTGGTATGAAGAAACAAATATATTCCTAAAATGGTTAATTTAACTACCCAAAAAAACATTTTATTCTATTTATTTTTACCTAGCAGAGCCCATTTTTTAGCATACACAAAATTGTGGGTTTTCATGTTTTTTTTTAATGTTTAGGATATTGGTATGTAAGCCATATCTATGCCTTTTGTAGTAAAACCATAATTCATAGGACTCAACCAGTGTAGCAAATTTGATAGTTAAAGCCACATTAACACGTACAGAATTTCCATTCTAAATTGAAAATAGGTACTTATACGAGGTAGGATAAGGATATATCAGTTTATTAACACTTTGTGTGGAACTAAATACGCGTTTCTATACTGATCTCTACCCGTATAGACCGTATCGTAGTCCACGTTGTCTTGACGAGCGCCTGTCACGTAAGAAGTGGGCGGAATCTACACTTCATTGGTCGTTGTCGCTACTCTGGTAGGGGGAAATATGTCACCAGACACCACATACAGTCGACCTAGTTGATTACGTTTGCGGTAAAACACGGGTAATAACCACGCTATCTTTGACTGACTGTATACAAAAAAAAGTTGTTTTTGTGAGTGTTTTGATGCCTTATATTCTGTGCGCGTATAATAACGCCGAAGTGGGTTTTTAAAAGGTTTAAATTATACAAACTTTTATTTTATTTGCGTCATAATTCAATCATTAAAAAATCGATATTTTTAATCAATACCTCTTTCATAAACAAGGCTTTCTGGAGGCCTTTCGAAACGGATGAAAATAACATAGCTTCAGTTATAACCAGCGAAAATGTCGAAACAGTCGAGTACGATGAATTTAAAAATAAAAACTTACATATACATACATATATGTATGTATGTAAATAAAAAAAGTCATGATATAAAAGCGACGTTAATTACTTATTATTACCTATCCCTAAAAGTTATTATTCGAGTACGCTTATGGAATCATAAAGTTGCACCGCTTTTTTTGTTCCCCAGGCGTATTTATCATTTTCAATTCAGAATAGATGTACTATACTAAAAGTCAATGACCATTTCTCACATTTTTTTCATCAACACAATAAGCGAAAAAAAAATGTATGTTCCCTTCCCTTCCCGAAGGTGGGCGGCCAGCAACCACCCCCAAACGCAGCCCACATAGCGCAACAGCAGGCCATTGTCAACAACGCGCATCACCATCACCACAACCACCAACAGCAGCAACCGCAGCCACAGCAGGTCGTCCACCAGCACCACGTCCAGGTGAAGAAGCGGCCGAAGCACAAAGTAAAGAAGAAGCTCGACCTGGCGAACATTATGAAGCTGAGCGGCATCGGCGACGAAGACGACATCCAGTTCGAGAGCGATACATCGCAAAGCGAGAGCGAGCCTACGTCGGTGCCGACGACGCCACAGCCCCAGTCTGCAGTCCAGGGGAGTGTAGTGTCTATCTCGCAGGCACAGGCCCAGCCACCGAGCTACGTACACGCAGACGCTAAGAAGAACATGCAAAACATACAGATCTCGGCGGTGGCGCAGCCGGCCATTAGCGCAGCAACGCCCGTTGTTCAGGTTAGTGGAAAAAAACAAAGGTACAGGCTGCACGATAAATCGCATTTGATTTTGATGCATACAGAATTAAAACAGATAAGAATAACGGTTGCTAGACAACAACTACTGAAAGATCTATTCAATTTCAGACCCAACCTGTTTCACCAACATTAGAGAAGATAAAATTCAAAACAGTTCTATTACCGTGTTGGCGAAACAGGTTGGGGGTCGGGTGAGCTCGTGTAGTCGACGCCGTTTCTGTTTGTAACCCGCGAGTTGGAAGCTCTGTTTATATCGATATGAACGATTGATAATCAATATTTATTGATAATGCCTAAAACATCTGTATCAAACATCTCGCGGTTCTAGGTCCTGAACCAGAACTTCCAGAGCGGCATGATCTCGAACAGCACGTCGCAGGCGGCCGCAGCGCAGGCTGGCATACCTTTCAACTCCTTCATCGCCCCGAATTTCACGATAAACAATGGTCTGATGCTGCAGCGCAGCGGCGGGTTCAAGCTGACGATGGGCGAGGACGGCCGCCTCGTCCTTCAACACGACCCCACCCTTAACCAGGACATCCAGTCGCAGATCATCCTGCAGAGCTTGCTCGGCCTGAACGGCGGCCTCGTCCTCCAGCCCTCCATGGACCAGCAGACGGTGCAGCAGACCGTCCAGACCATCCAGCAGCAGTCCGTGCAGACGATCCAGCAGCAGACTGTCCAGTCGCAGACCATCCAGACCGTGCAGCAGCAGACGGTGCAGCCGCAGGCGGTGCAGCACGCCATACAGTCACTGCAGCCGCAGATCCAGCAGCAGACCGTGCAGCAGACGATCCAGCACCAGACGGTAAACGCACTACAGCAGCCGATGCAGATCGTGCAGCCACAGCCAATGCACAGCATTCACTCGCAGACGCAGCCGATGCACTCGATATCGCACAGCCTCCAGTCTCAGATCCAGAGCCTGCTACAGCAGCAGAACCACGCCGTACAGACGCAGACAGTGCACTCGCACGCGCCGCAGCCGCAGGCCATGCAGAATGTACAAAACGTCCAGAACGTGCAGAGCATCCAGCAGAACGTGCAGAGTATGCAGCAGGGCGTGCAAACGGTGCAGAGCGTCCACCCGCAGCCAATCCAGTCACCCGTGCATACGGTGCAGGGGTTCAACAGCCACCAGGCGCACACTCAGACTCAGCCTGTCTTGAAGGTGCAACCGTTTCAGAAGTCGCAACCGCCCGTGCAGACCGTGCAGCCCATACAGCATCACAGCATCAACCACCAGCAGCAACAGCAACAGCAGCAGCAACAACAGCAAGCACAACAGCAGCAGCAGCAGCAGAACGTGAACGATAACCAGCAGAACCAGAACAACCCCCCACCGACGTCGTACGTGGTCAACCTGACGCCGGACCAGTTGGAGCAGCTGAAGCGCAACGGACAGCTGACAGTGAACGGGCAGACGATCTTCATGCAGCGCCCCAACAAGGACCAGAACGACAAGAAGATGTCGCCAAAGTCGAAGCCTGTCAAGAAGGTGAATAAGATCCAGAGTGTGAAGAACTTCCTGCCCGAACCAGTCAGCGAGGTCAAGTCCGAGCCCGTAAAGGAGTCCATGCCCAGTAAACCCGTAGTTAGTGCCTTAACCGCACCCCCAAACACATTCTACCTCAGAACCACGTTCAGCCGCAGCCGATCCAGCCGAGCAAGCCGGCCCAGCCGCAGGCGATGGTACAGCCGTCGGTCCAGGTCCAGCCGAAGGTGGAACGCCCCAAGGTGGCGGCGCCGTCTCCGCAGACGCCTAAGCAGCAGAAGGTGGCGCCGACGGTGATAGCGGCGCACCAGCCGACCGATTCCAATGGGAGCAACACGAATCCAGACGTGGACAAGCTGTTGGGGCAGATCTTGGAAGAGTCCAGCAACGTGAGTACTCATAACAAGCTAAAAATAGAAAGGCGTTCATGTTTTGTCAGGGGATATCGGTCCTAGGAGGGTGCAGACCGGTTTCGGCTTTACTGGGTCTCATCAGCACGGTGTACTAGAGACCTGTGTTCCCAAAAGAAACTGAATGGCATAGAATTTGATTGCTTACAGGGTAGAATCAATTGAAATTTCTCATTTTTTCTTTTAATTCGCGCAGCCGCAGCAGACGGCGGGCTCGGTGACGCCGACGCCTCCGGCCCACCCGCAGCAGAGGATCACGACGATACAGCTGACGCCGCAGAAGCAGCAGCACCTGAAGAGCATCCAGTTACAGATACAGACACTGTCGGCAAGAATGTCGCAGGGCGACACGGCCGAGATGCAGAATGCCCTGAAGATGCTGTTCGCCGAAGCAGCAGAAGATCCTGGCGTCCGGCAAGCTGCTGCCGCCCGACAAGGTTTACTACCACAACAACCAGCTCACGATCGTGAATCCGTCCAGCCTGAGCGTGCCGGTGTCGCCGGTGCAGGTGAAGACTGAGCCGCCTCCTAGTCCGAGCGCGGCGCCGGCGGCTTTGAGCGGCGGTCAGGCGAGCACGAGGAGTACCACCGTGGAGACGCAGTCCACAAACACGCACCAGGTGAGCGGAACTGTTCTTTTTTTTTCTCTCATATGGTAGACGTGATGATTACACAATTTTAATGTGATAAATGGGAACCGTTGTCCGTTTTTTTTTTCAATGATAGGTACGATATTTATATGGTTTTTATGTGACAAATAGGAAGACATTAGTCTTTTGTTTTTCAATGGTGGTGGGCATGATGGTTATACGTTTTTTTGTGATAATTAGGAAGCGTCTCTTTTTTTTTGTTCTATGGTAGGTGCCATGTTTATACAGTTTATGTGATAATTAGTAAGTGCTAGGCGCGATATTTATACAAACGGTTTTTATGTGGTAAATAGGAAGCACGTCTTTATTTTTCTAAGATAAGAGCGCTGTTTATGCCATTTTTATGTGGTAAATAGGATGTGTTTTTTTTTTCTGTGGTGTCCTTGATGTTTCTATGTGATATATAGGAAGCGTTAGCTTATTTTTTTCGATATGCTCCATGGTCATACGATTTCTATGTGATAAGAGCCGCAGTTATATCAAGAATTTTAACCCGTTTATGGGCTTATGAGCCATTTATGAGAAATGAGTCATCACAAACCACACGGTAAAGACCAACGAAGGTATTGGAATCGAGTGCTCACCACGTCCGGACAGCATATTTTTCCACAGTTGTTTAGATAGTCAGTGATGGCGTGAGAGTCTTCTGTTTAGAGATAATGATTTTTTTTTCTTTTGGGGTCATAAAACACTGCCACTCACAACTCACAAGGGTTCACCAACATCTAGATAATAAATACATTACCAAATTTGAGGTAAGATAATGATTATTTTAATATGGCAAAACAAAACAAAAATCCAAATTATAAATTTGTGATCTTATGCGCAATTCATTTATATTGTTGCGGCTATAGCTCAGTAAGTAACTCAACTCATTGCTCAGTAGGGCCAACATATTGTAAACCGTTCAATATCAGTCGAACGCTGTCAATTTGGATGGGCGACAAGACTTGTCCCATACATATGCCCGACAATGGTGTGCCTGGTAATTTGGCATTTGGCAGCCTAAAACCCAAATGTTGGGGCCATTGTTGGTGGGTTCAAGTCCCACAGGAGAGAATTGGCACCTCTCTCGAGACATGGGTGTACTTGTCTGTTGTAATATATGTGTACCCTCTCTCTACACATATACGGCTTTCAGACGGGAGGATGTCTACTCTGTGTGTGTCTAAACTTAAAAAAAAAATCGTCAGGTGAGAAGATGGCGATTATGTCGAGAGCTATTATCCGTGCAGGTTCAAATCCCGTCTGTGGCAATTGGCACCTGTCGCAGGATTTGGTTGCGGGTCCTATGTCTTTTCCTCTGATGCAGTTTATTGTGTTCTCTTCTTTTATAATCCTCAAACTTTCATAAAATGCAATTCATATGAGAATCTACAACAATTGTGTTTCTATTACATCAGGGCAGTGCGTGTCTAAAGTCCAACTATTATGTGTGAAGAGTGTAATGACTTCTAAGTGACAACAAACATGGAAAAGCGTTGTTGCCATATTCAATTTTTAAATGTCTGTACCTTTTACAATAATTCGGTAATAGTTAAATTAATAAATTTATTATTCTAATTAAAAAGGGATATTTTAGAATTTATTGTAATATTGACGATCGACGTCCGTAAGATACATGGTAAGCTCTTTATACTGGAATAATAATTTGCTACGGCTATATTAGATGCGACAGGCGATTTACAAATAGCGGCAACGTTGGGCGCTAGCCGACGCAGCTGCAACGGCTCTTTTTTTCGCTTGTTGCAAATAATATTATTTTCCTTTATTCACAGAGATTTCAGTTGCACATCTGTCACTTCCAGTGCGGTGCGACGGTTTGGGATTGTATCTGTTGTTTAATTGTATAAAACAAAGTTTTTCTTATGATTCTGATACAAGTGCCGTAGCAGTAGATTTAGTGGTTCAGTAGATTTTCACCTAAAAATCGTATAAAAAGTGCGTCTACCATATAAAAAGAAAAATGTGCATGCTTCTGTTCAAGACCGATATCGTTACACGTGCCGGTCATTGAGCTCTTCACACATGATGGTTGGATTGAAGTTCAAAAATAAACTGACAGGTTATTATTTTTTACATCTACAGAGGACAATGCACGTGTTACTACTATTTCTACACCTTTAGCCGTTGTTTGCAAAACCCGTTTACTAGTTATCAATATCGGGGGCGAAATATCTGAAACACTTAAAATTCGTATTAGAACATTAACGACCTTATTGCCGTAAAAATCTGTTGTTTTGCCCACTGTCAGCCACATAAATTTATTGTGTATGTCTTCTTTAATATTTCCCATGACACATTGATATGTCTTCTGTAAATAATACTAGACAATGGAAAATCGGATACATATTTGGCAAAAAAAGTCTAAAGCAAATATTGTTGATCACGTTTCACGAAAGACTACATGCGCAAAACAATATGCAGAAATCAAACCAAAATTCCTCTTTTGTAACAGTCAGGTATAATTTTTTGATGGATATTCGAATATAAATGTCTTTTACACTCTCGGTGATCACGAAATATACATATATCGACAATTGCAAGGATTACATAAAATATATCTCACACATTCATCAATATATCTCAGTCTATTAACAAATGGTAATGACTGTCATTATTGCAGAAATCCACATAAAATCAGGTAATAACTCACAGTATACGAGTTAGCCGCTCACGACAAAATATCGTTTTCAATGCGGCAGTTGACCCGTTTACACCTAAGGCAGGTGGCAAACTAAAGACACACCCGATTCGACATCGGAATAGCGCGGAATAGGACTTCGTTCGGGACGGCATTCTATGCACGAACAGTGGCGTGGGTATACAGGGGCAAGAAATATGTAAAAAATACTGTTAATACTCTATTATCATAGAGTTGTATAGTGTCAGCTCTGCGTGACAGCATACTCTTCTGGACCCTAGTAATTAGTCATCTATAATGACCGGTCATTTAACAACTAGAAAATTTCCTCTGATAATCAAACGCCCTAACAGGTAAAAGAAAGCTACTATGGCTTTATTTAAGTTGGCCTGAATTGTTTTTTTTTTAGGTCAAGGAATCTGATACCACATTGTACACTTTCCGGAGACCCTGTATACATACAAAACGAAAATCTAAATGAGAAAGTTGTGAGTGTGAGGTTATGTATCATTTACGCGGGAAATTCAAATTTAGCATTTATGAATGATGTGTGCATAACCAAATATTTATTGATAAGTTTTAATAATCAGTAGTTTTGCTTTTTTATATATATATATATATATATATATATATTTTTATATATATATATATATATATATATATATATACTATCAATATAATCTCATATTTTTCCAAAATACATTTCATTTGGTCACCATTTGGTGTATATATATTTCATAATAATTGCAATGCGTGTAGTACAAAAATAAACAGGCCGATTGTTACATAATGCTCTTTCAAGTATTTAAAAGTAATTTATTCAGTGTATAAAAATTCTTTCCTGTCACATTTAATCTTTTGCCTGATTCAGTCAGTCAATCAGTCGGCTAGAGATAATACCGAATTGTACTTTCACCATTGCCAGATAACAGCGGCATTATACTGATAAATAATACTGCCAGTTAAAAATGATAACGATTTATCCACGTATAAAAGAAAAATACACAAAGTAAACAAATCCCGATGTGTGGAATAATCAGAATAAATTCAACTGTAATTCTGAGTTAATTACGAATGTTCGCAGTTGAGGTTTTATCAGCGGTTGCATCGGCAGATAGCAGATAATCGCGTTAGTTTTAACAGGCGCGATAAGATTGACAACTCAGTGGTAGATACACACGCACAATACAATTTAATACGATATATTAAAAATTCCAAGTGATCGGTACGACTTAATGTGCGTGGAAACGAAAATGTACTACCACAATAGCTGGTATTTTTATCACGACACATTCGATTACTATCTGCAAGTAAACCGCACGTTTGAAGGCGATTTTCTCGCGACCTAACCTCACTTTCTTTTTCCAGCCCGTTTCGACTCAGATGCATCCCGTGCCGAGGATATCGGCGTCGGTGCCGGCCACCGAGCACACAGCGACGCAGACCGTGCATCACCACCCTCATCCGCTCGGCCATCCTCACCTACACCAGCACCAGTCGGGCGTGGGACACCACCACAGCCACCAGATCCAGGTGGCCAACCATCAGATCTCCCCGCACCCGGCGCAGCACCACCAAAATCACATCCAGGCGGCGCACGCCCCCCATCCGAATCACGTTCTGAGCCAAAGATTGAGCGCGCCGCCGCCCCCGCCACCCCCGCAGCAGTTGCACGCAGCAGCAGTTGCAACAGCAGCAGCAGCAGCAGCAACCAACAACACCAGTTCCATTCGCTAGCGAAAAAGGCACATCTGTAAGTACTTCGATTGTATATCTGTTTGTTCCATCACAAAGTTATGCTAAGTTATCGGTTTTGAGGTAGTTTTGTAGAGATAGAAGTTTAGTAAATGATACTACAGACTCACTGTGCAAACTGTCAAAACGGGTAAATTTAACAAACTATTTTCAACACCAATTAAAGTGACGCCTAAAAATATCGTAATTTTTGAAATCTTGTATCTTTCGAATGAGTCGATATCTTAAAAATTTGGCATACGTTGATTGCTGTGACATTTGGCTACAACATCAGGTATACAACATATCATTACCCTAATTCGCAAATGTCATAGTAAGTCCATTATCGTAGGACGAAATTCAAATGTTATAGCTATCTCGTTGATAAGCCTATCAACAAATCTGCACGCCCTAAATACAGTTCTCTGTAATGTAAAAGACGTTTAAGAAAACATCGTTAGTCCAGAGGTGACTAGTTGAAAAGGAAGTGATTGGAAAAAACTATCGTAAGTCCGTTATATTAGGATGCAGAAGTCGTAAGTCCTTAAAAAAAAACTGAAAAACCACTGTTTTTATGATTTTTTTTTTAACTTCATAAAAAATATCTATACATTGCCTAAATCAGCAAAAAAAATTACGGCTATAAACAAACGCACATTGTAATTTTTGTGCCGCCCTGTAAAATTAGTCAAAATGGACTTTCGTCATTTGTGAATTAGGGTAACGATATGGCAGGTTTCAACATTTGTAGAGGTTGTTTTTTGTTTTGCAATGTTTTTTTTTTGAAAATTTGAAATGATGTATGGTGTGTACTGAGTACTCTGTATATAACAATTTACTCTCAGACTGGAGACATCTTTTAGTAACAAGCCGTTTTTTTTTTTTGGAATATCTGTTTTGGCTTTCGAGATACATTTGTTTACTGTTATGTTTGAACTATATGTTTTGAGTTCACAAGGAACCATTTTAATTGGGAAGCAATTTTGAGCAATGGAGGTCGTGTCTTTTTTGCAGATGAAACAAGATTTGTCCTTTTAAAAATAATGTAATAATAAAAATATCGTTTACCAGTATGGAGAAGGTGTGGAGAGAAATACAATGAAAATTTCTTCTTCACCATGGTAACATTTGGATTAACATACCCTCCACCATTTTAGGGTGGAATATGTTTATAATAATCGAACAGAGATAGTAATTAATAATAAATGAAACAAGAAGGAACATAGATCTTATACTGGAACCAATTGTACCTTTTCTCAGTTTATTGGGTAGTTACTAATCAAGCATATCTCAACAAGCTCCTCAAAACACTGATCAGCTGGTTGAGGCTATTACAGAAGAATGGGCCGCTCTTTCCCAAGAAGCCATATATAACATTATTTTAAGTACGCCTAGAAGAATGGCGGCTGTTATTATAGTCAGAGGTGAACCCACTCGCTATTAGCAAAGTTCTAGTAAAGTTATTAAAGTTGTTAGTAAATTTTTTTTTCTGTTCTCTTTAATTCATATATTTCATAAAAATGTTGTTGAAACCTGCTCTCAACATACACAATGTTGTAGCCAAATGTCAGAGAAATGAACTCGTACCAAATTCTTAATGTTTGGATTTCAAAATTTACAAAAAATTTAGGTGCTACACTTAAATTGGTGTTGAGGTTTTTTTTATAAAATGGTGGTCAAATTTGAAGCTGATAACATAAAATTACCCATTATATAGTGAAAAATGAGAGAATTTGAACTCTGTCCAACTTTTATAGTTAAAAGAATAAAGATGTTTTCTTTATAAGTACTGTGAGACTTTCGAGATGAAATACGGGATACCTTTGTATCGGTGTGAGTGAGGCCGACACTGTTTTCAAAGGAATCCGAATGTCAAAACAAAATATCCACCTAGTTTATGATGTTTCTTTCATACATTTTAATCATTTACTACTACTGCATTCTTGAGCATTCTGTGTATATTCCATACAATTTGTTATTGGCATTTTCCCAGATGTATGGCATGTATTTTTCTTGTTACAGTATGGGTATTAATGCAAAATATTGTATTTATCAATTACAATCTTCGTTCTTTCAGAAACATTTCTGTTGATAATAGTTCATTTATATTTTGTGGGTCCTAAAAATTGTTGAGCAGCGTATACCATTGATTATTTGGCAAACTGCTCTTTGTTGAGTTTTGTTGGTTTCTTTCTGCTAATTGTTCTGCCCACTGAAATATTTCATTATGAATATCTGGTTGTTTTTTTTTACTGCTTGGTCACTATCAAGTTATATATTACTAATTACCTTTTCCTGTTAAACTTCTGTGTAAACTTGTCGGAGAGTGACGAATTTGATTATAATTTATTTATTATATCATGTGATACCTTCTGTTTATCATAGAATCGAGACGCAACTAAACTTGGACCAGAACGGTGCCGTAAAGCCAGACATTCACACGCCATTCAGGGATAAGAAGGACGCTTGCATCCGACTGATAAGGTACCACTGCTTCGACCAGCCAGTGCTGTCGGAGAAGGACCTGGACAAGGCTGACGAGATCTTCGAGTTGACCGCCAGGCACTTTATCGGGAAATTCGCCAAGATGGTGGATAAGTACAAGTATTTGCTGATGAAGGAGAGCATGGTGAGTGTGAGAAGTAACCCTCATTTTCCCGTTTCCCTGACAATAAAGCACGACAACGTAACTGTGAGTATGGAGCTGAGATTTAAAATGTTAAACTACTCGTAACACTTCATAAATTTAATGTGATAGGTGCAAAACCCGTCAGTTCTAGTCAATTTTGAGATACTTAAGTAAAATCTCCAGCAAACCAATTGTATGGTTTATTTGACAAATTAATATGCTAAACTAACACTTCATATTTCTATTATACGTTTCAAATGTACTGAGCCCTCACTTTCAATGTGAATTTCGAAAAAACTGTGAAAAAATTTTGAGAAAATTAAGGGCTTTTACTTAGGCCCTTATTAATAACTTGTATTTTAAACTTTACATTTTATCCTTGGTGGAATTATGAATTATGAGTAAAAATGTTCTATTTTTTCCGCTTCTTGCCGGTACATTAAAGTTTAACTAGTCATAACATCGTTAAATAAAGAAGTATTTTATTTAAACTTGGACTATTGATAGAAATATATTAATTATACATCACACATGTTTAAATCTTATTTCTTAGGAGACAAAAGTTTCCATTAAAATAAAAAAAAATAGCTTAGTCCCATGTCCTGACAGAGAGGTCTTTAATACAATTATTTTTTACTAAAAATTGCTCCTCAATATTTGCAATGCTGTTCTATATAAATTAATACACAAAAAGCCATAATATTTAAGGGAAAAGAGTAAAATAAAGAGAAAGATGGAGAGAAAAGTATCTCCACCGGACAGCGAACCACACGCTGTTAGGGAGAGCGATGTTGCCAGAGCTACACCTAATAAATAAGTTAGCTCTTGTAGTTGTGCTATTTCAAAGTTAAAATTAGTTTTTCTATAGTAAACAATCTATATTTTTACTTTTACTAATATGTTTTTTAATATATGTCCATACATACCTACATAGTGTTAGTGCTCAATGTTTACAAGACAAATATAGACTCACAATTAATTTAAATTTTGGTATTATACTCAAACTTTTTAAAAAAATTTCTCAAATGGTTCAAAACTATTCATATTTTAATATATCTGATCCATTTTTGATGAAATCGACATTATTTTTGTAGCACCATTATTTATTGTACAATTTTATTATTACATGTGAAAAAAAAGTCTTAAGAATGTGTCAGTATAATATAGAATATTTTATTTAAAACTCATTAACTAAAAGATCATAAAAATCACACAAATAAAGGAAGGTTCATATAATGTTTATTTAAAATTTAAAATAGTTTGGAAGAAGGGTTTTGTGGAAATTAATTTACGAACATCATTCAGTCGAAATCAGTGCCCAAATTCAGTACAATTTTTAAATTATCGGTCTTGAAAAGTATATCACATACCTTTTTAATATTTTGATATGTTATGGTGAACAGTACAAGGAGTCATATGTGCAAGAGTGGTTTAATTCGATCCAACAGTTTTTTTTTATGCAAACGGTCAGTGAAGTGAAGGTTCAATACATTTTAAATGCATAGTAGTATCGTATTTAGATGTGTGTTTTTATCTATTTTAATTAGTAAATTGTTTTTCAAATCTGTCACTTTTTTTTATTATTAATATAATAGTTACTAAAATATCGAGAAGAGTATAGGTACGAAGAAATTGAAAAAAAAAGAGATGGGTCAGGCAGGGTTTTTGATTTTCGGATTTTTGGGTTTTGGTAAGCAACTAGGGATTTTGTTTTTTTGTTTCGTTGGCTTTCACGATAGCCAACTAGATCCGAGAAATAAATAGGACTTTGGATTTTTAAATAGGACACTATATTTTTGTTTAATATCAATTGAGTACGACGGTATCAAAATCAATGATATTTAGTAGCCATTTTTTTTCCAAATATCAGTTTTTATTTCTAAATTTCAAAGGCCTCAAAGCTTGTGCTCAAGAAATATTATTTATGTAAGATTGATTACCTCATTAAGTTTGATATAATAGAAAAAAGGAATTTTTAAAGATTTCAAAAACATAATGTACCTGAGGTATGCCCATTTGAAAAAAAGCGTGTTAAATGACTGAAATTAAAAATTGCTCCTAATTTTGGTTTTAATGAAACCTGATTTTTAATATTTTTCTATCAAAAATATAACATTTTGATGTTTTTTTTTAATTCCATCCACGGAACTCTAGAATAGTTTTTTGTTCGGTTTCTAAAATTTTGTTAGAGAAAGTATAATCTACAACACGTTTACAATGGCATATTCCACACTCGCTTGTGAGGAATACGGGCCATAAATTGTTGTAGAACATATAAGTCTAAATAGTGTTAGAAGAACCCCGTTCCAGGATTATTAGATCATATTGACGTTTGTTTCTATTGTTGTTACAGAGACAAGTCCAGACGTCGGAGCTGATGATGCTCGACCGCATGTTCCTCGCGGAGGAGCAGCAGTCGCTGATGCGGCTCAGGCAGGACTACGAGAACGAGATGTTGCACATGCCAGTGGGGGCGCCCGAGCCGCTGCCACCGCCTACCAGCCCTCCACCGCCTCCGCAAGCCGCCGACGGGAGCCGTCAGGGCACCGCCCCCGACCCCCCGCCCGAGGACTACGACGAGTGGGCGTGCATCCAGCGCGAGCTCGGCTGCATCCCGCAGGGCGAGGGCCACAAGGCGCCGCCTCCGCAGCGCGGCGGCCAGCAGCAGCACAACCCGAAGCGCTCGGCCAGCAGCGACTCGCGCCTAGAGACGCTGAAGAGGTTTCGCGTGGACAAGCACAACAAGAAGCCCGCAGACAGTGCCGCGCAGACCGTTATAACGAGTGTTCAGAGTGCGATGTATGCGCAGCCGTCGAAGGGCGGCCAGAACGGCGGCTACGCGCCGCAGGACGACACCGAGCCCGAGAACAACAGCATCGACGAGCAGGTGCAGTCGGCCATCGACTCGATACTGAACCTGCAGCAGAACACCGCGTTGGACTTGGACAGCATCTTGTCATGACGTCATGTTTAGGTACGGTTGTAGTTCGATCGTGTGTCACGGCGTGTTCGTGGTTTCGTTGCGTTTTTCTTTTGTTTCGTGTTTTAATCGTCGCGTTTGATTCGTCCAATAGCCGTCGGGGGAACCTTGGGTGTAAAAATCAACAAAGGTAATGGGGGAAAACGTTTGCCCTCTTGATAATCGAAGGCCTTGATAGTGAACGTCTCGAAATCTTTAGTCACCAAACTTTTGGATCTCACGTAGGTACCACTAAAATCGTAATTTTGTTTCCCACGGGCCTCTGTAGTTTTTTTTTTTTCATTTTATTAATATAAAATGAAAATTATTACAAATGCTTAGTTAATCATAGCAAAATATTTAAAGGGTGTTTATTTTTATTAATATTATTAAAACTGATTAAAATAGAAAATAGACTAATATCTATATTTGAAATTAAAACAATCACAGCTCAGAATGTATGTTTACTGAATATATAAAGTATTATACATTTATATTCATTTAAATATACGGGGTGTCCGCAAATTACACTGTCACCATCTATTTTCAGGTTAAGGAAGACAAATATGATCTATGGAAAAACATAACAGAAGTTATTATTTCTTATATAATCCGAAATATTTTTCATCGCCAATTAAATTCAAAGTTCTGTCCATAACGCAACTTGAAATCACCAGACGTAGAAACAGGCTTGCAAATAATCCTGTTTATTTTCAAAGAGACGACTTGGAACTTTTCACAATAACAGCATTTTTTTACCAAAACAGTGATTTTCCTAATGGTATCATCTTTGTTAAAAAAACCAAGCTATGTAAAAGTTCTGCACAATAAGAGGGCGATCGAATCATGAAAAATTATCACCCAATATATTTATTTAGCCGAGATTTTGTGTAATGATACATCTACAGAGTCTAAATAAGCAAGCCAAAATTTATTAAAATCGTCAAAATCGTCATTAAGTTATTATTAAAAAACAATTTTTTTTAAGTTAACTTTGGAGGTTTATAACTCAAAAACTAAACACTTTTTGCCTATAGTTTTTTTCGTAGGTCTTATCTATTTGTGACCTTTAACGCAGTTACACATTGTCGGTTAAAATTGCGGACACCCATTGTAATATTTACATCGACAATTTTATGTTACTTAGTTTTGATGCCTCTTCAGTTCAGTTAGTTTATATCTTATATTAAGGTATATAATCTAAATTGATACATAAAGTGGCAAGTTTCCGATTACATTGGTCTCGTCAGAAGTGACCTGCCAATTTCCCCACTGAGGTTCCCCCTACGACTTAAGAGACGAGAATCGTCTTATCGTTCATATTAAGAAAATTGCGGATATACCAGAACGACGCAAACGTTTTTAATTGTGATGATTTTAATTAATTTCAGAGTAATTTATATTTTTACAGATCGTCCTTTATTTTTTTAGTACACCTTTTTTTGCTCAAGCTTTTTTCGTCTAATCGCCGCCGACAAAAAGAAAAATGAGGTTTTCAGGCTGTTTTTTCCCTCTCCCCCCTGCTCTCCCCTATTCGAAACGTAATAACAATTATTGTGATAATCGTAAGTAGCAGCTATCTAGTATCATAAGTTTAGTGGTAAAGTGAGGACGGCCTAACTTTATTTTGTCTTAACTCTTGAAGTGCAATGGATTGAGAATTGCAGTCGATACCTCTACCTCAGTTTCGGAAAGAGAACTCCTTTTGGTGGGGCAGACGGAGCTACCGTCAGCAATCGAGGATGCCATCAATGGCTTGTGGCCATTTTTCAACTTTTTGACTCCATCAGCGTACTGTGCGTTCTTGTATTTTGTCTTTACAAAAGATCTATGTTGACACACTTTGTGAAACTGTTAAGTGTATGAATTAAATGAGTAACTTTATTACCTTTAAAACTTTTTCATGAAACTCAATAACGTATGTATTCTCTAAAACCTTACACAGTGACATTTTTTGAAACAAAAAAATGCAGATTCTCAGGTTGTACCGCTGATAAGTTCAAAAAGTGTGGAAACCCTTGGCCGGGGCGGGGCTCGCAATAAGCATATATTTCATCTGTTTTTATGAAGCCGTGTTAACCTGATATCATTGTGTACTACAGAGAGCCAATATGTTTTGTCTGGAGTTCGCCTCGAATCTCAATTTTAAGAGCAGTTCCAATTACTTTAACGTCGATCGGATAAGAGTAGGCCAGTAATCTTAGCAATAATAGTAAAGTAAATATTGTGTGCGTAATGGTGCTTTATTAGATTATTATATTTACGCAACAGGTTGTATTTTTGTGTGCTGTCGCATTCCCTTTCACTCCTGGTTCTACCCCCCTCTTCCACCCCCTCTCACGATTCTCTATCGTTTTTCTTTTGGTTCGGTAGAAATTAGCTTTTTTAAGCTAGAGTACGTCGTCGCGATAAAAAACAGTCTGTCAACTTTTGTAATTTACGTAATGTACGTATTTTTTCCAGTGTTCGACAATTCTTTCGTAACGTACAAAATTCTACGTTTGATTAAGGGCAGAGATGAATGTATAGCAAGCGCGAAGATAGACAATTAAATAAATATATCACTTGTAAACGGATACGAATCTGTTGTGGATCTTATAGTTTTTTTTGGTCACTCTATATATTCTATGAGTATTTTTGAAATCCTGCCCGGTAGAAATCGAACGACCTAACCGTGGATCACTTGATTTAATAAAATTGTGGTGAATCGGTACGACTAAATGTAATTATTTATTTTTTACTCCTAGCATTCTTAAAACTTGAACGTATTTATTGAATCAGTCGCTTGTGTTCAGTAATTTTTTCCTCGTTTTACTGTATCCCCTATTTTTCGTGTTAATTCGTAAGCCTTGTACATAATTATTGTAGTACACTGTAAAAATTTTTATTGTAAATACTTTTTAATTTATATGTACTTAGATTATTTTTATTTTGTAAGGTTTTATTATTATTAAGACTGACTTTCAGAAATTTTGGTTCCTAAAGGGAAAAAGTATTTCAAATAAAAAATAATTGTTTAACCGTAGTCTCATTTATTTCTCCTCTTTAACGTATTTCAAGCCCGAGTTTGTATATTTTTTTCGTACCCTATTACAATGATTTGCAAAAAATCTAGTATATTATTTTTTTTTCTAAACTTGATAACTTTAATGTTAGTATAAAGTGGTAAGGTAACTTTTTTATCGTGTGGCCAAATTGTAATAAATATTTAATTTATCATTGATCAGTGACGCAAGTACCTTGACAAAATTTAAATTTTAAATAGCTAATTTGTAAAGCACAGCAAAAATATCAATAAAACATGGTATTTTAATAAGAGAATTTACATATAACAGTAAAATCTGTTAAATTATGTAATGAAATGGACATAAATTTGGCAAAATAATAAAATAAATACCCTAGATATAACATGATATATCTAGCTTTATTTTTTTATGTTGTCAGATAGTGGTGTGTATAATTGTCTAAGAGTTGCTTCTACAGACAGACTAACTTACCGTACTTTCCACACATAGCACGTTCTGGACAAATTGTTTGAACTCGGACTGATCTAATTTGGCGAACGGAATATTACACGCTACCATCATTTTGACTATCTGTCTGTCTCGCACACTAGCACCACCACTTACACGAGCTTTATGTTTGTAGCAACATGCTGCAAAACAGCTGTTTTTTACGTGTCACTGTCACGTACGGTACAACGAACTTCACTGCCATTAAATGTCAGTTTAGTCAGTCTGCCCCGACATTTTTACAAACTTATTCGACGTTTCTTGCTCGCGAATGATGGATCGGCTAGCGCAGTTTTACTAATACTAACATGAATATAACAAACCGGTTATATTCTGGAATATAACGGTGTAATTTAATTGAAATACGATTGTACTATGTACATACATATGTATGCCGTGTGTGTAAAGCCGAAATCGGCCAGTTATGAATAAGGACAAACAGAAGTGAGACGACAGATAAGAAGCAACCGCACGCGCATTGAAGGTAGTGAGGGAATAAGACCGGCCCTCTCACCACCTGTGCTTGTTGTTAGAACGAGAAGTGTAGGTATCATTTGTCCTTTGTCACAACCGGCCGATGTCGACTTTACACAAACTGTATACAGGAGCTGATGATGTACCTTATTAATGTGACACATAAAACAGTACTCCAGTCGCGTTAAGACCGGTCCTGGAATCTATTATTAACATATGGGCTCTAATTACACTGGAGTCTCCAAAATTCGGCGTAGCTCGGGAACAGAATGTCTCCAGAATTTGGCTTCAAGAGGGGTACCCCACCACAGCCACTGAAAAGTCACGGCATTGGTGCTTACTGTCAAGTGAGGCTGTACTTATTTGTTGTTTTGCCGGCGTGAAAAATGTACGTAGGAGTGCGCGGACCAAGTTTTTAGTAAATTTTTAGTAATGGAGCCAAAAATTGTAAGGGTTCTATAAATACACATAAAGGATCCCATAATATAAAGGAATATCGCGTTTTTAAATATAATTCTGCTTCCTATTCAATAAACTAAAGGTGCGTATTGATTTGCAACAGAATGCTCCGAACGAACCAAACGCGCCGCGCGCGCTGTAACAAACATTTGCGCGGACAATTCGGGCTGTTTGGAGTGTTTGCGGTGTTCGCTGCGTTCCCACCAGTAATCAGTGTTGTTTGTGTGTTCGTCGACATGGATGCTGATGATGTGATTGTAGCCGCTGGTGCTTTTTTAATTATAAATGCGTTAACGAGCGTTAAAAAGAAGAGAAAAGAAAGAAAAATGTGGGTGGAAGGAAAAATACCTCAGTGACCTGGATTATATGCATTTGAAAAATTTTACGCGGAGGGCTGCAGAAGACTGAGAATCTAATATGTCTAGTAGGTTCTAGAATAGCCAAGACTTTCCATTTTTTTTGACATCATTTGGGGCGCATCCCATATTTTTGGCAATTACCGCCCACGCATCATGCTTTATAATTTTATTAAAATACAAGCCGTTTGTAGGATCCCATAATACAGGTTGCCTTTCAAACTGATCAATCAGCTCAAGTCATTTTTCCCTGCTCCAGTCCATTTTCTTCGATAAATTACTTGTCCGCCAAGAACGGAAGGCGACAAACGCAGCGAACACAGCAAACGCACCAAACGTCCGTATCCACTGAGCACCAGCGAACGAATAATTCCCTTTGCGCAAATCGCGTTTACCGACAAACCTCGGAATATGTTCGGCGCATTCTGTTCTGTTTGGCACAACGTACTGACTAGACAAATTTGTTACAGCGCGCGCGGCGCGTTTGGTTCGTTCGGAGCATTCTGTTGCAAATGAATACGCACCTTAATGTTGCAAGGATTTCAAATAGCGCGCCGCACAGGAGCAAAGAGCTCGTGGTAATAGTGGGGATAGAAAAACGCCGAATTGCGGAGGGATTTTTTTGCCAAATTGTGGAGGCAAACGAATTTTGGTGGGCCAAATTTTGGAGACTCCAGTTATAAGAAGCCGCTTCGTTCGTGCTAAACATACATATGTACATGAACATGGAGGACTTCATTGGCTATTTTTTGAAATGGCTCACTTTGATTGGTTGAAATTGAATCATGTTTACAATACATACACCCAACATCCACATTTCCGAACTTTTACGATCCGCAGACTTCCACATTTCCGAACTCTCGTCACCTCGGGATTACCGAACTGCTGGCGCATGCGCAAAGGGTTTTTTATGGCTCATTCTAGTACTTTTCTTTGTTTTTCGAGGTTTTTATGCAAATGTAATACATACATACATGTGTACATGTTAATAAAAGATGGTTTTTCTAAACAAAAAAATGTCAGGTGCAAAGGAGATGGTGATGCAGGTAATTATTTTGTAATTCAAAGTAAAGGTTTGTTTTATTGAACATTTTGTTGACGTAACCTATAATAATTTCAAACTGAAATGAAAAATTATGAGAAAATATGTATTTTTAAGAAAACCGTGATACAAAACAAACATTATTGTACTGTTTATTTGCAGAGAAAAAGAGCCTGTTAAGAGGCTAACCTTGGAGCATAAGCTGGATTTGATAAATTACGCAAAAAATGGTGTTAAAAATATTGATCTATGTAAGATGTACAATATTTGTAAATCGTCAGTGGCAGAAATTCTTGGAAAAAAGAAATTTACTTTGAAAAAACTGAAAAAAAAGACGAAAATTGAGTGGACGGATTGACACAATAAAGTGCACCGGTACTTATGATACGCCATTTGAAAGAAGTGTTTTTCACCGGTTTGTACAAAGAAGAACTCTTGTCTCAGGTGTGCTGCTGAGGAGGGCGATTTCCTCTTTGCTGAATTCTGTGACAATCGAAATGTTTGAATACAATCGCGTTATTGTGTTTACATTTTTGTTCTCATTTCAAATTTCGCGGTTTTTTGTCATCAACCAATCAGCGACAAGTTCGGTTATGTGGAAGTACAAATTCGGAAATATCGTGAGAAAAAGTTCGGAAATATCGTGAGTTCGGAAATTTGGAGTTCGGATATGTGGATGTTGAGTGTATGTATGTTATGAATTGCGCCACGTGGTTATGAATTGTACGCATGCGCATTTATTTCATCACTTGTTATAGCATAGCCGCTAACTGTTTCCTTGCAATTTTTCTGTACAAATTCTTTACAAAAATGTGTCAAGTGTGACCTAATAGTGAATAAACTCAGTTGAGATGTAGCATTTCATGAAATTTGTGTGATATAGAATAATAGATAATGCATTTTTGCGAAGAAACTGATAGGGTGACTCACCCAGGTATGTACATATGTACGTTTATGTTATTGTTTACAGTTTACATTTTGTTTTATGTGTTTTTTAGGGATTATTAATTTTATGCAATGAGTAGATTGAATTATTTAGTACTTACCAAAAATATATTGCATGTTCTGTGATGATCTAAAAAATTGTTTTGTTGCGGTGTAGCTTGTAGGCACAAACATTTATTCAAACTCACCACGTGTAGTTTTGATCACATTTTGCATACCATGTAACATACAGGGTAACTCTGTGAAATGTCATTCCTATTATCTTGGAAAATGATATTTGTCTCACCGTTAATTAGGAATTTTAGAAAATGTCTTTAGAAACGTTTATTTCTTTGTTTGACGAGTTGAAAAAAATGTACCTAGTTTAATGATATATTTGCTACACTTTTCTTTTCGATTTCGTTTACGTTTTCGTTTATCAAGTATAGAGACATCCAAAAAAAACGTCATCAACTCTGGCTATGAACAAGAGAGATGGAAATAGCGGTAATGTCTAAGCTTTTCGGTTATGTCAAACTTTTGACAAGTGACTGTCACAATTTGTGAAATAAACAATGGCTGTCATATGATGTGACAGTCTTGACAAGTAAATAAGGTTATAAATTCGATCAAGAATAGAAATACGTCTTTTTTTTCTCGGCCAACTTTGATGACGTTTTTTTTGGATGTCTCCATATTATTATTTCCAAGGTGATTGTGATTAGTGATTAGTTCCATCTGATCCAATAACATTTGAATCAAACAGATCAGTGTAACTTAATATTTTATCGGGTAGAAAGTACATTTATAAATACACTCAACATCCACATATCCGAACTTTTCCGTTCCGCAAACTTCGACATTTCCGAACTTTCGTCACCTCGGGATAACCGAACTGCTGGCGCATGCGCAAAGGGTTTTTCTGGCTCATTGGTCATTCGACAACCACATTCGACATTTGACAGCTACAAGTTCGGTTGTGTGGAAGTACAAGTTCGGAAATATCCTGAGAAAAACTTCGGAAATATCGTGAGTTCGGAAATATGGAGTTCGGATATGTGGATGTTGAGTGTATGACGATGCCGAACACAATAAGAGTGGGTTATAATTTATGATGCAGTGCATTCCATTTTTTGTTGTGTTGTTTAGTTTTTTTTTTCAAGATTAGAACTACGTACATAGTTCTAGTCTTCTAGTTTTTTTAATCAGTGGCAAATAAACTTGTTAGGTAGTTCATGCGTTTTTAAAGTGCCTATTTTTATAATTGCTGATACATTAATATTGCAAAAGTATTGAAAATTACAATATTCAGGTAAGCTCTTTGTTACCTACATACTACGATATATGTATTATATTATATGTATTTGTATATGCCATTAATTAGGTAGGTACTTTATATGTATGTACATACATATCTGTGTATGTATTTGTAGGATACGTATACAAGTTGAAATATTGCTGTAGATGATGGTATGATTTTTTTTTATAGGAACATCTTACACATTTGTGGGGTAAATCGACATATTAATGGGTAGATATAATAAAAATGTGTTAAGTAGAATGTTTTATTAACATTCGTTTAAAAATTGGCGTCTTACACATTAATATAAATAAGTACATAATTTATTATACTATTAATACCTAAATTATAAATACTAATTAATCATAAATTAATTTATAAAAATATCCAAGCAAGACAGATCTTGGAATGGTTAAGAAAATTTGACTAGAATCAGATTTGGAAGTGTGAAGTTCCATGGTTCAGTGGTTATTTTGAGCTTTCCTGAAAAAGAAAAAAATGTTAACTTTTTTAGTCTGTCTCCAGTTTCGCAAAAATAAAAATAAATAAATAGCGTTTCAGTATAGACATGGGGTAAACCAATAATATAGTTTTTATTATGCGTTTTTATATTTACACGTGATTCTAAAAAAAATGTTTATTTAGGTAGACATTTCAGAATTTTGTATTATTAGATAATTTAAAAAGTGTCGGAGAAAATTAAGTACCTGTCCCCAAATAATTTTTGGTGAAAATTGTTATAAAACAGCTGTTTTAACAGCTATGAAAAAGGTATACGAATTTTTTTGTATGAACTTTTTTATTTACGATATTACTTGTGACCTTTAGTTTTTTGATCAATGATCATATATCGTATCATTATGTTTGATGTCTTTATCTTGTTAATAATGATAAAAAATTCTCCGTTGAAGGGCGATTTTTGGGTTTTAGGATTTTGATCTAATATTGCGGTATTGCCAAGTGTATTCAATTTTCATAATATCTTATACCTATCTGTTACCAAAAATTTTTTGGTGACAATTGTCTGCAACATTTGTCAAAATATGTATGATCCAGTTATTTATTATTATTATTTTTATTTACATATGTATATTCCTCTGATGGTAATTTTAACCATTATTATTTGATATTTTTTATCTTATATTAACAATAAGAAAGATTATTAGTACGTAGAAGGGTGACCTAAGCTTTTGATGTAATATTACGGTGTTGCCAAATGCATTAAATTTTCATAATATGTTGTAAAAATATTAATTTTAACATAACCGTCTATAATATTGAGTACGTATTTACCTGCATGGGATACAAAAACGTTTCTATGGAGTCTTCTCCTAGGGTATTCTCGACCGCGCACGTGTACCCTCCCATGTCGGACCACAGGATGCTCCTTATTCTGAGCTCTCCCTCGGGAAGCACCGTAAACCTGTCGTCGTTTTCGATGACCTTGCCGTTGGGATCGATCCAGATGAGGTTGGGTTTTGGGTTGCCTACGAATCTGCAGGGGAGGATCACGTCAGTTCCTGAAAAACAAAACATTTTTACTGACAGTGACGATTCATACCACGGACGAAACGATTAATGTCACTTTACGGCGTTGACGAGTCCGAAACTGGACGAAACCGGCGGATTCACTTACCGATGACGTCCATATAGGTTTGCGCCCAGAAGGTGACCCGGGGAAGGTGGTGAGCACCCAGGATCTTGGCGCTTATGAGTTGCGTGAAGTTCATTTCCCTACCCTCCTTGTTGACGATGTTGAGCTTGGCGGTGGAGGTCCTGACCTTTCTGCCGCTCTCAGCCACGCACCTGTAGAAGTCCTGGTGTCTGGGCAGCAGGTAGTTGATTACCAGCCTGGAGCTGACTTTCGCCAGACCGGGCATTCGACTGATGACGTTGGTATCGAAACTTTCGTTCTAGAAAAAAGCAACTCATTACTAAAATAACTTGGTTTTAAAGGTTACGTATATTAAAGGACATTTTAATTTTTCTAAAATGTTGACACAAGATTTGGGAAACTCCTATCTCTTCCATGTATAAGCAATCAGGGTTGCGACTTGCAAAAGTGAAATGTTGATATCATATTTTTTTTTAATTTAAGTTGGAACTAGCTGTGTACTAGATGTTTATAATGCATGATACATTAATAATTCATTATTATATACCAAGTTTGGACAATGAAATCATTTATTGACCGCGTTTTTTAAATGTCGATTTATAGTCGGAAAGTATGGCAACGCTGAACGATTTGAAAGGTTTGATTTGGGCAGTTGGCTAGGCCAAGAAGACTAGAACAAGGAGACCGAGCTCGCGTAAAATAGGTAGGTACCGAGAGAACGGCACAAATGACGTCGAAATCCGCTAGGGTATTATCGGGAGTTTCGTAAACAGAGCGTCTAACCCTGAATGTACCCGAATTTTGTACTTGTGCGCTTGCGAGGTAATAGTCTGCCGCCATATTAGGTTTATCTTTCGACGTATTTTGTGCCGCCCGAAATACGCGAACTCGGTCTCCTTGTTCTAGTCTTCTTGGGTTAGGCTACTCGGCGAAAATTGTTGACAGAAAGTAATTCTAACCTCAAAAAGTTTGTCTGTAATGGTTCGGCCCAGCAGAAATTTTTATAAACCAAATGAGAAATCTGATAGATTACGTAGGAAAGGTCGTTTTATTTCGGCAAAACAATTACGGAGAATGCAATGTGGCGTTGAGGTAGGGAAGAAACGCAAAAAGGAACAATTAGGAGACGCGGCGTTGCCGCGTCGACAGAGCGCCAGCCCGATTACGTGAAACACTCAACATTAAATTGATAATTGCATGCAACACAGCTGGTCAATCATGTAAAAAAAAAAAAAAAAAAAAAAAAAAAAAAAAAAAAAAAAAAAACCAACAAAAAAAACCCCCCCCCCCCCCCCCCCCCCCAAAAAAAAAAAAAAAAATCCTTCCCCCCCCCAGTTTTCTCCCAAAACCCCCCCATCTATGTTATTCCTAGACGTTATTGCTATGCATGTACAAAGTTTCAGAATTTTCTAATTATTCAAAACGTAGTTTTTACCAAATTCAATACTACGTCCATAAGAGCCCATGTTAAATTACTTTTTTAGATAATTTTTTTCTCGCAAACTAGATGGTGAAAAAATTCTGAAGATAATTTTATTACTTAAAGACTATATATCAACAATTTCATCAGCTTTTAATTATTTTTGCAATTCCACACCAACCTCCTTAAGCGCTGAAGAAACACCAGCTAGGGGATTAGATGGCGTTCCTTCGTCACTCGTCACGTCGCGTTTTGTGTGGTTACCTCGGTAATCCTCATGTTTCCCTTGTACCATTGGATGGTGGGTGGCGGGGAGCCCATGGCCTCGCAGTAGAGCTCCACGTGCGCGCCCACCTTCTTGTTGACGACTGGCACTGGGGGCTGGCTGATTTGCACCCAATCGTCGTGCTCCCTGTAGCCTAGGTTGGCCGCCGGATTGCTGCTCACCTCGTTGTCTATGTCGTTGTCGTTCAGTCTTCTACATTGGGCCACGTTGAGGCTGATGGCCATAAGTAATACTGATAGGATCATCTGGAAAGAGAAAGAGAATTGATGAAAATGATGAATTATCGATGAGAAGCGGAAAAGTTAGTTTCAGCCAGGGTTCGTAAATATCATGATATTTATTGAAAATATCAAAATATCGAATATATATCAAAATAGATATATATATATATATATATATATATATATATATATATAAACTGGATGGATATATATAGACTTTCTGAATAAAAACACATTTAGTTTTAAAATCAATTGTTTAAAATAATATCAAGAATAAAAAATAAACGTTAATAAAGCAAGTTTTTAGTGTTAGGTTATATTTTATTTTAATAACTTATTTTAACAAACGCTAAAGTCTTCATAACAACGGCAATTGCCCTCGTTTTTTACAAAATTAAACACAGATGCTTTTGTTGTCTTTTCTTCACAGACAAAGTCCAGAGTGACAGCTTTATCTCTTGGTTAAAGTGCCTAAACAAAAACGTTAGTTTGCTAGCTTTTTCATTCCCCAGCGTATTCCTTAGTTTGCTGTGAACAAGTCCAAAAGTCGAAAACATTCGTTCAAGGCCTGCAGAGGCTGAAACTGCTATCAAATGCTTGCTGCACATATCTAGGAATCCTTCTTGAAGCTTGGCCCAATCAAAGTACTTTTCTGGCGCAATTAAACTTACAGACTTCCACCATGTCATTGGAGGTGTCGTTTTAAAATTATTTCCAAACATGTAGGATGGAAAAGGCTTTGGCCCCGTGCTTAAAGCCATTGCTATAGGAATAAACTCGTCGTTCATCTGTAAATATTCAAACGCTAATTGATTTTCTGCATTACTTAAATCTGTGATCCAATAAATTCCCTAATTAATGTGCGGGTGTCAAAGCTATTTCCGTTCGCTTTTTAAACTGTTTTAAAACACTTTCAGGTTGTCCTTTAAGATCCTCACTAAACTTCCTCCATATTTGAACTGCCACTGTTATTGTCGAACCATCGCGTTGACTTCTATCCAGCGCTATATTTTACTATATACTATAATAGTATATTTTCATACGAAGCAATAAATCTCTTGCATTATTTGTGATGTTTATGTTGTTGACAATAATTGCTGTTGCCAGTTTGTCGGATAATTAATAATATTTTCGTCTTTGATATATGTATCACGAATTTTGATATTTATTGAAGTGAAAATATCATGATATATATCGTGATAATTATCATGATATATACAGGTTGTGTAAAGCCGACATCGGCCACTTATGAAAAAGGACAAACAGAAGTGAGACGACAGATAAGAAGCAACCGCATACGCATCGAAGGTAGTGGGAAAATAAGACCGGCCCACCACCAGTAAATGTGCAATAGCGGAGGGAGGCACCTAAGCGCGCATTGGCGGAACAGTCCGCGCGTCGTTCAAACGCACAAACTTTGATACGCAGCCTGCTTAAGTTAAGCGCGCCACGAGAGTTCAGGCAGAGTTCCGCCAATGCGCGCTTAGGTGCCGCCCCCCGCTATTGCACATTTACTGGTGGTGGGCCGGTCTTATATTCCCACTACCTTCGATGCATATGCGGTTGCTTCTGTCGTCCCACTTCTGTTTGTCCTTTTTCATAAGTGGCCGATGTCGGCTTTCCACAACCTGTATATATAACTTGATATATGTATATCAGCGAACCCTAGACTCAGCAAATCATCTCCTAAATTTTTCCACAATTGGCCCCTAATTTCCACGTTGCTAAGATGTTTTGGATGTCTTTAAAGGGTATCTCGGAAAGTGGAAGAGATATAAAAAATTTGATGTAGCAATCCCGAGTTATTTTTTTTATTGTCGTTTTTTTTTAAGAAGCGAGGCGAAATGCCGCGGTACGGTCCTGTCCTCCGTAACACGTTGAACCGCGAATCACGCCAATCGGCTCGATTGAACGCGAGTTATCGCGACGCCTGTTAACGTCAGCGTCCGATTCAATTTGTCGGCGATTGACAAAGGAATTTTTCTTTTTTCGAAATCAAGTAAATATGTGCGTAACGGAGTGATAGGCGAGTCAGATAAGCGATAATCCCAGAGTTCATTCATAAACCCGTCGATCGACGAACTGGCGTGTTTTTTTCTATCCTAGGAAATTGTCTTTTATTTTGTCTTCCGTTTGCTAGGAGGTACCGATTTTTTTCCTCTCGATCATCTGTGCGGTTTGTATACAGAGTGTTTCTGTAAAAAACTAGTTTACGTTACTTTATTATACTTTTATAACCATATAGTCCTTCTAATTTTAATTGAAAATGATAAATACGCCTGGGAACAAAAAAAGCGGTGCAACTTTATGATTCCATGGGCGTGCATATATCTTTTATAAATCCCAAAATTGTGAAATAATTTTTTTTCATTCAAATCAATATAGGAGATTAAAATTAGCCTGCATGCAAAACTCTTAATATTTGTAATATAATTTGCTGTAAATAATGCTCATTTAGCCAGACAATCTCAAAAAATTGTCTGTGTTAATAAACCTAGCTGAAATACACGTCACTGGCGTCTTAAACAAGTTGAGTGCCTAAAGTCGTAAATCATTTTAACGACGTCGTAAAAATTTTATGGCACAGTGGACCGAAGAAGTATTAGCAATGTATTAAATGCAAAGTAGTCTAATAATCTCGTTGACCGGTGTTACGGCCAGTGGTTTTACTCTGTGCGGCCAGCCAGCCTGAGCCGCCGTTGCCGGCTCTTCAAAATTTTCTTAAGTATAGTAATATACAAGTTGTTGAATTTATAATTATTTTTTCCAGCAATTTTAAATGCTTTATTTTAATGCTAACTAATAAATTTATATTTATGTATTTTTTTTTTAACTATTTCCAAACTAGCTTTCTAAGAACGTCACGAACTAACAGTTTACTGAAGTATGAAGTATACTTGTATAGTGAGCTTAGCAATTTTAGAAAATATATCTGACAACCTTGCTTTTTTCTACGTATTTTCAATTTAGAATGGAAATAGAGTAATAATATTTCGATCTAATAAAATAATAATAATATATTTCGAATAAATAAAAATCAATCTTTAAAAATTGTGTACAGTATACGGGACTACTACTCGTTTGTGCTTAAAATTTATTTATTCATTAAGCAAAACAATATTATACATACTCGTATGTATGTCTTTCCCAAGTAAACTTTTTTTATGTAGACGATAACTTGTACAGAAAGCCCTTTATACGATCATGAAAACTTGTGCATTTATGTATCGGGTGTTTGATAATTTGACCCTCCATGTTTGTTAACATTTTTAACATTGTTAATTTAAAAAAATGTGGGAAAAATTATGCCGTTGAATTTTTTATAAATTTTTTTAGATATACTCGTAGTATTAGTTGTACAGCATGTTAAAAAGTCAAGTGTCGGTGGAACTTGACCCGATTTGTTTAATGAAATACTCTATATGTTAAAAAAAAACAAACAAAATTCTCATGTTTACTCAATACAGCGATATAAAACTTTTCGGGGGGTTTCTCTGACGATAGCTTTTGAGATATAATACACTTGAAAAAATACGGTATAAGTTGCCTTTCCTATGTTTTTTTTTTATATGTACTTGTATATTCGAGGCCTGCTATACTGTTCCATGGGTACCACACCATATCAAGAAAAAAAGCGAGATTCTGTTTTTGGAAAAACGAGAATATTCCATTAAAAAAATGGGTCAGTTGCTCCTTACACGTGATTTTCAAATACTTTAATACGATCAATATTAAATTAGAAAAATACATAGGTATTCAAACAATTCAATAGCGTCATTTTCCCCACAGTTTTTTATGGTAAATATTATGGTATCACTCGGTGCCTCCACAAAACTTGAAATTTCTATTAGATCTTGAATTCAAATTTTTATTGGGGTGAGTTAAGGGTTAAGGAGTCTTTGAAGCCACCAGTTTACTTTTGAGCCTAGCAATTAGTATTTTATTATTGTTATAACAATAAGTAATAAACAGTATTACAGTTTTTTTTTTCATTTTATTTAATTCTGGAATTAAATTCTGTCAGTGAGCCTATCCGCGACTTTGGACTTTTTGCATGTCTCAAGATTTTCTAATTATAAGTAATTAATTGCGTATATCGGGCCCAAAAATTTTACCCCATCACTTTTTAGCAATTAAACGGGCATTTCCATTTCCGAATGTGCATTCTATGCACCTGCAGGTACATGCTTATTAAATACCTACAATCCAAATTGGAATCGCACCAACTACATACACCCACAGGCGGTTGAGCGACACCGTTCCAAGTTCACGCTGAACCACACCCCTCTGCCCCTTCCCCTCAGCCCCGCGTTATTTGAGATGAACACGTGCGTCTCAATGCGGCCTATTAATAAAAAAAATGTTTCTTTCGATCCGTTTCTGGGAATCTCGCGATTAGCAGTTGCGGTGGAATCAAAAGTGATGAATGAGACGGTATGGTGCCGGTAGGTAGTTCCCGGAATTGTCGTTACTCAATCGCGATCAGTGGCGTAGCGTGAAGGAGATAATTCGCCAGGCGGGTCGTAAGAAATGCATAATAAAGTCAAATAAGAGAGTGTAATAAATGGTCTTTTTTTATTTTACCAATCATTTATTAATTCTATTGACATATGAGGTGTGTAAATTAAGTAATGAGACTAGCAACGTAACGCCCGATCACTGCGGAGACGGGACTTGGAAGGGCGGTAGGTTAACATGTAATATACCTCCAGTACAAATCTGAACTTGTTTAGAGTCATCTGTTTGTTTCTTGTGACTGTTTTCGTAAACCGTTTTTTCTAGTGTGTTTTGAAAATGAGTGACATTTTGAGCAACGGTGTGCTATCAGGTTTTACTTCAGACTTGGACACAGCGCAGCGGATACTTTTGCAAAACTTCTACACGGCTTCGTAGACACTGTTTTTTCAAGAGCCCAGAATTTTCGGTGGTTTAAGGCATTCTCAGAAGCAAGAGAGTCGATTGAAGATGAACCACGCAGCGGAAGGCCTTCATATTTAAGAACCGATGAAAATGTCAATATAATACGGGATCTTGTACGTTCTGATCGTCGATTGACGACAAGAATGATCAGGGAAGACTTAAATTTGAATCACACCATTATTCATCAGATTTTGACTAACGAATTGGGGATGAGAAAAATCAGCGCCATTTCAGTAAACGAGTTTTTAGCCAGTAAAAACATTCATGTGCTCCTCAGCCTTCTCATTCGCCTGACTTGAGTCCTTCACCTCAAGGGACGTCATTTTGGGACCATAGAAAACATTCAAACGGCTGTAACCGACCAGCTGAAGGCTATTCCAGTATATGAGTTCCAGCACTGCTATGAGGAATGAAAGAACTGTCTCCAGCGCAGTGTGGCTTCCCAAGGAAGTTATTTTGAAGGAGACAATATTGAATTGTAATTCTATTCGAATAAAAAAAATTAAAAAAATCAGTCAGTGTTATTAGTTTTTGACAATTTTTTATTCTACCGACCACATATTAATTTTACTGAAAACCCACCAGGTCCGTAGCCAGGGAGGGTGTTTAAGGTGTTCAAACACCCCCCGAAATGAGAAGCAACTATTAGGTTGGTCACCGGATATTCGCACGTCATTTACTGAAAAAGAATATCCTACTCTAAACACCCCCGAAAAAAAAAACTGGCTACGGACCTGCCACCTACAAATTTTATCGGCCGTCTCTCATTTTGCCAACCGTTTATTAGATATACTAATAATTTATGATTAATTAATTGACCGTTGTTATTATACCCAACACTTATTACCTTTATTGACGACCTGCTAATTTTATCGGTCGTCTTTTATTTTATCAACCGTTTTTATTCTGACCGATTGTTAATTTTATTAACAGTTTTTTATTTTACCGTCCTGCTCAAATTTGTGTTACATCCAAGAGTCCTACCGTTAATAACTCCTACCAATCCACCAAACTCAGTTGCAATCGAATTGTTAATAAACTCTTGGACAACATTAACGCAGGATCATAGAATTATCACAAATTTCATGGTACCCTTTTTCAGAATCAATGGACCGAATTGGATGATTTTTTTTAATCCTTTTATTTTAAGCCCGTCCTTGAAAATGTTGGTCTCGTTAATTTTAGAAAAAATAATGTTTCTTTTTACCTACGGGTATTAATAACGACTTTTTTCAAAAATGCATACTACCCTTTGGGGTTCGGGTAAACTATTTTAATAACCGTGAAAATGTACCTGAATGTACGTATGTATGTATATGTATGTATCTTTCCAATATTCTCGTTGTTGTTTCACTATTCTCTGTTATTACAGCAGATACATTATTTTGTGTTAACATTTTTATCACACACGTTCATTTTCAAATATTTTACAAGTTATGGTTGATTTGGTAAGAGAAAACAGAATATATTGATTACTTTATTTAATCAAATCTTACAGTTGTACCAAATATGTTCAGCTTTCCTTTGTTTAAACTTATCCTAAACCCGATTGATGAAATTTGATTTTTTAAAAATCGGTGATTTTTTTGCGTATCAAAAGTGTTTTAATTGCATCGTTATGTTCCCCAAGTAGACAGCTCTCCCTTTTTCCCAAGTTTCTAGTAAATTCTATTCAGGTTTTTTTTTTGTATTAAATTTTTTTTATTACCGGTTGATTTAGTGCCCCTCAGTGTTCTACGCCCCTGGGCGCGGTTATGAGTCATTTAATAATTCAGTTGGTCAGGTTCTCGGTCAACCGGTGGTTGCCGTGCGGTTTTTTTGGTACCTGCTTTATGGTTGACAGTCCATTACGTCACCGGGATTATTCCGAAGACTTGGAGCGATAAAAAATTCATTAGACGGACATCTGGCATGGAGTTATGTAACAGTCCTACCGTACTCTCTGCCTATAAGCGTATTGTTTGATTTTAATTCGTGTAGTTTCTTATCAATCTCACAATCAGACCAATGGGTACCTAGTTTACATTCATAAAACGTTTTTCTTTTGGGAACAAAACACATTTTCAAACTGAATTAAAAGGAATCTCTGTATATTTTTAAATCTGATAACAGCAAAATGTAGTACCAAAATGTAATTTCTGTTGAGCGCTGGAGGTCGAACTCAGATCACTATTTTTGTATTTTTTCGCCTACGTTTAATCAACAAGAATGTATCATAGAAACACTAAAAATATGGCAGAAAGTCTTCTAAACACGCAATCAGATTGAGTTACATATGTAGTTGGTCTCTACAATCTACCCTACAATTTCATGAAATTTGAGACTAAATCTAAAAATGAAATTTTAGAATAAATCATCAATCATGTCATCAATGTCATTATTCTCTTTCTAGTATTATTGTTTATTTCCTTATTTATATTGTCTACAAATATTAGACTAACATGTTTACACAAGTTAAATTTTCACTAATAGCCTCAAAATTATTTTTTCAGATATATTATGTCTACTGTTTTGACGTTTACACCTTTTTTCCACGATCGTTTTTAATTGTCGACAACAATCTGTCATTCGGTAATATTCGGTAGCAATTACGAAGTTTTCACTGTCTTTTGTTTTCTATTCTTACCGAATACTATGAAAAAACTGGCGCCGACTGAAAATCCGTTGGCCAGTTTCCAAAAATCCGTAATTACAGTACCTACTTAAACGTACTACAGCGATGGCTGATAAGACGAAGGACGTCCGTCCTAATCTTAAAATATTTTTTAAGGGGAATCGTATTTTCGGACGGCGAAAATATGCTCGGGGCAAAACAAAAATTTCAATCAGTCACTCTTTTAAAAAAAATCCACACACGTGTCCTCGAAAATAAAGGCGTCTACGATATTAAAAAAAAAATGCCCGCGAAAATACTTTCTAGTAATGTGTAAGTAAATAAGATGTTTGTTTTTAAGTTGAACATTTGGGAAGTTCAATATCCGTTTCAAGGCTAAGTGTATCTACATAGATAATATTTTTTTTTACAGTTTTCACAAAGCTTATACTACTCCTAACTATTTTTTATGTTATAGAATATCTATAAAAAAAGTTATATGTAGATAGCTAAGATGCAAGCACTTTTAGTTGTATATTTGAAAATTGGTTTCCAACAAAATGCGACTCGGTTAACCAAAAACTTTATAGATGTTTGCATAAATATAGACAATATTTATGTAACTTGGTAGGTATATGAAACGTGGTATAACCCGTTTAAGAGCCGTGTTTTTATTTAAACGTACGTGTGGTGATAAAAATAAATACAAAAAAACTTTTGTTATGTAAAAATATTTTCTAGTAGGTAAGTTTCAAAAATAAATATGTGTTTGTTTTGAACTCCCACAGATATTGGGGAAGTTCAACACCCGTGTCATGCCAATATATATGTATTTGGTATATTCCTGAATAAGAGGCGTAGTACTAAATGAGATATATATAGAGTGTTCACGAAATTTGGGATCATATGGTAAACATTTTTATTACTAGAGTTTTTGATAATTTACTTGCGGATGTGTTTGTGTTTGTTTTGACTATATTATTTTGCCCAAATTAAATTAGTCATATTGTTTGGATGTCAAATTTGGCATTTAAAACAAAAAATTGCGAAAACTCGAGTTTCTGATATAAAAATATCGGAAAGGGTTGTTAAGAGAAAACGGCTGTCCCGCTATTTTGCATATACATATGTATTAATTTTCAAAAAAGATAAGTACATTAAAATTTCACTTTTCCTTCACCGACACAAGACTCGACATATATTTTTTTTTGTAATATTTATTTCAAATAAATATTTATTCATTCCTCCTATCGTTCCTATCTCATAATTCTAAATGTTGAAAATTATTTGGTTTCTGAAAACATGACTGAAAATTCAGTTAAGGCAGGTAAAGCTCTGTTTGGACTAGTGATGTAACAGTGTTCGCGAACTTTACCGAACCAGACTACAATTTTTTTCGGAATTTTCCAAGACAAATAATGTGTTCGAACAAAAGTCAAAAAACAGTATTACATAACCATTCATTAAAAGTATTAGGGCTTGTAGAAATTACTGATTTATGAAAATTTGGACATACGCTAATAGACATATGGCGGACTTGATGAAAATAATTTCAAGATGGCTACACTTCCGGCTATACCGGAAGTCAACATCAACTTTCTTATTTTAAATGGAATGGTACCTTTTTTATTCCAGATTTAGATTCTACATGTTATTTTAGGTATATTTTCATCAGATTTCCCTATACCTATATTTTTCCGATTTTGATTTATTTCCGTTTTTTTGAAATTTTGTGCATTAGCGCCATAACCTTTGAAAATATCTGTCTGTAATGATCATTTTAGAAAATTAAATATCGGTTTAGCATTGTATTTAGTAGAAACCTCAAGCTATGCAACAATGCTTTTATTACTTCTCTTCTAAGCATCTTAAGCGTATAATAAATTAATAACCACATTTGAATATCCTTGATTTTTCACGTTGACGAACACAGAAAGCACATTATAGAACTCGATCGACTCGAAGATGACACATATTGCTTAAAAAACAGTAACAGTAACATTAGCACAATGTTACTATTACATGTCATATTTCGATGGCCATTTCTATGGCACACTATTGAAATGTCAAATGATTTATTAAAAGTTATTAGTGAATTTAAAAAAACGCTGAATAACTAAGAAACTATTATATATAGGGAAATGGTTGTTCTATTTTAGACACCCTGTACATGATTGATAAGAATGATAAGCAATAAAAGCATTGTTGCATAGCTTCAGTGTTCTACTAACCACAGTGCTTATACTGATACTTGATTTTCTAAAATGACCACTACAGATAGTTTGAAATGTTATGGCGTTAATTATGAAAATTTAAAAAAAATCGAAAATAACTCAAAAACTGTAAAATATAGGTATAGGGAAATCTCATGAAAATGTACTTAAAATAATGTGTAGAATCGAAATATGCAATAAAAAAGGTACTATTCCATTTCAAATAAGGACGTTGATGCCGACTTCCGGGATAACCGGAAGTGCAGCCATCTTGACAATATTTCCATCAAGTTCGCCATAGGCCTGTTATCTTGTCCAAATTTTCAAAAATCAGGCATCTCCATAAGCCCTAATAATTTTAACGAATGGTTTCGATCAATTACCCTGTAAATTAGCATTAGAAATATTATTCTTATACTAGCCATACCCGTCACGCCTTGCTGTGCCGTTTACTAAATTTAAAGAAATACTAATCGTTACAACAATAAACATTCGATGAAACGACGCGCGCGCCATCTATTGGAACATAGTTTTACTAACTCAGAAACCTTCGCGGGTATGCGTCCAACCATTCCCCAAAGTTTCATCGCAATCGGATGAACGGTCTAGGAAGGCATACGTAAGAGACATACAGACAAACATTAATTTTTATATATAAAGATTAGTTTAATACAAAGAAAAAAGCATGCTTTACACTGAATCTTCAGCGTGGCTCGCCATGGATTAAAATAAAGTTTCATTTTAGAATCATCTAAATTAATGTAAAATTACATTTTTTTTTGAATTAATTAAAAATTGGGTTAATTAAAAATTTGTTAGGTCCATAAAGTTGTATCCTCCAGTTCCCTTTATGTTCTTCAGTTTTTCTTTCAAACGCTTTCCCGTGAGACCCGTTATTAGTCGGAAATGACTGATAAAAAATTAATTCGAGAGTTTTAATTGAACGTTTTTTTTTCCATCTTTGCCCTTGTAGAAATAAGGCAGAGTTCAGACTACATAGGAACTGTAGCAATTTCCGAATATACATATATATGCTCGAAACTGCAAAAAACGGTCTAATTTGGGAACATAAAAATTAAGGCAGCCAAATTGTCCAGCAGAGTGAAAATGGCATTAAAGAAAAGGAACGTTCTTAAAAAATAAACTGAATTATTTTCTAATTATGAAAATTCTGCAGTTTAATAGTGACAATTTATTTTTGGGTTTTTATTCTAGCAGTTACGGTTACCTGGAAGAACTACAGTCTTTTAATTATCACCTTAGCATTTCTCACTAGATCTTTTAAAACAATGGCATCGATAAAGAATCGCGTACTAACGCATCCGACCGTCGAGAACCTAAAAATTGTCAGACGTCTTTTTTTTTGGTCCGTTGCAATCCTAAAATATATGGACCAAGTTGAGCCAAATGGGTTGGTCTGGTGGGTTGATTTATTGACCGAATATTTTGGCGGAATTTCGTATTTTTATGTCACACATGTGTTCCATTTAATTGAAAAAAAATCGTACTGTATGGTTTTATAAATAACCGACCAGTGGCGGCTGATGGCATTCGAAATTATCATCGTATTTTATTCAAAGCCGGCAGATCCGGGCGGCGGGCCATAATCGTACGCGTCATAGTACTTACTACTTGTATGTGCAAAAACAAAATTCATGAAAACAATACACTGTTGCAATTTAGAAAGAGACGGGTTAAACTTGCCCTATTATTTACGTTGAGATGTGTGAAAACTTTGGGGACCGCCGCGCTGTTTAGCCGGCTTTAGTGATGAATGATGATATTAAATATATTATAAAGAAGCGTCCTTGACACTTTGCACCGTAATAATTGGGTATTATGAAACGAATAAATATACGGGAATTATATAATTTAGATAATAATTATTATTGATCGACAAAAGAGCCTGGATTATTTTGAAATGACAAACGAGCCGATTAGGAAGCAAATGAACAATCATGCCGTATTATATCGATATCAATTGGTGCAAATGACGTGGCTGTTTTTGAATTTGAAGTACAATTGGAATTTGAAATTCAGTATGTTCTATAATAAGCGACGAATTTGTTCAAACCTGCATATTGAAGCTAGGTTTAATTTTTCAACCAAAAGATGGGTTATTTTGGCAGTTTTAATGTTTTTTTTTGAGGTTAAGTTCGCCGGTTTTGAGGTTAAGATAATCGTTGAGTTCCTATTTAAATTAAGTGACCCTGAAAACATATGAATATGTGGACGGGTTCTATTTTAGCTATTTTGAAGTGCTTCTTGAGGTTTGGGACAAATTCTGACCTGAGGAGGTCAAACGGACCCCGGGTTTGGATTCAGAGACCCCAAAAACATAAGACTAACATAGTCTTGTCTCTGGTACAAAAACTATTTTTTTTGTGTGTGTTTATAGACTCAATTTGGTTATTTTTGGCATTATCTCTGTTTAAAATGCGTATGTATTTTTTTTATATAATTAGTGCAGATCGGTCTCTTAATTATATTTTAGTAGTTACATTTTTGTAAATTATTTTTTAAGTTGCTTTATCTGTGGAATTATTTATAATCAGTCGAAGCGGATGAAAATTACTCGGCGATTTAACTGGGTTATCTCGGTGACACTTTAACACTGGTTTTCGCTTAACCCCAAACATAATTAATATTCGTTAACGATATGATTAGCTTTAATCGGTAGTAATTTGACTGAGATATGTATGTATGTAAGGAGGTATGGTATTAGCGCCAAGCCACGATTTAAATCCGTATTAGTATTTGTTGACAATTGTCGTACTTTACTCGTATTAACCTTTGTCCTTTTAAATTTTTGCAGAAGATAGATAGAACAGCGAATTTGCGTTGATATCTCCTTGGCACACCCCCCTCATCATGGTACATCCCACTGTTCAAACCAAATGTTAATTTGTGCAACTGTGAAATGATTTTGGTCTCTTTTTTTAAGATGAGTTCAGTAAATACGGGTTAAAATGTCATTTACGTTACATATGAGGGTGTGTAAATTAAGTAATGAGACTGGAAACGTAGTGCTGATCTAGCAACACTGTCGTTTATTTGTTGTTTGTGACTGTTTTCGTAAACCATTTTTTTCTGGTGCGTTTAAAAAATGAGTGACATTAATTTTGAGCAACGGTGTGCTATCAGGTTTTGCTTCAGATTTGGACACAGCGCAACGGGTACTTTTGCAAAACTTCAATACGCCTACGGAGACAGTTTTTTCAAGAGCCCAGGTTTTCGGTGGTTTAAAGCATTCTCAAAAGGAAGAGAGTCGATTGAAGATGAACCACGCAGCGGAAGGCCTTCATATTCAAGAACCGATAAAAATGTCGATAGCATACGGGATCTTGTGCGTTCAGATTATCGGTTGACGACAAGAATGATCGGAGACGAGTTAAATTTGAATCACACCACTGTTCATCAGATTTTGACTAACGAATTGGGGATAAGAAAAATCTGCGCAAAAATGGGTCCAAAATCCTTTCGCAGGAACAAAAGGACATCAGGAGGGAAATGTGTCTTTTGAGAAATGACTTTGGAATTGATTGAAAATGATCCCCATATTATGGAACGTATCATTACTGGTGATGAGACTTGAGTGTTTGAGTACGACCCGGAAATCAAGCGCCAAAACATGGATGGCACACTTCAAGCTCCCCAAGACCCAGAGAAGCAAGAATGAGCAAGTCGAAGATCAAATGCATGCTGATTTGCCTTTTTGATAGCCAGGGAATTGTCCACAAAAAGAGTGTGCCTCCAGGCCAAGCAGTAAATCAACACTTTTACGAAGAGGTTCTTGAAAAACTTCGAAAAAGTCATGCGTGTGAGACCAAACATCAAGAACTACTGGATGTTGCATCACGGCAATGCGCCTTGTCACACAACCATTTCAGTAAACGAGTTTTTAGCCAGTAAAAACATTCCTCTGGCTCCTCAGCCTCCTTATTGAATTCTTGTGACTTTTTTCTCCTATTGGGACCATAGAAAACATTCAAACGGCTGTAACCGACCAGCTGAAGGCTATTCCAGTATATGAGTTCCAGTACTGCTATGAGGAATGGAAGAACCGTCTTCAGCGCTGTGTGGTTTCTCCAGGAAGTTATTTTGAAGGAGACAATACTGAATTAAAATTCTATTCGAAGAATGAATAAAAAAAATCAGTGTCATTACTTAATTTACACACCTCGTATATAGGTCATAATTCTATAATTACGTCATGGAAAGACCGCGACATCCACCCAATCCCAGAGACACTATTTGAGGGGAATCTAGTGATATCGTTACAGTTTCACAAAGCAATGTTTCGTTAGCACTCGAGTACTTAGTCTTGACACATCATAATATTTAAATTGAAACGAAGTTGATGTATGTTATGCATATTTTAGTTGACGCGATCAAAATTGAAGTAAAAAAAAAATTGGGCGAAGCTTGTCGATATTATTATTCGCAATAGAGCGTTGTTTTGTTTTGGCAGTAGGCAGGCATAGTGACGCAGTTTATTTGACACAAAAAATCAAAGCGATAACCTCACGTTACCTAAAAACATTACGTTATAAATGGCGTGAATCCTTTGACTATCAATATAACAGCAAAATTCGATAAGATACAATTCGCTATATCAAATACATATGTACTCGTATCTCTTTCGATAAAAATCGACTATCTGGACTGCTATTGAAAATTGTTTTGGTGAATTAATAAACTTCAGGACAAAATGTCTAGATAACCTTAAATTTACCACAAATGCTACTTTTTCCTGAATCTAAGTTTTGGTTTAGTTGATTAATTTAAGTTAATATCTTGATAATGTTATTGTTTTCATTAATTATTATCAACATTATTATTATCAACATAGTTATTTTTTTTTATATCGGATATATTAAAAACATATCTCTTTTTCAAAAATTCGTATAACCTTGTTTGTTACATTAACATATTACACCCTAATTTGAACTATAACCGTTATTATTTCCTTAACGTTCTCGTTTTTGGTTCACTGCATTAAGATATTTTTTTTATAATATCAGTATAAATGACGAAATCAGCCTTTCTTCAGAAATTAACGAGAACGACATTGTCAAGTAGCAAACTTGCAATTAAAAAAAATCATTCAAATCCTACTACAGGTTTAGGAAAAAGTAGCTTAAAATTATTTTTTATTATCTAGTTATTTTGAAGAATTTGATAACTACGGATATGTACTTAACGGATTGTAATAAAATATTGGAAGTCTCGCAAGAAATTATCATCATAAACTGCTGCGATTTCCTCGGCAATAAAAGAAGTTTTTTATTCACTGATTTAGACAAATTAAAAGCGATTATTAGTAATCCGCGCGATATAAAATTCTGAAAAACATTCCGATTCCGAGTACGTTGAGGTCCCTGCCCGGGCGTGTCGCTACCATTGTCACCGGCTAGACCTTTTGATGAATGAAAATCTTGGCGACGTTGCGTCACCCCAGGCGTGGAAGCGTGTAAGGCTACACCTTCCAGGAAATCTCTTTCCAGCCTTGATAGTACTTTGCGGGACGCACGTCGTTCCGTTGACTCATCACATTTCTCACAGTTCCGCAGCTGAGATGCGTTCTTTTTATTTTTTCTAATTTGTTTAAACTCGACATTTTGCGGCAGATGAATGAGCGCGGAACGATATGGAATTATTACCGGTTACGGTGCGGCGATTCCCCATCTATGTACAGAGTGTTGCGGGACACGGGACAACGCAACGTTCGTATAGTGAACTTCTAAAGTGAATGTGAAGAGATAGATTTTTAATTCCTTTGATGGCTAACGCCGCCCAATGGCATGCAAATACATATCTTTTATAAATTCGAAAATTGTGAAATATTTTTTTTTCACAAAATTAATTAAAGCCGTCAATGCGTTATATGTATGTAGGTATTTCATTTTGCATATCTAGAAGACCGCTCTCATTTGATTGTTTCATAGCCAACTGTGTTTTTTTTCTTTCGATAAAATACAGATTGTGTTATTTTTTATTAACAAAATTGCTATACTGTCTAACGTTTGTAGTTTAAACAGGTACAGTTTTAACGGTGTAGTTTAAATATCGGATATGCGAAAAAAATGACAAGAAAGACATTTTCGTCACTTGCGTTTACCATTTCGTTTTCAGAAAAAAAAGAACATCGGGATGTACTAGAGAAATCGGAGAAATCGAAAAATGTGTTAGGTGAATTCGTTTCTCATATCTCTTATTTTGACCTCAACATTTGGGATCCAGAATGACGAAAAAATCACAAGTTTACTGCTTCAGATTGATTTCATTTACCTATTTATTTTTTCCCTTTTATCGCTCTATATCTGGTATTTCCTTAAATATGCGAAGAAAAGTAATAATGAAAATTTCATTACTTGATGCCGACGTCACAATTTGTCGTTTTCCGAAAAATCATCGAGTGTTTTACGAAATACGAAAAAAAAAATCGCGTCGAGAATTTTTCTATATCTCCCGATGTTCGTTTATTTTTCTGAAAACAGAAAATTGTACCAAAAGTCATGTAACGAAGCATGTGTTCTTGTACTTTTATTTGCACACTCAGTATTTAAGGAAATATCAGCTGTAGAACGATAAATCAAACGCGCTGTACAGTGTTTAACCATGACACTAAAATTAGTTTGGCAATAAACTCCAAACTAGGATTACTAGAGCGGAATTGAAATTAGATAATGATTAAAAAAATTTAAGTACCTACTTGTTTATTTCAATTAAAACTCGCTTATTTCAAATCATTGAACTCGGAAAATTATAAGAGTTTCAAGTAATAAATACAATAATACTTAAACAGGGTGTTCCATTTAAAATTTCAAAGTTGGAGGCACTTCCGATGGAACCAGAAACGATAAAATTTAAAACATATCAAAATATTGCAAAATTGGGGGTTCCGTATGTACATTGTCCTCTTCAAATTTCAATTTTCTACTCCAAAAATTGTGGCAGTGTATTGTCGTGTGATTCCGTTGACACTTGGTATGTTGTAATATCCATAATGCAATATTTTAACTAAAATTGTATCTTCAGATATTAGGCATGAATTTTGTGCAGAAAAAATACAATCGTTTATAAAAAAAATGATTTCCTTTAATAATTCGTTGATTATCAGTTTCTGAGCGTTCAGATTATCTGTTCGTCCTATTTAAAGAAATGTGTCCATAATTAATTTATTGTTTTAGGCTGATAAATAATTAGTAATCTGCTAAACGCTAATACCGTATTAAACAAGTTGAATTGAATGAAAAATAAAATAAAAAAAAGTGGAATTGTAACTCACCATTATTAAAAAAAGAAACACGTAAAACTCTACCTTAATCTACCTATCTTCCCAAACAAAACCACTATCTCACACTTTTTTTTTCGTTAAACATAAAACTAAGCTTTCACCCTGTACACCTCGGATACCTATACTCAATTCACCTAGGCACGTATCGCTCCCGTCTGCTGGCCATCCTAGAGTCGCTCTTGTATTTATATGCTCCCTAATTCAAAAACGCTCGAAAACTACAATCTCAGCGCAAAAAAAGACGCCGAGCCAGAGGAATCCAGCATCGCCGGACGCGACCGGACATACCTATCCAGACGCAGACAGCTCCGGTTAGGGCCCTTGATGAACAATTAGCCTATTACAGAGTGTATAATTGCGGTGCATGGGCAGCGGTGATTTATAGGTAAGATGGTATCGGGATTGACGGGGTCGCCGATCTACTTTACACCAGTTTCTATTTAGCGACTCAGCCAGAAGACTTACTCGAGACGGAGCACAGTGGGTTAGAATCGGAAAATCCTGGCCAAAAATCGAGAAAGGTAGAAAATTTGTCAAACTATATCGAATTTAATGTTTTTTGGGTCGCTGATTTCAAATTTGTACTTTATATTTCAAAAAATAACAAAATGGCGACCCGAAAAAGCTTTTTGCGATAAAAGCAACTTTTAAAAATCCAAATTAGAGTATTCATATTTTCTGTAAATAATATTTCAATTTAATACTCTCCTCGAAAGGGAAACAAAATGGCGGACTGGCAGCAACCCCATGTAACCATTTTTTTCGCGATAAAAGGTACTTATTATGATCAAAATTAGAGCATTGATATTTTCTGATTATATAATTTCAACTAAATCTTACCGAAAAAAATAGGTGGAGAACCGGAAGTAAAATTTTCTTAAAAATCTACATATTTTGATTCGAATAAGATTATTTATATTTTTCATTAATAAGATTTTAATCTAACTCCCTGAAGAAATGGAGGGCCAAAGTAAGAACTTTTTTGAAACCTACAATTGCACGCAACGTGTCTTCAGTTAAATTACATTAGGTTATTAAAATTATTTTGTGGTAAAAATTGATCGCAGAGAACCTCTGTTAAGTTGGATTAGGTTAACTAGTATAAAATAAAAAATATATATTTCACGGAACATTGAGATACCCTATATTTCTCCTTCCACTGGTCAATACATTTCCCCCATTGGTTGGGACTTACTATTGTATCGGGGATGAACACCTGCTTTGACGCAGGTACAGTTAAAATTGCCTCGAGAACGCTCTATTGGACGCGCCTTTCTATTTTTGCATATTTTACTGAAATAAGCAGTTTCAAGCAGCCAATTTTTATGAATTTCTTATTCCACTAATATTTCCCACATGTTAAATTGTGAATTAGTGTTAGAACTCTGTAGATACAAACTATTTTCCTACTTTTCTTTCGCTACCTTAACATGCGCGTTTGTATTATAAGCGAAGAGTTAACATTTATTTTCCATAGTAAGAAATACAAAATTTTGAATTTCAATGCATAGATAATATTTTACATATCTTCAAGAGCAGCCTCCATTTTTTTAAGTCGGAAATACACCTTGTGGTAACAAAAATTCACAACACACGAACGTTGAATATTTCGGGACCGATTCTCGTACCCTTACGCACTCGAAGGTGGCCAACTTCCGACTGAAGTAGAACGGCAGGTATAAAACCTAGGTAGCTGTTTCAATATTACACGCAGGAAACCCTGCTTCACAAAGCTATATGAATTAAAACAGAATATAACGAACTTGGTTTTTCGATTTTTGGCCAGGATTTTCCGATTCTAACCCACTGTGCGGAGTGTCAAGTCAAACTGTGAATGTATTCTGGTAGATTTGTGATGCAGAACATCAGCTAAGCTGTTATGGAGTGTCCGCTCTATTTAATACAAGGTGTCCCATTAATATTGGGATACAGCAAAACTGCAAATTTTTTGGGTAAAATACTGCTATTTAACTTGCAACTAAGCCCGAAGTAACCAAGGTAATCCAAAAGTTAATAGTAACCACGTGGTGTTAAACCCCCTTTAAAAATAGCTACGACGCTGACAAACCACAAGGAAGTTTGACAGAGATCGTTTAATTGCACCGTTTATAACTCAACGCCTATTATGAAAAAAAGTGCATCTAATAATCACAATTTAAATATGTATAGTTTTGAACTTAAACTTTTAGTAGACGCAAAAAAAAAAAAACATTAAAGCAAACCCATTTTCTGCCGCAGTGTAACTAAATGAGGGGCAAGTGGAGCAAAATGCATAATTCCAACTGGTGGAATGCAATTAGCATCACATTTATTTTACTTACAAGTGTACTAAAAACTAAATTGTACTAAAAACACAAAACTATATTTATCATAAGCGTAAAATATAAAATAGCCAGAATATCTTTTGCACAGTTGTTTCCGCATCTCGTTATATTTAGACAATGCGTTAGTTTATCCTATTTGTATGCCGTAACGAACGTTTAAAAAACAGGCGAGAAGCCTGCATCACAGGGAATACTCGTACACCGTTATTCATAACGTCCCGTCGTTATACCTTAGTTTGCCACATTGTTTTTATAGGGTTTGCGCTGTGTAATTCGGGCTTTCCTTGCGTGTCCTTGTTATGTCTACTTTAAGTTTACGGTCTACTTTATATTTCACTGTAGACTTCAGACATAGATATTTCGAAAACAGTTAATTGGAGCGACTTTTCAATCGCGAGATATATCTTGTTTGCGAAAAAAATCATGAGAAATTTTTAAATACAATTATTATAATTTTGACACTGTATCTTGGTTACTATTAACTTTTGGACTTTGGTAAGTTCAGTTAAATTGCAATATTTTTATTACCTAAAATATCTAGTTTTACTGTATTCTATTATTAATGGGACACCCTGTGTATTGAAGGTCACTTTTGTTTGACACTGGGGAAAATTGCCAATTTTTGGTAGAAATAGTTGCAAATTCTTCGACAAAGATTACGTTTACAGATTCGTATAATGGAGAAGGTAGAAATCCAATGTTACCCTTTCAGTCCCAGTACCCCTTTCAGTCAGTGTAGCCCTATGGGTTATACATTCCAGTAACATTTTAAAGAATGGGAAGAACTGTGTTTAACAACTACTGTTTTTAAAACTGTAGTTAGATTTATTATGGCAGTTTACAGTCAGATTTTTCAGTTGTTTTGGTTGTGTAACATGTAACAGATGTCACTGTATTCAAGTTTTAATCTTACTAAAGAAACCTAGTGGAATAAAAACAGTCCATTTGAGGAACCCTCTCAGCTTTTACTCCTTAACCCTTTTTTATCCCAAAAAAAGTCGCATTGAAACGGTTAAGTAACTGGCTTTGGACTTCTAAATGACCAAGGTAACCCTGAGACTATGGTGTTGGAGCTCCGTCAACTGTTTTCTCAGAAGTTGAAGTCTCCTCCGACATTTAGGCATTAAACTGTAATGATTATGCGAGCTTCAAGGCATTAAACTATAATGATGATATCCATTCGCTTATATTGTTCACTACTTCAAATATTGTACGAGGTGTGGCTATTAAATAACGGAAGTGATGCTTTTATCAGCGCGCTGCGAGCGTGTCGCGACAAGTTTGAACAGAACTGTGCCTGGTGATGATTTTCCCTCCCTGAGCTCGCTGGACAAGCCAGTGGGTCGCTCAGTTTGATTGTAGCAGTCGTTTGAATTAGTCTACGCACCAGTGACGCCTCGAAAAAATGTTAAGTGTTCAGATGGAGCAACGGGTTAATCTCAAGTTTCTTGTTAAACTGGGGACAACTTTTACAGAATCTTATGCAATGTTAAAAGAACTGTATGGGAATGAATGTTTTTCCCGCACACAAGTTTTTGAATGGTTTAAACTGTTTAAAGAGGGACGTGAAACGACCGAAGACAATCCGCGCCACGGACGGCCCTGAACGTCAAAAACGGACGAAAACATTGAAACAATTGGTAAATTAATCCACGAAGATCGTCGTCTAAGTATCCGAGGGCATGCTGAAATAACAGGAATCGACAAAAAATGTGTTCGCCAGATTTTACATGAATCGTTCAACATGCGCAAAGTTTGCGGAAAAATGGTGTCAAAACTTCTCACTCCCGAGCAAAAGGAATCAAGAACATTGGCCCTGACATTCGAAACAATATTGACACTGATCCAGGCTTGTTAGACACGGTGACAATGAAGGGGGCACGTTTCGAAAGTGTGGAAGCGGTTAAAACAAAAGCGACGGAGGTTCTGAACCAGATGACAGAAGCGGACTTCCAGCACTGCTTTCAACAATGGAAAAGTCGTATGGAGCGGTGTAGAGATCGCCAAGAGGAGTACATTGAAGGCGAAAAAGTTGCTACTGTAACGGGTAACGAATAAAATGTGTTATGACAGCAGTTCGGTTTTTAATAGCCACACCTCGTATACTCCAATGTTAATATCCCCGAAAGGATACTAATCGCAAACGTTGCAAATATTTTGGATTGAAAACATTAGTGAATCACAATTTGTTTTTTTTTACCGTTCACGTGCTGGAGTTCCTTAAAATACGCGTTTTTGTTATTTTTTTTTTGCGGATGTTATCGCCAGAGTAGTGTAATACCACGTGCCAAGTCGTTTAATGTGTTATTTAAATAAGAGATAATAATTGTTGAAAAGGCAAGCAAGAAATAGTATACGTATATTATATTTGCTGTGTAAATATAAAATAAGAAAGTCGGTTTTACAATACGACGATCGGTTTTACCATGTATGTACATGTACATATATGCATATATGATTATATACAGGATAAGACAGTGTACATCTGTATAGGACAAAGCGTTTCTGCGCATATGCTCCTCGGACCATCTGATTGACCCATTCCACACCACCTTCCTTTCCACATAGAATTTTTTTAGCTGGTAATGTAACCCGGTATATTGTATCATTTTTTATCATTTACACGCACATGTATCAAAATTATATTTTAAGGGGTGCAAGAGTTATAGTGTGTACCCAAAACAGATCGATCTAGCATAGGATTTCTCTTAAACTTGAATATGTGTACGTCGTTTTTTTATACGTCGAATATGTATTTTTGTGTCTTATTATCTATCATATTTTACAGAATTCCTCAAAAAATTTTCAAGATCAGTGATATCAAATAAGTTATTCTAATTCTTCTATCAAAGAAGAATGCCCCTAGAAAATTGTACTACTGTAAACATATAATAAATTGACAGATAAGGTGGCACTCATTTGGTCACATCCACCTTATAATTACCAATTAGTAGAGTATCAGATTCTTGTTTATCGTGAACGATCGATCGGCTTCGGGTGGGATCATAGGCGACTGTTTCTACCTGTTGCGCCCGCAGGTAGTTGTAGCCGTTCCGCTCAAATATATGTACGTATTCGCCGGTGAAATATTTTACAGTACATTTAATTTTAAAGGAACCTTTTAACGGCGGAACTGGTCGATATATCGACCGGCAGTCATGTTGGGGACTCCACATGAGAAATTCATTAAACATATCCGTAAAATTCGCGTCTGATAAGAGGTCGATTTTCCGGCAGTTAAAAGGTTAATAAAGTAATCAAAACTAACGTAATCGATATCTTTATTGGTTCCATAAATGGGTTAAAATTTGTACCATGGAAAAAGTAATGATACATACTGGCAGCTACCACTGTAATTGTACTTTCAAATGGTACCACAATACCAATATTATTCTATTTAAAAAAAATTAAATTTCTGAGGTTTTCATATATGCAGGGAATTTCACTTGAAAGTTGTAAGTTGGTAGCACTTCCGGTGACACCTGAAGCTGTACAAATGCCGTTTATAAATGTCGTCAAAAGTTAACAATATTTATGAATTTAAGACGCTGAAATTTGAAAACTTTGTCTTAATAAATGAAGAAAAAAGGAGGGTATATCATGATCATGGTTAACTATTTTAATCGTTCTATTGTTATCGGTAGACTTACACGTCCCAAAAGATTTTTTGGGGGAAAATAAATCTTACAATTTTAAACTAGCGCAATTATTGTGTTAATATCTTACAATAATATCTTACATCGTAATTCAATTTAAATTCGTGTTTAACGTTTTTTAAATGATCAGAAGGAAAAAATATACTTCAAAGAATATTTTGAGTAGAAATATAGGTATACGCCCTTAATCAAAATAACTTGCTTAACAATTAGCACTCACCATTATCTCCACAAAAAAAAAAAACAAACACGCGAAACAAATTATTCAACCGTTGTCTTGCGCCCGCGCAGAAGCCGCTATCTGATTATCCTCGCGCACTTTTTCTCCAAAAAAACTATTTTTCCCTTGAACATAGAGCCGTTCGCCGTGCGAACGAAAATCGTGCTGGTATTACGTCAGCTGTGCCGATAACTCGGTGTCCCACTCTCGCGTCGCTTTGCGGGCTGTCATAGGAGCCACTCTTGTATTTATACCGTACATCCTAGCTAATTATTCTTGGCCGTCGCTGCCGTCGGCACGTCGGCGATTCTTAATATTCGAAGTTTGGTCGAGGGGGCAGTATCGGGCGACGCGCGTGGCTGCTTCTCTGGAAAAACTCGCCGTTTATTATTGTACACGGCTTTCGTTCCTCGAGAGAGTAATTTCCGACTTCCTAGAATATATTAAAGCCGGATTTTTTACAGAGTCGGACGTGTATCTCGTATTTTCGCGATTCCTTATGCGATTCCCTAATCGCATGACTATTGCTTAGATGGGTTTGAAATGTTCTGACACGTCGGGATTTTTGAGTACAGGAGAACTCGAGAATTCTTGATCAGATATCTTGAATAGACAGGGTGTCCGGAGAACGGGTGTAGGTACAACGTAATAGCAGCAGATTCCTTGACCCAAAAGAAGACGATGCAGACCAACCCTCAACATTTTATCACCCTTAACACGATCAACAAAATATCACGCGATGAATTCACTAAAAATCTTCGATATTTTGAAAATATGTATATCCTTTAAAGGGGCTTTCTGCATAGTGAAAAAGGGTTACATGTACTATCAATAAATATTTCGAAATCAATACAAAAAGGCCTCTAAAGTTAATGTTTCCAAGTGACATTACAGAAGTGGTCTCTTGAGAAATTGGTTTTATCTTTTCTTCTGTTTACGCTATTGACTTGACTTTCTTGTTCTTTCGCGGATTAAAAATTAAAAGGCTTATGGAATATGAAAAGTATAAGATTGTTCAGTCCCGAGAAAAAAAAGACTTTAGAAGGTACAATTTTTTGCCAACATTTTATCCTGTTGTTAAAATGTTTCTGTTTATTTTTATTTTAATGAAATTTGATCAAAATAATCAAAAAATGATTGGGAATGATGTGCCAAAACAATGATTAATGTATGCAACTATCACAAACGCCCTTTATTGAATACCTAAAGTCATGAAAAAATTGCTTTTTTCGTGCATTGAATTAAAAAAAAAAACAAACCGATAGCTTGTACCGTTTCGGAGAAAAAAGGAAGTTTGGATAGGACTCCTGTCGAGTATGGTCTCTTCCTAACAGACAATCCAAAATAAAAAAAATAGAATACCTTACTTCGTTTTGTATTCTCTTTTCTGTTACGACACTGTTATACTTTCTTAGAAAAGAGTAAACCTCTATTACGCGATTTTAAGTTCGCATGTCTTTTTTGTTGGGTTTTTATTTGATTATCTTATCAAACTGTTCAACAAATAAAAGGAGCCGCACCAAAAGACATGTGTGTAGGTACTTCCCCATTTTTTTATCTCCATATGATTCCTCTGTCGTATCAGCTTACCCGCAATATTTTTATATATACTATTTAATTTTGTCTTATGTAGTCGAGATGTTTTGTCTGATGCTACTAATTCATAAGGCATTGTTATCTAGGAAGAATCGCCCTCTAAGGTTCATAAATGGGACTAGACGTATTCCAGTGTGTCCAACAAAGACTCCTTCGACCACCGTGGTCTTTCCCGAACGCACGCTAACAGTAAATCCGTTAAAAATTCATAAAGCGAGAACGATTCCCTGTTCATTGTTATTCACCATCAAATACATTAGATCCGGATTCCGATTTTATTAAATCTCATCAATTTAATTCTATCTCAACTCCACACGTTCGTTCGCCATCAGATACATCACATTGATGAGATGTAATAAGATCGAAATCCGAATCTCTGATTTCTTAAGGTGAACGACAATGAACAGAAATCACTACAGCTTCACTAATTCGTATTAAAAAAGATGCCCACTAAATAAAAAATTAAAATATATAGTTAATTAACTACTAACTTATTTAGATATGTTAATTTTTTCATTAAACAATCTGATTATCACTTTATAAAAATATTATGCGTATTAGTCGTAATAAAATAAACTATAGTTAATCGATTTGAACTGTGTACACAATTTTTTTTATAGCTTAGAAAATGATTAAAAAAATTTTTAAGCGTATTTTAGAAAATTTGGTATTTTTTAAAAAAGCGTATTTTGGAATTCAGATTTAATGAGCTCCTGATGATGCCATAGTTAGTCCGTAATTAATTAAAACTTTCTTCATGTACCCAAATTGAGAAAAAACTGCGGCCCTGAATTTGATCCTTGTACACATTAAAAAAAAAAACACGTTTTCCACGAAACACCAAACTACTTTACTTTTCTCGACGCGCGTTTCGCCAACTAAGTTGGCATCTTCACGAGGAGATTAAAACTAAATTCTAACCTACATACTTGCACTATTTATACTTCATTTGTCGCCACGGTTTACTGAACAGTGGACTGGTGGGTATCACACCATATCGCATTGTCCTTATTCATACTACTGCTACATTATTTCAAAATCTCTGTCCAATTCATCAAAATCTCTGTGCAGTCTGTGCAATTCATAACTTTCAAAAGCATCCAAGTGTCTACTGTTTGTTACATTTCTAATTAATTTTAAATTATTAGTTGTCAAAATCATGTTGGGCAACACAAGATTTTTCCGTTCTGCCATACTTCAAATGAGCCATGTGTTCTTTAAATCTAGTCAAAATTGATCTTTTTTGTTTGCCCAATACACTTTTGATCACAGTCTTTATAACTTATTTCGTATATTCCTGCCTTTTCGTTATTGTTGATTTTGTCTTTTGGGGTTGCCTAAAAGCGTCTGTAGTTTATTTTTAGAATTATAAACCAAATTGATATTAATATTTTTTAAAAACTTTATCTAGTCCGTGGGTGAATTTAGGTTCATATGGTAACAAAACAAATTTCGAATTGTCAGTATCTCTACGAAAAGTGGTGGAATTGCACTGACTTCCTTATCAACGTATCTATTAAATGGACTGGGTAACCGTTATTCTTAGCTATATCCTTAATTGCATTTTTCTCATGTTCAAACATGTCTTAGTGTTTACCGAGGGGGAAACTTAACAAACGATGAATTAGAAAATTAAAACTTGCCATTTTATGTTTAAAAGGGTGGTGTAAATCTTTGGGAATATATCTAAGAGTCGCGGTTTTATTCATATATATATATATATCAAATTCTAACTTATTTTTCACTATTTCCTATAACTAATACATCTAAAAATGGTAGCTGTTCATTGTATTCCATTTCATATGTAAATTTTATGGTAAGGAAATGGTTATTTAATTTAGCCACAAAATTATCTAAACTAATTTGTATCAAATACCGCGATATCTTCGCGGTATTTGATACAAAATCGTCCATGTACCTGAACCAGACTCTAGAGAAATACTCGAATTTATCATTTGCTTCTGTCTTAAATTCACTCATAAAAAGATTTGAAATGAAAAGGGTTACCCATTGCCGTTCCCTCATGTTGTTGAAAGTATTTATGATTATACTGAAAACAATTTTGATTCATACAAATATTAGTAAGTCGAATGTATTCCTTAATAATTTTATCGTCTAAACAGTTTAATTCGAGTAATTCCCTGAGATAGTCCAAAGTTTGCGGGATAGACACTTGGAAACAATGCGCATACATCAAACAAAATCAAAATTTCACCTTCTTGCTCACTCCAGTACACATTCAAGTAATTATATGTAAAAATAAACGTTTGATATGAATTCCAGCGCCTTGTATTAATTGTCATTTAGTTTGTCATTTAAAATAGGAAATAGGTACATATTTTTTAGTGATTTATTTTCCACAACTGGAAGCAAGTTACGTTGTATCGAGGCAGATGTCAACGACAACATTTTCCATAAGAAAAGTTGTTTTGTAACTCTCAATACGCTACATTTTCCTACATTTCTTGTAATACCTACTTTACTGCGTGGGCGGAATAAACATTTCGTTAATGGAGTTTTCGTATTTGGCTATTTATATCCTTCAATTGTATTAATACTTATACAATTCCAGGTTCTCTCCTCGACTTGAAGTATATCAGCTTCTTTAGATTGAGTTTTAAGTTAGATTTGTGTTTTTTAAATATCAAGACACCGTGTGTGCAAAATATCAATCTACATTTGATTAAATTTATGTACAGGGTGATTCCTTTAGAAAGAACTTGAAAGAACTAGATGACGAGAAGAGAGAGGTAGATTACTATCGAGTAATAGAGAAATTAAAAGCCTTCAGTTAATAAAAACATCACAATTCAGTTTGGTCCTGGTCCCACTTATTTCGTATAATCGGGAGTCTACTGCATAGATAAACCCATATAGAAATACACTCGTACTATATTATGTAGTTGTATTTGGTATGTCCACTTGGGGGTGCCCATTTAAAAAAAAATGGGGTCATTAAAATGGGGTAAAATGAATCCCATTTCACTTTTTTTCCCATATTCCGTTCCCATCTCAAATATAAACTGAAATAAAAACTGAAACAAAGGGGGGGGCTTTTGAGGGAATATCCTGTACATTAAATTGAATTTATATGTCTATAATTGATTAGAAAAAATATAGGTGCATATACAAGTTAATTTTAATTCTATTTTTGATATTTCAGTTTTAGGAAGACTTTTAAATCTTTGTTGTAATTGAACACAATTAAACTATTTTAGTCTCGACAAAGTTAAGTAGAGGTTATTATGTGCAGAATACATCGACGTGTGTAGTTTTAAATTAGCTTATTTTATTGCATTGGTACATATGATAATTTATGTAAATAAAAACTAATTTGGTTGCCCAATGAAACTGACCCCTTTGCGGTTGCTTTGCTTATCGGTACAGCTAACAGATTTACTGTTCAATACTAACTTATTTGTTTTAGTTCCTATGTGGTCCCAAAAAAATGCTAATTACAAAAAGTCCCATATATTTTTTTAGATAAAATTATAATGTTTGATTTTTTTACTCCATCCACAGCACGGTAGATTAAAAAAAAACAGAAAGCTTAAAAAGAAAACAATAAAAACTGATGATTTTGATGCCTGCTTACTCAGAATGACTCTAAAAATATAAAATATACAGGCTGTCCCATTTGAAAATCCCAAGGTCTTATTTATTTCTCAGTTCTAGTTGGTTATGGAAAAAAGTGAAAACTGTTACAAAACAATTTAAAAACTTAATAACTCAGTTATTGAGCAGGTTTAACTTTCCGTTTAATTTTCCGGACTTTGCTAAATAGATGATGGTTTGTAATTTATCTTTTGATGGAAAATTATGATTTATTCGTAAAAAATAGGTTTGCAAAATGATAATTGTTTTTCTGCTCTCAATGTTCACCATATCTTATAGTAAATATTTTTCCATCTTGATCATATTTGAGAGCTCTTGCATTTTTCATATGACTGATTTTTTTTTTTTTTTTTTTTTAGAATTCGAATTAAAGAAAATTTCCTCGACTAGGTCTGAATACTCATTTGTGTAATGTCGTATACTATTTTGTTTTTGACGAGGGGCCAAATATATTACACTTTTTCTGTCTTGTAATTAATACAATTACAATTTTTCTGTCTTGTAAGATTCAAAAAATGTAAAAAAATGTTTTTTGTTTCGTTTTTTCTTTTCCATGAATATTCGATGTGTTTATCATTTATAACTTACAGAAACCTTTATTGACAGCCAACGAAATTAGTCAGGTTAATATGCCAAATTTGGTTGGCATATTCACAAAAAAATGAGCAATGGATATTCGATAATTCCGATCGCGAGGATTTTTTTTCACTTAATCTATTCTCCCGTGGTCTACATGAATGATTCCTTTCAAATTTTTCAAGGTGATTTGAGTTCTGACAGACGCTTTTTTCTTGTCTTCATAAATATTAATAACTACACATCTATAACACCCGTACTCGGTGTTAGATACCTAAGTTTTTTTTATATATATATTTTTTTTTAGGGCTGATCTATTCTGTAGCCTACAAGTTAATCAGTATATTCGCGGACAGCTGTAAATTTTATTGCTATGATATTTAATTGGTATCTACTTACTTTTTTTTACAGCAGTTGTAATGTGCCAGTGGTGTATCAAGGCAAGTTTACGATACCATGAAGGGGCACTTTTTTCACAAATTTTATTTATATGGCCAGGTATGGTATATTAGTAAGTTTACATTATTTTCCAGTTTTTTATCGCTTCCAGCAATATTTAACCAATGAATTGATATTTACTTGTTTATTTTTTAAAATACTCACAAGAATCAGTATCCATCAAAGTTATATTCATATGAATCTGACCATTTTTAAATATTTAAAAACACATTTCCCAAAACAAATTTTTCGAACATTTCTTCGCGTATGAAAAATTGTAGCAAACCGACTAAGGTTAGAACCAACTGATGTTTTGTGCGACTTGATGATATCACCAGATAATTCCCCCAGAATAATCCTCTGGAATTGGGATTCTGTGGCGATCTTCCCGTGACGTAATCAGATACTTGTGACGTATGGCAAGAGTACGGACGCTGTCTGTGACATGGCTTCAGCACGTACACATTTACTGAAATTATCTGGCAAAGCATTGTGCAAAACAACGATTTGGTTCTAACCCTAATGTACATACTGATAGCAGAGATCAGACGAGATGAGACACTCAGATGTCAGATAGAGAACCTACTTTCTAGATCAGTAGATCAAACGTAGTTTAGAAGCGGTGTTGTCAAACGTAATTCATATACCTACAAGCCTAGAAAATACTAGTTGCTATAAAGAAGTATTTTTTAAACAGTTTATAAATACCATAGTTATTTAAGTTTAATATACATATATAGTTTATTATAATCGTTTTTCAATAAGAAAGGCTCTTACTAATATGAATTGGTTACATATCACACTCCGGCAACACTTAGAGAACTCCAATTTGAAGGTACGAGGTCATTGAAAGCCCCACCCTAAGATCAAAGGGATTTCGTCAGGTGTCACTTCTCTACATAATTTCGTATTTCGCAAAAAACGCCTTCATAGGCAAAGCAGAATGGGCCGGGGCATTGTCTTGGTGAATTTTCCATGATTTGGTCTTCCACAAATCGGGTCTTCGTCTTCTCACGCGCTCATGAAGGACCATCAGAACCTCGATGTAATAATGTTGATTGACCGTCTGACCCTCAGGGACCCAGTGAACGTAAACAATGCCTCGAATGTCAAAAAAGGCGATCATTATCGCTTTGAATTTGGATTTGTCCATGCTGGCTTTTTTTGCCTTGGCTTGGCGAGTTCGGACTATTCCAATACATGGATTGGCGCTTTGTTTCGGGGTCGTAAGTAAAAAACTACGATTCATCACAAGTAATCACCGTGTCTAACAAGCCTGGATCAGGGTCAATGTTGTTTAGATGTCAGCGCAAATGTTCATTCTTGATTACTTTTGCTCGGGAGTGAGGAGTTTTGGCACCATTTTTGCGCAAACTTTGCGCATGTTGAACGATTCATGCAAAATCTGGCGAACACATTCTTTGTCGATTCCTGTTATTTCAGCAAGCCCTCGGATGCTTAGACGACGATCTTCGCGGAATAATTTACCAATTTTTTTCAATGTTTTCGTCCGTTTTTTATGTTGAGGGCCGTCCGGGGCACGGATCGTCTTCGGTCGTTTCACGTCTTTCTTTAAACCGTTTCTGTTATTTAATAGCCACACCTCGTATATTGTTTATTAATTACTGAACGTTATACGTTCACTATTTTTTAATTCTTGTTACAATGTAAGTTAAGAAGACTGTAATTAAAATTGATGGCTGAAGTAGATTAAATTCAAATGTATTTTACGTTTCGAGTTTCTCTATTTTTCATATTTTGAAACGCATCGTCGGCAGGTATTCGCACCGACAATTGGATGCAAATTACCCCGACTGACCCCCCTATATTTTATGTACTGACAGGTGGAGAATTGAACAACTATATCTTTTTGATTTACAACCGACGCTCTTAACTTGTTAATGTATTTCCTCATAATAAATTATAAAGGTGCATTAATTTTTTTTACCAGACAAGACCGCCTTACTTCTTTTCAGAGTTTAACAGGGGAGATAGCCTCGAAAATGGCGGGAAAACGTTAGAAAAGTCTTGTATTATTTCTAAGTTTAAAATAGCATCTATAAATAGTAACAGTAGTCCATATTGCGTGTTCTTTGTTTTTATTATGGTGTATATTTACGATTAAGTTAATACATTCAGTTGCTGAATTATTTTTTAAGTGTTTAATTCATTAATTATTCTAGTGTTTTAACTCCTACGTACAACAAAAAATGGTAGGTTAAAACTTGAACCTACCAACTCAGTGGTTATGCATTTTATTTAAAAAAATATAGATTATTATCCAACTTTATCGAATTATTTAATTCAATCGTTCTGCATTAACTGTTACGTAAAACTCTAATAACCACCGCGTATATTCAAACTGAAACGTGTCGATTCAATGGTTATCCATTTCATCATAACATAGTATAAAACAAAGTCCTTCCCCTTCTGTCCCTATCTTCTTTCTACTACCTATGTACTTAGATTTTAAAACTAATTTTTTTTTAAATAATAAGATTAAAGAATTAATATAATTTTAGAGAAATTTATTTTAATGCGAGTCGTTTACAAATAATTTGAGAAGACATAAAATACATTGAGTTCATTAATTCAATCGTAATGTACTAACTTACACTACAGCTCAAATAAAGAGCTCTCGTATGTTTAAACTTGAACCTACCAACCGATCATAATCTTTTTAACATAAACTAGGCTGAATTAATTAATTCAATCATAATGTGTTAACTTTGTTTAACGCGTTTTAATGTTTCAATTTTGTTTGAACTTATACCAGGGAAATTAATAGGTATCCCTCATCCAAATAACACCGCTACACAAAAAAAAGTCTGAAATGTACACGCGATATATGGTTTTAGAAGTATCTTTTCCGCTGAACACGATTCCGGTGTCAGAATTGCTCTATTACAAAAGCTGTCATCTTCAGAAAAATGAAGACTTTGTTTACGAGCCTCATTGCGTGTGATACATGGTTTCCAGTATTTTTTCAGAACACGGATCCGGTATCAGAATCGCACTATCTATATTCAGTCTTCACAAGCCTGAAGAACACCGTCACACTCAAGGAAAAATTTTTCAAATTATTACAGATACTCATAAAAGTATTCGGCCACCCTAGAAATTGCTAATAAATTGACATACAAGAAATAGTTATCACTGACTGGCAAACAAGAGAAATTAACACAATTATATATGAACATTATGCTTTAGTATACCACATAAAAAAATAGTCAAAACAGACAATTTAAAAACTGCCGACAAAACACGATAATGTCCAATTTATATGACACAAAAGTATTCGGCCACCAAAAGAAAAATAAAATATGAAAGGTACAAACAATTTAAAATGGCACATCTAATATTTTGTTGGGTATCGTTTAGAATTCAGAATATATTTCAGCATATTTGGCATTGAATGCACCAGTTTACGGGTCACTTCCGGGGTCACATTACTTCATTCTGTTGAGAGATGATTTTTTAACTCTTCTTTATTGGTAATTCGTTTATTTTGCAGAGATCGTTTTAGATAAGTGCTCGATAGGGTTACTATTGGGCGATTGCGGCGGTGTTTTCAATTATCGGTATATGGTATAGCAGCCATTCCCGCGTTTTACGGGCACAGTGCTTGGTGTCATTATCTTGTTGAAAGATGCAATGATCGCCAAATCCCAATTTTTCGGCGTTGGCCTGTAAATGATGCTTCAATATATTAATATAACAATATTGGTTCAATATTCCTTCAATGAAATGAAGGTTTCCCACTCCCGCAGCCGCCATACAGCCCCACACCGTCGTGTTTTACGGTAGGTTTTAAGTTTTCCTTATTTAACGATGTACCAGGTTTTCTCCATACAATTTGTCGTCTGGACGAATCAAATATCTCAAATTAAATTCGTCGCTAAAGATAACCTTATCCCAGAAAGTTTCAGGCTCATTCACATACTGGTCAGCAAACGTGTCTTTTTTGTCCGTTGACCTTACTAATCCAGGGTTTCCTTCAGGCAACTCGGCCGTGGTAGCGCTTTTTTCTTAAGGTTCGACGCACTGTCTCAGTACTAATATTCTTTTCCAGTACTCTCGAGAATCTCAGCACATATTGTTCTGTATTGTTCTCTGGCACTAGTAGTTGGATTTTCCTTTTGTTAGAGAATTTGCCTTTCATCTCTTTGAGTTAATATTTTGGGTAACCGTGATCGTACTGTATTTACTACCGTTTTATCGATTTCATATTTTTTTTATTATACTCTGTACAGTACTTCGTGGTATGCATGTGTGTCTGCTAATTTTACGCTGTGCAATATCTTTTTTGCTAAGGAGATAAGATGCTGTCTCTCTGGTACGGTGATTTCGCGTACTTTTGGCATTTTATTTGCGTGACAAGGGTACACTGTCTAATAGAGGCACGCAGTCTATACCAGTTAATATGTAACCTTTCACATACTAATACTATGGCCAAGAACCCTACTATCTCTACTTGCATTACCTACTACAGCTTTTCATAATTAACTGGCCGAATACTTTTTGTGTGTCCATTTACATATGTCAAACGCGTTGGTCGGGTAATCCCAGCGAATGTTTTATTCTGCGTCTACGTTGTAATTATCCTTTAATCAAGGAGTAATGGAGGAACGTATTTACGCATATTAGGCAGTCTCACTTAATTGTGAATTTGTGTTTTGTACATTCGTTCTTACAAATAGAAGGGTGGCCGAATACTTTTGTGAGTATCTGTATGGCTTCCGAAGTATTTTTTCTGGCTGAACACGAATCTCATCAGAGATCTCGTCAGAATGCCTCCATCACCTTTCAACTTCACAACTATAAAAAATTCCTTAATGAGAAAATTCCTTTATGTGTGTTATATAGTTTCTGAAGTATTTTTGTCCACTAAACACAGGTCCGGTATCAGAATTGCACCATCTATCTTCAGTCGTCAGCAAACTGCTGAACTTTAATTTTTTCTGAGGATTCTTCAGCATTTTGCTGAATATTGAAGGGCGATGGAGCATTTCTGACACCGGATTCGTGTCCAACGGGAAAAATACTATATCATAAGTATATCGTATGTACATTTCAGACAATTTTTTGTTTTTGTGTGTGTGTAATTTGAGAGATCATAAAATTGACTGAATAAATGAATTCAATGATTCAAGTACGCTGTACGATTTTATTTTATGTCGCACCATCGACGTTTTATACAAGAAACGTTTTTTTTGCATTTTTGTGCATTGTTGACCAAGCAAAATAAAATAGTTTAACCTAAACTTTTTTCTTTTATATTTTCACAGTATGCCATCGGCATCCCGACGTATAAAGAAACCCACCAAAGAAGAATAATAAAAACCAATAGTAAACGCCAGGCAGTCGGCGTTGCTAATTATCGCGGTATATTTAACCTTCTGCCAGTCCTTTTTTAGCAAAAAAAAAACTCATCTTGTCGTACTCTTTACTAGTTTACTATCGGCACACATTAAAATTAGCAGGTGACGTTAAATAAGTAGACAAATTCGCCACTCATTGTGCCCGAAATAAAACTGTAATCTATTTAAAATGTGCTAATTAATTGAATACAATAATTGCGTGCCCTGCGCATATACCGGGCGAGTCCGTGAAGTGTCACCCCCCATTATCTCGAGAAAACGTAACGTCAACTAGGTTGACAAACTGTAATCTATTTAAGTTAGTTTATTATAATTTAGCTATTAATTTAACTAATTAATTGAGCTAATTAATTGAATACAATAATTGCGTATCCTGCGCATATACCGGGGGAATCCGTGAAGTGTCACCCCTCCAATGTCTAAAACGAACTGAGAGAACTAACTGATATTAAATAAATTCAGGGATGAATGTAGACTTAAAACGCTACATGATTACATGCTAAAAATTAATTTGTCACTGTTCATGTTACGTCACGAGCTGTTAACTGTAGTTTTTTTTTAAGTAAGAGTAACAAAAGTTTCCAAATCACTTCTAGAATATAGTATGGTATTTATTTTTTCAAAATTTTGATGCCAAAATAGTTTTCTGATTGATTGAGATTGAAGATTGAGACACAAGAGAGAAAACATAGGGTATGTAAAAATAATTTTTCTAAATGAAGACATTGAAATAAATGTATTTGGTAGTATAAATGTAGGTAGACCCACAAGTGTAAGTAGACACAAACTATCGAGCCATAAAAAAAGTCATCAAAGTTGGCCGAACAAAAAAAGACGTATTTCTATTCTTAATTTTAAGTTTATAACTTCATTGGATTTTCAAGGCTATCACATTGTGTGATGGGTACTTTTACCAGCTAGATAAAAAACAGACATAAAAACAATCATCACATCAAAGTATCAAAGAGATGATGATGAGATTTTCAAAAAATCTCATCATCATCTGGGGGGGCCTCTTCCCTGGTGTGGCGCGCTTCATTTTTTTGAATATAACCTTGCAATTCTTCATCATATATTTAAAAAAAAAAAAAAAAAAAAAAAAAACAAAACCTCCCTGCAAAGGGTATTAAAAAAAAAAAAAAAAAAAAAAAACTCCTCCTTCTAAAAACAACCCACACACAAATTTTTGGGAGTGTGGGGGGTTTTAAAAAAAAAGGGGGGGTTTTTTTTAACCCAAATTCTCATTTTGGGAGGATTAACATAGCCAGAAATATGGAACCAAAAAGGGGTTTTTTTTTTAAAAAATTTTTTTGGGAGATTAAAAAAAGCCAGAAATATGGAACCAATCCTCATCAGTAAAAAAAAAACTTTTTCGAAGACAGCATCGTTATTGTTAAAATAGTTAATAAACCATTGGCAGACCTGTAATTTTAGAAGTTCGTCCGCTGTGAGCATTTCGTGTGTGGATTGCAGACGATATGGATGAAGCTCCAAATCACTTTTCAAAATTCGTTGACACGTTGTATAGGGCAGTTGGCTCAGACGGTTAATTGATGTTCTTGGATTGTCCGTTATCACTTGCCTAACCATTTCAACGTTTTCTTCTATTCTTACTCTGGAACTGCCACTCCCTTGTTTCCGATTGATGCTGATAATGATCCAGTTTGTCGTTACAAATTTAGGAAACTTTCTACGCCGCGAAATTGAACTGCGTCTGGAAAAACTTCCCTGAAGTCTCATATGCATTTCTCGTCGAATATTTCCAGTTTCCATTGATTCTACTGTTATTTCTAAAATACATTTCAAGTGAAACACGCCTCCGTTCTTCATTAAAATTGAATTCCATTATATATTTTACGATTCTGATAGGCAGTTCAAAAGTTTGACAACAACAAAGTTTCGTTTCGAGCTTCGACATGACCGCTAAATATTTACTAACTAGGACTGTAAATAACAATTCGCTATTTTGAGAATTAATTCGACAAGAAAATAAAATAATGAAATGAAAGTTTTAAATAGTTGTAAATTGTATAAAAAAAATCAAATAAACCAATATAAACAAAATGTTTTTCAAAAAGACGTTTAATAAATGGTGGTCGTTCAATATTTCATTATTTTATAAGAGCAAATACATTTGAGGAGTATAGATGCCAAACTCACATTATCCACTTTTTAAAATTTCTCAGGAAGAAGGAATAACTTATTTCTCACTTTTTAAGTGACTTAAGGCACTGAATTTTTTTTGGTATTTGTATTAGAACTTTAACTTTGCTTCTCAATTGGTGAAATAACAGCACATCAATATTTGACTCCAAGAAAGTGAATTAAAATTTGGATAATGTGAGTTTTGTTACAACTTTTTGGATAACGGTAGTTTGCTCCAAACGATTCTACATATTATTGTTTACACTAAAATTCTTGAAGTTAAGCTAAGAAAAGGAACCTGGAAACAAACTCAATGATATATCAATAAAAATTGTATGTAATATGGTAGTTCATAATCAAAATAAAAAGCTGCACAAAATACTTAGAATACGTTTTTATTATCATCATTGACTGATCAAGTGAAATATTTTTATAATGAACCTGAAATTGCAAAGTACAAAAATTGTTGACAGTAAAAAGTTCTAAAATTCTCACATTCTCCTTAGGAGTTTTGAAACAATTTACAGATTCCACAATTTAAAATAAATACGAAAATGTGAGTTTTATACCACTTTTAAGATTTAAAATGGTGTAGTTCAACACGATGAACAAGATAGCGCCACTAACTCTATTTCGAAAAATTATGGATAATGTGAGTTTTGCATCTGTACCCCTCATTTATTTTAGTGTCTTCATTTAAAATATTATTTGAAGTTGTTTTTCTCCTTTCACATACCTACAACTTGCATCCATTTGCCTAAATCAACTAAACCTTGCTTTAATACTTGTTTGCTGGGCTGCTGGCGTTGGGAATATTTTCTTCTTCACTTTGTGTTTTTTTTGCAATGCCTCTCTTATTGTTAAAAGTATGTTCATTAATTCATATCTTGAAAACCTTTCGTTATTTACCAGTTTATACTTAATGTAAGGAATGTGTAATTAGACCCTTTTCACTATTAATTAACTTGGTTATGACATTACTTAGCTGAAGTAATAATGTGACGCGTCTTTATTTATTGGCTTGTGCTTTATGGCATGCCTTTAATTCACATTTATTTTAACATGCATGCTAACGTCAAAATTTTGAAAGAAATAAATTCCATACCGGATTCTAGAAGTGATTAGGAAATTTCTGTTACTCTAAAAAAATCGATTTCTATTTAAAAAATGGGAATTGACAGTTTTCTGGCAGTTTTAAGTCTAATTTCAACCGAAAACTTGAACTCACTTTTTTCTCATTACACTTTTTCGAGATAAAGGGGGGGGGATACTTCAAAGACTCACCCTGTACACGTAGTAAAATGTCTAGTGTGCCGAACAGATTATGTACGTCAGAGGCCAATTCGCGTTAGGGCCATAATTAGAAGACAAAGCGGGCTCTAAACAGAAGAGAATCGGACGGTATGCGGCTTCAAATTGGTCGCAAACTGCGAGTCGATAAAAAAAATCGATAATAGTCGTTAGACTTTACTCTTGAGAAATATTTGCTCTAGCAATTTGAAAATTCGCGCCAACGTTGGGCGTGAACCCAGCGCATAGTTTTCGAGGTTGGGGTCAAGGATTTAATTTTTTTAGGTTGGTACCCTTGCTCGTATACATTGCTAATTGAAAGCGTTTGTTTTTTTTTTCGTAGATTCAGTGCATTATAAATCAGGTTGTGGAAAAATGCCAAGACAGAGACCGCGTCAGGGTCAGTGACGTTGTAACGTCAGGACGTGGGTTTATTTTGTCTACAGTTGAATTAGAGTTTCCGTTTTCTGGGGATATCAAAGTCTGTTAATTAAAATGCGTGATTGTTTAAAATAAGTCGAGATCATAACGCCCAAAAAAGTACCCAATCCTACGCTACTGCTTGAAACCAAACCAAATCGGAAAAAAAAACAATTGGACACCAGATGTCCGATTCACTCAACCCGTTTTGCTCAAGCTAGTTCAAGGCTTCCATTTTTTTTCCTTTCGTTACAGATACGTAGTGAGTTTTTTTTTGTACGCGCGTTGTCTTCCAATGTTTTCTGTGGTCAGGGACGCTGAGCTTCGGCTGAGGCAGAAAAAAAATACTTTCTAATAACCGGTAACGACTGATTTAACAGGTCATCGCGTTTTTTCATCTTCGATTGCTCGTTGGTATCCGTTGAAAACTTTCCGGTACCTGTTTGCGGTAGAGGAATTTGTGAAATCACAGTAAACTACGTAAAATATCTCTGTATATGTCTTACAATACTAGTTTACAGGTTTTTCCCCTTGTGATAACAAGGGCTATTTTGTTAGAATCACGATGTCAAAATTTCTGTCAAAAAATTCTCACTTTTTTTTATATCCCAAGAATTATTGACCATCTTTCTAAAAGATGTCTTTACAACCTTCTCAATCTCAGATAAACAGTAGTATTAAAGACATCCTTTAACATTTGTGAGCCAACAGGTACAGTTTGGATTCGAATACACTTGGGAAAACATTTTACAAGTACTTAAATGTAGCTCCGTGTTAGTTAAGTACTTTTATAAAGTTTTTCATTAACCCAAGTATAGTGTGAAAGGGAGGTATGATGTTTTTTTTGAGGGAACTATGTAATTCTACTTCACATCTACTTTGTTTACTTGGCTACACATTTTGAACGTAATGCTGTTCTCTGGCTCTGCTATCCCATATAAGTATAAACTCATGTCATTTTATATAAATGTCATTGTATAAACAATCAGACGTGATGAAATACGAGATGTGTAAATTAAGTAATGAGACTGGCAACGTAGCGCCCGATCTAGCCACACTGTGGAAACGGGACTTGGAAGGGCGGTAGGTTAACATGTAATGCACCTTCTGTACAAGTTTGAACTTGTTAGAGTCATTTGTTTGTTCTTTGTCACTGTTTTCGTAAACCGTTTTTTTTTCTAGTGCCTTTTAAAAATGAGTGACATTAATTTTGAGCAACAGTGTGATTCGGTTTTGCTTCAGACTTCACAGCGCAACGGGTACTTTTGCAAAACTTCAACGGAGACAGTGTTTTTTCAAGAGCCAGTTTTTTCGGTGGTTTAAGGCATTCTCAGAAGGAAGAGAGTCGATTGAAGATGAACCACGCAGCGGAAGGCCCCCACCTTCAAGAACCGATGAAAATGTCGATAGAATACGGGATCTTGTGCGTTCAGATCGTCGGCTGACGACAAGAATGATCGGGGGAAGAGTTAAATTTGAATCACAACATTGTTCATCAGATTTTGACTAACGAATTGGGGATGAGAAAAATCTGCGCAAAAATAGTTCCAAAAAACCTTTCGCAAGAACAAAAGGACATCAGGAGAAAAAGGTGACTTTTTGGAATCGATTGATAATGATTTCCATTTTATGGAACGTGTCATTACTGGTGATGACACTTGGGTGTTTGAGTACGACCCGGAAACCAACCGCCAAAGCATGGAATTACACACTTCAAGCTCTCCAAGACCCAAACAAGCAAGAATGAGCAAGTCGAAGATCAAATGTCCACAGAGGCCAGACAGGCCAAACAGTAAATCAACACTTTTACAGAGATTTTCATGAAAAACTTCGAGAAAGGGTCATGCGCGTAAGACCAAAATAAAGATTAACTGGATGTTGCATCACGACAATGTGCTATGTAACAACCATTTCAGTAAACGAGTGTTTAGCCAGTAGAAACATTCCTGTGGTTCCTCATCCTCCTTATTCGCCTTACTTGAGTCCTTGTGACTTTTTTCTCTTCCCGTTATTGAAAAATCACCTAAAGAAATGTCATTTTAGGACCATACAAAACATTCAAATGGCTGTAACCGACCAGCTGAAGGCTATTCCTGTATATGAGTTCCAGCACTGCTATGAGGAATGGAAGAACCGTATCCAGTGCTGTGTGGCTTACCAAGGAAGTTATTTTGAAGGACACAATAATGAATTGAAATTCCATTCGAATAAAAGTCTCATAAAAGTCTCATTACTTAATTTACACACCTCGTATATAAAAAAATTAAATAAAAATTTGGAAGGCGAAAGTTGAAATTTGTAAACTAATACAGTTTTTGCAGATACTTTCCAACTTTTTGTTGGATTTACGCTAGGGATATTATGGAATTAACACTGAGTGTCTAAAAAAAACTTTTTTCCACCTATTTTTATTTCGACTATTTTTTTTTGTACAGCTGTAAAACAATTGAGACATAAATGAAGATATTATTTATATGCTACGGGGGAGCCTAAGAATCTCTGTATTTTTAGACTTTTGAATGAAAAATATATTCTTATAAGACATACTGTAACACTTTTAGATCCCGTATAGAAAGTTTCCGTTCATAGAAATCTTCAACTACTCCTATGTAAGTCATACGAGTACGATATTACGAAATAAGAAATAATAATTAACTAGAGATAAAGTCGTTATCGTTAATTTATGTGAAAATTGTCAACATCTTTTTATATGTATCAAGTGCAATTTTATACAAAGGCCGCGTTGAGTGAACCGCGTCTGAGTTCATATAAAAATTTATTAAGCAGCGTTATCTCCGGGTATTTTAATAAGAATACTATTAATGTAGCATTTGTTGTGTAAATCTTATCTTGTTGAAGTGCCAGGCGAAATTGAAAAGGGAATCGAATTTAACTGTCAGTTGCTGTGCGCGATGTTCTTACTTTCGTTTCAGAGTATCGAAAAAATTACAAATTCCATAAACTAAAAAATGTAGAACCAGAAAGCCTTTGTAAATATTTTATTTTTTTATCGAGTTTGAACAATTATTCTGGTGTCAAAAAGTAGGGCACAAAATACTGAATTTTTTAACAGGATCACACATTGATACAGTGACATTCATAAGGTTTGCACCATATGGAAAAAAATAGTTTAATTAGTACGAAAATAGTTTAAATAGTACGAAAATTTGAAATCGACGCAAATGTAAACTACCTTTATTTTCAACCCTAGAGAAAAATATTATAAAGAAAAGTTATTCCTTTGTAAAATACATATTAGCCCCAATATGAAGTTTCAGTGCAGTATGATGAAAAAGCGGTTCCTCAATTTTTTTTAACTTACCCTCGCACCACAATTCGAACGAAATCGCTCATCATTAAAAATCGTATTTTCTGGAGACTCTTCTCCAAGAAAAATATTGTTATTGTTCAAAACAATGTAAATGGGCAACAAATAACTCGGTTATAAAAAGGTCAGCAATACACGAATTTTTGGTGCAAACTTTATTTTATGTTCAAGAATATTGCAAAAAGTTAGAAAACACGTTTAGAAGAACATTTTTAATAAATATTTTTCACAAATATAACTGTTATAAGGTGGAAATAATGTTTATTTTACAAAGCAATGCGACAACAAGATGTCAATGAAGAACAAAACTTTTAATGTTGCAAAACATCACATGAAACTGACAAATACACATCAAATGAAACAAACAAAAAATAGAATAAAGAAACTAAAATTACATTAACTATTAGTAGTTCTGAAAACCCTACGTGTGGAAAAAGAAGAAACAGTAAAAGTAACAAGTAAATAAATATTAGTATTTTACACAAATAGAAATAGTATTAAATGAACCTTGAAGGACGTTCTTTTTAAAGCAACTTTTTTTTCAATAATGTTTATTCTACGTCTCTGTGTGTCTTCCTTCGTTTTTAATACATAAAATAGTTCTTCTGAACATTTATTTCTCGACATTACACGTTATACATAAGTTATTACACTTATTACAAAAGTATCGCCTCAAAAAGTGTGCTTTCTATGAGGTTTACTATAATTATTTACTTTTTGTATTTGCAAAATTTTTGAAGGTGATAACCCATATCTCCGTCCCAGGTAGCATAAGAATTCTGATGCCTTTGCATATTCTGTCAACTCCTTTAAATATGCTGTGTATCAAATTTGGTACCAATAAACATAATTTTTTTTTCTTAAAAGTTCACACATCACCCTGTACTTGAAAAGGAAACATTTTAAGAAAAAAGTGTATAAAAAATATCCTACCTATTTTTTTGATCTACTGTCACATACTCTCGGGTCCGATGTTAAATCTGACTCACCCTGTATAACAATAAAATTTCTTTTACAAAACTTTTTTATTTTGGTAATGGGTCAACTGTATAAGAAAAATATAAGTTAACTATTATTCTTTTTCGTCAAAATTAATGTGGAATGTGGAACAAAAGGTATATGAAATTTTATGCTTTTCACCACTTGTATATTTTTTAATATTTAACTCACTTAGTATCTCTCATGTGATATGCAGATACATACATTACAATACGTAATCTGTTACGCAATAGATTTAACATCCGTTTCGACTAACTAATACATTGTGTTTAAGTTTTCATGAATTTAACATATATTTAGAGGTTTAGTGGTTTAACTTGAACCTTATATTGAACAGCGATTGAAGCAATTTAAAAAATATTATATAATTTACAATTCTTAATGGAAAAAATGTATTGACAATTCCAGATTTAAGAGAATAACTTGAAAATAAAAAGAAAGAGATCTTTTGATATCTCTTTTAATATGTACGAGGGTTTTTCTATGAGAAACTTACTCCAAAAATTGTAAAAGTGCTGGTTCTTAGTTTACAGTGTAGTAGAGAAATGTCTAAATCCGTTTATGGCCTTTATAATAAGTTTTCTGATTTACTTGATCATATATATGATGATGAAAAATTCATTATTCAGTGTCATCTCTCGTTCGTAATATTTGAAAAGAAGCAAGGTTTAATATGTATAATTTTTTCTAACTTTTGGTAACTGCCAGATGATGTTTTGCCCCAAAGCCAATAGGTATTATCCAAATGATATCACAGAGATATTTTCAGTTGTCCAACATCTAGTGTGTTTTGAAAGACCATATGTTTTACTTATGCATTGTGTACATTGATGCAAAACCGGTAGCGATTTTTCTTCCCAAATTTGCCCAAGTTTTAATCTCATGGTGGACAAAAATTCCAGTAGAGAAACTATCGCCCAAGTTTGCGATCTTGGCAAATGTTCGGAGAAGATTTTGTCAGGAGAGATGTGAAACTTCAGCTCATTCAGTTAGCTGTACAAAAGAGAGGCTGTTGAGTGGTACCAAGAAGAACCAAGCTAGACATGGTGCCTTGAAACAATGGCAATGTGTTTCAGAAGACATAATAAAAGGATCAAACTGGACATGGTGCTTTGAAACAGTGGAAGTGCTTCAGTAGGCGTAATGGAAAATGAGATGATGTTGAAGATGGTGCCGGAAAACCTTCAGAATCACCTGTTAGGGTTCAAAAAAAATCCTTGCAGGTCTGTGTAATTATATATTTTAACGAATAACACGTATCACACAACAAAACGCACACTCTCCTTTCCAAAACTGAACTATACAAACAAGTTGACGCTGACAACAGTACTGACGCTTGTGTATCGCCGAAACAAATAATCTCGCTGTCATTATGACATACCATACGCATTATTTAAATGGATTTGCATATTTTTTATGTGTTTACTGAATAGTATGTACCGTTAAAGGTTTTTTTAGACGTCATAGCTCACAAGCGAGGCCAACAAGAAAGTATTTTTTGTTGGGCTCGATCACAAACTACGTGACGTCACAGACATATAAAATAAATTAAATTAGACACCACTAAAATCATTAGTTCTCCTGTTTCAGCGCGTTTATAAAATCTTTACATGTTTGGAGTTACTTAATGTGTTCCATAAGTAGTTTCCATGCTTTATATAGGGCGTTCTATTTCATCCAGTACTTATTTACTCGTATTATAGATCTTCGTCGGTTGAGGCTTATTTTTTTCTCAATTGTATTAAACAAATTTATTCTCGATGGTTTTATTTTAACTTCTAGCTGGTTGCAAAAGCGGACCTATCTGGTTCAGTTTCTTCCGCAAAGCTCTGAAAATTATTGCATGCACACGATCCTCCTGATTTACCTCCTTCCGTGAAATCCGCAAACTGCCGGAGTTCTCCGGAAGTAATTTTACTAATTTTGGGCATTCGCGAGATAAGGCCGCTCCATCAGGGAATATTAACGGGGGATTCGTCATTCTCCGCAGCCCTGCATTCGTTGGTGCGGTCGTTTGTATGCTAAACCGCCGGACTGTGCGAAAATTATAAAATTGTGCAGCGCAGCTCGGTGCTCGGTTATGTTATACAGTAAGCGGCAGCCTAATGCGTACATAGGTGGATATTAACAACATATTAAATGATACATTTTTATGTCATAGTTAGGCGAATTTACTTGGGCCGGCGGGGCTTGGTTTTAGTGGGGGTTTTTAGCGGAAATCTAAAGAGCAACGTTGCGGCGAATCGTAGCTCTGGTCAGAGTCGGGCTCAGGTCACTATTATTGCAAAGCAATACACAGAAAATACATCAGAATACATTAGTGAATATTCGAATAAACGTATTATGACGCGTACTATTATCGCTCTTTTTCACATTTGAAAACATATTTTACAGTGTATAAATACACATAAGCAACTAATTATTATAACTTCAGTACTTCACTTTTCACATTCACTTATTGTAACATCTATGCTTTGTTTCACAGTCACGTTTACTTTATTTATTATTTATATTTTGTCTGATTTGTGATTTAATTTTACATTGCAGCGTTCAGTAACATACCAAATATCGTTTTTTTTTAAACGACGAGCTCTTTCTAAATTTGAAATAAAACATCCAGGTCCGTATTTAAAAAAATAAAGTTGATGGTGGATCCGAATAATCGAAACCTTGGAGTAAAGAACTAATTTTGCCATTTTGTAAAGAAGAAACAGTGAGAATTAGGAAATGCAATTCATTAAAGAAAATTCTTCAAATTAAGCCGAAAAATATAAAAATAAAAAATTTGCTCAACTTCATTATAATATAATCTAAACTTTTTCGTATCTCGTACAGTTTACGAGATCTTAATGGCGAGAAAAAAAAAATAAAAAATGTAAAATATCTTACAGGCTATAAGAATCTGTTTCTGGAAAAACAAAATTAAGAACGCAAAATCGGAAAAATTACTTACTTATAATACCCTATACTTGATTACCATGAATTGTCTCTGATTTTAAAAATATAAGCATAGTTAATATTTATCCGGTTGATTCAGAAGTATTGAGCAGTATTGATGCAACAACCAGTTGTTCTTGATGTTTGGTCTCACACGCATGACCCTTCTTCGAAATTTTTCAAGAACCTCCCTGTAAAAGTGTCGATTTACTGTTTGGCCTGAAGGCACAAACTCTTTGTAGACAAATGTGGATTACAAAAAGTTAAGACACCTTTCTCTCCTTTTCCCTATGTCCTTTTATTCCTGCAAAAGATTTTTTGAAACCATTTTTGCGCAGATTTTTCTCATCCCCGTTAGCCCTCAATTCGTTAGTCAAAATCTTATGAACAGTGGTGTGTTTCAAATTTAACTCTTCCCCGATCATACTTGTCTTCAACCGACTCTCTTCTTCCCTTCTGAGAATGCCTTAAACCACCGAAAAACCTGGGCTCTTGAAAAAACGCTGTCTGTCTCGGTAGGCGTGTTGAAGTTTTGCAAAAGTATCTGTTGTGCTGTGTCCAAAACTGAAGCAAAACCTGATAGCATACCGTTGCTCAAAATTAATGTCCCTCATTTAAAACGGTTTACGATTTACGATTAAAACACTAAAAAAAACGGTTTACGAAAACTGTCACAGAGAATAAACAAATGACTCTAACAAGTTCATACTTGTACTGAAGGTGCGTCACCTACGTGTTAACCTACCGCCCATCCGAGTTTCGTCTACGCAGTGTTGCCAGATCGGGCGCTACGTTGCCAGTCTCATTACTTAATTTACACACCTCGTATGTCTATTCTAAAAAAATAAATTCGAAAATTTGGAAATACTTTAAATTGTAATTTTTAGTAAGCTTTAATAAATACATTTTTCTACAAAAAAGGTAGTAAAGAGTCATTTACTAAACATTTACTATAAACAACCATTTTGTCGTATTGTTAGTTGCGAAATCTGCCAATTTGAAGATTTTCTGATTGATCTATAAGAAAACAATGCGGAAATAAATGAAGCAGCTAGTAGAACTACATATATTTGGTTTGTCGCCGGAAAAGTCCATGGAACAGTACAATATTGCTTGTCGAAAATTTCTGCAGCGGTGTGAAGTAAAATGAGTTTCTGGAAAACTAGCCTAGGCCGAGAAATTATATTTCATAGTCGAATTTCCTAATTTTACTTTTTTATTTATTGCACCTTGTAGGAAAATAATATTCTCGGCCTACGTCGCTTGTAAAGATCCGGGCTCTACTCATTACTCATCTAGGCTTCCGAATATTTGTGTGTCCGCGTGTAAAACTCCATAAGAGTATCCCGCGTTCCCGCGACGACGGGAATGGGGATGGCGTACTACTACGCATACGCGGACTCTGGAGCGTTTTAGGGAAGGGGTTAATGTCGTATATAGCACGGGAAAGAAATACACGCGTATATAATTTACAAGGCGCTTAAAAAATACGGTTTATATTTTAATTATCATTGAGTTTTATAGTGCCGACCAGGCGTTATGGCACACATTTCCGGACCCCACTGATTACTTGATGATAAAAACAATGTTTCAGTTAGAGCGCAATTCGGATAATAGCAAACGTTACAAACTTTATATTTGAAGCAAAAAGGAGAAGGCTGCCAATCTAAAAAGTCTACATATGTTTTTGACGAGAGACCAAATCGAGCAGTTGCATGATAAATGCACCTTACCTTACGACGAAAGTATCTGATTATCTGGTGCTTGTCGAAAAGAGGAGTTGCGCCAGCAGGCGTTGGACAACATCGATGATGTGGGTACTACATTAATGGTGAATATTTCCGATACAAAAAATAAGGTTCTACGATTTTGTACTGTGATTGAACCGTTTTGTTTGTACTTTACCGCCAGTGGTAATTTTATAAGTGTAATTTTATTTTGTGATAAGGGAAATTGGATCACGAGCGTAGCCAATAATCCAACTCTTCGAAATGACATTTTTAACACTAACATCATGAATAACGATTTTCTGTTTGAAACATAGAATCTGGGGATATGTCTGTTAAAAAAAAAACAAGATTTACCAGCAGCAACAAGTTATGTATTTAATTTGAATTGATGGAAAGCCAATAATCGTGGCACGGGATGACCAGAAGACAAGCGAATTGTGCTTTATCGCTCATTGCCAGCCACATTAGTTCTGTACTTATAAATAGGAAAATTGAAAATTAATCGGGAAAATTCCATAATATTTCATGATTGTTTTAAAAACATACAAGAAGTGAAATATTTTTTGCTGCATATCTATGCACTGTCAGTATATTTTATTTTACATCTTATTAAGATTCTGCGGCCACTGATATTTGAGATTTTGCTTGCGTTTTGTTGTTTGTAGCAAAAGCATGCACATGCGTACAGGGTGGTCCACCTAGTGCGATTTCTTCCATAAATCTGTTATTGTAAATTTCAGAAATGTGCAATAAAATTGTTTCAAATAAAGCTTGTCCAAAATTATGTGGAGCATATTTGTAAAATATTTCTAATTATACAGGGTGCCCTATTTCCTGTAATCGCTTTACAACTTCGTTTAAATTTTAAATGGAACACCCTGTATATTGTATATTTTTGGATACCTCATTAAATTTTAGTCGATTTTATTAACCCACCGTTTTGGAGTTATTCAACTGAAAAATATCACGCTAACAGCGCTCTAAATCCTAATCTAACCTGACAATCTTCCAACAGCAATAACTTTTTTTTTCAATGTAATCACCCACATTAACTTATGTCGTTGAATGTGAAATTCAATTAGGTTTTAATAGATACAAGGTCCGTATCTATCTCCATCAGTTTTCGAGGAAAAATCGGTTCTTTTCCAAAGTTCGTGAAAAACGAGATTTAAGAGAAGCAAATATGTAGGCTTTGATAATATTATTTACTGTACTCACTAACAGCAATGATAATAAAAATAAATAATAAAACACGATAAATAAATTTAATAAACGATATTACACACACGTAAATCATTTTATATACAGAGCTCGAAATTTCGCCTGTTTTGATCAATACATGAACGAATTCCATTTTTCAAACAACTTTCAAACTTTATTTTTTATAAATATTCGAAAAGACAAGTCACAGTTTGTGAGATCTGATGACCTTGGAGAAATTTCGAGATCTGGGTCTAAAATGGTTTATGTTTATGTAATATGTTTTTTTTTAATGTATTATTTACCTATAAGTAATATGCTATAAGTTACTTGCTTCTTTTAAATCTCTTTTTGCACGAGCTTTGAAAAATAATCGATTTTTCCACATACAATGAAGGAGATAGATATGGACTATCTTTTATCAGCTAAAAAGCACCAATTTAATTTGGCGTTCAACGGCTTTATTTGAAATATTTTTTTCTAAAATTTACAATAAGAGTTATGGAAGAAACCGCCTTAGGTGGAACACCCTGTATAAAGTATGTTTGCTTTATCTTTCTACAGCTGATATTTCTTTAAATACAGGATATCCGAAGAAAAATATAAGAACAAATGTTTCGTTACTTGACCTCCGTTACAATTTGCCGTTTTCAGAGAAATGAACGAACGTCGGATTATATTCGACAAATCGAAAAATCCTCGATGCGAATTTATTTTTTCTTCTTCGTAATTCTTGAATTTTGACCTTGGATTCAATGATCAAGTAACGCAACGTGATCAAGTAACGAAACTTTTGTTCTTATACTTTTCTTTATATAGAGACCATCCAAAAAAAACGTCATCAAAGTTGGCCGAGAAAAAAAATACGTATTTCTATTCTTAATCGAATTTATAACCTTATTTACTTGTCAAGACTGTCACATCATATGACAGCCATTGTTTATTTTACAAATTGTGACAGTCACTTGTCAAAAGTTTGACATAACCGAAAAGCTTAGACAATTCCGCTATTTCCATCTCTCTCGTTCATAGCCAGAGTTGATGACGTTTTTTTTGGATGTCTCCATATATCCCGTATTTAAGGAAACCTTAAATCGATAAATCAAACATGTTTTACAGTGTGCTCCGCAATAAAGTGCCACTCTTCGGAATTCTGTTCAAATACGTACCTACAAATATCTGTGCTGAATTATTAAACTTTTTTCTTAGTTTTTAGTTAATTTTTGAAAATGTTTTTTATAATATATTTCCACATTATGCATTTCATTTATGGATTGTTCACCGATACCAAGTCGTATTACTAGAACTTTTCCTTCGAAGATTACCTAAAATTAATGCCATTATCTACCCTATTTACCTAATTTGATGACGTAAATGACCCCCGAGATCATAGTGTGATAGTAAGAGTTAATCGGTTGTACTAAAATTTTCTACTGTTAGTATTTGTTGAGATAAGACCGTACTACGTGTTCCTGTGTATGTCTACATGAGTGGATACACTTCAGAGTGAGCGATTGTTTGTATTGTGGGAGGGTATTGCCTCTCGGTTACATAACGTGGTATAATCTTCCTTCTGTTTAATAAAATTGTCAGTAAATGAGTCAGTATAAATGTACTTTAAAATATTTTTATGACTGTAGGCACATATCACAGTTTTTTCGGTTATGCAAGCAATTTGCGATTTTTATTTGCTAAGCGTCATAAAACAAAAATTAATTAAAGAAAACGACGTTAACTCCACCACAAAATGAAAGGAATTCCAAAATAAGAAAGAAGATAAAACTCGAAAATTTCCAAACAATATATATAACCAAATGCATTAAACCTATGTATGTATGTGTATGTAAGCTCACTGCCGATATAATGGTTTATTTTTGAACTGTAGAAAATTCAAACGCATAGATTATGCAGAAGTGTCCAAGGAATTTTAATTTGACCATTATATTCGCCAGAAGTGAGTCCCTATTACTTCATCAATCACATTACATTTTTTTTTAAATATGACTAAATAAAATTTGGAGATTTTAGGATATAAATAGTCAAAACTATATACCTATCACTGTACTCGGTTTAAGGAAACCTTATATCGATAAATCAAACATGTTTTACAGTGTGCTGTACAAAACTATATATCATTGTACTCGGGAAGACGAGAAGAAGTGAACAAATGCATAATATACAAGGTGTCTCAAAAAATCACAGAATCACCGACACTTTTGTAATGCTTCTTGTATACTCATTGACATAATTTTTCAAGTCAATTTTTTTGGGAAATGTCTAACAATATTCTGTATAGTAGACCCAATTCATATCCCTTGAAAAATTATTCATAATTTCAGCGTTTGAATTTTCTTTTTTAGCTCAAAAATAACTCAAAATATCTGAAGTGGGATAATAAATTGGGATACCCTTACATAAATAGATTACTAGTTTTACTTCTAGTTTTATTCGGACAATTTTTGAAATGAAAAATAAAACAAAACCGAAAAATTATGTTTCCATAAAATGCATGTGATGTAATTGCATGTGAGTATTTGATTCTTTTTAATATTAAAAAAAAAATTTTTTTGGGGGGGGGGGGGGTTTTTTTTTTTTTTTTTTTGGGGGTTTGTTTACTGAATTATTTAAAATAATTTTCTTCTATTTTGATTTTTTTTCAAATTCCATTGCTATAATGGGGTCATTTGTAAAAATGGATGCATTTCATATAACAGTAGGATATTCTTACAGGAGCATGTTTAACAGTTTGTTATTTGCACACTAGTAATTATGCAGCGGTCCCATACCATTGACCGAAAAACAACCCCATACAAGAACACTCCCACCGCCATGTTTTACAGACTTCCGATAATAATGAGGGTCTAACCGCTTACGTCTTGGATGCCATACACGCTGCATACCATCAGAATCTATTAAATTAAATTTAGATTCATTACTGTGTTGTTTTTCGGCCAATGGTATGGGACCGCTGCATAAAATAACGGGTATTATGGATCGTTTTCAATACCTGGATATTTTAAAACACGTCATGTTACCCTTTACAGAGGAGGAAATGCCTCTCCGTTGGATATACCTGACATGACATGACAACGATCCAAAGCACACTGCAAATATCGTTAAACAATGGTTCGTGGACAACAAACTTACAGTACTTTCATGGCCCTCGCAATACCCAGATCTCAATCCTATTGAGAATCTGTGGGAGATTGTTAACCCTCGAATTCGGGATAACAACAGGTACTCCAATATTGAAGCATTGTATGAGGCTTTGTGGCGAGAGTGGACATAGATACCACAGCATACTATTCAGAAGTTGATTGAGTCTATGCCCCGAAGGTGTGCTGAAGTGATTAAACATAAAGGCTATGCAATAGACTATTAATATTATTGTGTTTAATATAAGTTCCTTAACTTTTGTCACCTCTTTTACAGCCATCATAACTGTTGATTTGATATATCTCTTACTAGTGTGTAAATAAAATAATTCTGTTGAAACATGACTTCCTGTAAGAATATGACCTATTGTTATATGATAAATGTTTTGTCCAATTTTTACATTTTATTGTGTTATACCATTAATATGTACAACTTGTCTTAGTTGCTTAACTTTTTCTGACACTGTATGTAAGTTAGTAATTGGAATTAATTAATGAATACTACGTTTTTGATTTCGGCGACAGAATAAACGGAATTCGTCAGTCGGTTTAATTAATAGAGATTGCTCTGATTTCGTAGAACTAGAAAAAATAGAATTTCTTAAAATCACGTGTCACCCTAGATGTGCCAGACACGCTCTAGCAAAAAAATCTCGCGACTAATTACCCGTATATCCAATTAATTTATATTTTGTAGTGATTCATAGCCGTCAATTAACAAATATTCCGTCGCTAACGACAATCAAATCAACTCTGAACGTCTGAACCGACATTTGTAAGGATACTCGTTTGTTTTACATCGGAAGCGAGTTGACTTCGCGATCGAAATTGAAAAAACTAACTGAAACGATCCGAATTGTGAAATATCGTGAAAGAATGCGAAAAATATAGGTGTCGTGTATTTGGAGAAATAATGTTAGAGGCTAAAAAAAGAAGTAAAAGGGAAAACGCTTTGAGCTTTCCTTTTTGTACAAAAAAAATCCATGTAAGGATTTATTGTCAATTTAATACGCGAGGTCTTTGTAGCTGCTCTCATTAAACGAAATATTAGCTGAATGTTAGTAGTTAGGTAACGAGTATTTGCCTTTTGTACAGGGTTTTCTTTTATATTTGGACACATACAGAGTTTATTATATGAGAAAAAACGTCTTATATAAAAGTTGGTATATGTCATCTGTTATCTTTTAAGCTTAAATAAACTATCAAAGGAACATCGAAAAGTCATAAAACGCAATAAACGTCAATTTTTTTAAATGTAACAGCCTGTATATTTTGTACTTTTCTACCAGAACTCTCCCCATGATTTGTAAATGAAGTATACGATTTATATCATATTATTTTGCCTTTTCCAAATATAATTTTCAAAGGAAGAATTGAACTTTTATTTATTTAAAAAGGTCCAACTGCAGTAGGTATATGGAATATGCAGTTATTGGTTTTTTTGTGGCAATCTAGAGCTCAACAGTCCAAAGTGATTATTAAACTTTAAATTTAAGTAATTCGCAAAGTACTTATTGAGTACAATGTCAATAAAGTATATACATATTTTTAAATTAGGAATTAAATCTTGAAGAGAAGTAAAAAATATATAGGGTGGGCCGTTTAAAAAAAATTGGTGTTTGTTGCGTTTTGTGTTTTTTCGATGTTCAATTGTTTATTTTGATATGCTTAAAAGATAATAATAGAGAAAAGTAACTAAAACTTTTATACAAGGAGCTTTTTTTATTTCGTATAATAAACCCTGAAAGTGTACTTCTAAATATAAACGAAAACCCTGTACTTTTTTTTTTGTACTGTACATTTTTGCTCCCAATAAAAAGCGAACATTATCTAAAGCTATTTCTTGTCAACAAATGCCCTTTGTAATTATTACTGCGTCACTATTTCGATTGAAAATTGTCCTACACATAGCAGCACACCTGTGACGAATGGATGTCCTTTGTAATAAAAAATATATACATACATATATCGATTGTTAAAGATATTGACACCTAATCTTTCGCAAGGAAGGGGGTGTGTGCTCCCAGATAACACCGCAAGTATGCATACCAGTTTCTTATCTTTACGCTCAGTGATAATCCTTTGATTTTTACGCGTATGGGCGTCGTATGATCCAGCGTACGAGCTTTTAACTGGTAGAGACACGCCAGTGTAGCACGATACCGGGCGGTATCAAAAAATTGATACAGTAAACTCGTATTTATTAAAACGTCAAATACGTAGATCGTCACGTGTTTAGCTACGAATTATTAAGCCTCCTTCATCATAGAGTTGTCTCTCTTGTAGGAGCAAGTGGACAAATGTCGATCACTTAAGGAAAATTGGTGATGAAAAATTTGGAATGTTACATGAAAATCTCCGTTTGTATCCTATATAGAACATTGGTTTCTCTATGATCATTTATATTAAAAAGCTTAAAAGATTACAAGACTGTTTCCCTCCCTTCCATGTTTTTTTTTTTTTTTGTAAACTCTTAAAAGAGTTGAGATCAGAATATGGGAGTATTGTGATTATTTATATTCTTTTTTTTATTTCATAGAGCCAGTACTGTATTATTTATTGTAGGAGTATATCGACAATTCTTGTTGATATTTTCGTTCCGAGCATGTAAACTAATAGTCTTGTTAACAAAAAATGTTTTAAACTTCAAAGTAAAAAAAAATTGTATGTAATTAGAGGTACATAGCCATGTAAGCGCACAAAGTAACAAATTCAAGTTACACATGAACTGCGTAATTGCTAATAAATTAATGACACCAAACATCACAAAATGTGTGACAAAAAAATGTAAGCAAAAGCTAAAATTCATATTGTAAAATTATGTAATGTTTTATAGGTAAACCAGTCTGTTAATTTGAAGAACTGAAACCAAATAGGCATTAATGTTTTTTTTTTAAATTGCTCGGAATTAGTAGAAAGTTTGCATCTTATAAACGATAACCTTTTTTGTTAACATTTGTTTATATCTAATATTATTATTATTATCTGGCTCTATTAATATCTAATATTAATAGAGCCAGATAATAATAATAGAGCCAGTACTGTATTATTTATTGTAGGAGTATATCGACAATTCTTGTTGATATTTTCGTTCCGAGCATGTAAACTAATAGTCTTGTTAACAAAAAATGTTTTAACTTCAAAGTAAAAAAAATTGTATGTAATTAGAGGTACATAGCCATGTAAGCGCACAAAGTAACAAATTCAAGTTACACATGAACTGCGTAATTGCTAATAAATTAATGACACCAAACATCACAAAATGTGTGACAAAAAAATGTAAGCAAAAGCTAAAATTCATATTGTAAAATTATGTAATGTTTTATAGGTAAACCAGTCTGTTAATTTGAAGAACTGAAACCAAATATTTTTTTAAATTCTCGGAATATAGAAATTTCATCTTAAAACGATAACCTTTTTTTTAAATTTTAATAATATATTCTTATAAATATTTATAAAATTAATTTTTATAAAATTAAATTAAATTGTACCAAAACAACATAAAAATTATACATCAACACACAAAAAAAAAAAGAAAAGAAAATTAATTGAATATTTTTTATGTAAAAGTTAATTTGAAGAACTGAAACCAAATAGGCATTAATGTTTTTTTTTTAAATTGCTCGGAATTAGTAGAAAGTTTGCATCTTATAAACGACAACCTTTTTTGTTAACATTTGTTTATATCTAATATGTTTTATAATTTAACAATACATAATTTGTTTTTGGTATTAAGATCAAAGTAATCTTTTTGATGATTGTTTTCCACGTTACCACATTAAATAAAAAAAATAGTATGTATCGACTGAACGTCATGTGAAAATGAGAAAAAGAAAGTCGTTGATGTACTTCCTCAGTTATTCCCGAAAATCACAAGATTAAATTAATTAATACAGGCATAAAGATTACAAAAAAAATATATTTCAGGATTTGATGAGAGAATATTAACGTTATAGTCAGGAGATTTGTGAGACCAAAAATAAGGTTTTTGAGTCACCCCGTATCATATGTTGAGTAATAATCGTCACTATCTAACTAGAATGTACGAGAATTTTGGAACCTCATATACGGGATGTTGATAATTATCTGAGACCAGTGATAGATAAACTCTTACGAGCTTTTATAGATTACAAGAACAAATATTGGATATTTGGGAGGGGTCCCGGTTTTTTTTTTTTTTTAGTTAAAGTGATAAAATTATATATGTATACACCGTTTTTTTTCAGCTTTTTAGAATGCTTTATTAATGTTCAAGGTCAGGAAAAATATATACATAAATTGTAAAATAAACAGAATATAAAAAGTAAAAGAAAACTATATGTTGTTTTGTTAAGTTCAAAAATTCTAAAAAAAAGAGAGATTCGTTGATTAAGTAGTATCATATTTCGATATTACGTAGTAAGTATTAATTTATTAATACTTACTACGTAATATTTAATTAAGCTTGTTTCTACATTACATAAACGTTCGTTTTTTTCAAGTATTTTTTGCAAAGGCAATGGAAATAATGATAAATAAAGGCAATGCAAATAATACATACGATATGTATTATTTGCGTTGCCTTTTTATATTTCGGAAAGATTAATACATATAGACAGCAAAATAATTCAAAATGAGACTAATATGATATAAAATTAAAGCGATTTACAATCAGACTAAGATTTAATTTAATATGAAGAAAAGTTCTGGATATTATATGCTAAATATACATGTAAAATATAGGTATATATATATTTTAGATATTTTATGGAAATATGACGTATCACAACACAAATGAAAGTAAAAAGGATTTCTGACAAAATCCTGCTTACTAACCTTTGAAGTGTTTTCTCGCGTACGGAATTATTTTAATAAATATGAATTATTGTTATTATACCAAAATAACAACTGTACGCAATTATTGTTTAAACAAAATAAATAGTAAAACAATATAAAAACGTTAAAAACCAAAATTTGCGAAGGTATTTTTTTTTAACATATAAATATTTTTTTCTCAAATAAAAAAAAATCGTATCACTTACGGAAATTGACAAAATCATAACCTATCCCACGGATTATAAACAAATGGCAATAACTATAAACAATGGGCACGTCACTTTTTGTCACAGTTTACGCAAGGCCCGCAACGAACTCAAAAAAAAATTGTGCGTCAGCTACTCACCATTTCGTCGCGGAGGATTTTCAACACAGAATGATAAGAGCCACCCTCTAATCATTTATATATCAGAGTCTTGAGTTGAGACAGTGAAGCGGCGGCATACAGGACCGGGTCGAGGTTAGAGGTTAAAAAAATGCTTCTCTTAACGCCGTTTCACTTGTTCCTTTTTATCGGCGAGTATTTTCAGTCGATTTCTTTCTCGAACACGCTTTCGTTTTTAGTAAGAGGTTCAGAATAAGTTTAAAACCGGTTTAGTATTAAAAATACCCTTTTTTATGTTTTATTTTCTATAGGGTGTTCCATCTAAATCTAAAGAGGTTTATTTCATCTCTGTTATTGCAAATTTAAGAAAAAAATGGTTCAAACAAAATTTGACCAAAATTATGTGGTACATGTTTGTAAAATATTTTTTCGTAAAAAGTATATATCAAATCTTTGTATCATGTGACCGTTATTTTAAATGGAGCACTCTGTATATTTGTAAATTTTTAGATACCTCACTAAATTTCAGGTGGACTTTATTAACTATCATTTTTGTTATATAGTAATAACGATCATTTTTATTCATGCAAATTATTGTACGTCATTCACTGTCGCAAATACTATACCTGACAATTTTTCGATAGTAATAACTCTTTATTTTCAAATAGAACGAGCAAAGTTAATTTACACTGTTAAATGGGTAATTACATTACCTTTTAATTTATATAAGGTTGCCCATATTCATTGCTAATTCTCGAGAAAAAATCGGTTCTTTTACAGAGTTCTAGAAAAAATATGTTTAAAAGGAGCAAGTAGGCTTTGACAATATACTTTACAGCATTCACTGACAACAATGAACATAGAACGTAGTAACAACGAAACACGAATAAAAATAATAAAGTAATACGATGATGATAAACAATAAAAATCACATCACATACACATAAACCATTTTACATTCAGGGGTTCAAAGAACAGAGCTGTGGAATCCTCAAACTGATCATTATCACTGGCCCACCATCAAATAAAAAAAAGTTAATTTTTTTTTATTTTGTGGGCCGTGTATTTTTTTATTTTATTATTATTTTTAACGCCACCCATGTATCCCCATGTATTTTTGCCCGCTGATTCCGATCCCGTATCAGAATTGGCCCATCACCCTCCAGTTTTTGTCTAACCTCAAAAAAAAAGACTCAAAATCAGCCGTCTTCTGTAATGGAGCTCAATAAAGGAAAATAAATCAACGGGCCCAGCTATTCATAAGTTTTTTGGACTGGTGAAACTGAAACCACAGTGAAAATTGGTCTCCAGCAATTTGAGTGCACCATAACCTCAAAAAAACAAAACAAAAACGACCTTTTATTCGTAAAAAAGGGAATTTAAGGCTATAACTATGACAACACATAACCAGGGGGGATTTTTGGGCCCCCAAAGTGAAATCCGACGCTGAAATTGCACTGTTAGTACTAGAAATCGGCTTCACCCCCTTATTGTGAGGTCACGTCTAAAAAAATGCTCATAAATCAACCGGTTTTTATAAAAGCGTCAATTTTCGGTTATAATGTTTATAAAAACGTTACCCACAGGTTTTTGGTCAGTTAAAACCAAAAAATTATCTAGGTGTGAATCCAGAAAAGTGTAATTTTAAACTCATCAAGCAACCCAAACTTTCAAAATTTTTTTACAATCTGCGCTAGTCTCTGTAATTGGGGGCCCAAAAATCCTGGTTATCTGTTTGTCATCGTTATAGCCTCTAATTCCCTTTTTTACGAATAAAAGGTCGTTTTTTTTTGAGGCTATGGTGCACTCAAATGGCTGGAGGCCAATTTTCACTGTGGTTTCAGTTTCACCAGTCCAAAAAACTTATGAATAGCTGGGCCCGTTGCTTTTTTTCCTTACGTTTAAAATACGTCTTTTTTTGCTCGGCCAACTTCGATTTTTTTTGGACATTTTGTTTCACACTTTTTGATATGGTAACAACAAAAAATGACACTAACTGCGATCTGGATATGAATTCGTCATATTTTTCAGTACACTACAATTTTTCGAGTATTTCGAGTATTGCACTTACATGTATGTAAGTACTTTACATCAGTGGCGGACCAAGCCTCTCAGGGGCCCGGGGCGACAAAACTGAATGAGACCCCCAGTTCACATTTGTATGTACAAGTGTGTATGTTTAGTTCAAATCTTGCAAATTAAATTCAAACCAGCTCCTCTCAACCAATTTTGCTGAAATTTTGATTTTGTAAAAATTTTGACTTATGTAAAGTCGGTGACAATGCTGTGTTAAGATACCATGGAGACGGAAGGAATTCCTTAACTACACATGATAAACCCATCGTGTTTGGGCTAGTTCGATTTGTCATGATGGTTATTCTTATTTTAGTAGTACATACTGTCAACAAAAAAGTTTGTACTAAAAATTAAATTTTTATGTACACATATGTGTGTCTACGCTAGCCTCTAGCAGATAATTGTAATTTAAAATACTTAGATGTGAGGAGGCCTGTGTCCAGCAGTGGGACGTATATAAGCTGATGATGATGATGACTTACATACACATAGGTACATAGAATCTAGATATGGATGAGGAAGATAAAATACGAATCAGTAACAAACAATATAAAAGTTTTTTATATTGTTTTTGTAGTTTTGTAGTTTTTATTTTCTGTAAGTATATAGCTATATCACATGTTTTCGTGCCTTCATTTTAGTGAACTCCTCAATACCTTCAGTGAAATTAATTTCCTTTGAAACTTTTCTTTTAATTGAAAGCATGGACAAATTGACGAGTCGCTCTTGATTCATTGTAGATATTTTTGTTAAGTTTGGAAAAACTTTTCTCTCGCATGATGCAACTGAGACGCAAATGATCAAGAAGTATTAAGCGATGTACAGGGTAATGATTAGCAGTAGAAGTAATTTTAATTTAGAAATTATATGTAAATCACCGGTATTTATTTGTATCTATGGGGCCTCCAACTTCAAACTGCCCCTTACTTAGGTACTGAGCATATTTTTTAGCCTTGTTTAAGATTTGGTCAAAGGAACTTATCGACATTTGGAGCCCCCCTGGGGCCAGAGGTCCGGGGCGGACCACCCCTTCCGCCGCACCCGTTAGTCCGCCACTGCTTTACATACATGAAAGTGCATACTATTATGTACCTTATTTGTTTTAAAAAAAGAAAAAAAAAAAAAAAAAAAACAACTAATTAGGTACAAAAAATAAACAATACCCAGAAGAACAAACTAAAACACATGTAATAAAGATAAGAATGTAAAACTGACACTTAATCCACTAAATGTTCAAAGTTTAATTCATTTTCCAAAACAATCAACAGCTTCTCTCTGCACACTGGTCGGTTTCACGAATATAATGGCGTATTTAGACCGTCAGATTATCCAAAATTTCTAGTTTCGTCAAACATTTGTGTATACTTGGTTGGACTTTTTTAGGTATCCCCATCGAAAAAAAAAAAACCTAATCGAGTGAGCTCTGGTGACCGAGGAGGCCATTCAGTTGAACCTTTTCGATCAATCCAATGGCCAGAAAGACATCGTTTGAATATTTCCGCCCACGTTTAGCAAAATGTCGATTATCACGTCCAGATAATAAAATATCTCAGATTTTCTCATTATTAAATACCGTGGGATGTCTAGTTTTAGGCAGATTTCCAACTGCGTACTAACCTGTTTTTGATATACAGGTGTTTCAGAATTCACTGTTAAAATTTTAGAGTATAATAATTAATATCGCATAATATCGATTATTAGAAACTGACTACAATGATTTACCTACTGAAATTTTGCCAATAAATGAATAGAACGCCTAAAAGAACAGGGGCTTGCAAATTTTCAGGAAATCAAAGGTAGACACAGTTAAAAATAAGCGATTTTTTTTCGAGCAAATTAAATACGATACCTATAACTCGGAGGGGGTGCATTTTTAGGGCACAAATTTATAGGAAAAAAAGTCTTATTTGACCTCAAAAATACACCTTTAAAATATCTTTACAGTTGATTTCTAAACCCTGTAATTTTAACAGACGTACAATTAAAAAAAAACATGTCTAGAGAAACTTAGTAGCACTTTTTATAGACGACAGTTTCTTCCATTTAATAGAAATGTTTATTAAAATAGACACATCAACAATTTAACAATTTGGGCAAACCCTGTTCTGTATCACACATATTTGTATTATTTTTTAAAAGTTCACAATTCAAAATATTTCCACACAGAAACATTTTTTTTGTCTTCAACGCGCGCATTTCGCCAACCATATTCACATCATCAGGAGATTAATTATTATCAGATTAAAACTAAAGAAAACTTCAAAACCTTCATTTAAATCATCTCCTGATGATACCAAGTATTTCTAAATATCTAGTACTTTTTTATGAATATTTTTTACTCGGGGTTGGTTGTGAGATCTCCAAAATTGCTCGTGACCTTTTGACCGTTATAGACAGTAAGCGGTTGTGAAAATTATACATCAATATAAATTGTATAAAAATATTCAGTTATAGAAAATACCGTCGATGGTATAGAAATCAAACCCGGGACATAAATTTGACACGCGAGTCACTTTTTGCCAAACTTTCTCATGTGTAATCATTTTTGTTTTTGAGTGAGATACGACCACGTAAACAAGAGGACACGAGGCAGCTAAAACAACACTTTAGGCACGAAATCGTGAACAATGCGAATTGGCCACATTTTTTCCGGAAACATGCCTCGATTGACTGAAATTATACCTAAATGTTCTCAGGTATAAGGTATGTATATGTATGTATATGCATATGTAGCAAATAAAAATACATATTGCGCAATGCAATGTTGCCCTTCAAATTTCTTTATGCATTTAAAATTTCTCCAGGACTGTAGTAAACATCCGATGGCAACTAGCAGTTTTTAACTAACATTTTTATAATTTTTCAGAAATGTACCGAAAAGAAGAAATATTGTTTTGTCCACAATATTGTGGATAATATGTATGGTAACACAGTAAAGTCGTAGGACCCCCCATAAATATAATTAATTAATTCATGTATTAACCTAAACGAAACCGAAATTCAAAATTATTACATTTTTATGGTAATAAATAAAAACTAAAAACCTCCAAATATTTAAATTGCCATTTACATTTTCTGTAATCATCCTTTTGTGCAAACGAACGAAAAAAATGATTTACTGAATTAATGCATTCATTCCCTAGCTGAATTAATTAATTCGTACCATTTTTTACGTACAAAAATTTCGTTTTCGTTTTGTTGATTAAAAATAAACAAATAAAAATGCAAATGAATAAAAATTAACTGGTTAAAATTACACTACCCTGCAAAATTTTGAAAATGTTGCCCCTGGACGATGTTTCCGAAGTAATTTTTCCCGCTGGAAGCAAATCAGAATTGCTTTATCACGTCAGGTTTTTGAGATATTCTAACCTGAAAGTGCAAAAAACTGTTTTTTTTGACATATTTCAGGTTATGTAGCACCGCGATTTTTTTTTTAAACTTTTTTTTAAAAAACTATGTATGCGATCTTAAAGTACAAGTTTTCCTCTTTCAAATGCCGTTGAGTTTGCTCAAATATCTTTTTTTTTTGGCCGAGATATCGCATTTTGAAATTTTTCATGTTTGTGATTTTCACTATACCTATTGAAAACCCATTAGGAACAAGTGTATATCAATTTTTTTTATTAAGTCAATAATTTCTTGTCAATTTTTTTTAGGTAGATAAGTATGTACAATATGCCACTATACAGGGTGTTTCGTAAGCGTTCTGAAAAACTGAAGGAGATATGTACTTCCTCAAGCCATTTCATGAATAAAAGGTCACATAAAGTTTTTTTAAAAAACCTAAAACAAAAAATAAAGCTTTAACGCTCTGTATCTCAAAAACTAAGCCACTCATAATTTCATCACCTTTTCTTCATGAAGTCACTGAATGAGATCCCCTTCAGTTTTTCAGATTATTTAGGAAACACCCTGTACATAATTAAAATAATATGTACAGTTCTGCATTACTTTTTTTTTTGTTCTACAATTTGATGAATAATACGTGCGATAGTGCTTAAAATAAAACTGTTCAAGAATTAGTTAGTTAGTTAATTCAATCACATGTTTTGTTAACTTTAGTTATTAATTAGTTTGGATATTGATTAAAATTTTTGTAGTATTGGATAAAACCTCCAAATATTCAAATTACAATATTTGTGATTTTACCTTTTTTACAAATATGTAATTTTAAAGACGGAAAAAAATCCTTGAGATCGATAATCTAATTAAATTAATCCGTACCAATTTTTATTCTACAAATTTTTGCCGTATGTATACTTACATATGTCAGTATATAGATTGAGACTATTACAATTAATATAAAGAATATTTCTGTCTTACAAAACGCAGCAGGACGCAATTGGTTCATTTAATGTCATCCCTCTCACATTTATTGCTTCTTATTAGCAATAGGTTATTAGGTTATTTTCGGCATTGTATTTAGAAAACCAATAATTGCGAAATCGTTATGTTTAGGGTTGGCCGATAGTACCGAAAAACAGCGGCGCGCGACGGGCGGGTCATTGAGTTGAGCCGCGTCGCCCGACCGTCTGGCACTATTATTATTAGTGTGTTCGAGGTGTTAATGTCGTCGGCGTGGGTATTACACAGTAATAATAAGATGTCACACGTGCAAACGCCTTAAAAACTACAATTTGCTGTAGTTTGCAATTTTGAAGATTTATTTTATGATGGCGCGGCCAATTGATTTTATGATGGTAATGTGTGGAGTCTGTAAGGGAAAACTGCTATGTAGGGGCAAACGCGCTTGTAACCTTCACATGATCAGTGTGAAACATAGAAATAAATAAAAAAAATGCCCTTGAGAACTCAGTTTATGTTCGACTTACTTTTAATGCTAAGTACCTGGGATGTACCCCTGAATGTACTCGATAAACAACCATTTCGTGAGTTCTGGAACAAATACGTTGCAGAGATGTCGTTACCAGGTCGCACAACGTTACGTAACTATCTACCAATTGTACGCAGTGAATTACTAAAGCGCATTAAAAAATACAGAACATACCAAAATTGCAGTGCGTTGTCGTTAGCGGATGCATGACACGAATTGAGGCATTGAACGAAGTAAATTCGCTGCTATAAGCATATGTATATATAATATATACAAGAAACGATGCGAATATTTGGAAAAAGGAAATAATCAGGCCTATGCTGTATCATCTGTCGTTATTTATAACACCGCTGTTAACAGCTCCCGCCAATCGGAAACTGGGATTATCTAAAAAGGCAGATCCTGATTGGATATGAATATTAACAGCGCTGTTATAAATAATACTAAATGATACATCATAGGCCTGAATATATGGATTGGATGGATATGGAATGATAATACAACTGATCTGATTTATAATTTTTTATTTACTTATAATATTTAAATAAAAAAATGATTATGGAACAGTCTTGAATCAAAAATTTTTCTTGTTAATACAGTTCAAACACGTTCCAAAACATTGCATTTTCTTGTTAACCGGTGACGTTATTCTTCCAGCGTGTGAACCACATTTAAAAACATCCGGGACTTGTGTTTGAACCGTTTGTTCTGTCTTTTTTCTTGCAAGATCTTTGTTGGACAGGGAAAAATGTAAAGATGCCACAGATTGTAAGGTTAGGTAAGGTTAGGTCAGTTTCCAGTTTTTGTCAAATGTTTTGTTATTTTATGGTAATTTTTACCATAAGCATTGAAAATGGACCCCGATTATGCCGGTATTATAGAAATACAAATAGAGGATCTGTTAATAAAAGATATGTTAATAAAAGACTGGAATACTCGTTTTGGCTAAGCACATAGAACTGTAAACATGATAAACGATCCATTGGAATCAAAACCTTGTTTCCTTGACGTTTGGCCGTTTGAGGTTAACTCGACGCACAGTGGGGCCAGAGACAAAGAAACGCGGCATTTATTCAAAAAATCAAACTCATTCAGCAGGCATAATTGCGCGCGTTATCAACTTAATACTAACGAAAGTACACAAAAATTGCCGATATTGTGTTTATTAATAGTTAGTTATAATAGTCCTTCAAAGTAAGCATTCGTTCGTAAACAGTGTAGTATTGAGGGCCGCACATTAAACATACAAAATTTCTAAACCGTTGTTTTAAAAAATAAAAATTATTATTTTAGCATGGAGCCTTCATCTTCAGGTTTGTATAAATAACATTTAAACAAGATATTTGATGCTAGTTATTCATTCATTGTTTAAATTAAATATTTAAAATTTATTGTTCCCTTAATATAGCCCAGCTAAAGATCCTATTATTATGAAAAGTGTTTCAAATGTGAATTAAGCCATGTTAAGGTGTAATTGCTGTTTTGGTAGATAGCTTATTTATTGCGTTTCTGGCAACTGAAATAAAATTTTGCGGATTGTTGCGCCATTTTTTTATTCAATGTTTTTTTTATATGCACTTTGAAATTGAGAGAGACTATAAGAAATTTTATTTTCAGGATCGACCTCCCATTTGATATTTATAACACGACGAGAACTTTACAATATGCTGTGCGATTCTGGCTGTAATGACTTTGAGAGTCAAGTTCAAATTTTTAAAAGAAAAAATCATTGCAAAAACAAACTGTGGTGATAAAAATATTAGAAGTTTAAATATGAAAATTGCTACTTTCAAAAACCAGTTTAAGTCACGGTGGGCTAAAGCTTCAAGGAATTTATATTATTATGTAACAAACGTTGTAAAAATTAGCTGTCATTAGCTGCTACTTTGTTTTTAATGTACTTAATGTACGTAATGCTCTTAATTTATTTGTTACGTTTTTTTATACTTATTTAAATTTTTTCATAAGAGAAATAAAAATTATGGATTTTAGAAATTTTGTATTCGTCATTTTACATCTGCTATTCATTTTGTTTCCAGATTCGTTATTTGCGACCCCGAAAACCTGAAAATTCCACGTTTCACATAAATTAAATAAAAATAACGGTTTATAGATATGCTTTTTAGTATTTCGTAGCCGCCATTTTGTATTTTTTGTTTTATTTTGATTTCAGATTACTAACCAGCGACTTTGAAAACGTATATGTATAAAATTAAACATAAAATGATAAAAATTACGATTTTGGATATGATTTTTAGTATTTTATAGCCGCCATTTTGTTTTTTTTTTCAGTTTTGACTTGAAATTCGTTATCAGCGACCCCAAAAACCCCTATTTACCAAGTTTCAAGTAAATATCTTAATTTTTTTGACTTTTGGCCAGCTTTTCGGGAATCGGCCCCACTGTGCGACGGTTTAAAAATATTCGTTTTCTTGAAATCAGAACGGCTGACGTCAACCTTTATATACGGTTTGAAACGTACGTTGAATACGGTTAACAAGAAAAAACGCCTTTAATGTGACTAGCTTCGTTCATTCAACCTGTAACGGCTCGGCTATGTTCGGTTTAAACATGGCTGACAGTAAATGTCAAACCTATATGACATGCGCGCGCTTTATTTGAAAGTCAACATTCGCATTCGCATTCGCGAATATGGGATATTAATATTCGCATTCGCGAATGTGAGAAATCTAACATTCGTTACATCATAAATGTAACATTCGTTATATCACTAATACATAATATAGAGACATCCAAAAAAAAAAAGTCATCAACTTTGGCTATGAACAAGAGAGATGGAAATAGCGGTCATGTCTAAGCTTTTCGGTTATGTCAAACTTTTGACAAGTAACTGTCACAATTTATAAAATAAACAATGGCTGTCATATGATATGACAGTTTTGACAAGTAAATAAGGTTATAAATTCGATTAAGACTAGAAATACGTCTTTTTTTTCTCGGCCAACTTTGATGACGTTTTTTTTTTTGATGTCTCTATACATATGCAATATAATATATGCTATAACCTATATGTATAGGTAACGCATTAAATGAGCCAGTTAAAAATAAGTTCGAAAGTGTATTAACCCGTTGAGGGGCGGTAGTACAAATATGTACCACCCTTTCTTTCTCATTTTATACACGCACTTCAATACCTTCTTGACTCTTGGAAGTCAAAGTTATTAGAATTTGGTGTAAAATTGCAATTATTTATGGGGCATTGCACGAAAAGTAAGGTCAAAAAAAATTATGTTTGAAACATATCACAATCGATAGTACTTGCTAAAAAACTAACTTCCCTAAAATTTTAGCTTTGTTGAGCCACAAGGAGAGGGATGGTGAGGGTGAGAAAATACACATTTTCGTCCCGACTCTAAAATTTCAATCGTTCTCGGTAAGAAAATGAAAAAAATTAAAAAGGAGGTTGCAAGAAGGGGTATGAAAGTATTAATTCAATCGATTTTGATCTATAAAATCATATATAAAGAGGGATGATCACAAAAACTCTACGAACTGTAAATATTTCGAGGTTTTTGCTCAGTACTACAAAGTTTTAATTAAAAACCTGAATTTAGTTTAAATATAGGTTAAAAAAATAACTGAATTGATTCACTCATTGAATAAAAAATGAGAGAAAATCACTTTTCAAATAAAATTAATTCAAAATACTTTAGCGTCCTCTGCTCCAAACTGTCTAGCGATATCATTTCGAGTAGCTAATGCCTTTCGGGTCGTAACACAGGACAACCTGTTGCCGAAATTCCCATTTTATTCGAGCGCTGACCTGCCCCTTTACCAGTAGAAATTACCGAAAAACTCCGATAGCCATTTTAATTCAACGAGAGGTAATTACATACTTTATTTGCAAATTCTTCGTTCTTTTTTTCTGTACCTCTTAAAATAGTGATTAGACTCAAACAGTAATCTGAGCGCTGAAGGCGAATTTCCATAAACCGTTTTGTGATAGCACCCTTCCAGTGGCGTAGAATTTCTGGAGGGGTGCTAATTAATATTAATGTTAACTCCTGGACGAAATTAACGTACTATCATTCTACTACATATATCGTGGTACATTTTTTTTCTGAACCCTTGGTAATGTTATTCTTGTTAATTTTTTGGTAAAAAAATAGTTTTTCTGTTATTTTAGGTGTATATCACTTGTGGGGTAAACAAACTAGCAAACGTAACATATCGCACTTTAAGGGGCCAGACTAGTGTAAACAACAAAATGTTGTGCTGTTTTTTTTTTTTTGGGGGTAATTGGAGGCCAAAACATATGGTTGAAGCAAATTATTAACTAACACAACCTTTAAATACATAAAGGGTTTTTCAATAGGGACGGGCCGATGTTGACGAGGCTGTGGCGGCCATGTTGTTTTGGCAGCGTCTGTTAAATATGTTGTTTATTACTCAGTCACTGCTGCCAAATCACCATGGCAAGTTACATGATTGAGCAGCACGTCCAAATGATAACATTGTATTATCAAAATGAGTGTTCGTTAGTCAAACGTTGCGCCCATTTTACGGCAGGCGCGATGGCCCTTCAATGTCGACTTTCCAACGTTTGGTGGCCAATTTCGAGACGACTGGTTCGGTAAACAATCTGCCAACACCACTACGTCAAAGGAACGCCAGAGAACATCGCCGCTGTCCGTGTAAGTGTGCAGGAGAACCAGAGGCAGTCAATTCCTCGCCGTGCACAAGAACTCGGCCTTTCGCAGACTTCAACTTGGCGAATTTTGTTCCAACTGACCCAAGAGCTCAAAGTTTAATACACAAGGCCTGTTGTTCGCTGACTGGGCTTCGGAGCGTTTGGAAGAGGACGCCCAATTTGGACGAAGCGTATTTTTGGATGAATGGCTATGTTAACAAGCAAAATTGCCGTATATGGGACGACGACAACCCACACGAGGTTCACCCGGTGGCACTGTATCCACAAAAAGTTACTGTTTGGTGCGGATTTTGGGCCGGCAGCCTCAGTGGTCCGTACTTTTTCGAAAACGACGTTGGTGAGGCCATCACTGTCGACGGCGACCGGTACGGATCAATGATAACCAATTTCTTTTGGCCTAAATTGAGCGATATGGACGTGGACGACATGTGGTTTCAGCAGGACGGCGCTACGTCCACACAGCGAACGCCACGATGGACATTCTGCACAAACGATTTGAGGGTATGGTTATCTCTCGCGGAGGTGACGTGAATTAGCCACCAAGATTGTGCGATTAAACCCCGCCAGACTTTTTTCTTGGGGTTTTCTGAAGTCGCAGGTGTTTGCCAATAAGCCGCAATCGACTGATGCTCTCAAAGTGAACATAACCCAGGCCATCGTTCAAATTAGGACGGATCCATGCGGTAGTCATTGAAAATTGGACCTGTCGCATCCGTGCCACCGTGAGAAGCTGCGGCGGACATTTGAACGATGCCATATTCCATACATAATGGCATACTCTATTTCCATTCTAAATTGAAAATAGGTAGAAAAAAGCAAGGTTGTCAGATATATTTTCTAAAATTGCTAAGCTCACTATACAAGTATACTCCATACTTCAGTAAACTGTTAGTTCGTGACGTTCTTAGAAAGCTAGTTTGGAAATATTTAAAAAAAAATACATAGATATAAATTTATTAGTTAGCATTAAAATAAAGCGTTTAAAATTGCTGGAAAAAATAATTATAAATTCAAACTTTATGTATATTACTATACTTCATAGGCTCAGGCGGCTGGCGGCACAGAGTAAAACCACTGGCGGTAACACCGGTCAACGAGATTATTAGACTACTTTTGCATTTAATACATTGCTAATACTTCTTCGGTCCACTGTGCCATAAAATTTTTACGACGTCTTTAAAATGATTTACGACTTTAGGCACTCAACTTGTTTAAGACGCCAGTGACGTGTATTTCAGCTAGGTTTATTAACACAGACAATTTTTTTGAGATTTTCTGGCTAAATGAGCATTATTTACAGCAAATTATATTACAAATATTAAGAGTTTTGTATGCAGGCTAATTTTAATCTCCTATATTGATTTGAATGAAAAAAATTATTTCACAATTTTCGAATTTATAAAAGACATATGCACGCCCATGGAATCATAAAGTTGCACCGCTTTTTTTGTTCCCCAGGCGTATTTATCATTTTCAATTAAAATTAGGACTATACATGGGTGTTTCAAATAAGACATGAATTTCGCTAATACCTCACACCCAATTAGTTTTATTCCATTTTAACATCGACCCGCCATTATTGGAAAACCATTTATTTACATGTGACATCAAAAAAATTTTTAGTAGTTTAGTCGCAATCTTCAGTCGATACCAGGCTTGGAATACTACGTGTCTTTAATGGTGAACACTGTTTCCTCGATACTATAGTTCTGAAATCAAATCACATGAGTAATCTTAACACATATTGTTAAGTATTAAGTTATAAGTATTGAGTTAACCCGTTGAACTAAAGTAGTACTTTAATATAAAGAAAAATAAATTAAGGTACGAAAATAATTTCCCATTTATACATTGCAAATTATCATATTTTTAAAGGGTTTTATCATTTCTCTAGGCGTTAAAATTTTTTCCGGGCAGTAATTTTTAGTTAAACTGGTGACTATGACCCTGTGTCTCTGGAAATATTGCAAAGTAGGTGATTGCAACGGTTTTTTTCTCTAAGCTCCACACTTTTAGGGAGAGCGGCAGTTTCAGATTTCCTATACTTTTTAAGAGTGGTGACTTATCCATATCAACTCCACTCAGTCCATATCAACTCCAGGTGCATAGAGCCTCCCGGCAGCAATTTTTTTTAATTCGGTAATTGGATTGGATCTAAACTAATCTGAAAATAACAAAAAAATAGGTATAAACAATTAAAAAATCTTTTTTTTGTTTGCCCCCTTTTTAATATACCTAAACTGTGGCTCAATATTCTCGTTTTTGGTTCATTGCAATATCTCTCTTATTATAGGAGCTTTTACAATGTTTTGTAGTAAAGGAGGGGTTTCGATAAGACCCTTTACCGGCCCCTCTGATTTTTTTTTAATTTTAATATTGTGTTTATAGGACTTCACTTAAAATTTACAAATATTTATAGCATCAGCCAATATTCGCTCTATTTATGTGTTTAAGGTATATGTTTGATTTACAGTTGATGAGAATGAAGTGACAAAATATACTAATTAATATTATGATTATCGTTTTTTTTGACAAAGCAAACTTATACAAGGTGCAAAAAAGGGCACGGACAACTGACGGACAATTGGCGGAACAGTCCGCGCGTCGTTCAAACGCACCAACTCTGCTACCCAGCGCACTTAAGTTAAGCGCGCCACGAGAGTTCAGGCAGAGTTCCGCCAATGCGCGCTTAGGTCCCCCCCGCTGTTGCGCATGCGTCAGTTGTGTGTGCCGTCTAGGAACACTGGTCGCAACGTCTCGTCTATAAGTACTAAAAGAAAATCAAGGGCTAAGTTGACGTTTTGGAAAGAAAATATAGTAAAATCAGTCAATCAATACATTATTAAATATTATCCGAAATCCAATTCATTTATTTTTTACCATGAGCGCAGTATAGTAACACGTCAGTGTTTATGTATGTAATAGCTTATGTATTTGTGCACCATATATATGAAAATGGCTTTGTTACTCGGTTGCGCTCTATATGAAATAACTAGATAAATATTGCAAAAACTACAAAAAGGACGTATTTTTGTAAAACAATTCAAGTTAAGTGGTTCCTTTCATAAAGATCTTATTAAGTAACACAAAAAATATATGTGTTTTTGAAAACTTATATTTTTCACATTATAAAAAAAGAATGATCTACATAATAAACTTTAAAAAATATGATTTAGGGGGCTGATAAAGGGCCTTTTCGAAACTCCTCCTTTGATTATCGCATACGAGCAGTTTTACTAAGTGTATAAACGCCCTGTACACGCAGTTTTCCGCCTCCCTTTTTTCATTGTTTACTTATACCACTAAATGTCAACAACTACACTTTAATAATAGTTTTCAACAAGGCCTCATCAAGGAGCTTTATTGAATTTATATTTAGTTTCATCAGCGGGTTATTTTCCCAAATTGAATAATTTTGAAATTAACAACCGACGGGGACAAGCAATGCCTAACGAAGGCCGGTATTATTTGCTGGCATTATCGATAATTACACAATATAATACCGGTTATTTAGGAGGACGTCCATTTTCTTAGGAGGACAATTAGCCACGCGTGGTCTTACACGTACTTGAGGTTCTTTTTGCTCTCCTGTGGAGGCGTGGCCCTCATAAAGGCTCAGCGTCGATCGGCGATGAATGAAGCCGGCACAGGAACGGACTTAGGGGTAGAGGGGCGCCAACTTTCAAATTGGGTCAAATCGAGGGAGTTGCAGTCTAAAAGTCTATATAAATGTTTTCCCATTAATAATGAGACATAGCAAAACTGCAGTTTTTATGTAAAAATTATTACACTTAACATCCACATATCCGAACTCCAAATTTCCGAACTCACGATATTTCCGAACTTTTTCTCACGATATTTCCGAACTTGTACTTCCACACAACCGAACTTGTCGCTGTCAAATGTCGAATGTCGCTGTCGAATGACCAATGAGCCAGAAAAACTTTTGAGTGTATTAGTCCAAAAGTTAATATTAAACCCGAGTGTCAACGTCAACTTTTTTAAAAACCAACATATATAAGTATACAAGTACTTTCAGCAAAATCATTCAAGGAAAACGCTCTTAAACTTGATTTCTGTCAAACGTATGGTTCGTCAGCGGCATGGTTGTTATTAAAGGGGTTTTCAACACCCTGAAGAACTTTTAAAAATAGCCACAACGCTGATGAACCGCAAGAAAGTTGGACACAAACGGAGGCTGAAAACAATGTTTTACTCAAAACCTACTACAAAAATTATGTACAGGGAGGGGCACGTACCACCCCTTTATTTTAGTTATTTCTTACATTTTCAACGCGTACTTTTTTTTAACCGCCAAATCTGAAAAGTCAAATTCTTTAGAAATACTTTTTTGCTGGTGTTATTTTACTTTAATAATTACTATTTTCGTTTATATTTATGCCATAAGTAACTTATGATACCTAATTTCTATTACCTTAATATTCTTTGTGGAAAAACATAAGTTATAGCGTAATTTAGGTTATAGTATTATAGCAACAATTTGAAGGCACACAATACCTAATATAATTTTTCATTCTTTTTACGAAGCAGGCTTTGATATAAGTTATAAACAAAAGTTCTGTCACGCAAACGTCAAGTTATTTGTTGGTGTTGTTACCTGTTGGTGCCTTATTGTAAAATAAATACAAAATATAGTTTATATATAGTTATAGTAGTGTATAATAAATTATAATGGGTTATTCAGTTGAAGTGAGACGCCAGATATTAGAAATATTTCCCCGGACGTCCAGTTCCAAATTCAAAAACTTTTAAGAGAGATTTATAGCAAATTAGAAGATAATGGTTCACTAAAGAATGCTCAAAGAATACGAAATAATTCAATCATAACAGAGGAAATGGAGCTTAGTATTTAACTTCATTCTACTGAACAACCAGATTCTTCTTCGCGGGCTGCAGCCAATCAGTTAAATATATCGAAGAGAAGTATTTTAAGAGTATTAAAAAAGCACAATTTCAAACCATATAAAGTCTTGCCAGTGCAACATATATATCCAAATGATTGCATTAACAGAGTTGCGTTCTGTGAGGAAATTCTTGCCAGGTATCGTCAGGATCGTAATTTTTTAAGAAATATATTTTGGATTTTTAGAAATATATATGAATCTTCCTTTTCGACGTCTGGTTTATTCTAATAGAAAGATTCACCATAGATGGTCTGCAAAAAATCCACGAGCTATTCGACCAATTAAAAAACAAGGTAGGAATAATATTAACGTCTGGTGCGGCATTTTTCAAGACAAAATTATTGGACCCATTTTCACTAGAAGGTTCACTAAATTCTGAGTTATTTAAATTATTTGAGAGGGCCGATTGAAGATTTAATAGATAATATTCCTCTCAATAACAGAATGATGATAATATGGCAACAGGATGGAGCTCCACCGCATAATGCAAGGCAAGTCCATGAGTTTTTAAACACAAGTTATGATTTGTGGATAGGCCGCAGAGGTCCCATTCCATGGCCACCTAGAAGTCCGGACCTCTCTCCCTTAGATTTCTTTTTGTGGGGAGCATTAAAGGGTTCGGTATACGAAGAGGAAATACGAAATGCAGAACATCTGAAACAATTGATCACCGATAATATTCAGAATCTAAATAACAATGAACTATTATTTGAAAGGGTTCGATTAAATTTTATAAAAAGATGTGAAATGTGCATAGAAAATAATGGTCGTTACGTCGAAAATTTAATTTGATTTAAGAGTTTCTCGTCTTTATTATTTGTAACTTCAATATATTCCATAATTGGTTATTAATAGTTTCATAATAGCATTAATAGTTAATAAACATTTTGGTTTTCAACTAATAGTTTTAAGACACATTTTTTATTTTTACTGTTTTCTAGTTATTACGTAATAAATGTTTATTTCTAATTACTTTGACTTTAAGCTAAATAAGGAAATAACATAATTAACAATAATAAAAAATTAAGAAATTGACTTTTTTCAGTTTTGGCGGTTAATATCCACCAATTTTAATTTTATAAATTTAATTTTTTGGGGGATATGTAAATCGATACGCTCTTTCAGATTATGCAAAAATATACAGGGTATTCCATAAGAGATAATACACTTGGCGTTGATACACCCTGTATAATTAGGCCAAAACAATTTTTTTTATAGAAAAATTGAAAATTTTGGAAAAAAAGTACGTCGCATAGTACTTTGAAATTTTTGAAAATGTAAGAAATAACTAAAATAAAGGGGGTGGACTTTTACGTGCCCCACCCTGTACATTTCATAATCATAATTAAAATGGGTTGTACAGTCCGCTGGCAGAAATATCTCCAAAACAGTTACTCTAAACGACATTTAAAAGTAGATATATTTTTTTGTGGAAACATGATGAAAAAAATTGGTATTTTTAATAAAAATAAATCACTCTAACTCGCAAAAAAATTACGTCGGTTTTTATGTGCTCAGAGTGCCACAGAAAGCACGCTCTACCAACTATGTCAAAATTAAGATTCCTCGCCCTAAAAAACTCGCAATTCTAAAATTTCAGAATAACGATGGATCCAATGTGGGGGTCAGGTAACTAAAAAAATGATGATTTTTTTTATTTGTTATGATATTCTTGAGTCCTGATCTTTTGTGAGTTGTTGAGTCCCATGTCTCGATCACACGTGTATTAAAAGCCGGTAACGAGTGATTGAAATTCAAGATTGCGAATTCATATGGCGGGTACGATATCAAAAATATCAAAATTGGTTGATGCAAAAAATACTGTGGTATTCTGCCTAAATTTGTGAATGAAGTATGCTCAGCAATTTTTATGATGAATAAGTTGTTTTTTGAGGAAAAAAATCAGAAAAACAAAGAAGTAGACAAAAATCATGAATATAATAAAATGAATAGAAATGAATAGAAACGTTGATACAAGATGCGTGTTTCTACAGCCGATGTTCAGTAGTTGCGATAAAAGATCGTTGAATGTATCATAGAAAGATGGTACTCTCCAGTCCAGGATTTCATGAATTTTTTCCTCAAAAACTACTCACTCAACATAAAAATTGCCGAGAATATTTTCATTCACAAATTTATGCAGAAGACGACAGTATTTTTGCATCAACTAATTTTGATATTTTTGATATCGTACCCGCCATTTTGAATCCGCCATCTTGAATTTCACTTGTTACCGGGTTTGAATGCACAGGTGATCGAGACATGGAAAAAGATCAGGAATCGTGAATTTCAGAGATGCTCTTGGAGTCTTGCTTGTTTTTACGAAAAAAGTCAGTTACTTGACCGCCATATTGGATTCATACTTATTGTGAATATTGATATTGATAAAACACATTCAGGTATATTTATGTCAACATAAAATGCCGTATCTAATGGAATATAGTTCCACATTATTTGATCCGCCTGAAGAAATCCAAGAAAAATTCGTATTTCACAAAATTTCACGTTATTTCGTCATTTTGGAGAGGTTAGGTTGACTTCGAGGTACGGAAAAACATTTCTTATCTTATTTCAACTAAAGCTCTAAAGCTCGAAAAAAAAAAATGATGAAAAAATAATGTCCTCGAAATTTCGGTGCTTTCCAATTTTAAAGCCGCCATATTTTTTTTCTGAGAACCAGAAACGAAAATTGGACCCCGGAAATCGAAAGAGCACACCTAAAAATACTGAGGTACATAGGTTTGTTGGGAATAATCTTCCTTTTTACTATTGAAAACAGAGCACAACGGGTTAAAGAATGTATACCTAGTCTACATCACATACCCAACTTGTTGCAGAATATACTCTATTTCCATTTTAAATTGAAAATAGGTAGAAAAAAGCAAGGTTGTGAGATATATTTTCTAAAATTGCTAAGCTCACTATATAAGTATACTTCATACTTCAGTAAACTGTTAGTTCGTGACGTTCTTAGAAAGCTAGTTTGGAAATATTTTTTAAAAAAATACATAGATATAAATTTATTAGTTAGCATTAAAATAAAGCGTTTAAAATTGCTGGAAAAAATAATTATAAATTCAAACAACTTTATGTATATTACTATACTTTAGAAAATTTTGAAGAGTCGGCAACGGCGGCTCAGGCGGCTGGCCGCACAGAGTAAAACCACTGGCGGTAACACCGGTCAACGAGATTATTAGACTACTTTGCATTTAATACATTGCTAATACTTCTTCGGTCAACTGTGCCATAACATTTTTACGACGTCTTTAAAATGATTTACGACTTTAGGCACTCAACTTGTTTAAGACGCCAGTGACGTGTATTTCAGCTAGGTTTATTAACACAGACAATTTTTTGAGATTGTCTGGCTAAATGAGCATTATTTACAGCAAATTATATTACAAATATTAAGAGTTTTGTATGCGGGCTAATTTTAATATCCTATATTGATTTGAATGAAAAAAATTATTTCACAATTTTCGAATTTATAAAAGATATATGGACGCCCATGGAATCATAAAGTTGCACCGCTTTTTTTGTTCCTCAAGCGTATTTATCATTTTCAATTAAAATTAGAAGGACTATACTATACTATTACTTACTTATGCCGCCTTAGTTTAGTAGCTTTATTTAAAGCGTGTTTAAAATGAAATTAAGCAACGCAACACAGAGACACGTGTGTCAATGTCAAGTGATTTGTTGAGTAATAAATAAATAACTTGAAGTTCATTAACTTGATTTTATCAACCATGAAGCCGAAAACTAAAATTTTACATTTTGCTAATTCGATTCTTTGACGGAGGATTTTTGAACTTCGACTCCGATTCACCTCCGATTCCGCGGAGGGCGGTATGAGACTTCAGACTTCCCCTCCGCCTCCGATAAAATTACCTCCGTAAAATTGGTGCAGTGTGTAACCTCTGGATACATAGATATATTTTTTTCCTCCACTTTTTTAGTTGAGGCTATTTTTCATATTCACTGGACATATCGATAAATTATTTTAAAAAAATGGCAATGAAATAACAGATCATATAAATTCGGTTCGTTCAACTTGCCATAACTTTTAACAGACTTGTGTTGTTTTAATCCAAAACTTATAACTACATGGGCAGGGTTCCTTCCTTTTCAGCATCCCTGTCAGTCCACCAATAAAGTTACATGGAGTACTCTCAAAGCATGTAAATTAAATGTTAAATTCAATTTAACCGAATTTCTAATTTTACAGGTTAATCGTATGATGCCGTCAAAACACACGTATTTTAAAAATAATTTTTTACAAACAATTTGTTACAAATTACTAATTAGAGGTTTTAAAGTCTACGAGGTGTGGCTATTAAATAACCGAACTGATGCCGCTACCAGCGCGCTGCGAGCGTGTCGCGACAAGTTTGAACATAACTGTGTCTGGTGATACTTTCCCCACCCTGAGCTCGCTGGACAAGCCAGTGGGTCGCTCAGTTTAACTGTAGCACTCGTTTGAATTAGTCTACGCTCCAGTGACGCGTCGAAAAATGTTAAGTGTTCAGATGGAGCAACGGGTTAATCTCAAGTTTCTTGTTAAACTGGGGAAAACTTTCACAAAAGCTTATGCAATGTTAAAAGAAGTGTACGGGAATGAATGTTTATTCCGCACACAAGGTTTTGAATGGTTTAAACGGTTTAAACAGGGACGTGAAACGACCGAAGACGATCCGTGCCCCGGACGGCCCTCAACGTCACAGACGGGCGAAAAAAATGTTAAATTAATTCGCGAAGATCGTCGTCTAAGCATCTGAGGGCTTGCTGAAATAACAGGAATCGACAAAAAATGTGTTCGCCAGATTTTGCATGAATCGTTCAACATGCGCAAAGTTTGTGCAAAAATGATGCCAAAACTCCTCACTCCTTAGCAAAAGGAATCGAGAATTGAACATTTGCGCTGACATTCTAAACAACATTGATACTGATCCAGGCTTGTTAGACACGGCGATTACTTGTGATGAATCGTGGTTTTTTACTTACGACCCCGAAACAAAGCGCCAGTCCATGCATGGGAAGACCCGAACTCGCCAAGGCAAAAAAGCCAGGATGAGCTAATCAAAATTCAAAGCTATGATGATCGTCTTTTTTCACATTCGAGGCATTGTTTACGTTCATTGGGTCCCTGAGGGTCAGACGGTCAATTAACATTATTACGTCGAGGTTTTTTTGCAAAATACCACTTCTCGCCCACCATACTCGCCCGACCTTGCCCCATGTGACTTTTTTTTATTTCCCAAGGTTAAATTGGCGCTGAAGGGGACAAGATTCGAAAGTGTGGAAGTAGTTAACGCAAAAGCGACGGAGGTTCTAAACCAGCTGACAGAAGCGGCCTTCCAGCACTGCTTTCAACAATGGAAAAGTCATATGGAGCGGTGTAAAGATCGCCAAGGGGGAGTACATTGAAGGCGAAAAAGTTGCTACTGTAATTGGTAACGAATAAAAAATATTATGACATCAGTTCGGTTATTCGGTTCAATTGTATTATTTATTCGCGGTAACTACTGGTTTTAAAAAAAAAACTAGCTATAGGTAGTGATTTACGTATAAAACTTATATGTAGTACGAGTGTTTAAATTGATAGGTTTAAACCTCCCTTCGTAAAAAAAAAAATTAATAGCCACCTCGTAAATCAACTAATTTTCTTACCCAGGATTTCTGATACTGGAATATTTCTAAATCTTTTTTTTTTATGCCAAGGGTCAAGAACATCGCAAATGATGTATTCTCTTTTGTTTGTACTGTCAATGGGATTAATTTTGCGAAACCACGTTATTATTATTATTCAATAATATGATATAGTATACAATGTTATTAAAACAAAATAAGAAAAAGCAATGTTAAACATAATATTTTTATCGAAACAAAATAGAAAAAAAATGAAAGAAATTCAATAAACACAACAGTATATTTTGTTTTGTCGTTATTTTGTTATCTTTCGCTTGATTTCGTGTAAATATTACTGTTATGATGTAAATGGTTTTATAAGTTTTATTGTCGATCTAAATATAGGTATCTCCATTGTTTGTAAATATTGATAATTTAATAAAATCTATTAAATTGCTGATTTTCTAAATAGTGACCTACGATAGAAAAATGGGATGAATTGCGAATTGACATTACGTATGTACGTCAATGGACGGACAGTAATAGAAACATCTAGAATTTTATTAATCAGTCGAATGCTAGTAAGTTCGGTCGTGTAGCTGACACAAATAGCTACAGCTAATCGAATTACACCCAATACAAATTCATAATCCGATTGAGCGTCATTCATTAATGAAATGCGACACTAATGAAGTTGGTACTATTTTGCATGCAGTACATCACGTTACAATATTGCATACCAATATTGGTGGTACGTGGTCGTGGTCTATCTGATTTTTTTCCACACGTGTTCGTTTTCTCCACAATTGCATAAAATATTCTTCGCAAATATGAAAGTTTTTCGCATAAATGACGTTAACATCCGATTTTCAAATAGAACACCCTGTACACAGAGAAAAGAGCTTCTTTGAATATAAATTCGCTACAACTTAATAACTAATACTGTTCATTCTTGTTAATGTAATAAAATGAAAAACAAATCCCAATGTTTGAGATCTTTAAAATGCACGTCTAATCGTAAATAAAAAAATTCTTCTAATGGTTTTAATTAACATCTGAGGCGTTATCGAGCTAATCGCAAGCTTTATTCTTCTTAAGTCAGCTAGATCGCGTGGTTTAGTTTTGTATGCCACACGCTGCACATGTCCCCATAAGAAGAAATCTAATAATGTTAGATCAGGTGATCGTGCTGGCCATTCTAACGATCCTCGCTTCCCTATCCACCAATTTGAAAATGTTAAGTGGAGATACTGCCGGACATTGATGTGGTTATGTGGGGGTGCTCCATTCTGTTGCAACATATTACGAGGGTGAATCAAATATGAACCGGAATTTCTTTCGTGTGGCCGCTAAGGCGTAGGGAGAGGGCTCGTACTGCTGGGCGTGGTAGGCGGGGAAGTAACGTGACTTGACCTGGTACACGGACGGGTCAAAGACTGATAATGGAAGTGGTGCTGGCATCTATTGTGTGCAAAATAAACACAAAGAGAGTCTTCAACTAGGAAAGTTTACCTCTGTATTTCAGGCAGAGGTCTGTGCAATTCTCGAATGTTTGAGGATCAATAATAAGAGGGCATATATTAATAAGCGGATCAGAATTTGTTCAGACAGTCAAGCTGCCCTAAAAGCCCTTAGCAACGCTAAGGTGACATCAAGACTGGTATGGGATTGCAAAGAAGAACTGATAAGGCTGGCAACTCACAACAAGGTCACTTTGATGTGGGTGCCAGGTCATTAGGGTATCGAAGGCATGAGAAAGCTGACGAGTTAGCCAGAAATGGATCGTCGGAAGATTATATTGGCCCCGAACCGGCCCTTGGAGTGGCAAAACCGTCATCAGGGGACATATTAATGAGTGGGTCAAACAACAACACAAAGAATACTGGAGAAAAATGCCCAGACAAATACATGGGAAGAAATTCATTAAAGAACCATCAAAACCCGTAGCCGAGCAACTGTTAGCAATGAACAGGAAACAGCTATGCACTATAGTAGGGTTACGCACAGGACATCTTCCTGTTCGAGAATACCTAAATAAAATGGGCCTGTACAACGGAGACCTAAGATGCAGAATGTGCAACAAGGAAACGGAGTCAGCCCTTCACATTCTCTGTCAGTGTGAGGCTTTGGATCGCAAACGGCAAGCAATATATGGAAAACCCTTTATGGAACCAGAAGATTACACTGCACAGCCAGATATGACCCTGTACAAATTAGTGCAGGGAACAAAGATTTTAGACTGGGTGCAGTAAACCGGTACAGGAGAAAATACAAAAAGCCCAAGAGGCTGCAGTATAACCGGATAGTACAAGGACGGCTCCTGAAGGAGGAAAAAAAAAAAAAACGTGACTTTCTGTACTCTAGTCAGTTCCGGTCTCTCTGTTCTTCAGTTGGCATCGCAATCAGTAAGCAAGAGGTTCACTCTCATGTCGCGCAATGCATATTATAAAATTTCTCACAGTTGAATGCGTCAAACCAGCCGAAATCGCTCGAAGATTAGAAGCGCAGTTGATTTGATTCCATTGGAAATAATGCATAACAAAGACAAGAGATTATGTAGAAAAATAGTATCTATTTCCATGTTTGTATATTGTACCAATTAATTTAGAAATGAAAATTCAGGTTCTTATTTGATATACCCTCGTACATTAGCTGGGACTTGTGGATTTGCTTCAGCAGGATATAAGTTTGCCAAAGTGGGTACGACATTATTTTGGGGTTAAATAAATAATTATTCAGATTTATATCAATGAAATAGGGACCAATGACATGGTCTCCAATTTTCCCTACCCAAACATTAACTTTTTTAGAATATCGCGTATGTGATTCTTTCATCCAGTGAGGATTTTCTTTAGATCAGTATCGACGGTTTTGACAATAACATGACCGTGAAGTGTAAATGTGGACTCATAAGAAAACAAGACACATTTTCTAGTTGGGTAACTTGCTATTTAATCTGCATCATTTGTTCAAAAAAATACATTCTTCTATCAAAATCGTCTTTAGTGAGAAGTTATGATTTGTCATTTCGATTTTGGTAGTCGTTTCGCCCTAGATGATTTGCAGCTCGCACTAGATTCATTATACCATCAAATGGCCCTTCTAGGGTATAAATAGGAAAATGTTGCCTACCTACCCATGCCGTAGACCGTGGGTATGGTTCCATATTTTAGGAGGTGATTCTTCGACTTATATAGAAATCTGTTATATAGGATAAAAAAAAACTCTAAAGATGCTTCCAAAAGAAGCAATAAAGGTGTGCTCCACAACATTTACCCTTCATCCTGGAAAATTGAAGACTTTTAAGATTTATTATCATCAGGGATTTTTTTTAATATTAGAACATATTAAATTCTCTATAGGTAGAAAGGGAAGAAGGGTTTACTTTAAATATGCATTTATGCATTATTCCGCAAGTAAAAAAAATTATTTTATTTGGCCGTGGTACAGAAGACAGTTGAATTGAGATAAAAAAAATGTCATTAATTTAGAGAAATCAAAAAACGTTTTAATTATCTATCTTAAATTACACAGGCACACAAAAAAATAAAAGTCCGAGTGCTACAAGGCAGACCTATGTATTCCCATGCATTTTGACCCGCTGAACACGAATCCGATGCCTGTTTTGTCCGATTGGCTCTTGCATTTTTCTTAATTTCTAAAAACACTAAGAATGTCCGAAAAATCTCAAACGAGTAAATAAAACAGCGAAAAATTTTATTGTAGGAGAACTATGAAAGCCAGGATTGTGGAATAGGGCTTATATTAAAAAGTAAACTCTCAAGTATTCGAAAAAAAAAAGGTTTTTCAGTATCTTTTTCCCTTTGTTTATTATTAACAATTAACCCGTTTCGGCCGAAAACACCACTCCCGCTACATCGCCTTTCAGCGCCTCATAACTAATACTATTGGCGACAGAAATATTTGACAGGGACATATTTTTAAGACGTGCCCTTTCCGATGGTGTTCATGAAATTCCTCAAAAAAAATTATTAATGAGAAAAAGCAGTTTTAAAAAAAAAACACTAACAAAAACTTTAAAAACACACTATAAAAAATTTTTTTGCACATTTTTTTAAATCAAATTTTCAAGGGGTTTCCGGTCTGCAATGGACCTGGAACCTCACTAACCGGTGAAATATGTGCTTGAACTTTAAGTATAAAGTGGTTTAAAGATCGATTTTTTCCCGTCTGCGTTCAAAGTGGCGCCTGAACTGCAAAATATTTGCGGAAAAATTCAAGAATTTTTTATTGGAAAATGATGCACTTTTATAAAATTGTCAAGAATAAAAAAGTTCTTAAAATCACTCAATGAATGCACTAGAATTTCAAATTTTTTTAAGCAACTGCAAAATCTAAAAAACCGCTTAAAAAAATCTGACTTTTTATTCTTGACAATTTATTGTAAAAATGTATTGTTTTTTGAGAAAAAAAAATTCTAAATTTCGATAGGTACTAATTTGATCTTTATAAATGTTTTTCTCGAAAACAATGCATTTTTATTATAAATAGTCAAGAATAAAAAGTTCTTAAAATCACCCAAAGAATGCATTGGAATTTTTTAAGCGTTTTTTTAAACTTTGCAAAACTCCAACAAATTGCTCAACAAATTTTGAAAAAATGCTAGTGCACATTCATTTTAAGAACTTTTTTATTCCTGAAAATTTTTTTGTAGAAGTGCATCATTTTCCAATGAACAATTCTTGAAATTTTACGCCAACATTTTGCAGTTCAGGCGCCATTTTGAACGCGCTCGTTTTTTTTCTTAAACAGCCTATCGGACAAAACAGACATAGGATTGGTGTTCAGCGAGTCAAAATGCATGGGAATACATATGTAGGTCTGCGTTCTAGCACTGGGCTTTTATTTTTTTTTGTATGCCTGTGTTATCAGAAAACTCCTAAAAGTTACGGATTGTTCGGAATTATAGAAGTTTGAATTGAATAATTTTCCAATTGTCTGACAATATTCTTCTGATTCCACAATAATGGATAGTTATTTTTTTATCAGTTATTAAGTTGTATTTTCAGTCTTCTAAATGGAATTCAATAATCTTTTGACATTTTATACATATATGTATATTACATTTCCACTGACGTTATGCCGGTTTACTACTCGTATCTATTCTGGAAATTCTGCGTATCTGTCGTGTTTTAGTTAAAAGAAGCGCCGCTAATAACTTCGACGATTGCATCTTCTAAATTGATTTTTTTAAGATAATCATCTCCGTCACCACAAGCTTTCGAATCACGCGTATCGGAGTGCGTCACATTTTCGAATTTCTTAATTGAATATCTAATTATGTGTTATTGTCTGACGTATAAGGATGTTCCGCCACAACATTTATCTAACATATGTATGTCTGAAACTTCTTAGGCCCGTTAATCTTAATTAGTTTTTTTTAATTATGCTACTTTAACGTTTTTACGATTTCTATGGATTGAGTCAGACGGAAGGCCAGACGACTGATTTCAATAATTCCATTTTTTTCACTTGATTGCAGTTCAAAAAGTCAATTCGTAATTTAAAAAAAAATACGTCACAAAATACTCAAGGAGAATCGGAACATTTGACGTAGCAACAAATTCATATTTGACAACGATGTCTACATCATCGGGAGATAAATAAAACTATAGCAAATTTAATTATCTAAACTACACCAAAATTCCCATTATAAAAGTTGTGGTTCGGTGAATTGTACTTTTTGTCCTTATTTATTAACCAGAACAATGGACTGTTAGGTAAGGGCCCTATCTTTCGTCGTGCCACTATTACATTTAACAATTTATATACTTTTGAATGCATCTAACTAATGTCTGTAACATTTCTTTTAGTTTTAAGTTATGTAATAACGTATGTTGGGCTACTATTTGTTAAGTGTAACATATATTAAGTGAGCTACATGTTCTTTGAATCTAGTTAAAAATTGATCTTGTTTGTCTAATATACTTTTATCCACAATTTTTACAACTTATTTCACAATTTCCTGGCTTTTCGTTGCTATTTGTTTGATATTTTGGGTTGCCTAAAGGTTTCTGTAATTTATTTTTTGAGGTATTTGTTTAATTTAGGTTTTAAAGATTTTGCCAAATGCGCTGGGGGTTTTGGTTCGTAAGGTAAATCAAATTTTGAGCGCCTCTTCGGAAAATTGTGGAACTGTACAGGTTTTTGTTAAATGCATGTTTTCTTATCCATTTTTTTATTAGTTTTTCTGGATAGTCGTTACTCAAAGGTACAGTAAGCAGTGAAAGGTTGCTTAAATCCTGATAACTTTTGTAGTACAATATTAACTTTTGCTTCCGATAGGATTGCAGCTTGTCTGCAATCAAAAAAAGACCTGTCAAAAAAGACCTAAAAAAATTAAGGGGTTAATATTCCTCTAGAACTCGATTTTATTAAAATATCAGGAACAGTTATTTTACGAAATTAATAGTAAGGGTGGTAGAGTTTTGAATTTTTATGATGTTTCCGGTTCAACGGAACTTTTTAATGTCTAGGATATTTTTTCCAAAATTAGGTCCAAAATTAAGTTAGTAATATGAAAATTTCCCTTTAATATGAGTCTTTGAAAAGAAGTTTGAAAAGGACATTTTTGTTTGGATATGTTGTCACACAATCGACCTTAATTTTATCTTCAACTTGGTACAAAAATTATCAGAATTTAAGTACCTAACCTTCAAAATATGTGGGTACGAATACTTACGCAGCTTACTGTATATTCTTAATTGTTTTTTTCTCACATAGAGGAGCGAACTAATAACCGTGTTTTAAGAGACAGAAACTTTCAATATTATTATATTGAAAAGAATTAAGTGAGTCACTAAGGATATCTGTGAGTAAGGCTATCCTTTCTGTATACATCAAATTCAAACATATTTTCACTATTTTACATTTATTAACTACAGTATACCCAAAATAGCTGTGCCCGCGGATTGCGCACAACGAATATACATAGTACCATCTACAACGACCGGTATCCCATATACGAGGTGTGTAAATTAAGTAACGAGACCGATGTTTTAAATTTTGGGATATTTCCTTGGGAAGTCACACAGCGCTAGAGACGGTTCTTCCATTCCTCATAGCAGTGCTGGAACTCATATACTGGAATAGCTAGCCTTCAGCTTGTCGGTTACAGCCGTTTGAATGCTTTCTATAGTCCCAAAATGACGTCCCTTAGGTGATTTTTTCAATCTCGGGAAGAGAAAAAAGTCACAAGGACTCAAGCCAGGCTTATAAGAAGGCTGAGGAGCCACTGAAATATTTTTACTGTCTAAAAGTTCGTTTACTGAAATGGCTGTGTGACAAGGCGCATTGTCGTGATGCAACATTCAGTTGTTCTTGATGTTTGATCTCACACGCATGACCCTTTTTTCGAAGTTTTTCAAGAACCTCTCTGTAAAAGTGTTGATTTACAGAGATTTTGTTTGGCCTGGGGGCACAAAAAAACTCTTTGTGGATAATTTTGGAGAGCTTGAAGTATGCCATTCCATGCTTTGGCGCTTTGTTTCCGGGTCGTACTCAAACACTCAAGTCTCATCACCAGTTCTGTCTGAAGCAAAACCCGATAGCACACCGTTGCTCAATACTAATGTCATTTTCAAAACGGACTAGAACAAAAAACCGTTTACGAAAACAGTCACAAAGAACAAACAAATGACCCTAACAAGTTCAAACGTGTACCGAATGTGCATTACTTGTTAATCTACCGCCCTTCCAAGTCTCGTCTCCGCAGATCTGATGCTAGATCGGGCGCTACGTTGCCAGTCTCATTACTTAATTTACACACCTCGTATGTACTCGTATATTACTCAGTACTAGTGGCGGTGCGTGATATTTCAGTTAGCCATATCTTGAAAACGACGCATGGGACCCACTTCACTTTTTAGGTGATGACTATACACCTCTTACAGAAAGGATTTATAGTGAAAAAATCGTCAGCAAAGTTTGCGAAAAAATTTTTAAAAACACTGGAGCACTCCCTGGGTTCTCAGTAACGCTCTGTGGGATATTTGCAGTATATTTTTTTTGTAATCTAGAAACAAGTATAAGGATACGTTTTTCGATTTGTTGCAAAATATTTTTTTTTCAAACAGTTATGGCCATTTTTAATTTTAATTTTATAGGAACATTTTTGTTTCCCGAAATTAAAATGGCCATAACTTTTTTGGAAACAAAAATATTTTGTAACAAATCGAAAAACGTCTCCTTATATTTGTTTCTAGATTATGAAAAAAAATATACAGCAAATATTCTCACAGAGACGATGGGGGAGTGCTACAGTGTTTTTTTGAAAATTTTTTCGCAAACTTGCCGACGTTTTTTCACTATAAAATACTTTTGTAAGAGAATTATTAGTCATCACCTAAAAAGTGAAGTGGGTCTATGCGTCGTTTTCAAGATATGGCTAACTGAAATATCACGCACCGCCACTGCTCAATACTATTAACCAAGGGCCAATTTTACATACACATATGGTTATAAACTGTGAATTTATTGTTTTCGTTATTATATTTATTATTAGTTACTTTATTAAATGTTGTATTAGTAAATGTAAATATTACGATGCGTACGCCTATGTTCCGCGGCGCATTTCGGCCAACTCTACTTATATATCTGAAGGATGCTCTGAAAGTTTCAATTGATAATGGAATGTCACTGAATGTGTTTGCTTGTCTTGAATATTTGATGTACACTCAAAAAAATATTATTCGTGTTTTTAAATAACGCTGTTCATTCTGTTGAATTATGTCTTTCTTGTTATAATTATTATATCATTATTATAGGTAATAGAGAAAACACAGAATCTCTGTAAAAATGATTCCAGTTATTTATTGCCATTATGAATAGTATTGTGTTCATTTAACCTTATTTTGTTATTAATGAATGGGGTTGGCCGATCGTGCCGCAATTCAGCGGCGCGCGGCAGTCTGGTCATTGTCTTCAGTCGTTTCGTCTAACTGTCTGGAAGAGTCTGGCATTATTATTAGTATGTTTGAGGTGTCGTCGGTATTACATTAATAATAAAATGTCACACGTGCAATCGCCTAAAAAACTACCATTTGCTGACGAAGTGAATAAATTCATCGGTGATTTCGAAGATTTACTTTATGATGGCTGGACCGTAATGTGTAGAGTCTGTGAGGAAAAACTGCTGTGTTGGTTCAAACTTGATTGTAGCCGGCCCATAAATAGTGTTAAACATAAAAATATAAAAAGAGGGAATGACCTTGAGAACTCAGTTTATGTTCGAGTTACTTTTAATGCTAAGTTCCTCTGAGGTACCCCACCCCTGATCGCACCAGATCGCACAACGTTACATAACTATCTACCAACTCTACGCAGTGACTTACTAAAGTGGATTTAAATTGCTTTAAAAAATACACGGCTGTGGTATATGGTGGATATATTGCGACATTTCCAGCAAATAAAAGCTGTTATTTTACAATTTAATATTGCCGAAGTTGCAGCTATTAACGAGAGCCAGTCCAAATTTCAAAAAGTGCCCGTTAAAACGGCGTTAAAAACTATTCATAGTAACTATAAGGTTTGTGTGACGTCATACAGAAGTTACTGATGGTGAATGACGACGAGCGAAATTATTTTCTTACAATGATTTCTAAGAAGACTAAAATACTTAGTTGAATTAATTTAAGTATATAATTGTAATTGTATGCAACTATTAATTGTTAATTAATGTTTATTGACCTTTACGTGCGTGCATTAATAAACTCGATCAATTTTTATATAAATTTAAACAAATTATAAAAGGGATCTATAGAGTTTTAAATGGTATATAATTTTTTATTCCAGGTTCGTAAACATATGAATTAATTATGAATTTAACTTACGCGTGAGAACGCATATAATTGAATTAATTAATTCGTCGACATTCCATGATTAAGTTACATTTTATAGTTTTATTTCAATATTATACTTTTAACTTCCATTTCCCAATAAATCATATTCGTTTTATTTTATCGAAATACATATGTATGTATAAATTATATTACAATCCAGTTACATCTAACTAAGTTAAGTGTCCTATTTTGTTCATTTTATTAGGTTACCCGTTAATCGTAAAAAGTTATAAACATTACCTATAATTTTATAATAACCATATCTAAGAAGTAAGTTAGTCGAAAAACCCAATTTTAATTCATCAAAAATTGAACACACATGTTCCTCTTAAGATAAACAGAGATTATATTGGTAAAGTTACCGCTTTACGAGTTTTTTTTTGTTTTCCAAACAAACGTAAAACATGAGTAGTTGTAAATACATAATTCGTTATCAAGGAGATCCATGAAATATTTATTTTTATTGTGAATTATTGCAGATTAACCTATTCATTATTCAAATTGTTTTGGTACGTTAACGATAAGAAAAAAATAAGAACAATAAAAACATTACATATTAAAATAATATATTTTTATTTTCCGTCAAATAAGCTAATACAGGGGGATATTAAGATTAAAAGATAATATAAGAATCACAAGGGCTTACGCACATTTGCATCTGTTGGTACTTTTTTTGTTTTGCAAATAAACGCAAAACATAATTAGTTAGAAATACATAATTCGTTATATAATATAATATATAATGTAATGTAAATGTAAATATTTATTTTTATTGTAAATTATGAAGATAAACGTATTCAATTTGTTTTGGTACACTACGAAAAATACTGTAAGAACAACAAAAATATTATTTATGTATTTGTTGAAATGTATAGTACGCGCCAAATTTTCGTTTTATATCTAATCAGTTAATACAGGGAAATATTAACATAGTATGAGAATTAAGATTTTTTTATGCACATTTGTATCCTTTGAGCCATTTTTTTTATTTTACAAGTGATTGTATATGCATAATTCTTTATTAGAGAGATCCAGGAAATATTTGTTTTTATTGTGAATTAATAACCTAACCTCTTTAAATATCTTGGAACACTAAAAAAATATTACGACAATATTTATTTGTTGAAATGTACTATATTTTAAGTAGTACATAGCTACTCTATAATAATTTGATTAACACTTTAAACGCAAATATTTAAAACAGTCATTCGGAACGACAATTAATGGATATTCTTTTTCGTGTCGTGTCAATAGATAATGGAAAAATCGATATTTACAATAAAAACTTAAATATTCTAAGACACAAAAAACTTACACCATTTTTACAAGCTTTTATTTAACTTGCAATGTATGTTTGTTTGTTTGTTTGTATGTATGTTCGGGTCAAATCTTGCAACTGAATTTTAAAATAGTTATCCTCAACCGATTGAGATGAAATTTTGCATACACGTTTAGTTTGGATGACAATGCATGGTTAACTAAGTTATGTCATTCTAAATTCAAAATGACGGAAAGGGTTTGCTGAGAATACGAAAAAAATAATAAAATGACTACTCTAAATCCAATATGGCGGTCTAGTTTTTATCAAATGAAAAAGGATTTGCTGAGAAGAATACGAAAAATAAAATGACCACTCTAAATCCAATATGGCGGACCGCCCAAGATGGCGGACTAGTTATTTTTAAGCACTCCCATAATGTGGGTATCAAATGAAAGGGTTTGCTAAGAAGAATACGAATAAACTGACGTCTGCGTTCAACCATTCGAGGAGATGGTGTACTACTGTCCGGCTAAACAGTAAGACTTAGCGGGGTCGTGTCTTAACTAATATCAACTTATACCCTAGGCAAATTCTTGCGGCGGTGAAAAAAATTCAAAATGGCGAAAAACAAGATGGCCACCATACCAATTTTAAAGAGATAACTTGGTATAGGTTAGGGATAGTATGAACAGGTTGAGGAACATTTAGATACAAACACACGACGATAACTAAAAAAATAAAAAATAAATTAATAATAATGTTTTTTAAAAAAACAAGCTTTTATTTAAATGCTCTAAAAAGAAGAAAATAAACTTTAAATTGAATCAAACCCATCAATTTATTACATTACACAATTTATATGATATAAAAGCTTGTCACGAGATTTACTTGTGTAGATAAACAAGAATGTAATACCTAATTATGTAACTTGATCTTGACATAAGAAAGTCTAAGAAAAAAAAGTATGTATTTTATAAACTGGGTAAATACACCTACACAAGTAAATCTCGTGACAAGCTTATAAATCACAAACATAAAAAATATATTATTAATTTTTTATGTGTTCAGAATGCTGCATAGAGCGCCCTCTACAGCTTACATCAAAATGATTGACAAATTAAAATATCTCTCCTCAAAAAACCCTCACTCACCAAATTTTGTAATAAGTGAAGACGTTATTTACGGAAATCGAAAATATAATTTTAATTTTGACACCCTGTATGTTGGTTACCAATAACTTTTGAATTAAGGTAAGTTTGGTTAAATCGTGATATTTTTACCCAAAGAATCTGTAGTTTCGCCGTGGCCCTAAATATTTTAAGACACATTTGTATTTTTGGTTTCAATATTAGGTGGCCACCTTATCAGCAAAAAACGTTCCCGGACCTGTTATTTACACAATCCTTTAAACAAGCCGGCAATCGTATAATAACGTGCAAACTTATTTAAGGGATAGTTCGGGTGATGCCAGAAAAATATGAGGGTGGGTAATAGTTTTGGCCAAGGCTGTAAATGTCAAAGAACCTAGCGGGATAAGTAGGTAAAAATGCCCCCTCAGCTTTTGGGGGCATAAACCGATTGGAAGGTGCTCTACGACATAGAAAACCATTTCACAAAGTTTCAGCAATGAATTAATGTATTAAGGCCTATGTGTCTACTTTTTTAATCTAAGACGTAAAAATTGAGAGCAGAGACCATGTTGAGAAGTACATGTAGAAACATTTTCGAGATGTTCTGGCGGGAAATTCAATTTATAAAGAAATATCCCAAAATGGTACCTCAAGAACGATTTTTTTTTGTGTGTAAAATACACACAAAATACATATATAGTGTACTATCGAGAAATGGAGGCCACAATTTGCACTATGAGGGATTGAATGTGATAATTTCAATTACATGCTTATGGGGTTTTGAGGTTATGGGTTATGGGGTTTAACAGCTTTGGTTTTGTGAATCAGAGGCCACAAGTTATGCTATGAGGATTAAGTGCCATAATTTAAGTTTCATAGTTATAGGTTTTGGGGTTATGGGGTTATGGGGTTATGGGGCTTAACAGCTTAGGTTTTGGTCTCCAGCTTCAGTCATGGGGTTGATAGTCTAAATTATAGTTTTTTTTTTAGGTTATGGCAAAACCCTGACGTCATTTATGCCCTGATGTCAAGACTGGGCATTTATGCAAGATGTCGATCTAAAGCATACTAATGATATGCAATTGTTTTTTGTCAACCAGGGTTGAGGATTATCCTAGGCACCTTGGCCGAAATTGCGAGTACGGTAACTTGCCTGGATGTTTTTGTAAATTAATCTATATATTTTTGAAATGCGTGTTTATGTTTTAAAAAATAAAAAATAAATTCAAAAGGAATATAAAAATACTCATACTAAAAATACTCGACAAAAAAAATGAATTTCACGTACTTTTCGCTAAACTATCGATTACATCCAAGGCAACCGACTGTTTAGGATTAAAAATCTTTAATCATTTGCCTGAAGAAATTAAGTTAAGTAAAAACTTAAACATATTTAAATGTAGTTTAAAATGTTTTTTAACAAGTAATACTTTTTATAATTTTAAGTTTTAGGTTTAAGATTGACTATTGCCATACAATTTGTAAAATGTCATTTTGGTAAAATAAAGGATGTTATTATTATTATTATTATTATTATTATATTATTAGGACTGGCTTGCATAGTAAATCGACTCATTTAAAAAAAAAATATGGAAAATGTAAGACGTTCTACATACATTCAAAATAAAACTAATAAACCACAGTGGAATTCCTGCAGGACATTGGCAAGGATTAGTTAACTCAACACCTAATGTTGTAAAGCATATCAGATATTATAATTTTTCATTGATTTATATAATTATAAATATATAATATTCAGAAGTATACTTTATTTTAGTTCTTTTGTTAAGCACTATTATTTTGTCCATGCTATTTTCTTAGCTTATAGATAGATATAGATATAGAACGTTTATAATGATACAGATAGTTAAAATTTTATGTCCAGTACACTTGCATATTTATAAAGTAATATTAAAAGAACTTCGGGATATCGTTAAGTAAAGCATGTTTAAGCGAAAAAATTGTGTGCTATTATTTTGGCTACAACTGTACTTACCAACAATTTTTGAGTATAAAATATGCTAAGGCTTAAGTAATGAAATACACAAGTTTGGAAGTCACTGAACAGAGTGTAGAAAAATAAAATATATTTTACTGAAAGAAGTACAAAAATAAGGTCACAAAATTATTTATGTTTACATGTTTACTTATAGAAATAAAAGTTAGAATACAATTTAATATTTTGTAAGTTCAGCGCGTGCACGCTATTATGGCATTTAAATGATGAGGAAATGTATAATTCCAAATCTTCAAAACAAATTCCTTTACCATGTGTTTACCTGAAATAGAAAATTTGCGTGGCCGTGATTCCATTTCAGACCACAAAATGTTCAATAAGGTTAACGTGGGTGCTTTGAGGTGGCATACGGAGCTGCTGTGTATTGTTACACAACAGCCATTGTTCAATGATCGAGTCGATGTTTCGGGTACTTGTCAGGTTAAAAATAGTAGTTTCTTTGTAGCACTAATTTTGCGGCGCTTGGGGTGATATTTTTCCGTAAAATATTTAAATGTACCATCTTGTCCATTATTTCATCAATAAATATATTTTACTTTTCTCTCCTGACGGATGTAACTAAAATAAACATTTGATTATTTTGTTTCGTAATAAAGTATGGGTTAACAGACCATTTTACAGAAAAACTGTTCTCGCAATTCAGCGATTTCGAAGAAAATTTTAATTTTAAAATATCGTGTAAAATTTGAATTTCCCTCCAGAACGTCTCGGAAATATTTTTTTTTAATATGGTCTCTATGAATTTTTGCCGTCTCAGATTAAAGAGTCGACACAGAGAAAAAAATGTAAGAATTAATTGATAATGGTTAAATAGGCTTAATACGTAACTTCAATATACGAGGTGTGTAAATTAAGTAATGAGACGGAGTAGCGTCCGATCTAGCAACACTGCGGAGACGTGGCGGTAGGTTAACATGTAATGCACTTTCAGTACAAGTTTGAACTTGTTAGAGTCATTTGATTAGTCTTTGTGACTGTTTTCGTAAACCGGTTTTCCTAGTGCGTTTTAAAAATGAGTTGACATTAATTTTGAGCAACGGTGTGCTATCAGGTTTTGCTTCAGACTTGGACACAGCGCAACGGATACTTGCAAAACTTCAACACGCCTAAACATGTTTTTTCAAGAGCCATGTTTTTTCAAGAGCCCAAGTTTTTCGGTGGTTTATGGCATTCTCAGAAGGAAGAGAGTCGATTGAAGATTAACCACGCAGCGGAAGCCCTTCGTCTTCAAGAACCAATGAACATGTCGATAGAATACGGGATCTTCTGTGTTCATGTCGTCGATGGACGACAAGAATGATCGGGGAAGAGTTAAATTTGAATCACACCTCTGTTCATCAGATTTTGACTAACGAATTGGGGATGAGAAAAATCTGCGCAAAAATGGTTCCAAAAAAACTTTGCGCCGAAGCATGGAATGATACACTTCAAGCTCTCCAAGACCCAAAAAAGCAAGTGGAAGATTGAATGCATGCTGATTTGCTTTTTTGATAGGCAAGGAATTGTCCACAAAGAGTTTGTGCCTCCATACCAAACAGTAAATCAACATTTTTACAGAGAGGTTCTTAAAAACCTTCGAAAAAGGGTCATGCGTATGAGACCAAGCATCAAGAACAACTAGATGTTGCATCACGACAATGCGCCTTGTCACACAGCCATTTCAGTAAACGAGTTTTTAGCCAGTAAAAACATTCCTGTGGTTCCTCGGCCTCCTTATTCGCCTGACTTGTGGTTACTCGTCCTTGTGACTTTTTTCTCTTCCTGAGATTGAAAAATCACCTCAAGGGACGTCATTTTGGAACAGTCAATCATTTTGAACGTCAGTTTGGAAAGCATTCAAACGGCTATAACCGACCAGCTGAAAGCTATGAGTTCGAGTATGATGAGAAGTATATAAGTTCCAGCACTGTTATGAGGAATGGAAGAATCGTCTCCAGCGCTGTGTGGCTTCCCAAGGAAGTTATTTTGAAGGAGACAATACTGAATTGTAATTCTATTCGAATAAAAAAAAATAAAAAACCAGTCTCATTACTTAATTTACACACCTCGTATCACATTTCAATCGTGTTACACCCCCAAGCTTTGAGCATTTTTAATCCCAAACATAATCCTGCCAGGCTATTTTGGATTCCTGTAACACCCACTAATACAGAATGATATTCAGATTAAGATAACAATAATTACAAGGTTTTATATCCAACACCGGACAGCATTTGCATTGACGATGACGCGGTCTTAGAGTAGACGCCGAGGAAATTTTAATTTAGGATAGTGCCGACTTTAAAAATCCGCCGTGGCTTACGTGCAAAAAGGCATATGAAGGCGCGACTACGTGATTGCGGACTGGCCACTTGCGGCTGCATTACCCTATATACCGTCGATAAATTAGCAACCATTAAGCAATAGTACGTAGAATTCGCAATGAGAAAACAAACACATCGTTCTTACGCTGAGAAAGTACAGTGTCCGCCAAAAAGACTGCACCATACGGTATTTTTTTATATAAATCTTTTTCAACAACTGCCTGTGTCCTGTGAAAAAAAGACAAACATAAAAATTGTTAGCAACGTTAAGGAGTATGCTCATTAGTTTTTTAGTATTTAACAGTCACATAGGACCGTGCAAAATTATGGGTAATGCTCGATGAACTTGGCTAATTTTTTTTGTATTTTGCTTTTTTATAACCAATCGCTCAAAAGTTTCTACGCTCAAAGTGTAAACATGAATAGATTTCGTGATACGGCCTTAAAATACATGTTCTCCTTTATCTTGTTGGATTTGGAAAATGTTGGATAACTACAAGTTTATGATCATTGTTGTTCGTTAAATAAACATTCAATAACTGACAGTTTTATGGAACGCCCTTTCAATAATATTACATCAGTAAACGTTAAAAATAACAAGCACTATTACAAGGGGTCATTAAGGGGGTAAATACAGGTCAAAAAAATCGATTTTTTTTTTCTATAAAAAGTTAGGAAATTTCCCGTAGAAAGTTTCAGAGCGAAATTCGAACTCCTTATATTTTTTTTCGTCATTTTTCGAGAACGCCTTTTTCAGCGCGCAGCAGGTATACGAGAGCGGTCTGCCCTAGTGAAAGTTTTATGTATTGTATCTTATTTTGAAATACCCGAGGCCGTAAGGCTCACAAAGAACTACAACAGATGAATGCATGTACTAAGAGTTGAATATGTGCTAAATTCCATAAAAAATGTTTTAAAACCGCGGTATTTAGGTGTTCTGTTCTATTTTCAGAAGACATAAATTTAGAAAACTTTAAAGAGTTTTTCCATACATTATTTCTATACATAAGCTACATATGTTTCTTATTATTTGCTCCTACTATCCATTGAATATTCTATAGCAAAAATTTTGAAATTTCCAATTTTTTTTTTATTAGGTAAAATGCAATTTTTTCCTAATAATAAACATTATTTTATACAGTGTGGAACAACCAAATGGAATAAATTCAGTAGCTCCATTATTATGCATTTTTTTAGAAAATCCTGAGACACGTCAATTTCTAATTCTAAAATGACATATTACGACATAAAAATGTATCCCTAAATTCAACCTCCTTCAGGTGACAGCTACAACCCCTAAATTTTCAAATTGGAAGTAGGGGCTTGTCGTACTTCATTTGAAAGGTCTTCATTCTCTATTCAAAACAGCTATGGTTTTAAATTTTATTGCAGAAATTAACAAGAAAAAAAGTTTCTCCAGCGTAGGAAATTCGTTACATTAAAATAAAACTTTTGTAAGTAACACTATTTGTCAATTTTAAGTTCTGAAATGTTAATAATAACAAAAAATACATGTCTGTAATTGCCGACATTCCCTACTATAAGATAAAAACTTACTAATAAATACGTACCATTTTTTGGTTGACAATAGAACGACAAAAACGAGCAACCAGCAAAAAAATAAATCTGAAGTTTAAGAAGTTGGCCATTATCAGCTTTAGTGAAATTACCTAGAAACGTGCTTGTCATTGTAACAGTAGTTAGCAGTTATCAGTGTTAATCTTTTTGCTTTAGTTTTCTTTAGTTGCAATTCAGAGATATGGTTTACCTAACAGAAATATACTAACATAAGATAACGATTCTGCAGATGATTGGTTACGGAGATAGAACACGAACGCAGGCCGCTAGCCGAAGTTGTTCGCCTATTTCAAGAAAAATATCAGGAGTTGCCGCCGATATCTCAAGGTGCCGTAAGTATAATAGAGAAGCAGTTTCGGGAACGTGGACATGTACGGCAGCTAAAGAAAAATCCTCCCAATTAACTCAGTAATGATCAGAAATTGGAAGTAATGCTTATGCTTGAAGAAAATCCACATACGTCGAGTCGTCAAACAGCTTCAGCATTAAATATTAGCCATTCCTCGTTTCTCCGCGTATTGATAGAAAATCAGATGCACCCATATAAACTGATGTTATATTTTCGGATGAATCTACATTTACACTTCACGGCCATGTTAATCGCCAAAACTGTCATTATTGGTCGAGAGAAAATCCTCACGGGATGAGGGAACTACACACGCAAAACCCTGAGAAAGTTAATGTTTGGGCAGGAATAATTGGAGAAAATATCATTAGTCCCTTCTTCATTGACGGCAATTTGAATGGAGAAACTTATTTAGCGCCGATCCAAAATAATGTTGTACCGAAGATGGCAAATTTGTATCCAGCTGAAGGAAACCCACAAGTTCCAGGTAATGCAATATGGTTCCAGCAGGATGGTGTACCAGCATATTACGAAGTCAATGTCCGGTAATATCTCCACACAATCTTTCCAAATTGCTGGATAGGGAGACGTAGTTCTGCAGAATGGCCTGCACGATCACCTGATCTCACGCCGTTAGACTTCTTCCTATGGGGATATGTAAAAAGTATGGTCTACAAAACCAAACCCGACGATTTAGCTGACTTAAGAAGAAGAATAACACTTGCAATTAGGTTTATTACCACGCAGATGTTAACTAACGTTAGAAGACATTTCTATTTACGTCTAGGATGCTACCAAGATGCTGGAAGCATGTATTTTGAACATCTGCTTCATTAATAATGATTTGTTTTTTATTTTAATATAAGGAATTTCCTACGATGGAGAAACTTTTTTTTTCTTGTTAATTTCTGCAATAAAATTTAAAACCATAGCAGTTTTGAATGAAGAATGAAAATACCTTTAAAATGAAGTATCACAAGCCCCCACCTCCAATTTGAAAGGGGTTATAGCTGTCACCTGATTGGGGTTGAATTTAGGGATGACATTTTTGAAGCTTGAAGGATTTCGCAAGATGTCATTTTAGAATTAGAATTAAGTCATTGACGTGTCTCAGGATTTTCTAAAAAAATAATGGAGCTACTGAATGTACATATTCCATTTGGCTGTACCACACTGTATTACTGACATGAAAGTGTACAACGCAGAAATATAAAACGCACAAAAAAAATTGGCCGTGATATTTTCGAAAAAAAAAACGAATTTCGAAAAGAACGACATTATGGCCGATTGGCCGATTTGGTAAAACCAATGTGTTTACCTCTTTTTTTGTTAAAATTAATTCAGAGAACAGATACTAATGTTGCAGACAGTTTTAAAAAAATGTTCAATAAAGAGAATCCCACATGGTGCAGACTTTTTTTCTGACACTGTATATAAGATTACTTTGCATATTCATACATATGCGTGTACGAATAAAATTTATTATGTCGAAGGACGTCTGTATAAATAACGATGTCACTTTAGCTGTGTAACAGGTTTACTGACCTAACCTTACGAATTTAACGCATTCTCACGGTTTTTTCGCCTTTATAAACTCTGATCCAACTCCAGACTAAAATAGACTGGTTAATGTCGATAATGGGTGCTAAATATTGCATTAAACGTCCTTAATTTTTGATTATGCAGTGCAAATATTTGCCCATTATTTGACTATTTTACCAAATAATTTACAAGAATTCTGTAAGCTTTGAAAAACTAATATTTTAACTTGGTTTAATATAAACAATCGCTGTTAATAACATTTATTTGACTCGCAGACGTCCTCAGTCAAACCAAAAAAAAGTGAACCCTATTTACAGTATTTTTAATATGAGATTACTTCCATTATTACTTTTCTAAAATTGCCAAACATTATTATCATTAATGTATACTGCAGTGGACACATTTTGAAGTTGCAGTTATTTGGGCTCTACAGTTATTTGTAATAAATGTTCTCTCAGTATTCTTAGTATTATTGATAACTTCTATACTCGGTAAATGTGGATGGCCGCCTGTATAACTTTTTATGTATGTTTAAATAACTTTTTTCTGTATCTAAAACTAAATTTGTTCAATTGCCAGCTGCAAGTACCCGACAAGAGTCAACCACTGACTTGACTTTATTGACTCCGTTGACGCCAATAATCGGAATGACCTTATTTACGTTAATTATTCCATTGAGCCAATGACTTGAATGATCCCATGACCAATGAATGATCCCAATCCCAATGATCCCACTGACCTCAATTGTTCCCATGCCAATGATCCCATTGACTCGCATGACTCCAACGACCCCATTAACCCCATCGACTTCACTACGTGAATATGTAAGTGGAACAAAGTATGTACATAATAATATGATATTTGAATTCTTCTATCTTAAAAACCTATCAATCTTTATTTCACATAAGATAGAACCTTACCCCAGTGGTACCTATAACAAATAACATCTTCAAGCGATGGAGAATAATTTCATATATTAAAAAGATTATTTTATTGTATTGCAAAGATAATAATCCTTCACCCCTCCTCCCATTCAATAAAAGTCTTTATATAGAGTTTTCCAATAGGAACGGGCCGATGTTGACAGGCTGTGGCGGCACGGGCGTAGCCAGTATTTTTCTTTAGGGGGGGCGATCAATGCAGATTAAACAAAAAAGCAAAAAAAAAGTCATTGGAGGCAACGGCAAGCGCAATCCCCCGACTATTTTGGTTTTTACTTGACTATTGAGGGGGGGGAGGGAGAGAAGCCGCGTGAACCGTGAGAAGCCGCGGCGAACATTTGAACGATGTCATATTCCACACATAATGGCATACATGCAAGGGCGTAGCCAGGGGGGCGATGGGGGCGATCGCCCCCCCCCCAAGGGTCAAGTTGTCAAGGGTGCGGTTGCCCTTGGCTGTAGTGACCTTTTTTTTTTGGCTTTTTTGTTTTATTTGCAGCGATCGCTTTGGGCTTTTGGTTGCCGTTGCCTCGCCGTTGCCTCTACTGACCTTTTTTTTGGCTTTTTTTGTTTCATCTGCATTGAGCGCCCCCCCCTCCCCCCCCAAAGATAATTACTGGCTACGCCCTTGCATACATGGGTGTTTCAAATAAAAAAAAGAAGTTCGCTAATACCTCACACACAGCTTGTTTTATTCCATTTCAACATTGACCCGCCCTTATTAGCAAACCCTTTACTTGCAGGCTTTGTTATACTTTACATGTCTCTCAGATTTGAACCTGGCATCTGGCATCTGCAAATGACTAATCTAATCAGCTCCAAAACTTCATAATTGTCACAATACATAAGTGTTCCAAATCCTAATTTCAAGTTGATATCTTAAAGCGTTCTCGAGTTATCGTGTACTCGTTTGGAAAAAGTTTACAGCCGACGGGCCACTGACAGACATATATTTTTTTTTCATTTAAACTGAAAATCTCGATGCGTCAGTGAATAGAAATTTTATAAAAATATTTCATCCTTATTAAATTTCTATTCCACTACGTGGAATACAATTATTCACTTTTACTATGCATTCTTATATTTATGACGTTATTTTCGTTTCGTTTAGGAACTCCGAATTGTTTGTAGGTGTCGAACGTAACTTCCCACCCCCACCCCATCATAAACGGGCGGGACAGGAAATAACGGCGCAAAGAAAGTTATTTTCACATCGAGAATGCATTGTTTTGTCCTAATTTGTGGGGAAAACACTTCAGAAATTTGGTGAAAACAGCTGAACTTTGACCTCGTAGGTCAACTGTTATCCGCTCACTTCGTTGAGCGACTTTAAAGAGGCCAAACTTGCCTTAAAGCAATATTAAAAGCCTTTAAAAAAAATGTTCCTTTCGGAAGCATTAACTGTTCCTCTTAAAAACTCCATTAGAATGGATTTTGAAGTAGAGCCATTCACATGCTATACTTTTGATTCTGTACTAATTATTCTTTTAGCTTTAAAGGTTTTTATTTTTCGCCAAATATTCTCTGTGTTGGACATCTGCTGAAAATGCGTCTGCTTAGAACAGAAAAAATAACAAAAGGTTGTTAGTAGTAAGGAACACCAACTAATCGCGCGAGTCTCGGTCCATACTTGACCGGTTTCCTTCGTCGCAGGGTAAACAGCGCAAAACCTGACATAATGAATGAAATAATGTGGGAGGTATATCGCTAATTTGTTTTGATTGAAAGAAATGTGGCGAGGGGGCTGTTAAAAATAGAAACGCCTATTACTAAATTCGCGTCATAAACGTGTTTATTTTTAATAATAATCTTACTGCGTTACATTCTGTTTACTTCTTTACGATATAAATAAAATCGTCGGGAACTTCTTCGATAAATCGGAAAAACATACGTATTTATTTCCGAATATATTGCTACGCGTTTCTTGGCACGTGACAACCTCTCATGAAATCAAGCTCCATTCTTCTAGAACCAAAAGCTGTGACTTCAATAGGAAGAGCAGCTATACGATACGGTTCAGAGACGTGCAAACATAGGTAGTGCTTCGTATGTGAAAATCTGACACTAGTTGATGCGTGGTCGCTACAGAAATAGTTGATACTCAGGCTGATATAAAACAAAGTAAAAGTTTCAGGGTTGATAGCCGACTGAAACTTTCAAATGGACGAACGTCGACTGGTCATATTATCCTTGTGTTCGCAGCATGCTGAGCCGATTTGTATAAGCCGGAGTAATCTCTGGACTATTCTAACATATGCACAGTATGGATACGTTTCTGCCAAGCAACTTTTGTATAAAGACATTGTCCAATATTTTTCACATAGGTATTTCATACGTCTGATTGAGAGACGTATTGTACATGCATTGTACACCTATGGACATGCTGTACATAACGTTCAATTCCTTTTTTTTCCTAGTGATAAGGCAATACGTGAATATGCTTAATAATACAAAATTAGTTCGACACAAAATTAGTGATACAAAAAAAATTAGTTCGACATTCCGAAATTGAACCGAAATCAAATTTTTCTCGGAAAACCTTACAAAATCCAGATAAGCCTATAAGTGATTCCAGATAAGCGATGGGGCGCCAGCAGCGTCCAAAAGTCGATAACATTTGGCGTCGATTGAGAGTTAATTGAAAAACCGATTTTTTCCAAGAAGAAGCCGACCTATGCAGATACGAGGGTAGAAGGTTCTTAAAATTGTTGATTATAAGAAAACTACGAGCGTTATAAAGAATTTCGTCTGTTCATTCTTTGGAACCATTTCTTCAAAGGTATAAAATTCCGTTTTTCAAAATTCTGTGAGGATCTAAGATATCCGCTGAAATTCGGCAACCTCTGAAAATCTGAATTATAAAATTTGTTATAGAGGTCATTAAGTTCATGTAAGTCATGATTTCATAAAGGTCATTTTGGTCATAAAGGTCATATTCAAATATTACACTTTTAAGAATATAATCTGCAATAATAGCTTTTCATCCTCAACTTTTTTGTTTTCAATGTACTGCCCTTGACGATCTTTACACCGCTCCATACGACTTTTCCATTGTTGAAAGCAGTGCTGGAAGTCCGCTTCTGTCAGCTGGTTCAGAACCTCCGTCGCTTTTGCTTTAACTACTTCCACACTTTCGAATCTTGTCCCCTTCAGTGTCACCGTGTCTAACAAGCCTGGGTAAATGTCAATGCTATTTAGAATGTCAGCGCAAATGTTCATTCTTGATTCCTTTTGCTCGGAAGTGAGGAGTTTTGGCACCATTTTTGCGCAACACGCTCGCAGCGCGCTGGTAGCAGCATCAGTTCGGTTATTTAATAGCCACACCTCGTATTATGTACAAACATTGTGTATCAATTTTACTGTTGATAAAGAATGAAATTCACCCTAATTTACTTCCTTCGCTTTTACAGCTTCGCTGAAACTGAAAACGTATGTATGTATGGCTGGGTTTTCACTGCACATTTGAACCAATGGACAGACCTACAGTGCTTCTCACACCTGCAACTGTGAATTGTTAAACGAAACGAAACGGACTTGCAATTAGGGCAAATGTTTAATTTCATTTTTATAAACCTTCATTGTCTGCTACTCACTAACAACAGCCGTGGCCTGCTGCGAACATTTTTAGAAGCCGTTGTGTCGTAGCGCAAGCGATTTTTATTTTTATTTTATCTTTATTAGCGTCCATAGCCTACTAATACTAACATCCGTGGCCTGCTATGAACGATTAGAACAGCCCTCGTAACTACGGAGCAAGCCACCGCATTTTCTACCTCCGAATCCGACAATTTTCAGGCACCAACGGCTTTTCGACTTCCTCGAATTGACGGGGTACTCCACGTGTCAGGAATGGCTTCTCCGAAGCGTCGGAAGCGGTCGCTACGGTTCGGTCATTTTTTTAAACTGAATCATCGCCTTAATGGCCAGGTAAAGATAATTAGTCGATTAACGGTCACAGTATGGATCCATGCGTGTTTTGGGATAATTGCTGTTTAATGTAGTGCGAGATAGATGTAGAGTCCTTCAACGTTCTTCTGATAGTGTTGTCTGCAATACGAACCCATACTTTAGGGGACGGTAAAGGAAATGTAAGTAGGGAAGCGAAAAAGGATGTCCTGACTTGAACATGTTTTTTTTTTTTTGAAAAAGTTGATTCCAAACTTGTATTTCATTAGCACATACTTACTCGTACAGCACTTTTTTGTATAGAAATTACCGTTTTTAATAATTTATGTTACATAAACGCCCCGTATAGGCTAATACATTTTGGAATTATTGAATGCTTTTTCATCACCGTTTCATATATCCACCAAACTATATCGTTTTTTTTTAAATATCCTAATATCTACATACGTATATTGATTTATAGGCATTTCAAATTCATGATTTCTAATTTCATTTCATTTGCGCGTTCTCTACAAAAAAAGCGTTATATACGAGAAACTATAGAATTAAACATCTAAAATATAGAAATTTTAAAATAAACAGTTCTGTAGAAAACAGCATGTACAGGCTACTGAATTTTGGGATTATGAAATGTTAAGTTATTCTGTCAGCACTTCATGTCCTGCATTCGAAAGATACGAGTGAAAAATTTGATAAACTTGATGAAATGATTGATATGATTTTTATTTTTTATTTTATTAATAACTTTAGTGATTTATAGTAGATAATAATTTAGTTTTGTTTGCGCGTACAGGGTGTTCTCTACAAGAATGACCTACACACGAGGAAACTAAACAGTATATTTTTTTATATCAAAACTTCTATAGAAAACACCCACATACTACTGAACTTTAGAATATAAGGAATTTAAGAAATATACTAGGCGCAGAAATTAAGGGGTATAAAAAAATCCAAATTTTTAGGTGATTGAAGAACTGTAACTTGTGGAAAATGGTCGTAAGGAAAAGGAAAAAAAAAGAAAGTTGAAGCTCCAAGTTTCTAGTTTTTAGATCTTGAGTTTAATTTTTTTTAGCATCAGTAGTTTTTGAGTAATCATAAGAAAACCATCGGAAAAATTTTTGCCTATCTTTTTAAAAGGTGCATGGACCTCAATCATTTTTTTTTGACTTTAAGATTGAAAAGTTGCAGTCAATATCCTTAGTCTATCCATTATTTGCAAAGTTATGCCAAGTTATGCAAATGTCCTAATTATGCAATTTTTTACCTCTTTTTCGATTTACAATTTCGTTTCGATTTTTTTTTCCATAAATAAACAAACACTACTGCTTGTAAAGTATACTTTGCAGTTTTTAAAACCCTACTTGAATTTTCTGTATGTTCATTACTTCCCAAGTAATTGATTATCAAAGTCAACAATGACATTTTTGCTTTGAACGACGATAAATCAGCGAAAAATCATCGTAAAGGGGTCAACAACAGATTAAAGAAAATTAAATTGTTTAAAAAACCTTTATGATGAACACATAAAAAAAATATTGAGGTCCGTGGACCTTTTAAAAGCAAAAATTTTGAAAAATGTTTTTCCATGGTTTTCTTATGATTACTCAAAAACTGCTGACGCAAAAAATTTAAACTCAAGATCCAAAAACTAGAAACTGAAGCTTCAATTCCCTTTTTTTTCCTTTTTCCTGCGACCATTTTCCCCAAGTTACAGCTACTTGAAAATCGCCTAAAAATTTGAGATTTTTTTATATCCCTAGATTTCTGCGCCTAGTGTACCTATTAAGTTTTTCGATCAGCATTTCATGTCTTCCGCATTCGAAAGTGCGAGTCAAATATTTGATGAATCGTATGATTTTCCTAATATCTGTATTCATTTATAGGCATTTGAAATTCATTATTTCAGAATTTAATTTCGTTTGCGCGTACAGGGTATTCTCTGGATAACCTATACAGGAGGAAACCAAATGAAAAATAAAAAAAAAAACATTTTTCGTAATATCTATTTTTTTGAAGAATTAGTTTATTCTGTAAATATCCGAATATGTTTGTTGCTCCTTGTAAAGAGCATAGCCATTTTTTAAGAAGTGATTTCCTAGGCAATAATTTTTATGTTTCCGTTATAGCTTTGTTATCTATATATTTGTACAGCGTGAAAATTGCCATCTAATTATATTATTATCAGTGAAAGATAAGCAATGATCGAAAAACCTCTTCCAAAAATACTGAATTAAAACTGACTTAACTGCTTTAAAACAAATTTTCCCGCTCACACGGTGATATACGCTCGTATGCATACAGTGACTTCCATAAGTGTTGATACCTCATGTAACAATCAACTCTAATTAATGATGCTTGTAAATTTGCCAGCGTGTTAGGTTAGACATACCGTCAAATATACTAGATGCGTTAGACCATCAGGTATATCCTTGGATATTAGTACTCAAAATGGGATGAATTTATCAACGTACAGCCCAGGTTTCTAAAGTTGCTTTTCGGTCTCAACTAACATTCGCTGTAAACAGCTGGAATCACATTTTTATAACTTGCGAATTAATGTTCAGTCAATTTCTGACCAATCTGAGCGTTTCCAAACAAATGAACGTACGTAATATAAGACTGAATAAATTAATAATAATTTAAAAAAAACAAGCTTTTATTTAAATGCTCTAAAAGAAGACAATAAACTTTAAATTGAATCAAACCCATCAATTTATTAAATTACACAATTTATATGATATAAAAGCTTGTCACGAGATTTATTTGTGTAGATGTATTTACCTATTTTATAAAATACATACTTTTTTTTCTTAGATTTTCTTATGTGAGGATCAAGTTACATATTTATTACATTCTTGTTTATCTACACAAGTAAATCTCGTGACAAGCTTTTATATCATATAAATTGTGTAATGTAATAAATTGATGGGTTTGATTCAATTTAATGTTTATTTTCTTCTTTTAGAGCATTTAAATAAAAGCTTGTATTAATTTTTTTTTATTATTAATTTATTTTTTATTTTTTAATTATCGTCGTGTGTTTGTATCTAAATGTTTCTCAACCTGTTCATATTATCCCTAACCTATACCAAGTTATAACTCTTTAAAATTGGTATGGTGGCCGTCTTGTTTTTCGCCATTTTGAATTTGTTTTACCACCGCTAGAATTTGCCTAGGGTATAGGTTGATATTAGTTAAGTCACGACCCCGCTAAGTCTTACTGTTTAGCCGGGCAGTAGTACACCATCTCCTCGAAGGGTTGAACGCAGACGTCAGTTTATTCGTATTCTTCTTAGCAAACCCTTTCATTTGATACCCACATTATGGGAGTGCTTAAAAAATAACTAGTCCGCCATCTTGGGCGGTCCGCCATATTCGATTTAGAGTGGTCATTTTATTTTTCGTATTCTTCTCAGCAAACCCTTTCATTTGATACCCATATCATGGGAGTACACAAAAAATAACTAGTCCGCCATCTTGGGCGGTCCGCCATTTTGGATTTAGAGTAAATTCATTTTATTTTCTTATTTATTCTCAGCAAACCCTTTCATTTGATACCCATATCATGGAGTGCACAAAAAATAACTAGTCCGCCATCTTGGGCGGTCCGCCATATTGGTTTTAGAGTAAATTCATTTTATTTTCTTATTTCTTCTCAGCAAACCCTTTCATTTAATACCCATATCATGGGAGTGCGCAGAAAATAACTATTCCGCCATCTTAGACCGTCCGCCATTTTGAATTTAGAATGACATAACTTAACTAACCATGCATTGTCATCCAAACTAAGCGTGTATGCAAATTTCATCTCAATCGGTTGAGGATAACTACTTTAAAATTCAGTTGCAAAATTTGACCCGAACATACATACAAACAAACAAACAAACATACATTGCAAGTTAAATAAAAGCTTGTAAAATAGCTTCAAAATCACATTCAAAAAAACAGTATTCGCTCTTGAATGAAAAAAAAACGTAAACTCAAGACTTTTAACACTAAAAACGCTGCAGTCTCCAACCAAATAAGGCAAATGAAACATATGTAAATATATCAAAATTAATCCTAATAGTTACACTACTATTTGAAAATTCTCGCGCTGAATAAAATTCTAGGATTTCTTGTAAACGTTTCAACAATGATTCTTCTAAATTGATCAAGAATGGGGCTGTCCAACTCGATTTTCGATGTCCAAAAACGCATGTTATGACCTTCAGGTCCATTTGGACTGGAATCGACTGATCATTTCATATTTCTTAAGTTATAAAAAAAATAGTTCGGTGTCTGATTCAAAAAGTGTCAGTTGAGAAATAAATAGGTAATTTTGGAAGTCACTGTATGTACATACATATATACGAGCATTTTTTTTCGAAGAAATGTAAGAAATCTTGTTCTGTTATCAGCGTCGTTCCCCGTTTTAATTTATTGGCTTTCTCAAGCGTATCCGACAAAAAAAGGCCGGTTGCTATATAGCGCCTCATTGACGCAACTGTTGAAGGATTGTGCAAAGATGATAACTATAAATAAAAAAGAAGCGTTACATATGTAATTTATTGCTATTAAGAGCCTCTTTTAACAAGCAAGATATGGTGCGTGCGAGGCTTATCGCCTTCTACAGGGTGGTCGATCGTTTTGACTCGGTCTCATCGATTATTTCAATTCGATGTTTTCAATTGATTTAACTAGTAAAGCAGATGTGTTTTGGAAAATTCAGTGTTGGGATAATCTTAAGATGTTTTCTTAAGAAGAAGTCTTGTTGGAGTCATTAATTTATTTTTCAAAAAATCAGGTTGAGTAATATTGACATCAAAATTATGAAAAGTCTTTGTCTCATCATATTCATTCTTGTCTGTTTTAAAAAAGTGTTACAGAGTAGGGAGATATTTGTCAAAAAATTATACTTAAATTATACTTAATCCATTCTCGGTTTTTATTCATAAGTACTAAGGATACTTTTCGTAAAATACATAAAATTTTTGTTACAAAAATTATACCTGTGAAACTAGTCTTAGTCTAAGGTTGACTTTTATACATTTTAAAATGGTTGCCTTCCACATACGAGGTGTGTAAATTAAGTAATGAGACTGGCAACGTAGCGCCCGATCTAGCAACACTGTAGAAACGGGACTTGGAAGGGCGGTAGGTTAACATGTAATGCACCTTCAGTATAAGTTTGAACTTAGAGTAATTTGTTCGTTATTTGTGACTGAAGAGAGTCAATTGAAGATGAACCACGCAGCCAAAGGCTGCTTCATCTTCAAGAACCAATGAAAATGTCGATAGAATACGGGATCTTGTGCGTTCAGATCGTCGGTTGATGACAAGAATGATCGGGGAAGAGTTAAACTTGAATCACACTACTGTTCATCAGATTTTGACTAACTAATTGGGAATGAGAAAAATCTGCGCAAAAATTGTTCCAAAAAACTTTTCGCAGGGACAAGAGGATATCAGGAGAGAAAAGTGTCTTGACTTTTTGGAATCGAATGAAAATGATCCCTTTTATGGAACGAAGTCATTATTGGTGATGAGACTTGGGTGTTTGGGTCCGAACCAGAAACCAAGCGCCAAAGCATGGAATGGCACACCTCAAGCTCTCCAAGGCCCAAAAAGGCAAGAATGAGCAAGTCGAAGATCAAATCCTGCTGATTTGCTTTTTTGATAGCCAGGAATTGTCTACAAAGAGTTTGTAGACAACCGTACAACAACAGTTTTACAGAGAAGTTCTTGCAAAACTTCGAAAAATGGTCATGCGTGTGAGACCAAACATCAAGAACAACTGGATGTGCATCGCGACAATGCGCCTTGTCACAGCCATTCCAGTAAACAAGTTTTTAGCCAGTAAAAACATTCCGTGGCTTCTCAGCCTCCTTATTGCCTGATTTGAGTCCTTGTCGCACTGTGTCGCTTCCCAAGGAAGTTATTTTGAAGGAGACAATACTGAGTTGTAATTCTATTCGAATAAAAAAAATAAAAAATCAGAATCATTATTTAATTTGCACATCTCGTTGTCCGTCTTAGTTGTTATAAACTAGGAAACGTAACCTAACTTTTTTATTTTAATGGAAAAAATTACGAAAAACCGGTTTTGCAATTCGTCAAGACTACGTCTCTAGGGAACTGTTCATGCTTTCCATTTTATTCTTATTTTAATAGACGTTTTACTTGTCGTTTCATTTACTCACTAGTTATTGACCATACATATACAGGATGAGTTTTTACTCTATTTGGTCTAAGAATTGTTTAACTTTTGCTTGTAAATTGGTGTCGATTTTGCAGGAAGGGTTAGGATCTGGAGTCTGAAAAAATAGGCTCAACACTGGTGTGCCAACACCATCAAGAGTGGAGAATGCGAAGGGAACTCCGTCAGTCAGAACTCCCCTCCATATTCTTTGTCTTTGCCCGGTTTTGGCTGGCGTGAAAGCTACTCACCTAGACTCCAGATATCTGGAATGTAGTGAAATTCAGAGGTCCTCGTTAAACAACATTCATTCTTTCAAAAGTCTCGTCATTGACGACGCTTTCTGACCTGCAAACTCTGAGAATTTGCCAAATCTACAGGGTGTTTCTATACTCCTGGGTGCCGACGAGTTTCTTTATTTTAAGTGGAATAACCTATATATTTTTACAAATTTGGAATGTCCACATAATATTAAATCGAGAAAATATTCATCATAATCTATACCTAAACCTAGCCGTTTCGGAGATATTTGATGTCTAAAAAAATTGGCAGGTGTCAGAGTCTGGAAAAAACGTTTGGAAGACTGCCTTCCAATTTCATTTTTGGCATATCACAAGGTATCTTCATCACTTCCTCGTAAGAGCATAAGGTGATCCACTCTTTGCAACTAAAATAAATTGAAAAAGACTATACCAAGTGCTCAATGACATAACTAACATACAGTTGTCATTTTGCCAACTTCAAATTGTGATAACTTGTTTAGTACAACAAACGTCCAACGTACGAGGTGTGTAAATTAAGTAATGAGACTGATTCGAAAAAATATTCGAATAGAATTACAATTCAGTATTGTCTCCTTCAAAATAACTTCCTTAGGAAGCCACATAGCGCTGGAGATGGTTGTTTCATTCCTCATAGCAGTGCTCATATGCTGGAATAGCCCTCAGCTGGTGGGTTACAGCCGTTTGAATGTTTTCTATGGTCCCAAAATGACGTCCCTTTAGGTGGTTTTTAAATCTCGGGAAGAGAAAAAGGTCACAAGGACTCAAGTCATGCGAATAAGGAGGCTGAGGAACCACAGGAATGTTTTTACTGGCTAAAAACTCATTTATGAAATGACTGTCTGACAATGCGCGTTGTCGTAATGCAACATCCAGTTGTTCTTGATGTTTGGTCTCACGCATGACCCTTTTTCGAAGTTTTTCAAGAACCTCTCTGTAAAAGTGTACTGTTTGGACTGGAGGCACAAACATTCCCTGGCTATCAAAAAAAGCAAATCAGCATGCATTTGATCTTCGACTTGCTCGTTGTTGCTTTTTTGGGTCTGGAGAGCTTGAAGTGTCCATCATGCTTAGCTTGGTTTCCGGGTAGTACTCAGACACCCAAGTCCCATCACAGTAACACACGTTCCATAAAATGGAGATCATTTTCTATCGATTCCAAAAGTCAAGATACATTTCTCTTCTGATGTCCTCTTTTTCCTGCGAAAGGTTTTTTGGAACCATTTTGCGCAGAATTTTCTCATCCCCAATTCGTTAGTCAAAATCTGATGAACAGTGGTGTGATACAAATTAAACTCTTCACCGATCATTCTTGTCGTCAAGCGACGATATGAATGCACACGATCCCGTATTCTAGCGACATTTTTATCGGTTCTTGAAGATGAAGGCCTTCCACTGTGTGGTTCATCTTCAGTCGACTCTCTTCCTTCTGAGAATGCCTTAAACCACCGAAAAACCTGGGCTCTTGAAAAAAACACTGTTTCCTTAGGCCTGTTGAAGTTTTGCAAACGTATCCGTTGCGCTGTGTCCAAGTCTGAAGCAAAACCTGATAGCACACCGTTGCTCAAAATTAATGTCACTCATTTTTGAAACGCATTACAAAAAAAACAGTTTACGAATACAGTCACAAAGAACAAACAAATGACTATAACAAGTTGAATGACTGAAGGTGTGACTATAACTGAAGGTGTATTACAAAGTTCCGTTTCCACACGGCGCTACGTTGCCAGTCTCATTGTTTAATTTACACACCTCGTATAAACTGTTCTCTTCTAGTATTAATTTACGTATATAGACACTAAATCAGGACAAATAACACAGGTCTACAAAAAAAAGTTCTGTCTTTGCAATCAGACCCATCATTTCCTATGTATTTTGATGCACTGAAATTTGGCAAAACAAAATTTTTCTACCGCATCAATTTTTCTCTCCACCCCCATATAACCCTCATAATCTCTAATAGAAGAAATTTTTCGAAAAAAATGTCTAACTACTTTTTATGACCTTTATTTTGTTTTTTTGGGTCGCTGATCACGAATCTGAAGTCAAGAATACAATTTTCGAAAATTTTACTTTTATTCGACCTTGCCATGGCCTTGTTGACAAGTACCATTTTGGACGTAAAATTTGCCGCTCTTTTCAAATCCGGGGTCAAAAATAGTTGTTTCCATTTGAAAAAAATTTTTTGACCTTCAAATAACCCTCAAGGTCAACGTCGAGGTCAAAAAAGGTTACGGCCGTACTTCCCCCCTCCTTGCCCAATATCTTCTGTATACAACTTTTTTTATTTTTTCGCTTACCGGCCGAGTTATTTCCTATTAAAGGTTAAAATGGTCCACCCGGTATAACAGTTACAAAAACCAAAACAAGAAAAAAGAACAAAATAGATATAAATAAAAATATCTAAGTAGCTCCTTCACAAATATAACAACTTCTACAACAAAATAGTAATGAGCATCCTAAAAAACGTAGGAATATGCATTTAATATCAACTTTTTAGTTTTTGGTGAAATTTGACAGCTGTCATTAAGTCGAAATTTATTCTTGACTTCATATTCGTGATCAGCGAACCAAAAAAAACAAAATAAAGGTCATAAAAAGTAGTTAAAGAAATAATTTTTTTTGCCAAATTTGGTTTCAGTGCATGAAAATACATAGGAAATGATGGGTCTGATTGCAAAGACAGAACTTTTTTTTTGTAGACGTGTGTAATCGTTTATTTTGTGACAATGTTTCATAACCTATTTATTACTGCACATTTTAGGACAGAGTTAAATTTTCGGTATTTTCAACATTTGCCAATACTGTTTGCCATGTGACATGTTTGCCAATACTGAGCGATGTTACAATATCATGTATTTTTTTCTGGAAATTAATTAATATGGAGTTAAATCGAGATTTACTACGAGGAAAAGTCCGCTCCACCTCCCAATTGACCCCGCATTCTCGGTGAAAGAGGTCGAAGAGCTGAAATCGAAACCCTGAAGTAAATCACGTAGACCCTTGCCGGATGATGCAAGACCGTCGGTCTCTGTGCATCAGCTGAAGCCGAACAAGTGTCTGTCAGCCGACGACGAGTCTCGGTGAAAACGCCGTTTTCATTCATTCGGTTTTATTGGAGCTCAATGAATTAGTTAGTGGGACGTCTCGGCTAATAACAGGCAATTGAGGAAGCGATACTACGCATACGTGGCTAATAATAAAGCGACTGAAAATGAGAGGGCATTGATCAATTGTCAATTCTATTTATTTGCCAGTTAACCCGAACGAAATAGGAGATGCATCCGGTTCTAGTTAAGCAGTCCTAGAAAATATAACTGTATTTTCGTAGTATGGATGGCAGTTTTGCGTAAAAAAGACCTATATATTTTATTTATTTAAAATAGTTTTAATCTTCATAATCATAGGCATAGCCAAGGGAGAGGACAGGGAACTTGGGTGCTCTCCTAAACGCCCAAAAAAATGTAAACTATTATCAAAAATATACTGTTTTGAAGTTATAGCGCCAAGCGAACAACTAATGTTGTCACTTTTGAAACCTTGTAGCTTTTCAATGAGTCCGAGCCTTAAAAATTTGGTACGACTAGTGACATTTAGCTGGTTTCAATAAACACATTTGTATAGGGTGTTTTTGTTCATCTATGTTTTTTTTCCTAAAGAAATTATATATGGCGTTTTCTGAGCACATACAGTAAGCAACGAAAGTTATTATACACCCACTTTTTGAAGTTTGCTTAAATTCTGATCATTTTTGTATTACAGCATTGATTTTTTTTTGCTTCTGACAGGATTATAGCGTGTGATATTCTGAGTCTAATAAACCGAAGTTGAAGGCGGTATGTCGATTGTGTGAAAAGATATCGCTAAAAAGTAAAATTTCAATGTTTTCAAAGAAACGTAAATAACTTCGAAAATAGTTCCTCAAAATCCCTTTCGAAGTTGTTGGACTCGTATTAAAGGGAAATCTTCAGTGTATCTATTTGATTAAGTGTCATTTTGAAAAAAAAATTCCTAAACATGAAGAAAATCTAAAGTTGAACCAAAAAATACCACGAAAATTCAAAATTCTACCATCCTTAGTATCGTTTTCGTAAAAATCACTGTTCCTGAAATTTTAATAAAACACAGAGATCTAGAGGGATATTACTCCCAAATTTTTGTTGGAGTAATGTGTGGCGTACAGGGCTTTTTTTGAATTTTCGTGATATTTTTGGTTCAACTTTAGATTTTGTTCATGTCTAGGAAAATTTTATCAAAATGACTCATTAATCAAATAGATACGCTGAAGATTTCCCTTTAATACGAGTCCAACAACTTCGAAAGGGATTTACTATTTTCGAAGTTATTTACGTTTCTTTGAAAACATTGAAATTTTACTTTTTTAGCGATATCTTTTCACACAATCGACATACCGCCTTCAACTTCGGCTTATTAGACGCAGAATATCAGAAGCTATAATTCTGTCAGAAGCAGAAAATCAATGCTGTAATAGAAAAATTATCAGAATTTAAACAAACTTCAAAAAGTGGGTTTATGACGACTTTCGTTGCTTACTGTATATAAAGAACAATTTGCGCTCAGACTTTAGATACATGTTCTAGTAACAAGCTCTTATTTAAATTTTGTTAATATTTGTTTTGGTTTTCGAGCTAAGTGTTTTTAAATATATTTTTTGAAAGATATTTGACAAAGACTGTAATAAAGATGAAAAATATCAATTATAACAAAGAACAGAGAAGAATCTCGCTGATAGCAGTGGGTCCACGTCTTTAATAACTTATTACAGACCTTGTCAAATATCTATTTTATTACAGTCTTTGTCAAATATATTTCTAATAATATCTTTAAACACACTTAGCTCGAAAACCAAAACAAATATCCACAAAATTAAATTAAGAGTTTGTTACTGGTCTCTAAAGTCTGAGGGCAAATTGTTAAACATATATTTGCTCAGTAGACGCCATACATCATTTCTTTAAAAAAAAAAAACATAATTGAACAAAAACACTATGTACAAATGTGTTTATTGAGCCGTACGTTCAGCTAAATGACAGTACAGTCCAGTAATCAGAGATGTTGATGTGTTCTTGAACGATATAGGGCTAGTTTGGGTCTCCTGTATATACGTCCACACTGTATATACGTCGCGTCAAAAAAGGTATTCGCGTAGAAAGCGTTATAAAACTGGCCCAAATTAATATTTTTCAAAATCTGAATAAGTCTCGGAAACTTGAAGAGATTTATGATTTTTCTAGCCCAACCAGGTCAATATCGTATAATAAACAACGAAATGGCTCATTGTTAATTAAGGTTTAAAAAATGGTCGATTGTAAATCACATCGATTAATTTTTTTTGTACCTTCATACTACAAATCAGTCCCTCCAAGAAATTTCATGATAATATTCGCCCTACTTCGAAGTAAAAAAAATGGTGAAAGAAAAGCACTTTTTTCAACTTCAGCAGTCATTTGCAAGTTAACAATAGCACTTGGAGACCTCGGGTTGGGCTTAACATTTAGGAAATTCAATAGGCTACAACTTCTTGTATGTATATGCTATATAAAATATGCCAAGGAACCGAGATATCAGCGGAAATGTGAAAAAAAGACTTTTATTTCCCAAAATGTTAATTTAGAAAATTAGCGGACGGTTTCAGCTCTACAGACCCCCGCATTGTGTTCTACGCAAAAAAATACATAGGGAACCATCAAAACTAGCCCTATATCTTTCAAGAACAGTTTTTGATGATTTTAGCTCCCTGCTTACTGGACTAGTAGTCATACCAAATTTTCTCTTCAAGGCTTGGACGCATTGAAAAGTTACAGTGTTTCAAAAATCAGTAAATTTTTAGGTGTTCCACTTCAAATAGCGTTATAACTTCAAAAGAGTATATTTTTGTTAATAAAATATTGGTTATTATTAAGTTAAAATAAAGGTTTTTTTCGGGCAGTTTAGGAGACCCAAGTCCCCCCTTGGCTACATCTATGGATATGATTAAAACTAAACTTGGGGAAATATAATTACTTTTCAAACTTCAAATATTACAAGAATTCAAAAATTACGAAATTTTTAAATGTTCCACTTGAATTGACGTTGAGGGGAAATACTAAACAGAATTTTCATTTTGAGATTAGTCTTAATATTTTATTTTTTACATTTTTGCTTAAAGTTTGGCATATGCGCTTGAAATTACATTTTAAACATTTTTGCCATATATTTTTTGTTAATACCCGTACTTTTCATTAGCCATCATGTGACTGATGTAAAAATACATTTTAGGTCCGAACGGACATATAGAAAAACCTAAACATTGTTTTACTATATCTAAATAATACAAAATATCCCATAGATTGCGAACATTATACACTGTACATTGTTTTAAAATTATCTATTAAAAATAAAATTTTCAATTTGCCTTCCCGCCTCCATCCCCTAGACAAAATCCTAACTTATGTTCATATTTCTTTTCTTTTCCTATTTTTTACTAATCATAAAAACAAAAATTTGTCCCACATCCTTAACAAAAGAAAAACAACTCGTGATAGGGTTAACAAGAAAGTCGTACACTTTCATGTAATTAACAAGTATTCTAACAGAAGTGACCACTCACGGGAAATAATGTCAATATTTTGGTTCATAAGTCATTTTTCATGTTAGAACTGCATATCTTAGTCGTTAATTTCTAAACTAAGTGATAATGATAAATACAACTTCGAGAATTCTGCTGACTTTATGCATTTTTAAAGGTTAACTATCTACTTTTGGGCATACTGTTAGTGGAACCAGACTTGCAATGGCAATTAACATATCTACCTGAAATATAAATGATCTAACCGATAGACTAAAACAATTTATTTCATATTTTTTTCTACCATTCTTGTCTCGTCTGCTTTAGTAAAGGCTTATTTACATTCTAATGCACGTCTATATTGCCTGAAATTGCCCTGCCTTACCTTCCACTAAGTCGGACATCCTAAAATAATTCATTGTAATATTAGTATTTTGAAAAACTTGTTTTCTACAACCGTTCTTAAAATACTACCTTTACTGTGAATGGTGCATTCACAGTTTATAAAATTTTATTTTTAAAAATTTTTTCGACACTAGTGCGTAAAGAAAAAGAGAATAGGACTTATATAAGGATTAAGTACTTCTTACAGAATTACACAACTCAAGTACAAGGGCATGTCAAATAAAAACCGGAATTTTCCAAAATAAATTTTTATTAAGAGATAATATTTAAAAACTAACATTTTATTTTTCTATATAGTCTTCAACCAAAACACATTTTTCCCACCGAATCGGCAACTTTTTGATTCCGTCGTCATAAAATGTGAGATTGTGCCAGCAGCCAGTTGTGCACGAACTGTTCAACTTCTGTTCTTGTCGTGGATTATTGAATGAACTCTCCCATGACTGATTCCCACTGATCCAGCAATTTCTTCGAGTGTAAGGCAATGAGAAGTTGTCGTGAGTGGTTTCAAAAGTTTAAGAATGGTAAATTTGACATCTAAGACAAAGAACGTAGCGGAAGGCCGAAAGTGTACGAAGACGGGGAATTGGAAGCATTATTGGACTAAGATTCGTGCCAAACGCAAGAAGAACTTGCACTTACATTAGGAGGACTCAACAAGCAATTTCACGTCGGTTGGAATCATTGGGAATGATTCAAAAACAAGGAAATTGGGTTCCATATGAACTGACGCCGAGAAACATTGGACGCCGATTGTTCACATGTAAAATGCTGTTTGCCAGACATAAACGAAAGGGTTTTCTGCACCGTATATTCACTGGTGATGAAAAATGAATCCACTATGGTAATCCAAAAAGGAAATCATGGGAGTCACCTGGCCATGCTTCAACATCTACAGCTAAGCCATATATTCATGGAAAAAACTCTTGTGGTCTATTTGGTGGGATCAGCTTGGTGTCGTGTGTTATGAGTTGTTCAAACCAAACGAAACCATTACTGGAGCTGTCTACCGAACACAATTGACTGAGATTGAGTCGAGCACTCAAGGAAAAGCGCGCCCACTACTACTCCTGACACGACAAAGTTATCCTCCTGCATAATCATGCTCGTCCACATATTGCGGCGCCGGTCAAAACCTATTTGGAAACACTCAATTGGGACGTTTTACCCCACCCGCCGTATTCACCAAACATTGCTCCTTCTGATTTCCACTTGTTTCGATCGATGGCGCATGACCTGTGTGAGCAACACTTCATATCATATGAAAATACCAAAAAATTGGGTCGATTCGTGGATAGCCTCAAAAGATTAATCATTCTTCCGACGCGGCAGTGGGCGAGGGGCCAGCCCCCCCCCCCCCCCCCCCAAGCTAGCCAGCAACCAACAAAAAAATCATGGTCGTTTTATGCATCTTCATACTTAATTGTGTGATTTTTGGTTTTTTATACATTTATCATTGTTTAATAGACCTTAATAAAAACACACTTTTCAAGATTTTTGTTTTCACGGAATATCATATTGTATATTCTACTACAAAGAAAATAAAATGTGACTGGGGGATTCGCCCCCCCCCCCCAGGAATGTTTTCTGGCTGCGGCACTGCGACGCGGTATCCGTATGCTACCATAAAGATGCTACCGGAAAAAGTAGTGGCAAGCGATGGACAATACTTCGAATAAAACATTAGGTACCGTTCTTTTACAATAAATTCCCAATTTTTTATTAAAAATGGCGAAAACTTATTTGTACTTTTAAAATTATTTACATTTCGTATATATTTCGCAACAAAAATTAACATGTAACGAAATAGCGACAGTTAACATTAATTTGATTTCGAAACTTACTTTTTCAATATGGCTGTTCCAAATTGAATTGAAATGTTTTAATATTTTTTCAGAGAATACACAAAATATAATAAAAAAAAGAACATATAACATACATATATACATATTTATAATCAGAATGAAATGGAGGTAAATTTATGAAAATGTACAGGGTATTCCAAAAAAAAAAAACATGTGCATTGTCATACGTACAACATGTGCATTCTACGTTTACTTTTTTAAAATAGATAAAAAAAAGTAAAAGAGGGTATTCATTTATAAAACTAACCCTGTACCTATGCAATGCAATTTGGAACTAAGTTTTAAGTGGTACTTTAATATTCACGAATACTTGTTGACTAAATAATCATTTTAAGATTTTTATTACATAATCTTTAACAAAAATGATTCGCTGTATTCTATTAAGCTATGTATATATCAGTGGGAGTAAGCCTTAACTAATCATAACATAGTATAAAACAAAGTCGCTTCCCGCTGTCTGTCTGTCCCTATGTATGCTTAGATCTTTAAAACTACGCAACGGGTTTTGATGCGGTTTTTTTTAACAGATAGAGTAATTCAAGAGGAAGGTTTATATGTATAATACATGCATAATATAGTAGAGAAACACTGATAATTTTAGAGGTTTCTAATGTGATGTCGTAAATAAACACAATTTTTTGCGCTTACATTGCAGACGCTGGCTGAACCCTACGAGATAGATCAAAATAATGTACTACAGTATTGTACACCTTAAAAACGGTCTACAAAAAAGTCCGCGTGCACCCGTGCGAAGCCGGGGCGGGTCGCTAGTCCGAAATAAAGTGGACATTTGACCCGCGAGAACCAAGGTTCGACCGTTATCAACTTTTATAGACAGCATTCGTCACCTACCCAGGTGAATTAAGATAAATTTGAATACCTAGCAGACTCTTTATGCCCCATTTAGGAAGATTTATCATCACAATAAAAATATAATTGCCAATACGAAGACCCGATTAACTTCGCTAATCTTTTCGGTTATCAATAATATGCATTTTTTACATTTCTAAAAATACAAATGATGATAAGCGTGCACCATTTGTTTGGGACCGAGGGGCCATTATAATTCGCTAATGAATTAAAGATTAGCGATAATTAGGGTTGGCCGATCGTAACACAATACAGCGGCGCGCGTGTTTGAGGTGTTTATGTCGTCGGCTTCGATATTTCATTACATTAATAATAAAATGTCACACGTGCAAGCGCCTAAAAAACTGCCATTTCTAACAAAGTGAAAAAATTCATCGGTGATTTCGAAGATTTATTTTATGATGGCAGGATCGTAATGTGTCTGTAAGAAAAAACTACTGCGTAGGGACAAACACGATTGTAACTGTCACATGAATAGTGCGAAACATAAAAATAAAAAAGAGGACATGCCCTTTCAAACTCAGTTTATGTTCGACTTAAGTTTAATGCTACGTGCCTGTGATGTACCTCTGAATGTATTCGATAAACAACCATTTCGTTAGTTCTGGCACAAATACGTTCCAGAGATGCCGTTACCAGGTCGCATGACGTTACGTAGTTATTTACCAACTGTACGCAGTAATTTACTAAAGCGCATTAAAAATGCATTGAAAAATACACCGCTGTGGTTATGTATGGATGAGACATTTCCAGCAAATAAAAGTTGTTATTTTACCATTCAATTCTGCCGAAGCTACTAAAGAACACCTATTAAGGAGAGTCAGACCAAATTTCAAGATGTCTGTTTAATAGTCTGTGAAATAACTTTAAAAACTATTCATAGTAACTAAAAGATGATAACGGTTTGTAGGACGGCATACAAAAATTATAGAAAAGTGCGTTTTCGTTAGCGGAGTCACTACAAATAGTAAACGAAATAAATTCGCTACTACAAGCTATAGGTTACGCAAAAATGAGCCAGTTAAAAATAAATTCGAAAGTACATTAAAGAAAGACGCTGGTTTTAGTAAATTAAGACAAATTTGTGATGATGCATCTACAGATCCGTTAAGTGAGTACAACGAGTATTTTAATTATGCCTATATAAATTTATCTGATGCTACAATGTTTTTACGAATCTTCTTCAGTTCGCGATAGTATTGTTTACGTCGTCAAGCTAATTAAGAGGGTTAATTTTACATACATAGGTATATGATTTTAAAGTGTGAATTAATTGCTTTTGTTACTATATTTAAAATTAGTTACTTTATTACATGTACATATTATATTATGATGCGTACGCCTATGTACCGCTGCACATTTTGGCCAACTCTAGTTGTAATGAATATGGAGGTATAGGTAAACTTTTTCTACCCGAACAACCATACAAGTTTATTTTATTTATTTATTTATTTTATTTTAAGTTGTATTTATAGTCACCAAACCTATTCCCGGATCCGGGTGCTTTCTTTCCACTTTTATCTATTTTGTGAATGTTAGAAATCGAACTCTGAGATGGGTACCTAGTAACTAGGAATAGGCGTCAGAATTTAAGATGCCCGCGCCAATGCGCAAAAATTGCCAACTAATCATTGGGCCATTAGCCGCTTGTTTTTTATGCATTGCTTTTAATGTGTTTTATATTCAAGTTGCCGCTTTAATTTATTATTTATGTGTAGTAATTGATAATTTACTGCCTAAAAACACCTTTTGTGATCAAGGTTTACTGTTTACAAGTTGCTGGCATAATTCTAGTGGGTTTCTTTTGATTTTTAGACTGATAGAAGATACCTATGGAAGATACATTTTTAGGTTGGATCCTCGGTTGGATCGGTTTATTTTGAAAAGTTTTAATAAATACTTCAAGGTATACATGTGTTTTTTTACAGAATTGTTTAATATATTAATTGAAAACATTTTTTTAAGTAGAATGACAGACATTAGATTGAATATCTTGAAATATATGGAATATTTAGATGGCACTGTAATTTCAAAGTGTGTATAAGAGGGTGAATATTTCTGAATGCAGGCCATTCATAACCATGAATTTGAAGGTACTGCAGTTTTTTCAGTATCTTCTGCTTTTTAGAATCCTTAGCTGGAACAGATAATAATAATTATGAATACCTTTACATTAACCTTAAAATACTAAAACTTCCATCGATAAAAGTAATCCTCCTCAGCAAAATGAAGAGAACAGACTTTCATAAATTTACTAACGGGCTTTCCCTATCCTCAGTTTTAATGTCCAAGCCTTGCGCCTGTCTATACACGTTCCTTTTGACCAAACTTGATGCTTTCCTTGTTTAGGAAATATTTGAAAAGTTAATTGGGGATTCCTCCATAGAAAACCATGCTACGCATGCGTAGCATGGTTTCCCTCTTAATCTAGGGATCCCCTCTTAATCTAGGACGAACAGCGAGGTACACAACAATAGTGATTCATTCTAATTATAATACTCACAAAATAACACTAATGAATACAACAAATATAAATGGAAAATTTTCAAAATACAATGACACTCAAACAGATGTTTGATAAACAATGGCCCAGTCATTAGTTTGTTGAGCGACCACCAAGGAGCGTAACGTTGTTTTACCTATAGGCTGACGTCGATTTTACAATCTTTGTGTTATAGAAAAATATACATTGTCACACATAAAGTCCTCATGGAAAAATGGGATTTTCAAATTAGATTTTTTTTCCTAATCGGTTAAGGAAACATGATTTTGTGTTAATTTTTGCTTAAATAATTATGCCAAATGACATGCACGTGAGTAGTCATGTGACTCTTTAATCAAAATTTTTAAATAAATCAATAATTAAATCAAGTCAAATTTAATATTTTATTACAAATTAGAGAATATGGTACCTATATCGTTTTTTAAAATTTTGAAAAATGTCAAAGGAAACAGTGTTTCTTTTTTTATTCTTTGTCTACGTAAGAATTCTCAAGTGTCTAGTACAAATTTCATTTTTTCCATTTTTTTTTTGTACTAGGTATTTCAAATTTTACCAAATCAGTATAAAAATATTCCAAACTCACGTTTGAGAGGTCCGTTGGGCAGAGTTTTTGGACGCACCCTGTACATATCTACCCAATATACATTTTTGACCTCAAAAAAAGCATAGAAACTGTTTCGCGATTTTGAAGGCAATATTTTTGTACCGATGTTACCGATAATAAATCATTTACATATTAAATACCTATTACAAACCCCAAATGTTCATTCATTTACACTAAATTCATTTACAATACATACACCATACGCCCATTGGCAAACTCTAAAATTATCAAAAATTATTTCCTTAAAATTTCTGCGTTCAAAATTTACATCCCATGTTTTTATACGACCTCCTCACGCAATCTAGTAGTCAGCCTATAAAACAAAAGATTCCATAGCACCCGCATCTATCTTATCTTTTTAGTGGACATCTGATTTTTATTTCGCGCTAAATTTGTATATTCCAGTAGAAGCCTAGAGGGTCATCACGTGTTAAGTTGCAGAAAAATTCTTGACTTTCATTGGGCAGTACTCCGCTTGTCAAAATAATCATGTCTTCTGGGTATTTCCGGTTTCCTGTTCCATTTTGTTGTGCATTATTCTTGATGGCATTCTTAATATGTAGTTGGATGTGTGGCAACTAGTTTCTTTATTGTATTAGAATGGTGTACAATTTATTGTAGTTGCCATGGAAAATCAAATAACCCTAATTGCTTTAGGTGAGTTTATAATAATTTATGATAAATAGCATGTTTACAGTTAACAATCTTAATGCAATCTGATGGAGCTGGTAAAGTGGCCATGGACGGCTCTTTGCAGCAGTTTTGTATATATTTTTTAAAATTATTTTTACAAAATTTCTTCTTGTATCTATCAGTAGGTATTCATCAGAAAGAAATCGATTCATGGTAAAACATTACTTGTGATTTTTGAGCATTCTTTTGTCTACTTTTTTGTCCCTTTTTAGATAGTTATTTTTTTTAATCCTAAATAAATAAAAAGTGAGGTAAAAATAAAAGAACAGCGTCTATACATACATACATACTACTATATGGATTAAACTGACTTATAGAATAATTAAATTTAATTTAGGACTATTCTGCTTTTTGAGTTATGAACTGATCTCGGAACTGATTTACTTAGCTTTTAGGTAGGTGTCAACATTTTGTTTTTTATATTTCTCTAGGGTTTCTAGCTGATTGGTAACTGATCATCCTCTATGTATGCACATACATAGACTTTTGTTGCTGATTTCGTGAATTGAAATAGAATGTGTCATTATAGAAAAATGCGCTATAAATAAGAATTCCTCCGTATAACGACCGGTGCATGGGTGTTGAACTAATAGTGCGATTTATGTGGGTATTTGTCAAATATTTATAAGTCCTTCGTCACTTGGTTGAAAGGAACGGTTGTGACCGTAACAAATTGAATATTCGCAACACGTGCGAATTTTAATGCAAAAAGTTAAAAAAAATCGAAGTAATTTCGCCAGGCATTTCGTGGGAGTTAAATGCAAAACTCGTTTCGTTTATTCTCAAGACTTTTTTCTGTAACAAAATATATCAGGGTTTGTACCTACGCCTAAAGTAAATATTTACGACAATTATTGTCAGATCAATTTGACATGCGATTTTTGCCAAAAATGGCTGCCAAAGTCTTTTTATACTTGTGATTTTCTCGATATTTTGAGATGTCGATTATCTCGTGTGTTCAAATATTATTATTTATTTTATAAACAGGAGAAATTTAATTTAGAATGTAAGCGCCATCCGACTCTACAACTTGTCGCCAATGAGTAGGCAGAATGCGGATACCACGTTCCCAGGACTCGGTTGTGATGTTGTGTACGAATGACTGTCTCAGATGGTGACGATCGTCAAATGATTTATTTATTAAATGTTTGCCGAGGACACAGAACAAATGATAGTCAGTGGGGGAAAGGTCTGGTGAATACGGTGGATGGGGCATATCTTCAAAAACTAACTGCAAGAGTTCAAGGTGGCACTGATACACACCGCAAAGATCCCACCAAACTGACATCACCTTCTCGGGTGGACGTCAGGTTTTGGTACCGATTGTGCTGGAGTATCTGCATCTACCTACCTACTGTCGTTTATGGCTGTGATTTACATAAAATACCCACTTTTACTCCTCGGTAACAAGATTGTTCAACCAGTCAAAACGACGACTTCAGGAGAGAAATTGTGTGCAAATGCTACTCTGATGCTGGCTATCCAATCCACTTGCCTAACTTGGGCGTTGTCAAAATCATCTAGATTTTGGTGTCCCTACATACTTCTGTTATAAAGAGCCATCCAAAAAAAAACGTTATCAAACCTGGATCTGAACGAGAGAGATGTAAATAGCGGTTACGTCGAAGCTCGAAGGGAAACTTTGTTGTTGTCAAACTTTTGACAAGTGGCTGTCACAATTGAGGAGCTTGCTGCAAAATCGATGCAGCTCCATTTCAACGCGTGACGAGGTTAGCTGCTTATAATTTCGATAAAAATATTAGACGTTATTTAGCGCAAGTTCGACGCAGCTCAGCATATGTCAGTATGTATACTCCATGCACTGAGATGTGTGGAATTTGCGTTAAATAACACCTAATACTTTTATCGAAATTATAAGCAGCTAACCTCATCACGCGTTGGAAATGGAGCTGCATTGTTGTTGCAGCAGGCTCTTCAATTGTAAAACAAATAATAGCTGTCACTTAATGTAATAGCCAAGAAGACTAGAACTAAGGAGACCAAACTCGTTCGGTATCTAGGCATCAAATCTGTCCGCCTCCAGGAGGCGCTGTAAACAGTAATATACTCGAGTCACGTGATGAGTAGCTGTCAGCGGTCCACATGCGAATGTTTATCATAGAAAACCATGCTATGGTTTTATATGACGTTTATCATTAAGCTGTCAAAGCGGGTGCTTACATGCCGTTTGGCTTTAACAAAAATATATACAAAAATAAATATGGTTCAAAAGTACTGTGTTGCATTGTGTGATTTAAGAAGCGGTCGGACATTTCGGTCGGATATTTCAAATTACTGATTACTGATTTCAGATTACTGATGTATGTATGAAACGAAATATTTTCCTTTGTTGTATTGTTAACGTTGAAGCACATGAAATATTTTGAGTACATTTTCATATTGATCATTGCGAAAATTTGTAATTGCAAAGACATTACTTGTGTAGATTCAATATAATATTCAACAAAAACAAATTAACGAAAAAGATCGAGCGTCTGTCAAATGTATTCGCACCACGGACATTCATACGGACTCTAACCTCTAATGCACACAGATTAGTACAGAACCACGGTATACGTATAGATATCTGTTTATATACCGTAGCAACGTAGAGTACACAACTGTTTACAGCGCCTCTGGAGGCGGACATATTCGAACCCGTCGCGTTATACAGCGAAAAGCCGGAGTTCGGTCTTAGTTCTAGACTTCTTGGTAATAGCCTTGACAATTAAATAATGTTATAAATTTAAGATACGATAGAAATACGTCTTTTTTTGCTCGGCCAACTTTTTTTTTGAATGCACATTACAGTTTCGCTTTGAAATTTAATAATGTTAACGCACATAAGTGCACGTTTTGAATAGGTACCTGTACCCCACCATCTCTAGACTTGTCTAATATATTCCAGGCATTTCGAAGAAATAACAATACTAATGAACAAACCGGATATTTTTTGAACTGCAATCAGACGTAGATTTCCGTGCCATTGGCAGGGGTTTTTGTTCGGGTTCGTATATTTTCAAATAACGGAGATATCGCCTGTTAACGTCGCTCTGGGACGCCCGATATATTGTCTAAATTGACGATCATGTCGCCATATGATCGTGCTTCTAAATTTTAGAGAAAAAACTATGTCTGTCGGTCAAATTTTGTGTATATAACACGATAACTCAAGAACATTTGAACATAAATGAACTTGAAATTTGGTACATTTCCGTATACCTAATTCTGAAACAAATTGAAATTTTGAGCGTGATGAAGAGTTCAATGGCGGTCGGTGGAATTTGACATGCTCTTATTGCCGTAAGGAGGCATGGGACCCACACCATATTTTAGGGGGTGGTTACTAGACCTAAGTAGATAGCTATAATGGCCAAAAATCAGGGAAAACTTGCGAAATGTTTTCCCTTGCCTTCGGGCAGATCTTGGAAACGGCTTGCAAAACATTTGCGAAATATTTTTTTTATCAAAATCACCGAGTAAGTATATTTTTTTATACTTGTGATTTTCTCGATATTTTGAGATCTGTAAAAGTTATGGTAATTTGAACTTTTATTTCATCCCAACATTTCGTCTGTGATATTTTACAATAGTTGTATCTTTAAGCAAAATACGAATTTTAACCAAAAATCTTAAGGAAAAAATTTTAAGGAAAAAAGTATAAAAAAAATATACTTTCTCGGTGATTTTGATAAAAAATATTTCGCAAATGTTTTGCAAGCCGTTTCCAAGATCTGCCCGAAGGCAAGGAAAAAATTTTGCAAGTTTTCCCTGATTTTTTGCCATTATAGCCATCTACTTAGGTCTAGTAACCACCCCCTAAAATATGGTGTGGGTCCCATGCCTCCTTACGGCAATAAGAGTATGTCAAATTCCACCGACCGCCATTGAACCCTTCATCACGCTCAAAATTTCAATTTGTTTCAGAATTAGGTATACGGAAATGTACCAAATTTAAAGTTCATTTATGTTTAAATGTTCTTGAGTGCAGTTCAAAAAATATCCGGTTTGTTCATTAGTATTGAGTTATTTCTTCGAAATGCCTGGAATATATTAGACAGTCTAGAGATGGTGGGGTACAGGTACCTATTCAAAACGTGCACTTATGTGCATTAACATTACACTCGAACCTCTCTTAAGTCTCCAAATCCGTGCATCATTACCTCGCTTAAGTCGCGAAATTTTGCCTCTCTTAAGTCGCGATCATAACCTCAACTTTTTTTGTGTTTTAACTGCAAAAATAAATATTTAGAGATATACCACAGCACTTGTTATAACGAAAAATGAGTCAACTGAACGAAAAATCAATGTAAGTATACCCAGTCGTGCGTGACAAAGTTCAATTTTCCACTTGAACGAATATTTTAAAGATTAAATATTTTAAAGACACATAACCTATTTTAAATCAATAAATGTATTACACAATCATTTTTTTCAATAAATATTGTACATATTCATGCGAGAATCCAATTTCCAAACGTAGTTCTAAAACTTTTACAGGCGGCGACTTAACCGGGACAGTTTCGCGACCTAATAGGGGGAAACGTGGTGAAATAACAGAGGATGTGAATTAAGCGAAGGTGAAATAAGAGGGGTTCGAGTGTATTAAATTTCAGAGTGGAACTGTAATGTGCATTCAAAAAAAACGTCATCAAAGTTGGCCGAGCAAAAAAAGACGTATTTCGATCGTATCTTAAATTTATAACATTATTTAATTGTCAAGGCTGTTACATTAAGTGACAGCTATTATTTGTTTTACAATTGAGGAGCTTGCTGCAAAATCGATGCAGCTCCATTTCCAACGCGTGATGAGGTTAGCTGCTTATAATTTCGATAAAAGTATTAGGTGTTATTTAACGCAAATTCCACACATCTCAGTGCATGGAGTATACATACTGACATATGCTGAGCTGCGTCGAACTTGCGTTAAATAACGTCTAATATTTTTATCGAAATTATAAGCAGCTAACCTCGTCACGCGTTGGAAATGGAGCTGCATCGATTTTGCAGCAAGCTCCTCAATTGTGACAGCCACTTGTCAAAAGTTTGACAACAACAAAGTTTCCCTTCGAGCTTCGACATAACCGCTATTTCTATCTCTCTCGTTCAGATCCAGGTTTGATAACGTTTTTTTTTTTTTTGGATGGCTCTTTATAACAGAATTATGTAGGGACACCAAAATCTAGATGATTTTGGCAACGCCCAAGTTAGGCAAGTGGATTGGATAGCCAGCATCAGAGTAGCATTTGCACACAATTTCTCTCCTGAAGTCGTCCTTTTGACTGGTTGAACAATCTTGTTACCGAGGAGCAAAAGTGGGTATTTTATGTAAATCACAGCCATAAACGACAGTAGGTAGGTAGATGCAGATACTCCAGCACAATCGGTACCAAAACCTGACGTCCACCCGAGAAGGTGATGTCAGTTTGGTGGGATCTTTGCGGTGTGTATCAGTGACACCTTGAACTCTTGCAGTTAGTTTTTGAAGATATGCCCCATCTACCGTATTCACCAGACCTTTCCCCCACTGACTATCGTTTGTTCTGTGTCCTCGGCAAACATTTAATAAATAAATCATTTGACGATCATCACCATCTGTGAACAGTCAGTCATACACAACATCACAACCGAGTCCTGGGAACGTGGTATCCGCATTCTGCCTACTCATTGGCGACAAGTTGTAGAGTCGGATGGCGCTTACATTCTAAATTAAATTTCTCGTGTTTATAAAATAAATAATAATATTTGAACATACGAGTATCCTCAAGGCTCAATACTTTTGAATCAATCGTATATATCGTTAATTATGGGATGCCAGCAAAATAGACCGAAAGCACGGTCTATAAACTTAACGGTCGGCTTATTTCTCCTGTGAGAGAGGAGCTAAGGTATATAAGATCCCCTCTATTTAATTAATTATAAAAAGTGGAAGGAGTTTTTGACCTCACAAAGATACCCTGTAGTGACATCTTAAAAGCAGGCAACATTTTGACAACTCTCTCACGTCGGTTTTTCCATTTTTTAGATAGCTTGAGATTAGACAAAATAAAGGAGGTACATATAACAAACTCCTTCCAAAAGTATACGTCAAACTTGTCAAAATGTTGCCTGTTTTTAAGATGTCAGGGTATCAGGGTCAGACTACAGGGTATCTTTGTGAAGTCAAAAACTCCTTCCACTTTTTATAATTATTTATTGTAATTAGATATTTATTGCTTTAAAGCAAAGTACTATGTTAAAACCATTATGATATTGTATTCATTTGTAACGAGAGCTCGATATTGCACATGTATTAGACATTATAAACAACAGTAATACATACACTGCAGTAATACCAAATAATATTGAAATATTGCGTATTTATTATCAACTAACCAATCGACGTGATTTTGTCGAAACTGTCATCGCTTTTTTGTTACATCAAATTTTGTGATTAAGGATGGTGTAAAATGTGTTAATTGCTTTGCAATATAACAATATAATCACTAAAATTACTTTTAAATAATAAGCGTTTTATATCACTGTACTTGAAATGAAGCGGGGAATAAATTTAGGGTGCTATTAACAAATACTTGGGGTGGCTTTTCAAGGGTTGTAAAACGCAACATGGATTTTGAACTATAATCAAATGTAGTTTTTCATAGCACACTGTAAGCATAGGTAATTTTTTTTATTCATGTTTGTATCTTTTCAAATAGCGAAAATATCGGTTGGAATGTCATTCTGGGACACCCGGTATCTTTTTAATTTAGATAAACTGAACTACACTGAGGATGTTTCGTATAAAATACGATAGGTAATCGTAAACAAATAAAAAAAAAACAGTGGCGTGTGTGTGGGGGGGATGTTCCTTGGGCATATCTGGCCCAAGGCCGGGGGGATTTAACTAACACTGGCTTAACTGACTAAAATTGAGAACTAGGAAAAAGCCCTTGATGTAATAATGTACATACCAGAATTTTATCTAATAGAAAATATCACCCTAAAAGAAAGTAACATTTAATAGATGATTATAGCAGTATTTTCTCGTATTTTCGTAAGGTAGCATGGGATCCACACCAAATTTTAGGAGCTTATTACTAAACCCAAATGGACGACAAAAAACTTCAAACGAAACTTTCTTTCAAAAAATCTGGCGCATCATAAAAAAAATCTTGGAAACAGGCTGCGAATTATTTGTCAAATATTTTTTTCATAACCACCATGTGAATATAAAAACTTATTATTCTGTTTTTGCAAAATTTTCGTTCGTCTTAAAATTCGGCCATTTCAAAAATTCCAGAAACGAAATGCTGGTATGAAATAAAAAACATCAAATTTCGATAACCAGCAGATTTCGAAATTTAAAAAAAATATGTATGAGAATAAAAAAGCTATATTATTATTTACTGTTATCATTAAAAAAAATATGAACAATATTTTTCAGCACGTCTCCAAAATTTTCTGGGGTATGCCAGAGATTTTGAAAAAAATATTCGCGTGAAGTATCGTTTGAAGTTTTTTGCTTTTCTAGCCTTCTATTTGGGTTTGGTAATAACCCCCTGAAATCTGATGTGGGTCCTTACGAAAATATTACGAATTCCCAATTCCACCAGCCGCCACTATGAGTGTTTCTGCATCAACTACAAAATAATTTAAATTTTTGTGATTTGTAGTACGTACTTATGCAACCCACTGTTCAAGTTCTCTGTTTAAACGATTGCATAATTAGATTTAAATTTATAAACTTCTTTTTGGGAAATATTTTGGCAACTATCCTTCTCCCTTTTCTTTTTTCCGAAAGGGCCTATGAAAGCTAGATGAAAAAAAATAAGAAATATGTATAATAAACATTGAACGAGAATAGTGTGAACTATCTAATTTTGTGATAGTAGTAGTTTTTTCTTGTATGTGGTGACTAGTAAATCAAATTCATAAGTGAGTAAAGAGTTAAGTGCTGTTTTTTACACTGATTTTTCACTTCATCTTTGTACTGGTTTCCACATATCACTTCTACATAGTAAGTAAAATACATAAAAAAACAAAAAAAAAAAAAAAAAATGAAAAACAAGTGACAAAACTTTGAAAAAGGCCACAAACTAGACTCAAACAATATTTACATATATATAAGAGCATAAAAACTTAACAAAGCCTGTAATCACATGCTTATATCAAGAAGTATACTACACGTACTTTCAACAAATTATGTATATTCACAGTATTGTCCCAAATCTCCCAAATATACTATTATCCATTCAGGACAATATCTCATAGATATAATATATATTTACTTATACTTATATATTTTTATACTTTTTATATACATATTACACTTATTCTTTTATTTTTTTATTCCAGACGGTAGAGAACATAAAGTAATCGTCGAGCATACGGCCGACTATTATAACATATCTCCCAGAAGTATTTTGCTAAACGGAATCGACTACCACAATGATTCTACGCTAACCAATTCCGTATCGTTGGCCACGATTCTTCCTCCCACCATTGGAAATGGTCAAAGTTCTGCATGCCGCGCGTGTAGAAACAACCAACCGACCTCTAGCAACCACGTTTGCTTCCCCAACACCACAGAAGGCATTATTCCCAAACGTTATTATTCTTCAAAATCTAGCGTTTTGAAGAAGAACAAGGCCAGCCAGTCCTTTACGGAAGGCTACAGTTTGCTCGCTGCTCCTAGTACTTGGGATGTTGTTACGAACAAAAAGGATTCGTTAAAAACGCCCAAGAAGGGTTCCAGAAAGAAGGGGACGCCAAAGACAGTGCCGATTAGCTCATTCAAAAACCATAACAAAGAAAAAGTCCAGCTGAGTATTGCGACTCTTCCAAATGATACGTGTGAAAGTTATTTAAAACGTGAGCATATAATTTTTTGTAATGTTTTTGCACGTTTTTTTTTTCCAGTTACTTAAATGTTTACAACAACATTTTTCAGCCATTAATTATAATTTGAGTTATAATGAGAGTATTCAAGAAGCTATAGTAATGGATCTTCTAGACAAGAAGTATGGACATATCATAGAAAGACAGCTAACTTCAGAAATGCAAAGAAAAAAAGGGGAGCATAATTTTTTTTCACTGACGAATAATGAAGAAAGCATATCAGGTAATTTTATTCACACCGTTTAAATTGATAAATTACATACTTGCTATCTTTTTTTACCTTTTAACGTAAAAAAGGGGATTCTATTTTTTGAACAAAATTTTATCCAGTGCTTTTATAAAAAATAATAAAGTATTTTCAAGAGATAGTAAAATAATAAAAAAATTGTAAAATATCTTTTTATTGACCCCTTTAATATAAACAAATAACCTGTCAAATATATATGGTACACAAAATAATTGCAAACTATACATATTCTTTTCGTAGTTTATCACCTTCATATCTTTGTCTTCAGACTTTGAAAACCGCTTGGTAAATTTTCTAGGGAATCTTTTTTGATGTACCAATCGAAACCTTAATACCGGACAGTCCAGATGAAAATTATGGCCTTTTGACGTCTTTGGAATTACAAAATTTACCCGAAAACATATTCTCCAGTCAGTCCAACTTACCAATTAAAGAGATAAAGAAAATATCTCAGGATAAAAACGTACCTGATAAAATCTTATCTGCTTCTCAAAAAAATTACCCAAAAAATATAGAAATTCAGGGTAACAAGTTGGGTTACTTGGAGAACAAACATGTTCCAGGAGCTTCAAATACCAACAGTGTTACTTGCAGTGTTCAGAAAGCTAACACCATAAACGTAGCATCCACTGGAGAGCAAGTTGAATCAACTGTTGAAGAAGCCTATAACAATATCCCCAAAAGTGATACTCAGTCAACGCGAATATTTTGCAAGCTACCTGGAGATAGTGAAAAACTTCCACAAAAACCGGATCTGAATGCAAGGCTTGAAAAAAAAATTTGGGAAATCAAACCTCAAGATATCAATTTTGACATTATTAAGGACGACTACTCTCCAAAACCTGAGGAATGCAGTTTTGATGAAGATTTCTACGGATTTTCCAACGACTCTGAGGAACAAAACAGAGCAAAGCAAAATTTACAACAGTTGAGTAGTCTCCTAGAGCTCATGTCTAAAGAGGCATTGACCACTGAGCAAAGTGTTAACAAAAAACATAAATTCCGTAAAGACATATTTGCCAAACAATATATTCAAAGCTACTGAAGAAATAAGAAATGAAGCAGTAAACACACCTGAAGTGACAGATTTGCCAACCAATATATTCAAAGCTGCTGAAGATAAGGGTCACATATCTGAAGAAACTATAACTGAAGAAATAAGAAATGAAGCAGTAAACACACCTGAAGTGACAGATTTGCCAACCAATATATTCAAAGCTGCTGAAGATAAGGGTCACATATCTGAAGAAACTATAACTGAAGAAATAAGAAATGAAGCAGTAAACACACCTGAAGTGACAGATTTGCCAACCAATATATTCAAAGCTGCTGAAGATGAGGGTCACATATCTGAAGAAACTATAACTGAAGAAATAAGAAATGAAGCAGTAAACACACCTGAAGTGGGCGCCACCTTGGAAGTGCCACAAAACGGCTGTGTAACTGAAAATACAATTATGCTTGACAAGACTACCAATTCAGAATACAATTTGACTTTGCTTCGACAAGATTCTTCCAGAACATTGTCTAGGCTGGCCAATTCCACTTCCGAAGTCGACATCGAAAGATGCGACATATTGATAGTGAAAGAAAATGGATTGCTTGAACCAATAAATGGTGAATTGGGCAAGAATTCCAAAAAAACAGACTCAAATTCTGCAATTAGCAAAGACAGCGAGATAATCACCAGCTTTGAAGAACACTCCTACTGCACCAAAGAGGACAAAAGTAATGAAAGACAGCCAAGTCCAGAGGTACCAAATCCGCAATGCCAGGGCACCGAGAACATTGATCCAGTGATAGATGTACAATTGAGTACAGAAGATATTTTCAGGAATACAGCTGAAGAAATACAATGTGATCTTGGTCAGACAATTTCATCCAAAAACCAAGAAGATACGGTCTCCACTAATCGGGTAGAGAAGAAGACATCAGACACTTCTAATTCTGCCACAAGTGATAGAATACCTAGAAAAGACTTGGTAAGAACAGAAGCAGAGCTATCTGACTTAAAATCCAGAATCATGGCGGGTAAGATTAATAGGGAAGAAATTCTGGAGATCATAGAAACGAAAAACATCATACAATGCAACATAACTGCAACCATAGTCGAGGACAGCAAACTTGCGCAACAGAAGCGTCACGCTAAACATGTTGGCGATTGTCTAAAGAAGCAGATCGAGGTTATGAAAAAAACCTTCGAATACCTAGAGCACATCGTCGAGTCCTCCGCAAAACTGCTAGATGGAACTTTAACAGAAAAAGACATGAAGAACATAATCGCCAATTTGCAGTTCGTAAAAGATAACGTGGACAAAACGTTGGCTTGCTGTAGCACCAAAAAGCCAAAACAGAACGGGGTGAGGTACAAGGTGATAAATATCACCAAAAAGGACGTTAACCAGCAGAACATAGCAGCTGTTAAGGGAAGCGATGCAGTTATTAAAAAGAAGAAAACGTCAAAGAAGTTGTTATCGAAGACCTTGTTTCGCATGAATAAGCTCTTGGAGCAACTAGAGATGCAAAATAGCCGATGTCGAAGGACGAAGCAAAACAATTTTGTGGTGAAACTGAGGGAAGTTGCGAAGAGAGACTACACCAGATACAAACAAATAAGTGGCAACCGTGCCAAGCCCCAGGTTCATGACACTACCAATGATCAAGAAAATATATCCATTAGTTCCCAAAATTCGAGCATCAAAAGTTACTCGAACGATTCACATTCTACAGATTCGTTGCAGGCCAAAAAACCATTAGCGAGCATCGAAAATGTTATAGATATGAGCACAAATGAATCTGCCTGTAGCAAACCCAAAATTACTCCAATCAGTCTGGATGTAAAAAAAATTCTGTGGCAAATAGAACAGTTGAATAGGCTCGGTACATCTGAAGAAAGGGACATCACTAAAGAGATACATATGAAGCTTCTGGAAAAAAACACCATGAAGACGAAGAAACCTTCGAACGCAAAAGTTGCGGGGATAAGGTTGTGAATACTGGAAGGAAGGGTGAAACTGCACTTGTTGAAAGTACCTCTAAAAAGAAGAAAGACGACAATGAAAGAGGTAAGTAACTAATAGTCTAATTGAGATCAGTTTTATTCTGGTGTTCCACAAGGTTCAACTTTGGGCTCTGTACAATTTTCAATGTACAAATTTCGATAGTGGGATATTTCAAAAGGTCTAATTTAATCATAAGCTTTACTATGCAATATACTTTTAAAATAATCATATACAATATACAAGTTTCGAAGAAAAACTGTCTTCTGTCAATTACCGTAGAAAAATTAGTCTACAAAATAAACCGACAGGCTTTATAATCAGTAAATTAATACTTAAATTAGGCCTACTTTTTTTGAGGAACCTACATATAATAAATAGAATCATAGAAAAATACTGGTGACATATATGATTTTTTAAGTTAAGCGTATAAGTTTGGTGTGCTGACTTATGTAGCTATAGGTATATTTTAACCCACTATCAATGTTAATCATGGTAAATTATTTTAGATTTTAAAATTAAAACTATCGGTAAAAAGAATGAAACATTTAAAAAGAGACGTAGGAGAAAATCCAGTAATCAACAAAATGTAGAAAACCATTCTGAGGCTCCGGCAGACAGCTCTGATTCTAGGTATTCTAGAAGGTCACGTAGACCGACAGATTTTTATTCGTCTACCAAATATCTATCAAAAGGTGAATTGAATTTTCCAAGCTTATTTACCATTTGCCGATCACTAACAAATTTTTAGATGAATCATCGAAACCCAAAGTCGACGTGGATTTTTCTAACCTAAGAGGAAAACCCAACAAACGAGCTGCATCCACTAACGTTATGTTTGAAATAACAAACAGTAATAAGCCTGTGGTCGTCCTGTATGATAAGAGAGATAAGAGTTTGCCGATTTCTGCAATGAAATTGGAAAAACATGATACAGGTACATTTATTTCTCTAAGGATAATTGCGTTTTGTATAATGGTTAAGTTTTAGGGAAAATTTTATGAAACTTTCCCCTCATGAAGCTGAATTGTCCAATAAAGAAACTGCAAAGACTGATACCTCCAAAATATCTTCAGAAGTTGGAGAAGAAACTGAAAAAGGTATCCACATTTCTCAATGTTTCATTTCTATAACAACTTTAATATTTTAGTACAAAGAGCGAGGAAACTTGCCAGCAACAAGAGTAAGATTGAAATGCCCGTTAAGACTGTTGCAGAGACTGAAGAAGAGAACACCAAGAGACTCTTACGGCCAAGAAGTACTAAAACCGTGGTTGAGAAAAGACAACTGCGAAGTAATTCGTCGGTTGGAGATAAAAGTATATTTTTTCGAATTTACCGACCGGTCTCACCTTCCTGCTGCTTACTAACCCTCAACTTACTATGCTTGTTTGCACGAAATAATACATATATACTCTGTTATTCAGAAAGTATGCAGTATTTTTAGTCATCAACATTCCATGTCAGAAATTATGTAAAATATTTAATATAAAATTAAAATATTTTTGGCTGGTAAAACCTGTCAAAAATAAGCAAGTACAAAAGCTTGCTAATTTTTAGTATCCTAATTTCTTCGTTATTTGAAAGAGTGGCAAATTCCTATCGTGTGGTAAGTCCTTAAAATACATACTTACTTCTATAAAAATTTCTGTAATTACTTTCTGTTAGATGGTATATATTTATTTTCAGCTTCAGATTCTTTGTGATGTAGTTTAGTTTAGTTAATTAAATTGATGTTTTTTATTTTTTTTTAGGTGCTGTGAAGAAAAAATAAATGTTTTTTAATGGGAACATATGTACCAGTTTTTTTTTATTTTTTTTGTTATATTTCTATTTCAATTCTTACATATACTTACTAGAATTCTGTTTGTTTATAGTTACATCCTTTTTTTGGTGGATATTATTGCATAATGTTTCAGTTTTACAAAAGGGCTTTTTTAATTTAATTCTGGAATAATATCTACAATTTCCACTAATATTATTCATTTTTAGAATCACATTTTTAGTTTGAAGTACTAATCTTTACAGTACTATACTGTGCGTTTATACAGTTACAGACATCAGATGTCTATATTGCCAATAATAATAAAAAAAACTATCCTAACATAAGCTATGATCTCATATTGTAAAAAAATGATCTCATCAACCTAACCCCTTTCCTAAATGGGGTATTTCTAGGTTACTTCTCTCTTTTTATTATTAATTCTGAATTTTGTTATATTTTTTTTACTCATATTTTAACTATATATTGTTGCCCAGAAGAAATTTAAGACCAGTTTTATTAAAAAGGGATAAGAGGTTATGAAGATATTCAATATTTTTAAATTAAATGCCAAAGAAAAGTGAAAATATAATGACTTGTTACCCACTTTTTAACTATAAAATCAAACTTTAATTTCTTCTGAGTGATAATATTTCTTAATGTTTTTGTTTAAGTTTTGTTTTATTGATTTGTTGTAGTAAAAATGAATCGGTTAAAAGTTAACAGGGAAAGATACTCAAATAGTTACCAACTTTGATGTAAGGTAGGGCATGTTTTTAAAATTTGTTTTATTAACAGTGTTTTGTTGAAGAGTTTTAATTTTTATTTTTAGCTGGTTTTAATTCTATTTTTAAAACCATAATATATTGCATTTATTGTTTTCGTACTTGTTCTAATATTTACAATTGAGTTATAATATATTAAGTTTTGTCTACGTTTACTTCATTTTTTTTATAACATAATGATACTAACCCCAATTGTAGCCAATTCGATTGCCAGAGCTATATCCAGGTGAGTAGATTTCAGAATTGATTTTTAAGCTCCATAAAAGAAAATAAAATTTTGGTTTTCAGTTCTTTATTGGTATATGTAAATTATCACAAAATAAACATTTTGTCTCTTAAATATTGAGATTCGTATATTTTTAAAATGTCATACAATACATAAATAACTGACAAATTAAATAAAATCGGAAGTATTCGTCTTAGACACAATTATCAAAAAAGATCTATAAAAAAAAATAACCTCTAAAACCATTAGGGCGTAAATTAATATGTAAAAAAGCTGGGTAGTGTTGGAATTTAAGTACGATTAATTACAGAGAGGTTCTTCTACGTTCCAGGTTTAAGGATTGTTTTGGCATAATGACCTCTTTATATATAATTGGATTATTTTACATAAGAGGTTCTCTGGCGTCATATTTCCCTCTGCTGAATGATATCGAAGGCTCCTCGTCGTCGTTCAGGAGCAATTCACGTCTGCTTTTGTTTTTTCCCAGAAATCTGAAATGCAAACGGAACAGAATTTGTTAACAATTACACATACTTTTTAATATGGTTTGTGTTGTAGGAAAAAAAACGGTCTTAGCAATCAGTATCTGAATATATTTTTAATTCCATAAACGTAAACATATTCTAAATACACTTTTGACCCGAAATATGTTTTTAGTGGTCTGTGATGCATAAAAATATAGTTTTTATTAGAGTATATATTCTATCGCTTTTTACCTAAAATACATCCTTTTTTTAGTGGTCTGTGATGGAAAAAAATAGTTTTTACACGGTTTTTTAACTTTTGAGATAATACAAAAAAAAATCAACTTCTATATCCCCTAAAAACAGATACAGTAATACCCCGACTTACAGAAATTCAATGTTACATAATTTACTTTGCCCGTGCAGCATGCTGTTCCAAGCCTGCTAGAATCAAAGCATGGTGTTTCAAGCTTGGTACAAGCTTGTACGCATGTTGCGCACGTTCCTAATTTGCCAAGAATTTATATGGACGTGTTTCATGTCTATTAACACAAGTATTTTAAACAGCGTATTCTGTACCCAGACCTACAACATTTTCGACTTACGTTACGTTATATCGGTCTCACCTATTACTTATCTCTGGGGTATTACTGTACCTACATTTTGGACTTTTTAAAAACTTGTGCACATAATACCAACTTACGATTAGTATTTTTTGTTCTTCCAGAATATAAGAATATACATTTCTCTCGTATTTTTTACAGTGAAATGACACTTCATTTGTGTTTACGATTCCAATACAAATAGGAAAATTATGATTATGCCCTTATATGCAAGATTTTTGTTCAAGTAAAACTGACACTAACACCATAACCCATAACTATTAATATCTTTATTTGGAGGAGAATTGGAACATTTGGCATAGAAACAAATTCATACTTGAACACTTTTGTACTTAACACCAAAACACTTTTTTACACTCAACGCGCATTTCACCAACCATGTTGGCGATACATTCATCAGATGATTAAAACTCTCGAATCGGACATCGGGAGATCATTAAAGTTTTAATCATCTGATGATGCCCACCATGGTAGAAAAATGTTTAAGTGTGAATTATCTATAACAGTTAAAGTTTCATATTTTTATACGTCCCATTTATCTTCTACTTGTCCCATTTATCTTCTATAGTGAAATGAGTGCAATTTTCATATAAAACTGGACGCTAATTCTAAAAGTAATGAGGTAAACCAAGTGGAGCAAAGTGAAGTCAGTAAATTAATATTAAAAAAAAAAATTTTTTAAACATTTTCTGGCTTTCGTGTCGTGTTATACAGGGTGTCCCATAATTATTTTAAAACTTTTAAAGGGTGTGTTTTACAGGTGATTTTAAGAGGGTCCCTGCAAAATTATTCGCACATACTAGGTGAGCCAAAAAAATATTTTTAATTTTTTATCTCGGGACTTCTACTTAACGGGAGTAAAAAACAATTGAGATTTGGTATGTCTGTTACTAACAGAAGGACATGTTGAGGTAACATTTTTATTTCCCTTCTGCACCCAAATGGAGTTGAAACAAGCACCCCTATTCATTTTTGTGTCATACCTAGAGTTCGGAAATCCCAGCTTACTGCATGTAAAGGTACATTTACCAATCCAGCGTTCCCGCATGAGGTCGGCGTACTATCGTGCAGACCTGAGTCCCGGGACATCGGGAAGGATCGGTCAGTGGCGTGGGTATGCATATATACATAATCATGCAGTATAAACCGTATTTTTAAGCGCCTTGTAAATTATATACGCGTGTATTTCTTACCCCTCCATCAAAGTGAATTGTTTTTTAAATATTTTATCTGAAAATTTTATATTATTGTTAAGGTTCGGAAATTACGCCTTACTGCATGTGAAACTGCATTTAACTATCCAGCGTTCCCGCACGGGACCGGGGTACTACCGCGCAGACGCGAGTTCTGGCACATCGGTCAGTGGCGTAGGTATGCAGGGACAAGAAATACACGCGTATATAATTTACAAAGGCTTAAAATACGGTTTATACTTATATACTTTATTGTCATAGTTTTATAGTGTCGAGCACTGCGTTGAAGCACAAATTTCCGAACTTTAGTCATAACTTTTTGTGGGTTAATTTTAAACACTCCAAAAATATGCAGGATATAGCAGTTCTTTTGAAAACTTTTTGACCTCTTTCAAATATGCAACGGTTATTAAGGAAAAAAATGTAACCCGTTTTATTGTCCTATTTAAACTGAGAATATACATTAGCAAAAACACATAGTATGATGGGTCATTTTAATATTACTTTTAGTTGCACTCTACAATGTAAAGAGACATCCAAAGAAAACGTCATCAAATCTGGTTGTGAATGAGATAGAAATAGTGGTCATGTCGAAGCTTTTCGGTTATGTCAAACTTTTGACAAGTGACTGTCACAGGGCCAACTTTGATTGTTTTTTTTTTTGGATTATTTTCATTATTCTCAACAAGAGCATAAGAAATAAATTATACTACACAGAACTAACTTGCATTACTATGTGTTACTATTTACTAACGTATATTCACAGTTTAAATAAGACAATGAAATGGGTTTAATTTTTTTCCTTGCTAACCGTTGCATATTTAAAAAAAAATAGAAAGGGGTAAAAAAAGTTTTTAAAAGAACTGTCCTATATCCTGCATATTTTTGGAGTGTTAAACATCAACTCACAAAAACATTATAGAATAAAATGAATAGAGATCGATTGCTTCTACCCCACTTGGGTGCAAGGAAAATAAAAAATTTTACTCCAATATGTACTTCTGTTAATAAAAGACACATTAAATCTCAAATAATAATAATAATAATACTCACCCTATAATTACTCCGAAGAGTAACCCCTTAGGTCCCTCTGAGGGATCTGTGGGGAAGGAGTGGCTATTATTATTATTTGCCATGGCGCGCTGGGAGCGACTTAAGATTATTTCGGTAACGCATTTGCTTTACAGTTCTGAGGAAACCCAGAAAACTCAGAACATTACCAAATCTAGGGCACGTGCAGTTGGATTGGCATCTATGCATCCACATCTATACAATAGTGTATTAGTGGTTGCATATCAAGCCCTGACAGAGAAAGCGAGACAATTAAAAAATCGTCTTACCCCGCTAGGACTTGAACAACGCGCACAGAGGTATCGCAACTGGAAAGACGGCGCTTTAACCCACTCGGCTACCCGTGCCCCTTCATAAGTTAATCAGTTTTTTTAAATTTGTACTTGGTATTTGTAATTTATACCTACTTTATGATACGAGTTGTGCATGTATGAACGGACTGTATATCAACTAGAAGCAGTCAATTGTCATACACTTATAAGATATACCCACTATAATGTATACAAAAAAAGAAAGCACCAATTGAAGTGATTTTGTTTTATGTCTATATCAAGGCATAAAAAATTAAGATTTTTTAATCCCAAGCAGTATAGTAAAAAAATATGTATGAATATATTAAAAGCAAAAAAGCGCAGTTATGAACATTAAATTTATAGTTACTAAAGTTGGCATATGGCGACGCGACACAGGCAACTCGCATAGCACGTGATGAGGGTCACTCCGTTTTCATTTGATTACAGTAGTTCCGTTTCAGCTGGTGCTGTTGTAGTACCACCGCTGTATGCAATACGTTGAAGAATAGTGTGATAAAATTTAATCAAATATAGTAAACATGCGAAAGGCTACTAGTTACTTTAGGGCATTAGATAAACTTACATTTATAATGCTTATGCCTTTGGGATGTGTGTCGTGTTTCTGCCAGCTTTAGTAATGACTATTTAAGAAGTAAATGATATTCTTTTGACAAGCCTATTTTTTGAACGACAATAATTCTGTTCATCTTTTACCATGACAAACCACAGATCCTGATTTCGACCTAATTATGTGGTATCACAACAATGAACGGACATTTTAGCTTAATGTCTGGTCTAAAGGATGCGGCTAGTGATATGTAGTCAGTGTCGCCCTCTAGTCCTTCAATAGTATTTGACAGTGGAGGCTGGTGGAATTTGAAATTTTCATATATTCGTAAGGAAGAATAGGATTTTAGTGAGTTATTACTAGACCCAAGTAAAAGACTAGAATAGCAAAAAACCTTAAAACAAAATGTTTTTGCAATATTTTCATTTCTCTTAGTTAAACAGCTATTACAAAATCTCAAAAAAGAGATGGTATGAAATAAAAATTCAAATTTCCATAACATTAATGGATCTTGGAATTTCATACATTATAATAATAAAAAAAAGTATTTACCTGATGACTTAGGAAAAAAATATTTTAGTATATAGTATAACCGCATAAAAATCTGGTTTGGGTCCCATGCTCCCTTATAAAAATAGAATTTCAAATTCCACCAATCGGCACTGGTATTTAGACAAGTATTGGTACGTCAAACAAAGTTAAATTATTCACCACCAAATGATTGTCCCAAGACGCATTCGAATAGAAAGCTTTACTAAAGAAAAATCAATTAAATTAAAAGCGAGAAGCAATTTGGTGCGACCATTTAATGATTATGTAATGTAGTATTAATAATGATGTCCTTCTTACGTTTAGTTTGTAAAAAGCTCAAATTATCTGCCACTTTATAAAACTAAATACAGCATAGCGAATGAAAAAAGTCCAAACATAACCTATTATCTATTGTTATTAAAAAAAATTATGTTTTAACGTGTAAAGAAAAAAGTAATTTAAAAAATATTTTCTTGAAAAAAAGCATTATTGGTGTACAATATGCTCAAATTTGAGGTTATCTGTGCTGATGTAGCACAGAAATAAAAACTCGTGAAAACAAATTCAATAGAACCTGTTTTTTGTTCTGAAATTTTTATACTTAGGTAAGCGGGATTCACATTGCAAAAAAAAAAAAACAAAATGTGGGATGGGTAGAACGAACACAACATATAAAATAAAAAAAGAATTAAAAAAAATATCTCATGCTATAATTATTACAATAAAAAAAGACACTTTAAAATCACAGCAAACTGAGTAAAACATGCAATGAAAAAAATGTGTATGTTACAGTGTGTGTTAGCAATATTCCTAAAACGAAAAAGGAAAAACGAAACCAAAGCACTTACTATACTTTTTTTTCAATGTTACTCTCATTCAACTCTATGTTCGAGAGTTTTCTGAAATAAAAACTGCCATTTATAATGCAGAAGGTACATTTTTAAAGTATATACATATAAACAAAACCTTCCGAAAATAATTCATAAGCATTTTGTAATAAAAAAAGGCAACAGTCAAAAAAAATAAAAAATGAAATCTCATGAGCCAAACAACTGGTACTGTGCATAAATACACATGAAGCTAAAAATGTTAAATACAATTTATGTATTTATACTATTCCTTACAAAAAAAAAAAAAAACTGCAGATTCATAAAAAAATAACACTTGTAAATATAAGGTTTTACAAATGATCTAAACAAAAATAATTTTTTCGTCCATTCAAATAATAGCTTCATAAAAATTCTTTTCGACTACTTCACTCCAAATATCGCCTACATAATATTTTTCGATTCTGTCTTTATAAATACTACATATTTACCTGCTTCTGTAAATTTACTAAAAACTTAATAAAGGAAAAATAAATTACCTACAAGTTACCAACTCGCACTTAAAAAAAAAACGAACTAAGCAAGCAAATTTAACGTCGCCCTCTACCGTCAACTCAGTACTCGCACAGTTGATTATACCTTGACAGTGACGACAGGCTGCCGCCGATCTGCTCGATGTCGTCCAGGCCGCGGTGTATGGAGATGGCGTCCAGAGCGCCATTGTCCCTGGTCGCCAGGTATTCAGGCGTCTCCAGTTCCTCCTTCGTCGGCTTCCTCCACAACTTGAGTAGCAAGCTTGAGCACACGACCGATACCGAGCTGGAGCGCCATCGCAGCGCTGGCCATCCACGGAGCCAGCATCAAGCCCAGCATGCTAAAAGCACCGGCAGCCAAGGGTATACCTAAAAATAAAGTTTTTTTGACTAAATAAACCTAAAAGAAAGACAATTTCAGATGCTTCCTCGTTTTTATTGACATACTATATTGACCAAAAATAAACTTTCAAGATAATAAAAAAAAAAAACCAAACTATGAGTTTATCGGATGGTAATTGCCTTGTGCTTGTCGATCTTCTTCAGCGTTGGACTTACCTAGCAAATTGTACATGCTGGCGAAGAGGAAGTTGAGTCTTATCCTGTTGACGGTCTTCCGCGACAGCTCTAGGCACGCGACGACGTCCAGCAGGTCGTTCCGCATGAGTACGACGTGCGCCGCTTCGACGGCGACGTCCGTACCGGCCGCTATGGCCATGCCGACGTCGGCCTGCGCCAACGCTGGGGAGTCGTTGATCCCGTCGCCCACCATGCACACCTTGATGCCCTTCGCCTGCAGTCTAAAATCGATATGCATCAGAGAGATTCTTTAACGTTTTCCATTGGTTTTCCGAAAAGTGTATTAATCATGAAAATACATTATTAACGACAATCAACTCGTATCCTCCCATCCAAATTGTAGGAAGCCGTTTTTTTTCCTTTGACCCTTACCTTTGTACTCTGGCCACTTTGTGAGACGGAAGCACTTCCGCATAGATCCTCCTAATGCCCACCTGTCGGGCTATGCTTGCGGCTGTCTGCCGATTGTCTCCCGTTAGAAGGATCACTTCCAGGCCCATCTTCTTCAGACAATAAACCGCGAGGTGGGCTTCCGGTTTTACCGTGTCCGCGACGCTCAGCATAGCTACAATGTTACCTGCAACACAACGGATCAAGACAGAGATTTCAACAATTCGTCGATATTAATTACGACGCAATATTAAAACAAGAAAAGAGCTTTAATTAGCTCTAATCGTCTCCTGATGATGCCAAAATGATTAGGATGAGCGCGCGTTGAGTGTAGTGTTTGTTTCTACATCGAAGATAAAAATTAAACTCACCATTTATTGCACACAATACGGCCGACCTACCCTGCTCTTCTTCTGCGGCCATGCTCCTGTCGATTTCGCTCGTCACTATGAACCCGTTCCTGTTCATCCATTCCCTGTTTCCGACCACGACGTCATACTCTCCCTCTGCGTTCTCCTTACCCACGCTCATCCCTATCAGCTGGCCCAGCCTCATGCTCTGCGAGTGCGACACCTATCGAGTATTATTAAAGTAGAATTGCTCGAGAGACAGTAAGAAAAGTCAAAATTAATATTAAAAAGTTGTTCCTCCTGATGATGCCATCACGGTTGGTAAAACCCTGTGACCCCTAGGACCCCGTGAACAAAATTACGTAGATTATTCTTACCTCTATCTGCACCCCGTTGACGTTAAACAACCCCGAGCTGCCGGCTGCCACCAGCGAAGCAAATTCTGTGATCTTGCTATTCTTCGCGTTGCGCACCATCGCCGACAACCCGGAAACGGTACACTTCATGCCGCACCCTGGCACCGCCTGAAAGCTGGACGTGAGGCCTGTCAGGTCACATCCGAGGGTTTCGCGCACGTATTTCACGATGGCGGTAGCAATGGGGTGCTCCGAGCTGGTCTCCGCGCACCCCAGTGCAGCTAAGACGACAACTGGGCCGAGGCTGTCAGCCTGCATCCAGATTTTCGCCACCTCCAGTTGACCCTTGGTGATGGTGCCCGTCTTATCGAACATGATAGCCTTCACTTTGTGCGCGTTCTCCAGGGGTTCCGCGCCCTTGATCAGGATGCCGTTGACGGCGCCGACCCCTAAATCATCACGAGGTTCGTATATCGGAGGAAAGTAAGTATTTTCATCATGTACTTGATTGATACAGCCCGGATGTCAATACACATGACTTATTTTTATTTTATTTATACTAAATGTATTTTTTTACATTCCAAATAAAACTGATTCCTAATCTTGGGATGCTAGGATTTTAATTATTAAAATGTAAATGTCGTCGTAAAAGTCACCATTGCCTAACACTGCTGGCAAGACCCATCGTCGCTAGATGCACGTATGTTCGTACTTAATACTTAATGGTCGATGCACCATTAAAGAGAGAGACAGACAGTGTTTAACAAGAGCGGCATATTTTATGATGTTTTATTTCTATTAATGATATGCATGATTTAGTATCCGCTCAATAACAATGTGTCTCTATAATTGTGTATCGGTGTCCGGCTCCATTGATCAAATTCAATAATCAAAGTGACATGATGAAAAGCACTAATATAATCCTACCTGTGCCCACCATCACGGCGGTAGGCGTGGCCAAACCCAGCGCGCACGGACAGGCAATAGCCAGTACACTCAGCGCACACCTGAACACAAACTGCAGGATGATCTCTGTGTTGTTGAAGCCTTTCTTCTCGGACTCCTTGAGCGGCAAGTTGTCTATGTTGATCGCGCCCACGATCGACCATATCACGAGTGTCAGCAGCGACAGGAACACCACCGTGGGCACGAAGTATCCGGCTATCTTGTCGGCCAGCTGCTGGATAGGCGCCTTGGAGGTCTGCGCTTCCTCGACGAGCTTCACGATCTGCGAGAGGGTCGTCGCCTCGCCAGTGTGCGTGGCCTCAACGATGAGGAGCCCGTGCTGGTTGATGGAGCCGCCAATGACGGTGCTGCCGATCTTCTTAGGCACCGGCATGCTCTCGCCAGTGATCAGACTCTCGTCGCACATGGACTGGCCCTGGAAGGAAAGGTAACAGTAAGGTGATGCGATAAGGTCTAACATTAAAACACCACACACCTGTATAACTTTCCCATCTACGGGAACTTTGGCACCGGGAACCACCTTAAGAATGTCGCCTCTTTGAACTAGATCCACGTTAACCTGCTGTTCGTTGATGATTTCACCATTTTTCCCCAAAGTAACGATGACGGCTTCTGTAGCTTTCAACGATAGCAGCCTGAGCGAAATTAAATAAAAATAATATCATTTATAGCAAAAATAATTAGTTCATGGACCTCAATTAGAAATTATTAGGAATCTGATCTGATCAAACATTGCTAAAAGATAGACCATTATCTGAAGCTAAGCTGAAGACATAATGCAAAGAAAAAAACAAAACTTTGACTTTAACTGTGGATGTACTGTGTTTTAACATTATTTGAACCAACCTGCTGAGCGCCTCCGATGTCTTCCCCTTCGCAATGTGCTCGAGCCACCTGCCCAGACTGATGAACACTAGCAGCATAGGGGGTGTGTCGAAGAAGGTCTGTGGCGACGTGTTTTGCCGAAGTATCATGGCCGCCACCACGACGCAGACGCTGTACGTATAGGAGATTGATGTGGCCATCGCTATAAGTACGTCCATGTTGGTTGTCCTGTGTTTTAGGGCCTTATAGGCCTGAACGAAGAAGTGGCGACCGCCGAATATCAGAACGGGCGTGGACAGGACCCACAAGATGAAGTTTTCCAAAGAAAGACCTGAAAATAATTGTGAGGTGGACATAAAAGTGATGTTAATAGCATCAGAATTGTTAATAAAAATGTTTTTTTGGTTATTTTTTCAGAACGTTTTGTACTTCCGTAAATACAAATAATATTCCACTTTATCTTTGCAGCATTCTTATTGACAATATGGTGACCAACTTTTGTATAAGATTGTGCCTGTCGGATTTACTAACATACACGATCCATACCTCATTACCCATTGTCCACCCATTCTTTCGTTTCCTCAAGGGGAACAAACTTACGTTTTTAGTAGTGATGCAGTGATTGTTAGTTTTACGATTACCATTATGTATTGGACTGGGTACTGGAACCTTCGGCGTAGAAACAAAAAACTGGACGTTTTCCCACGAAACACCGAACTACTACACTTTTGAAATTGACATTTTCAGGAGACAATTAAAACTAAATTCTAGCCTACACACTTGCACTATTTATACCAAATTTGTTGCCACGGTTCACTGAACCGTAACTGTCTTTGTTTATCAGAGCAAACAGTGGACTGGTGGGTATCGGACCATTGTCCTTATTCATACTATTGTTACACTTAATGATTTCTAAACTTTCAAAAGCACCCAACTGTCTACTGTTTGTTACATTTCTAATTAATTTTAAATTATTTATGTCTATCCTATGGTTGTTGTCAAAAGCGTGTTGGGCAACACAAGATTTTTCTGTTCATATTTCAAATGAGCCATGTGTTCTTTAAGTCTAGTCAATATAGATCTTTTTGTTGGCCCAATATACTTTGGATCACAATCTTTACAACTTGTTGTAAATTGTTTACAACTTGTTGGGCAAACAAAAAGATCTATATTGACTAGATTTAAAGAACACATGGCTCATTTGAAATATGGCAAAACAGAAAAATCTTGTGTTGCCCAACACGCTTCTGACAACAACCATAGGATAGACATAAATAATTTAAAATTAATTAGAAATGTAACAAACAGTAGACAATTGGATGCTTTTGAAAATTTAGAAATCATTAAGTGTAACAATAGTATGATTAAGGACAATGGTCCGATACCCACCAGTCCACTGTTTGCTCTGATAAACAAAGACAGTTACGGTTCAGTGAACCGTGGCAACAAATTTGGTATAAATAGTGCAAGTGTGTAGGCTAGAATTTAGTTTTAATCTCCTGAAGATGCCAACTTCAAAAGTGTAGTAGTTCGGTGTTTCATGGAAAACGCCCAGTTTTTTGTTTCTACGCCGAAGGTTCCAGTACCCACTCCAGGATACATAATGGTAATCGTAAAACTAACAATCATTGCATCACTACTAGAAACGTGAGTTTGCTCCCCTTGACGAACGAAAGAATGGGTGGGCAATGGGTAATGAGGTATGGATCGTGTATGTTAGTAAATCCGACAGGCACAACCTTATACAAATTGGTTGGCTAAACGCGTCGAGAAAAGTGTAGTAGTTCGGTGTTTCGTGGAAAACGTCCAGTTTTTTTTTACCATTATGTAATACAAAAACCCTAGAAATTTTAATACCTAATTTGTCCTAAAAAATGTATCCGTTTTTGAGATATTTGGATTTTTATCATTCAATGCAACTTAATGTTTCATGTTTTATTATAATCTTTGGAACCTAGGCATCTGTTAAATTGTTGTAATAATTTATTGTTATAATAATTTAATGGATACTAAACTTAAAGATTTTTAAGAATGTACAGAACAAAAAATATTATTAGTAGCAAAAAAACACATTAAAGAAATTTTTCAAAATGTGATCTACTTTGTTCATGGCATAATTCACACCAACAAATAACTGAACGTGGAATGTTATTTACAAATGCTTTTTATTTCATTACAGGCATCTCTCATTCTATTTATGAGTTCATCTCTTCATCACATAAAAAATCTAAGGGATTTAGATCTGGACATTGTGGAGAGCCCGTTGCATGGCCTCCACCAATTCATCTTACGATTGGTTGTTCAGCCATTTTCTTACGATTCTTCCATAATAGGCTGGACAATAAGCCGCAATCATAATCATTGCATCTCTAGTTTCTAGCAATAACATACCTGGAACCAGACAGCACATCTGCTCGTTCGACATGTCGTGCAACGACATCATCACCATGAAGTACATCATGGCCACCATGCAGGGTCCCCCAAACGTTAACGAGATGAGGAATGCCCTCCTCCATTTCCGTATCTCGTCCTTCTGCTGGAGGTAGTCGTTGCTCCGCTCCCTGCTGAAAAGCTGCGCCTCGAACCCCAACCTCCGCACGGCGTCTATGATGTTTCGGGGACCGGTCAGTTCGGGGTCGTACTTGAACTTGCCGCGATGTGTCGACAGCGCCACCTGGGCGCTCTTCACCCCCGGCAGTCTCACCATGTTCGTCTCTATCTTGTGCACGCAGCTGGCACATGTCATGCCGGTAATTTCCAAGTCGACCTCAGACTCGCCGGCGCCAGACTGCTGCAGGACCATAGCGGGGAAGCCCAGGTCGGTAATGGAGGCGGCCACGTCCATGGGAGAGGTGACTGAAGGGTCATACTGGATCTCAGCTCTCGCAGCTAGGAGGGAGACTAGAACCTTGTGGCATCCTGGAAATGCGAATCATTATTTTTTTTGCAAACAAAATCTACAATATAAGAGTATACAATACTGGACCAATCAAGTTAATGGAATGTTTAACTTAAAGAATAAATGAACTCAAATTTATTTATTAGGCATTAGTTCAATATTAGGCCAAACTATTCAATATCAAAATCGAATTTTTAGGCACTAAACAACTGAAGTACAATTAAAATTACTGAGTTAGAAATTGCTTACCTGGCAGTTTTTGTACATGTTTCTCTATGGCAGCTACACAGGATCCACACGTCATACCCTTTACTTGTAAATTACACTTTTCCAAGTTTCCATCGTCGTATTCGAATGATGCTGCTTTACTTGTGGATCCGTTTGCAATAGGTTTCCCCACTGCAATCAATACTGATCGTTAAGCTTCGTGGCAAATATTGAATAAATAATATTTGTCACATGATAAAATTTGGGCAACTAAAATGTTTACGGACACGTCCATTACAGGCTGTTATTTGTGAAAGGAAAACACGTATCTGTGAAATTCTAATTTTAAAGTACACCACTTTAGTTTACTTGTGCACATGAATCATATAGTGGTAGGCAAAAAAAAACGGCACAAGTTTAGTACCCTGAGGTACCTCTTGATCCGACTGATAATGAATATACGACTCAAGTATAAACAAAGATGAATCACAAACCTTTTTTAACCCCTCTGCCATTGACAGACTTAACGTATGCATCGAAACCCATATCTTCTATTTGTTCCGCTATACCTTCTGGAGATACCTTGCTGGGTATGTACTCTGCATAACCTTCTCTGGCCCCCAGGTCCACCTTTATACTATTGACTCCCTCTTTTGTTGATAACATCCCTTTAAGAATACAACAGTTAAGTAATCATAAATATTATAGGTACGTCATTATTACCCTCTATACTTTGAACACACGAGTTACACGTCATCCCCCTTATGTCTATAACGCACTGACTAACTTCCTGTTTCGGAGAAAGCAATGGGAGGGACGCGTCGAATCCCATATCGTCTATGTGGTCACATACTTCTTGTAGCATAACACTTTAGGGTCGAAGTGTACCAGAGCCGATTTTTCTTGAAATAAACTCCCCCCCCCCCCCCCCCCCCCCCGGGGCGAAAACCCCCCCCCCCCCCCCCCCCCGCCCCCCCCCCCCCCCCCCCCCCCCACAACAAACCCCCCCCCTCAATCGGCCCCCCCCCCCGAGGGCGGGGTGGAATAAAAAATAAAACCCTCCCCCTGTGAACCCCCCTATATATTAAAAACCGCATCAACCCGTTCGTACCAAAACATACCGAAAGGTGCTCATTCATGGTTCATGAAATATACATGACTAGCGACTAAAAAAAAAAAAAAAAAAAAAAAAACCCCCAAACACACAAAAAAAAACCCCAACCACACCACCAACAAAAAAAAAAAAAAAGGCGATCTCTCTCTAAAATGAACAGTTTTTAAGACATTGAAATTTGAAGAAAAATTAATAAATAAATAGAAACACAGAAAAACTTAATAATTTTTGCTGTGGTAAAACTTCTGGTTAATATTTTTCCCTTGTGAGTATGAAAGGCTGAGTTTACTGTCAAAAATTCTTGATATACGGGTGTTCATAATAGAGGGTCAAACTTGAACAACTTTATCCTTTATTAAGCCACTTATTTTAAATAGAATGTACTATTAGACCGTGCGAATTAGACCCAATAGGGGTCGAACTAGGGAAATCTTTAAACGAGAATGTTTTTTGGCTTAAAAAATTGGCAAAAAATTCACAGAATATGACCATAAATTGTCGACCTTGGAGCTGGCACGGAACATGTTTTTTTATTGCAAAAAACGAAATGGAACATGCTTTTTTTCAGTTTTTTCGAAATATCTCGTCACAGGAGCCTCGGATCGACTAAAGGCATGCTAATCGAATTTGTAGCAGATATGATTTGCTATAAGGATAGTCTATTGCCGAAATCGGCAAAATTATTTTTATATTGCAAAATTTGCGTCGAAGCGCGCGGTAGGCCAAAAACTTCAAGTTGATATAAAAAGCGCAATTTTCATCAAAAGTCAACGTTACTTGAGGGCAGGGCGCTGAATTTAGCGCTCGAGGCGCTGACTTTATTAATCGTTTATTTGGTCATCCTTTGACCGAATCGCTTAAAAAAAATCTACTTATAGCGGGAATGCTCTAATTTGCAACGAGCCCAACCGGAAATGGAAATATGAATTTGGAGGTTAGTTATGGCTAAAAATGTAAAAAGTTGATATCTTGGCTCCTATTGGTCGGATCGGGACATTTTTTTTAATTCGTGTTTCTTTAACACAATCCAATGCAATTAGTTTCAAAACTCTAAGTCCCAAACTCGCCAAGATATGGTCCCTTGCAACGGCATTTTTAGGGGTTTTTTTTGTTAATAACAAATTTTGTAATTATTTAGAAAATCTAAAATGTTTTACACGACATAGGGGGTGTATATCCACATCTACATTTTGTTTTTTTGGCTAGAGTTGATCGGCCCAGAAACGTCGAAACTGTACATGGTCAAAGTTGATGATTTTATAATTTTGCAATAGGCCGCCATTTTGAATTTGGGGGTTGGGTTTGAAAATATATTTTAAGCACCCGAATAGCTATCTATTCCTCAAGTAACGTTGACTTGATGAAAATTGCACTTTTTATATCAACGAAGTTTTTGGCGTACCGCTTTTTGGCTTCGACGCAATATAAAAATAATTTTGCCGATTTCGGCAATAGACTATCCTTATAGCAAATCATCTCAGCTACAAATTCGATTAGCATACCTTTAGTCGATCCGAGGCTCCTGTGACGGATTGTTGCAATAAAAAATATGTTCCGTGACAGCTCCAAGGTCGACAATTTAGGGTCATATTCTGTGAATTTTTTGCCAATTTTTACGCCAAAAAACATTCTCGTTTAAAGATTTCCTAGTTCAAATCCTAATTCGACCGGACTATATATTTTACAATTCTTTTCACTTCCTTTTTCATCCTCATTAACCAAATACCATACCTAAAATGTACGGTTTTCAAGCCATATCAAATTATTGATTGAAGTTATTGGGATATTAAACTTTTTTTCACGTTTTTAAATATTAATTTTTATATATTATTTTATGAGAGTTTTGTAGTATTTTTTATTTTGTATTACAGTATTGTCACTGTTGTTTTAAATATTACTATATAATTTTGTGTTTAAATAATTATTTATATATATATATATATATATTAATTTTTTGGGAAAATGGTCAAGTTAAGTAGCGAAGGCTAGACCGCCTAATTTTAAGAATTGTTTTTTTTGTAGAAAATGCTTCCTTAATAAAGACATTTTATTTATTATTTATTTATTTATTTATTGTATCATTTCTTAAGTTTCTGCTTTCTTTTCCATCCTCTTTCTATACTAGTATTTCCTACATATATGCCTATGCCTATAATGTAATTACATGTACGGTTGAATTTGTTATTATTTTCCTGGACCCAAAATTCAAACAAACTTTAAATGAAACTCGTTTTAAAAATTTGATCAAAGGAAAGAAAAATCGGTAACACTATTTAATACGTAATCGGAAAGCAGTATAAGAGAGAGAGGTATCTTCCACATTTAGACAAGTGATAAAACCTTACTTTATTTTGTAGATCCTTGTAGGCTTTTTACTGATTGTGTCCTCTATGTTCCTTACGCAAGACTGACAAGTCATGCCATCTATGTGCACAGTAACCGTACCTTCCCCCCTGCGGTATCAACAACGGCCCCCGAGTAATCACCCGAGGAAGGTGAGTATACTGTCACTCTTTCATTTTCCGATGATTTTTGGTTAATCAGAGGTTCGAAGCCCAAGGTGTCTGATGTGTTCCTGTAAAAAATATCCGAAATTAGATGGAAATGAGGATTGCGGGGGTATTTAAGCATTGAACAAGAATAATACGACCAATGACGATTTTTAAAAATACCTTCGCTTTAAAAAGGTATTGAAAGATTTGAAGCTGTTGAATTTATTCGTCCTTATTTTTTTTTTGTTTTGTACATGACAACATGGAGGAATAAATCATATATCTAATACTCCTATATTGCTAGAAGGGTCTGGAGACTGGCGAAATCACCACAGTGCAGACATATATGCGACTGTCTCTCTCTCGTAACTACTTCGAGTCTTGCGCGCATGCCCGAGAATTAAACATCCAGTCACACACAGCCAATTTCCTCACCAGACTCGTGACGCTTGCGCACAACAGGTCAAGTAGTCATTTGCTGTTTCACTTACTCCTTGACACCTCTACCTACGGGCACCAGCAATATAGGAGTATTAGATATATGGTATAAATATACACCGTCATGTTGTTCCATAAAATCAGGACTTTATGTAATGAGTAGAGTTCGGAAATAACGGCTTACCGCATGTAAAACTGCATTTACCTATCCAGCGTTCCCGCACGATCGCGACGAATACGCGAGATCGGCGTACTACCGCTATATAATCTCCAAGGCGCTTAAAAACACGGTGTATACTTTCATTATAATAGAGTTTTAGCCCTGCGTTGTAGCACAAATTTCCGAACTTTAGTAATGAGGAATAAACCTCCGGCTGTAATAACTGTTTTTATTCCATTTTATAATGTGAGTCAAATGGCGAACCAATTTATTTTCCCGATTTGTCCCCATCGAACAATTTTCATTTCACAATTCCAGGTATGTTTTATCTGTTTCCATATACTTAAATGGTAAGATTTACACATAAAAACTTCAACAGATCAGAATACAAATTAGATATTATTAGCATATACATTTGATTTGGATTTGGTTTGACGAGGATTTGATGAGGATTTGATTTACAGGGAGGTCGTAAATTTTGAATAAGCATATGTAGAAAAATAAAAAATATATTTTTTGGACCAATTCCCAATAGTACTGCCCCGTGTGATATACCCACGAGAAATTCAGAAATATGTGGAATGAAACAACCAGCTGTTGGTTTGCTAAAAAACTTTTTGATAAAAAGTCGATACTTTTTATCATCTCAATATCGTAATATCTGATATTTACAATCATTTGTTTTTCGTATGTAGATACATACATGTGTACCTAGATGTCGACAACTATGAGAGATATTCACGATGATTCAGCATTTTTGCCGATTCAGCATTTTTTTTCATCAATTAGCAAATATTTCACTTTGTGTTAAATATACATAGTATTTAATTTGATATACAGTGAGATCGTAAAGTTTAGAATAAACTATGGAGTTTATTCTAAACTATCGAATAAACTATCGAGAATTTAGAATCCTAAACTATCGAGTGTATTCTAAACTTAACGATCTACGATCTCACTGTATATCAAATTAAATACTATGTATATTTAACACAAAAGTGAAATATTTGGTAACTGATGAAAATCGGTTCGGCAAAAATGCTGAATCATCGTGAATATCTCTCATAGTTGTCGACATCTATGTACGTATGTATGTACTAGGGCTAGAACCAAATGGTACATGCCAGGGTCGAACTTGAGCATGCATGCTGCAGTGAATAAATAGTGACTTACTAAGTAATATTGTTTTCTCTTACTTTTCCCGCACCTGTTGTCACACTCTTTACACCTCGTCGTCGGATAGGAATTCACTTCTGGAATTCCATTTCTTTTATTTTCTCGGTGTTTTTGCGACTTTTACGCGCTTTTCACATTGTCCTTTTCTGTAAACATGTAAGTAACACTTGCATACATATTTCACAGTACACAGTGGTAGCTTTAACACTTAAATCTGGAAAACCCTGCACTTTTTTTATTGATAAACAAATAGGGCTGGCGTTTTAACCATCGTTATAATATCAATTAAGTATAACAATCAGTAATGCACAATTACAGGCGCGCACCTTCAAAGGACTAAATAAATACGGAACCTGTTTCGCGTCGCAGTCGCCCCGACCCCCACCCGGGCCTAGAAGACGGATACCGGTACGCCGCCTAGAAGTTCGATCGTTCTAGCCCTAGTATGTACATACGAAAAACAAATGATTGTAAATATCAGATATTACGATCAACAGTGACTGCAAAGTAGCGAACAATTTTCGCCAAGTTTTTAAATCTTGAGATGATCTAGGCTTCTTTAAACTTCCAAATATTTAGCTCAGTTTCTAATTCAACTGTTTTTAGCGGTAGTTCATGCTTTAAATAATCTTTTAGCCTAATCTTTTATGGCCTATGGTTTCCGCCAGAACTCTGTTTTCACACGGTAAAATCACATTTTATGATAATGAGATACATATACCAAAACTAGGAAAATGGGTTAGATCTACATTCCCACCACCTCGAATATACAAGAACCAGTGAAAAAAAGTCGATTCCTTGTTTTCTTGCTTCTGATTTGGAAGTTGGGCTAATTTACTTGAATCGTTTCCTTTTTTAAATTTATATACATATATTTTAAAACAAACTTTCAGTAGGTAAGGAATTTGGGTATCGTTAAAGCTTCACCTTCCACACGTTTACCGACAAATTCGCTAGATAGTTTGTATTTGTAGCACTTCACTGGAAAACAAAATCTTACCACTCGTCGTTCCCATAGTTTCCCAAAAGAGGCATTCTGTCGTCCATTTTTGTTTTGCGCCGGCACCACTCAAGAAACGGCTCCGATAGATCATAACACCAAGAATTGCTCAACCAAACTGAAGACAGTAAAAACTTATCTGTCGGGCGATAAGGTGTCGATATCTCCACAATAAAGAAAATGTTTACGGCTTGTGTTTGCATAGTCCTCGAATTACATTGTTAAGAGGTGACATAGATACGATTTTTTTTCAGTAGCATCGGATAGTAAATTACGCAAAAGCATACCAACACCAATAGAAAGGGGGGGGGGGGTAGATGGTAATTAGAATTTTACTCGAATTGTAAGAGGCAGTTCTAAGAGTGAACGAAATAATATTAATGAAATAATTCCCATCTTTATTTTGTAGTTACATATAATGCATGAAAAAATCGAAAAATCTAAAATAGTTATAATTAGAGTTCGTGAGAGCGCGGAGTGTAACAGGACCGTAGTCAGCTTACAAATGAAAATGTTAATATGTGCACAGAAACTATGTTGCATCATAGTACATTATTAAATAGTATTACTTATTACCAAGCGCGAATGTCACAGGGCCGACACTGTGCATGTCCTGCCCTTGACACGTAGGCCTTCACGTAGCAATTTTAGTTATTTATGGCACACTATAACAGACAGTCGCCGGTATTGCATCGCGTTGATACGTATCGTTTTTATGTATTCGCCGTGTGTTTAAATAACTTTATGAATATTAATAATTATTAGTTGAGGGGAGGTGAATAAAGTGAGGTACCATGCCAAAGGTGAAAAGAAATAGACGGGAAGTATTTCAAACATGGTTTGACAGTGATCCCGAGGGTTTTAGAGACATACGTATTCAAGGAAATGACCTTTTTTGTACTGTGTGTGAACGCATTATAAATTCTTCAGTAAAACTAAAGTAACAAGACATCTGAAAAGCCATGCCTCGTCCAGCGCCGACGACTCCGTATTTTTCTATGAACTTACAGAAGCCTTTGTTGCAAGCAATATTCCATTAAACAAACTAAAGAACCCCAAGTTACGTACGTTTTTAGAAAAATATATGGACCGAAAAATTCCTCATGTAGATCAGTATCATGCACAGTACATACAGGTATTTCTCCAATGTAATGTTCTGCGGGTCCTTTTTTCTTAACTAAACTAAACTAAACTAAACTAAAATCAGTTATCTGCAAATCCTCAGCTTCAAACTTTTTCAGATCTTCAATATCGACCAGACCACTTTCTAAATCGATCATGTAGCTGCCTTCTTCATCATACTCATCAGACAATTTAGATAAAACCTCGTCGTCATCGGAATCGCTTTCCATTAATTTTCGGGTAACTTTCTGAACTTTTTGACTATGTATTATTGTATTATTATGTATGTATTATTATGTATTCTTGCAATTTTCTGATATGCATTTGAAAGAATGTGAAACCTCTTGTACCTTGGAACACTTCTAAGGTACAGGAGGTAATAATGTTTCAAAGTACACGACATTACATATATGGAAAAATACACACAATCACAATATTTTTAGGTTATCTTTAAAATTGAAACAAATCATATCAAAATACTCACCAAATATAGGATTAGCTACTACACAAAACAAATTTCAAATAAATGGCATAACAACAAGTATAATTGTAATAACTCGAGAATTGATTTTGAAAACTTTTACTTTTCAAAGCCAAAATATTATGCAACACATAGTTCGAAGCGCGCACAGCAGATTTTCTGCTAAATCGGGTTACAGAGCCCTGGCTAAAGATAGTATAACTTAATTATACTTCTAGACAATGAATGTCAGCACAAGGAAAAATATTACAGTGTTCCAAGGTACATTGTATTCAAGGTACAACAGTCTCCCCTACTATGTTGCTACATAATTTATGTAAACATATTAATATCTTCATTCGTTAACTGACTACGGTCCTGTTACACTCCGCGCTCGCACGAACTCTAGTTATAATAAATGGCTATGAAATGGAAACTGAAATAAAGGATCCGGCAAAAGTCTGGACTAATTAATGACCATAGACCAATAATTAGACAAAGTGCGGCTGTATGACAAATGAAGTTAAATTTCGGTGTTGGGACGTGTGGAAGCAAACACTACTAAAATCTAAAAACTAATCTCTCTAAAAAACTACAAAAAATCAAAACATGACTTTATTGCATTTATTCAAATGACACAAAGTATATATTTACCTTAAATAGACAACTAAAATACGCTGGAATAGTCAATAGTTTTTTTAAATTAAGTGTTTTAACTTAACAAGAATTCACAATCTGACTGCTATTCAGTAGCAACGCGATCGTGGCCACGTAAACTGTAATCCCTCATTGGTATTACGAAACTATACGAATCAGAAGACAGTTTACAGTACAGTATTTGTTACATTATATTTGTATTTACTTAAATAATGAAATATTTCATTTCAGGTCATGTATACAGTCAGTTTTGTTTTTACAGTTCACCGCTATGTATTGACTTAATTTTTTCTCGCTGTGGGCTTCCGCTTAGCTTTATCGGTTTGTCTGTATGGCTTGGTTTAGTTGGTCTGTAATAATGCTTATATGTTTTAACCATTTCTTTTATAGGAACCTGTTTCAAATAATAGTTCAAGGGGGTCAAATCGGATGGGTGGGCGGGCCACCTGATTTGAATCCCTCTGACTTTTTATGGAATTTCGTGAAGGACCAAATATAACAAGGAACGGTCAAATAATGTGAACCGACTTACGAGGTGGTGCGTGATAAGAGGTCAAGTATTTGTGAATAATCAGATCTTTTAAGGGGAACGCAAACCAACGAGGTGGGTGGGCGCAGTGGCGGGTGGGTGCGGTGGCGGTGGGGGCTCATATTTATATGGATGATACCGACCCCTACAGTGTGTACAGTTTCGGTATCATACATATAAATATCTGCCCGCCACCGCCATCGCGCCCGCTACCACGTTGGTTTGCGTTTCCCTTTATAATTACTATGGTAACTATTAGTTACTTAACTATATGAATACTAGCTGACCCGGCAAACGTTGTTCTGCCATATTTACCATAAAATTTGGGTTTATAGGTATTTTTTGATGCTAAATAAAAAAAAAACAAAAAAAATTGTCAAAAAAATAGAAAAAAAATGTTTCTGGATGGGGACACCCTAATCACCTAGCGGTATGAAATATACTTTACGACCTATTCTCATACCTACCAAATATACATAAAAAATTTCATAAAAATCGGTCGGGCCGTTTCGGAGGAGTGCGACCACAAACGCCGTGACACGAGATTTTTATATATATGAAGATAGTGAGCTGATTCTAAAAAAATGGAGACATATAATTGTACTATTGAAAAAAAAGCTACCAAACAAAAACAAAGATGGCTACCACAGCTGCAAAACAATGGAGGAAATATGTAAAAAACATGAACACCGCCAGAACATGCGAAAAAAAGGTCAAACAACATTTATTTGAAAAAGTTTCCAATAAAGCAAATGGTTAAAAAGATATAGAGCTAACGATTATTTCAGATTTTGCCGGACCCCGTGTATGTAGGTATATGGAATTATAAGGTTTCATTATTTTTTCAACACAAACGCCAGTCCTTTACCACTATTTTTTTGGCATTACAGAATTTGTCAAAATCTAATATCAAACACATATTAGCTCACACCCAAAACAAAATGTTTTTTTTTTTTGCTACGATTCCTTTCCTGAGCATAAGAACACCTCAATATAAAATTTATCATTTCTTTATATAGGGGCAATAAAATATAGTGATAATCGACTATAATTTATTTATAATGCCTCTAATATCTAATGCATAGTTCTGTAACAGGGTCAATAAAACAGATAACCGTCGTTAAAGCAGACTAGCATATTCAAACAATTCAAGACAAGATTCCGTAGATTGTTTAGAACAGAAAAAACAACATACATATTGTTTTGGCTTCAATTAGAACAAGATTGCTGTTGTAAAAATAAGTTTTGTAAAAACGTTTTGCGTATGTTTTTCACCCAGCAAAACTGCACCGTCACTTTATTTACACGTAATTTTCTTGCACAACAAACTGACAACATACACAGATGAACAGACTGGAAAACGTTATTTGTGTTTCCCAGCGGAGAACAAAACTTATCACTGGTCCTTTTTGTAAAACTAATTATATAGAAAGGATTCGTGATCTGAACAATACATTTTAATACTTGTTAGATATACACAAGATACACACAATACTTATAATAAAAAAATAACTTACAGTAACCTCTTCAACATATCTAAAATCCAATATTGTTCATTTCCTTCATCTAACACTAAACAGCACACACAACCGCATTCGAATTGACAAATAAAATGGATACAATTTTAACGGGCTCGATTCTGGGTATCCAATACAGGGTGTCTCGTGCAGACCGAGCGCATGTACGCACAGTATCTCTGTTTACGTTATTACTAAGCAACAATTATAATTGTCTATACCTAATATTTGCCTTAACCGTTAACGTTTATTTACCCTGATGAAAGGGAATTACTGTCGTGTATTTCGCACTGATGACAATGTATTTTGGTTATAGGTTCATCGAGGAAGGCATTAGACTCGTTATCTCTGTCATTATCGATGCCGTGGAATTGCTCATTAAAGCGTTAATCGTCGCAGGGTTTATGTTTTAAAGTACTTTTGTAGATGGCCTTGAAACAGTTCATATACATATGCATGTATGGTTATGTTCTGAAAAGAAGGCGTTGTAATATGGGACGATGTACGAATCAGAGTTAGAACCAAATGCAACTTTCTCAGAATATTGCCCTGGGATTGGAACAATGTTGCGATCTTATCGTATCGTAATCAGACACTTGTGCCCTATGGTAAGTATACGGACGCTGTATGTAATATAACTAACTTTTCAGCACGTATTTACTGAGGTCATCCAGCAAAATAGGTACGAAAATCATTACATACATTAATGCAGTATGCAAGTTGACAATGCAACTTATTGTTAAATCTAATGCAGATTTAAAAAGTGTAGGGCCCTACCACAGACCAACTAGACCAAAAGCGGCGGTATCTTCTATGTGAAAATCAATGAGCCCAACTCTGAGGTTGGGACGCGTAAAAAGGAAAGCCCCCACTATTTAAACAGGGTCGCATTCAGTGAAATAAAAAAAAGCACTAATTTATTCAAATGACACAAAATATACATTTATTTTAAAGAAGTACATCAGATTAGTCAATACTTTTTTAAATTATGTACTTTATCTTAGTAAAAATTCACAATTTTACCGCAAATCAGTAGCAACACGATCGAAATCACCCACAATATCACAGTATTTATTAAATTACATTTTTACTTACTTAAAGAATGAAATGCGTTGATGCAGGTGTATAATTTTTCGCATTATAAAACGACATTTGCTAAACAGTGGCATATGTTCCCGTGCAAACTCTATAAATCACTAAATGAGTCTATGAGCCAATGTTTCAATGAGGGCTACGGTTCGCCCCCTTGGTCCCCCATGGCTTGGTCTAGTTGGTATGTGGGTTCTACCAATGGCAAACATCGCTCAGGAATTAAAAGTAACAACCATCTATTTGCAAGTGTAGTTGATAAATCAGGTGGCCAGATAAATATCGCATTCAAATTAAAAACATTTTTTATTGGTAAAAAAAAACATGTAAAAAATGTTAGCAGTAACTCGTAAAAAAAAACATGTAAATGCTATGTTCCCGCAGTAATATGTAATGCAAATACATTACAATTAATGAATAGTTATTATAGTGAAGAAATATCAGTAACAGAATGCTGGTATGATATCAAACGTATGAATATTACCGATAACTCTAAAATATCTCGAATCGTAAAAATTAACAAGAATAAATAATACTTTGATATCATATTTACTTGGTGATTAAGAAAAAAATATTTCACAAATATTTTGCAAGCTGTTTCAATCATGATTTTCTAGTTGGTTACATATTTTTTCAAAGTTTCATTTGAAGTTTTTTTTGCTACTGCAGCATTCGATTTGGGTTTAATAATCACTCCCTAAAATATTATGTGGATCCCATGTTTCCTTACGAAAATACGAAATTTTCAAACTCACCAACCCTCACGGCTCTGCTACTTACTTCCCCTCAATATGGTTCTGTCAGGGTCCGCGAATTTCTCAACTCTATTAATGAGACACTATGCAAGATTACCCACATTTTTCACATCTTAATTTTGGGTCACGATCGGCAAAAATATAATATTTTTAATGTTTGTGACCTTTTGACTTATGCTTATGACCTTTTTCGCCGTTGCATTAACAAATATGGCCTACAGTTGCATTACCCCGCTCTCTCTCAAAAATTTAATATCTACGCCCCTGCAAGTATGTACTACATATAAATCACACGTATTGGGTTATGTTACAACTTTTTGAGAAATGAATATATTAAAAAATGGTTTTTGGAAAATAAACTCCAAAGAACACCTTTTCAACGACGCCATAAAACTGGTATATTTCTGGAAACACGTACAGTTCTGGCGTAAATTCCATGTTTGTATAATTTGCTTTCCGTACCTGTTTTGGTTAACATACATACATACAAAAGAGGCAAGTATAAATAAGTGTAATTTAAATAGTAATAAACGGTCAAAGATAACAAAATGAAGTAGAAATTTCCTGCTCACGAGCATGCTTAACGTCAAGATTTTTTTTACAAGAATAACCGTGACCATATTTTCAACTGTTTTCAATGCTCACTTGCCACGAAATCGAATCAATGAATGGATTTTTCATGGCCAACTTGGGAAAGGCAAGGCTGTAGTTCTTTTAGAAACGCGAAGAGCAAAAATTGTGATTTCAAGGTTTTATCATGTATTTTACAAAAAAAAAAAAAAAAAAATATGGTCATGGCACTCTTATCTTAGAATTGGGGGTTGTAATACGTCTGCAAAACACCGTAAGGACAGTTGTAATATTCCTCTTCTGGTTTTAATTTTTTTGGTATTGAGTATCAACAAGTAGCGTGTTGTATTCAAATTTTGTAAAGCGCCACACTTAATTAAAATTCATTATGTTCACGGTCAATCACTGTTTGTACGCTCTGTTTACAAATGAAGGAGCATTCTAGTATATTCTAGAAGTTGTCTGGTAATATGCGGAGAAACAAAATATGGAAACAATTACTCGAAATAAATTTTGACTAAAAATTAGCAGTCGCGCTACTGTGAATAGGTATACGAAATTGTTTATTTCTATCATATATGTATATAAATTAAATTTTAAACATCTACATTATCATTTTCCAGCTAATACAAAATCAAAGCGGAGATAACGAAATCTGTCACGGTTAATAGATTGAAATCTCTCGCGTATGTGCTCTCAAATTGATATTAGAATTCTAAAATATTCCCATAGATCGATCTTTTGGCTCTTCATAACAAACCACACGAAAAAAATGGATTTTCCTCCTTATAGTATCCACTTTTCAGATCTCAGTTTTAAATGCCACACATATCCAATAATTAATAACGTAACAAGATATGGAACTGATTAGATTTTGAGCTCAGTCCAGTAGTGACAAGATGGTAAACGTGGAAATTTAAAATACCAGGTTGTCCTGGGCACATGACAACAATGCTGGTCATACGTTCTTGAAAAACACAAATTCTTCCATTTTTGGGCTGTTTTTCACCCTAAATTCTCATTTTATAGGAAATGGGAAAATAGGAAAGGGTTTAGCACAAATTTTGACAACGGAATCGTATTCAGCGCGTAAAAATACTTCGGAAATGACATGTCTGGTTGAAATGATTAATATAAAAAAAAAAATTTGGCATAAAAACGTATTTTGACAATAAAAAACCGGGATTTACTGAGAAGAACTCTCTACACGGTAGAAAGTTTTCCGAGTTAAAAATTCGGTTTCAGCATAAAAAAATACTGCGGATTTGATAGGTTTAGTTCCTGGAGCAGAATTTTTATTTTTATTTTGTAGACCTGTGGTGATTTTGGAATATGCAACTGCAATTTGGAATATGCAATTTGAAAATACTTGAAAATTGTTTTTTTTCCTGCTTTCGATGGCCGTTTTTTTTCTCTCTCTATCTTTCCCAAATATACGACTCTGAAAGCAGAACTAATTATTCATTGTTAATAAATACAAAAACTAAAAATAAAACCCTAAAAAGCCTTGCAGAAATCACCGTAACGATACGTACGAACGTATCTATTATAACGTACAACACATTTTTTGTAATCACATTTTTAGATTGACTCCTAAAATCAAATATGATTTGACCCAACTCTGCAAGTCTTATGTAAATAATCTGTACCGATAAATCCGCTGGAAAAAAAAAATCACAAAATCCCCACTGACGCAATTTCTTTGAAATCTATATTTTTATATCTCCACGTAAATAACTTTAATAACAATATAATGTGATCGATAGAAACTCGTTTTACAGGGGAGAGAACATATCCACAGGTTTGTCTGCAAGTGTCGTAGAAATTGTACTACTTTCAGCATTCGTATGCATACCTATAACACGTCTATACAGTGACGGACAAAAATGTGGAATCAAGTAAATATATCTGAAATTAGTAGATATTGACTCAAAATTTTAAATATGGTTAAAAAAACTTATTATAAGCGTTACTACCAGATTGTATCATAATTCTTCTTTAAAAAGTTTTATGTAAAATCTCACTATTTTCATTTGTCTGTAGCTCCCAAAATATTAATTTTAGATACCAAGTATACTAGTTTGGTAAAATCAGTTCATCAAAGAGTATCAGAAAATGTAAAAATATACAGTACATTTTTTGGAACACGTATATTTCAAGATGAACTCAAGTTATGGCTTTTTAACGTTTTCTTTTCACATGCAAAATTTCGTGTCAATATTTCTTGGTTCTACACTTTTGTCTAGCATTGTATACAGACATATATTTTATATGCATACGTGGTGAAATAAATGTAGATAGCAAACTTTAAGAGCTAATCTTTGTTAAGAATCCATAACTATAGAACACGTAGATATATGTATTTTTATATGATAACTGATATTAATAAAAGGGTGTTTCTTTTGAAACAGGTTTGAACATATGTTGTTTTAAAAACTGTCTTCAAATTGATAGGTAAATACAACTTCTTCAAATCTATTTTTTTTATTAGGCACATGAAAAAAAATATTATACTATGCTGTTCCAAGAGAGTCTTATTTGAATCGTTCTATCTCAACAGTTTCTAAAAACCTTCAAAAAAATTCCAACGCTCAATAAGTTTGACAATGGACCAAAAGAATGTTATAATTCAGGAATTGAGAAAAGGAGATAAAACACGATTTTCTTAACAGGTTTCTAAAAATGTAGTTTACGTGTATTTACCAAATAAAAACGTTTTATGCTTAAAAGTGCAACGTTCTAGATTCAGACATTTCTCAAAACCTTCCGTTTGTTTCTTGGCGTGGTTCTATCCCACAACATAGTTTGATTACCCGACTTTCAGCCCCCTATGTTAAAAAGCTTGTTAAACATTTCTCAAAACATCCGTTTTTCGTTTGTTTTCCTTGCCCTGGCTGGTTCTGACCTTCGGCGTAAAACACAACATGGAAAGTTCACCTCAATGATTACACCTTGACTAATTTTGTTCCAACGTAATGTAAGAAACCATCCATATTATACAAATGGGGCCTTTGCTCTTTCAACAACCGATGTACCTACGTGTGCTACTACTTACCATTAGTACAACTTTCGTGTACTTATGTAGAATTCACAAACACTAAAAAACGTTAAAGTTAAAAATAACAATCACAGTATAGAGTCTTATTTTGTCAGCACGCTGAGGCTGAGAATTCATAACCGTACGCGTCATAAATTTATGCACGATATCTGTTCAAAGTAGCCAATGGTCGCTTTCTCCACCGCGAACGCCTTCCGTGGCGTCGACATTTTCGTTATACGTACGTCAAAATTCCCGCCCCCTCCGCGTATCGTAAAAATAATACGCGACTTCAAGTAAACGCTACAACGGTAAATATAAACTGACTCGCATCGCCCGCCGCGCGTTCATGTGACTGTTCGTTGTGACTCAAGCTGAATTTACACGTGTCAAGTAGCTAAAGCAAGTCACTAAATCAAGTAGCTAAAATTTAAGTCCGTTTGTTTAGTGAGCGTCTACCTTTTATAGTGCCTATTCTTGGTTAGTTGTTGATTAGTGCTGATTTTAGACATGGCTGGAAAAGTTATGCGAGTAGCAATGCGGAATTGTGTATTGAATATATGTGGTGAATTATCAGAAATAATTGCAGCAGAAATGAACAGAAACAAAAACAAGCGTTGTTGGGTACGAAAATGGCTGAGTCGGAGAGAAATACATGGTGCTTCATCTACACTCAACATCCACATATCCGAACTCCATATTTCCGAACTCACGATATTTCCGAACTTTTCCTCACGATATTTCCGAACTTGTACTTCCACACAACCGAACTTGTCGCTGTCAAATGTCGAATGTCGCTGTCGAATGACCAATGAGCCAGAAAAACCCTTTGCGCATGCGCCAGCAGTTCGGTTATCCCGAGGTGACGAAAGTTCGGAAATGTGGAAGTCTGCGGAACGGAAAAGTTCGGATATGTGGATGTTGAGTGTACTTTGTTAAGAGAATTAGCAGAAGAAGACGTACCAGAATATAGAAATTGCTTGTTTATATAGAAAGAGCTTGTTTATTTTTATAAATAGCAGCCCTTGTATCCCATGGGCATTGCCTTTCACGATATTCTTCTACAAACTTTAATGTAATCTCTTCACTCCAACGAGACATTTTTAAAATACGGCACAAATAATAATCTCTGCACTCTGTACTAATGAACCTCACTAACTGACCGTTTTAGTTGCTGGAATGCAGGGGGGGGAGAGGCTACTTGCTCAAGTAAATAGAAATTGTTTCTATTTAGTTGACTAAGCAGTTTACTAAATTAGGTACTTGCGCAAGTACTAAATCAAGTTGTTTACACCATACAAGTAACTAAATTTAGTTACTTGATTTAGTAACTTGCTTTAGCTACTTGACACATGTAAATTCAGCTTTATGCACAAAGCCTGCATCACGCCACTGGGCCGCCGCGATGTTAGCCGGCTTTAATAATAACTGATCCATTATAAAAGTTATTATAAGTCTTATCCAACAAAAAGGTGCCTTTTTACATATTCTCAGCTTGACTTGACCGGTTGACTGCAACTGTTAACAGATCTGCTATGGATAACGTAAAATGTTGGCGTATACTCTCTCAATCAATATACTAAATAATAGACTCTCTAATTCAATAAAAGAACACTACACGTCCATAATATCTGATATCATATTCGAAAGGTATCGTATCCACTTTCGCGTGCCACCTGGTATCCGGTAAATTAAACCTGTTTGGGTTTTTCGATGGATTTCACCGCTACAGTAGGAATATATTATTCTTTTTTTTTGCATTAAAACAATACTATCACGCGTTCTACTAATCTTAATACGATTTAAAACCTCATTTCAAATGCAAATGAACTCGGAAACTGCGCTTCTCGTACTTGTTACTAAAGTTGGCATACGCAGTATATATGCAACTCGCGTAGCATGTGATTGGGGTTGCCTCAATTTAATTTGAATACAGTAGTCCTGTGACAGCTGGAGCTATTGTACAACCTCCGCTATACGGAATACGTTGAGTTGTGTGATAATAAAATATGGTAAACGTGTGACAGGCTTCTAGTTACTTTCGTGTACTATACGCATGATGCGTACACCTCTGTGGCGTATTCCATTTTAACTGTACTGATTACTTTACTGTAGATAGAAATAGGCACACATATTTCCGCAAAAAATCCTTTATAATTCATATGACCTTTATGATGGGAGCTTTAGAGCCTATTGACATTGACAATGACATTTACGGAGTCATAAAGGCCATACAAGTTATGACATTTATGACTCACATGACCTTTATGTCCTATTTATGACTTACATGACTTTTATGACCGAAATCACATGTATGACACATTTGACTTTTGTAACATATATGACCTCCATGACCATAATGAGTTCTATTTTCATGACATATGTTCTTGATGAACTGTAAGACGGACAATAATATGATCAATACTACTAATATAACTATGTGACTCATATGACCTTTAGTAAGAGTAGACTCAAAGAAGAGTAGGAGATTTTTGTACATTGTGTAATTACTACAATTATAACCCTCTCAACCCCCCGCCCTATAAACCTTTATATTTGTAGACTCGATTAGGTAAGTTGAACGTCAAGTGTGTCAAATTTGAAGTACATATCTGGCAACTTTTGCGAATTGCCTATAGATAAGGAAAAAAGTGTAATATTCCCGTTTATCCCCCAACCCTCAACTGATTGAGCTCAAAATCCAATCAGCTTCAGACCTCGTCATGATATATGTATATGTAAGTGTTCCAAATGTCAAGTTCATATCTAAATGCGGTTTTAAATTATAGTGTACACAAAAATGTTTGACAAGCGTTATTTTTTTCGCTTAAAATAAAATCTTGACGTTTCAGAAAATTTTCATATCTGCTATATTAATGCCTCAGTGAAAATATAAAGAAAAACCCTGTAAAGTTCATCTATTCTGAATTGAAAATGATAAATACGCCTGGGGAACAAAAAAGGCGGTGCAACTTTATGATTCCATGGGTGTGCTCGAATAATAACTTTTAGGGATTGGTAATAATAAGTAATTAACGTCGCTTTTAGGCATTCATATATGTTTAAAATAATCCGCTGACTTTGACAATGTAAGTCTTTATTTTTAAATTCATCGTACTCGACCGTTTCGACATTTTCGCTGGTTATATCTGAAGACAGGTTTATGAAAGAGGTGTTGATTAAAAATATCGATTTTTTAATGATTGAATTATGACGCAAATAAAATCAAAATTTTGTATAATTTAAACCTTTTAAAAACCCACTTCGTCGTTATTGTAGGCGCACAGAATATAAGACATCAAAACACTCACAAAAACAACGTTTTTTTGTATGCAGTCGGTCAAAGATAGCGTGGTTATAACCCGTGTTTTACCGCCAACGTAATTAACTGGGTCGACTGCCTGGTGGCATATTTCCCCTTACCAGAGTACCGACAATAACCAATGGAGTGTAGATTCACTTCGTACGTGACAGGCCTCGTCAAGTCAACGTGGTATACGGCATATACGAGTAACAGATCAGTATAGAAACGCGTATTTAGTTCCATACAAAGTGTTAGTAAACTGATATATCCTTATCCTACCTCGTATAAGTACCTATTTTCAATTTAGAATGGAAATTCTATACATACCTACAGTTATTAAAAAATAAGAATATACTATTATAATTACTATTAGAAAAATGACTATACTTTGTACAAAATAAAAACCTATTCACGTCACCGATGTTGCTATTAAATGAGTGCAGTGATACCACCACTCAATTATATTGCATTAAAAACTATAAAGTTGCCGTGTTGTATTACTTGACATTTTTTAACAGTTTGAAATTATCTCAACCTTATATTGACTTTAATAGTGCGTTGTGTCTTTTTTGAGCTTCAAACTTCTATCTTACAATTAATCAAAATTATTTCTAAATGCTGAATAATGTATAACAATCTGACATCAGTGTGCTCTAAAACTTAAACACATGTTTGAGGACGTGCATCGGTTTTTATTTTGTTGAAGTATGTTAATGTTTAAAATGATACATAAATAATCATTACCTATGACCATGTACGCATTTCAACGACATCCTGTATACGTTCTATCTTTTTTAAAAGAAAAAAATATAAATATAAAATTCTGGTTCAAAACATTACACCGATAGCAACTTTCAAAATTATCTAAATATGATCATCATTTTACAAAAGCTTTTACATAAACTTGCATTTCCTGAAAACCAACAAAGAATGATCGCCTTAAAAATCGCTAAATATCGGCGTTGATTAAAATTTAGTCAAATTGGAATACATAATAACACACACAAAATATGCTGTATACTATTCATTGCATGAGCAATAAAAATATTACTTAAAAAATGGTATAATGCAATGAAAGTTGAATGAGCGTACGTAGTTTCACAAGCTTGCAATTATTAACGCATGTTGATCACGAGAATGGAAATTGAAATAACTAGAACATACTACTATCGTGATTGCACTTTCTCCTAAGTCAATTTAAACTGAAACTCACCTAAAATGTCAAGTCCAAACCAATATCCTTAAAATGCATTACTTGACAAAAAGTCTAATAAGCAATTTCTATATTTTTTCAGTAACGCACTGAATTCTAAATTGCAACCAAACACACTCCCTAGCAGTCACTTCTTTAAAGTCTGGATGACTTTCCCGACAGGAAAAAAGATATAACCCTGTTTGTTGATTGCCGCAGATGATATAAATAAGCCTCACTGTCGGTTGTATTCGATTATTTAAAACCGCATAACTTCCACAACAACAAATTCCAGATTCTTATAGAAGAGCGTAGACTAGTGTGGAAGAGCGACAACGTTTTCCAATTTCTTACAAACAATAATTCAGTTATAATGTTTTTGTTAAGAAGAATGTCCAATGTTAAAATATTCATTGTTACCTATATTTGTCCCGTTATCTTCGTGATACCTAATCTAGTAGCTTTTAGATCCGTCTTCCATTCAAAAATGTTCAATCATCGATTAGTTGTTAGAGATATTTTCTCTAACAAATTGAACATGAATGGAACTTCTCTAACAATTTCTCTAGAAATTGACTCCGATGAACCTGGGGTCCCGGAACCCTGGTCACCATCCCCGAGGTTTTCCCTTGAACTCGACTTGAATCTAAACGAAAATGGTCACTCGGATGTTTTTAGGGTCGCTCATCACGAATATGATGTCAGAAATTGACTCCGATGAACCTGGGGTCCCGGAACCCTGGTCACCAGGCCCATCCCCGAGGTTTTCCCTCGAATTCGACCTGAATCTAAACGAAAATGGTCACTCGGGGGTTTTCGGGGTCGCTGATCATGAATACGTTGTTAGTTTAGTTGTCCGTTACACCTGGTGGACCAGGAACCCTGGTCGCCAGGCTTGTGCCCGAGGTTTTCCCTCGAATTCGACTTGAATCTAAACGAAAATGGTCACTCGGGGGTTTTTAGGGTCGCTCATCACGAATATGATGTCAGAAATTGACTCCGATGAACCTAGGGTCCCGGAACCCTGGTCACTAGGCCCGTCCCCGAGGTTTTCCCTCGAATTCGACCTGAATCTAAACGAAAATGGTCACTCGGGGGTTTTCGGGGTCGCTGATCATGAATACGTTGTTAGTTTAGTTGTCCGTTACACCTGGTGGACCAGGAACCCTAGTCGCCAGGCTTGTGCGCCCGGGCCGAGGTTTTCCCACGAATTCGACCTGAATCTAAACGAAAATGGTTACTCGGGGGTTTTTGGGATCGCTGATCATGAATACATTGTTAGATAAGTTGTCCGTTACACCTGGAGGACAAGGAACCCTGGTCGCGAGGTTCGTCCCCGAGGATTTCCCTCGAATTCGACCTGAATATAAACGAAAACGGTTACTCGGGGTTTTTGGGGTCGCTGATCATGAATACGTTGTTAGTTTTGTTGTCAGTTCCACCTGGAGGATCAGGAACCCTGGTAGCCAGGCCCACTCGCTTCGAAATTCTCGGAATTGTGACTATAATATCTTGAAAGTACGCTTCAAGACGTGTATTTAAAAAAAATGGCGTCAAGATATTATGGTCACAATTCCGAGAATTTCGAACCGAATGAGCCTGGCGACTAGTGTTCTTGGTCCTCCAGGGTAACGGACAACAAAACTAACAACGTATTCACGATCAACGACCCCAAAAACCCCCGAGTGATCATTTTCGTTTAGATTCAGGTTGAATTTGAGGGAAAACCTCGGGGATGGGCCTGGCGACCAGGGTTCCTGGTCCTCCAGGTGTAACAGACAACAAAACTAACAACGTATTCATGATCAGTGACCCCAAAACCCCCGAGTGACCATTTTCGTTTAGGTTCAAGTCGAATTCGAGAGAAAACCTCGGGGATGGGCCTGGCGACCAGGGTTCCTGGTCCTCCAGGTGTAACAGACAATAAAACTAACAACGTATTCATGATAAGCGACCCCAAAATCCCCGAGTAACCATTTTCATTTAGATTCAAGCCGAATTCGAGGGAAAACCTCGGGGATGGGCCTGGTGACCAGGGTTCCTAGTCCCCAGGTTCATCAGGGTCAATTTCTGACATCATATTCGTGATCAGCGACCCCAAAAAACCCTCGAGTAACCAAATTCAGCCCGTTTTGACAATGTATTCTCGAATTATGATTTTTTCTTTAATTGGCTGGAAAAATTGCACCCCAAAAATGCATTTTTTAGGTGCAGTAATGCAGTTTCTGATTTGTATATGACAAAAATAGGTAACAAATTTTTCTAAACTTTAACAGGAATCTAACGAGCCTAATTACGTCAAAATCTATCTTACTGCGGAAATTTTGGAGGTTTGGCTCTTTTTTTGTGTTAAATTTCCTCGTCTATTGTTGTAATTTAAATCTTGGTTATCAACATAAGGAAACTTGCTTAGTTATCAGCATTTCTCGAGATAATATATCCAGTTATCCATAACTTTATAGACAGATAACAAGATATAAATGATCTCACAATTTTATTTACACTTCGCCCAAACCACCTTTACTTCGTATTTTGTCCGATGAGGGTGCTTGAGAGGATCATTTGTTTGGGCAACGCCGTTCTTTCAAGAAAAAACGAAGTCTCCTAAAGTGTTCAACGTACAAATATTACTTATTAAAGTATTATTGATGCTACCTAAGATACGTCATCTATTTATACTCTATTTAACTGTCTAACTCTGTTCGCTGCATGCTGCACACTACCCAGTGACTTTTCTGGATTGTTCGGATTTTTTTATGTTCAATAAAATTCGTGCTATTATGCATGGTGTTTTGGAAGTAATGTCCGTAACTTCGTGAACATATAGTATAAAAGTCATTTTGATGACAAACGTATAAACTTTTGTACACAATGATTGTTTAAAACGGCTAAAGGAAATGGTGATTTGCAAAAAATTACGTTCCTATCATCTTTTGTAGACTAGAATTTGGCATTTATTCAAGAAAGAAAACTGCCAGGCCAGGCGTTGCGACTCTCCCAAATATGTTTTTCCAGCAACATACAAATTTTATGACATCGTTGGAAAGGCCAACTAATTTGGAAGTTGTTTTCTAAAACCAATTTTTTAATACTTCCATTCGTAAAAAGTTATAGTATGTAAGTATAGTTTACAATGAAGCTATCGCATCAAATAAAATCATAAGAAAAATATTATATTACTAATTGTAGACATATTATATTGTCAATTGTACTAAGGTAGAAACAAAATCTGGGTAATTGTGTCTGATAATGGGGAATTTATCTAAGTAGGTATAAAGTGCTGTAAATCGTGTACACTCGATTCCCTCTTAAGTCACCAAATCCGTGCATCATCTTCTCGCTTAAGTCACGAAATTTATTCTCTCTTAAGTCGCAATCATAACCTCAACTTTTTCGTGTTTTTAATTGCAAAACGAAATATTTAGAGATATACCACAGTAATTGTGATAATGAAAAATGAGCCAGCTGAACGAAATCAACATAAATATACCCAGTCGTGCGTGACAAAGTTCAATTTTTCACTTGAATGAATATTAGAAAGGTTAAATATTTTTAAAAGACACCTAACCTATTTTAGTTAAAGCTAGTTAAAGGTTAGGTGTCTATATTTAATGTATTACACAATCATTTTTTTTCAATAAAAATTGTACATCCTATTCTTGCGAGAATCCAATTTCCAAACGTTTTAGTTCTAAAACTTTTACAGGCGGCGACTTAAGAGGGACAGTTTCGTGACATAATAGGGAAAAACGTGGTGAAATAAGAGGGAATGTGAATTAAGCGAAGGTGACTTAAGAAGGAATCGAGTGTATTAATTAGACACCATGCAGGCCTTCATAACTTTTTATGAAAGAATATATTAAAAAATGGTATTTAGAAAATAAATTCCAAAGAAGAAAGGCTTTTCTCTGGATTTCCTGGTTAAATTCCTGGAAAAAAATGTTCGAAACGTCATGACGCCTGGCGTCACGTATAGTGAGAACGTACTTATACGTGGTTAAGATAAAACAAACGCCTTGTAAGTACGTTGAAACCGAGGGTGTTAAGAATTTGTAAAAGATCAATGTGTTTCGAATATATCTTGATAACGGAAACGATTTTATGTGGTAGACAACTGTCAAGAGTAGATTATTTTACAAATCAACATGGTACAGTGACGTACAGATGGGGGGTAATCCATACGTTAAACCCTAAATTCTACACGAGTGACTAAAATGGTATTTTCTTATCAACAAATAATGACATTTTGAGGCTTTCCGGACGGCTGCCCTCATACAAAGTCGATAATTATGACGGTTTCAAGGAATTTACTCTGAATTGTAGGATTACTATTGTGGTGACAGACTTGTGCATTCTTCTTCGTTACTAAGAGTTTGTTAATATTTCAGTTCTATTTAGATGGAAACAAACTAAATTAAGTATGCATATGTATATTCCAGTTTACTGATAGGCGGTTTCAAAACATCTAATTTTATCCTTATCTACCAATTTTCGTCCAAAAATGTTTTTTTTTATACTTTGATTGGATATCTCAACTGATAAAAGAAAGTTAGTTTCGACATTTTTTCTCCTCCGAGCTATGTACGTATGTATGCAGCTTCCAATATATGCTTCATGCACAATTGAATGTATTTATATTCATTTTTTAAAGCATAACAATTATTAATCAATTTACTTTTGGTCAATACCGCGTATAATGATGTAGATGATTAATCAGTTTTATTTTCTTTTGTGGTCTTTTGACTTTTGAGAACCATAAATAGAGTCGAGAAATCGTGGACTCCAACAGAACAGTATTAAGAAGTAGGTAGAAGTGACGTTTGGTGCAACTAAAAATTCTCGTATTTTTGTAAGAATACATGGGATCCTTATCAAACTTTGGGGTATGATTATAACCTACAAATAGAAGGCTACATCAAAAAAAACTTCAAATAAAACTTTAAAATCGAAAATCAAGCCGATTTTCGACTTAAATTTCATTCATAAAATATTTTTATTGCTTTTCCCCAATAATTATCAAGTGAAATATAAAAACGTATTATAAATTAAACTTGTTATAAAATATCAGAAATGAAATGCTGATATGAAATAAAAATTAGAATAGACAAAACAAGATAGATTAAAAGGAACAAATCTCATGATACAAAAAAAGTATCTAACTAGGATAAATAGACTTAGAAAAACATGGGCTACTGCTAAATATATTACAACATAAGAATGTAGATAAATCACACGTATTAGGTCATAACTTTTTAATAAATGAAAATAGTAAACAATGGAAACTCCAAATAAGAAGACTTTTCCAACGATTCCATAAAACTGGTATTTTTCTGGAAAATAGTGTTTGAAGTGTTTGAAGTTTACGACTTAAACGCTACTAAAAAAATTATAATAACACTAATTTCGCTTACATTCGCTAAAAATGTGAAGCACACTACATATTGACCACTGTGAAGGAATATGTAAATATTTCTCCAAGGTGAATAAGGCAAGCCTTACTATTATTATCGTTATTTTGATGACAGTAAATTGACATTTTACATTTAATTGATAACATAAACTTACATTTTGACCTTTAGCAAATGACTATGACCGAAGATTTTTTTAAGTAAATATTTTTTTACGGATACAAAAAATTATTTCAAATACGTCCGCTATTTATGGACTAATTTTTAATTTTAAAAAGCGTTTAGTAAAGAATAAAAAGCTGTATGTATAAGATAGGACGAAAAAAATATGAGGTGTCATTTGAAAAAAAAGTTGAGGGTTGCACTCCAAGGGCAGTTTTACCAGGGAGAGGGATTCTTAATGCTAGCTAACCCTCCTTCTACAACAAACTGACGTCGCCTTTGTTGTACCCATATATTTTTAACTTTGGAGTTACGGCTTGTAAATATCATTCAGGGACACCCTGTACATATTTTTTTTTAAATACGTAAAACGTCTGCTTACCTCGACCTGCTAAAAGGAAACATCTTCTATATAACTGATCCAATTAGTACCAGTACGAACAAGCAGCTATAAATTTCACGTAAACATTTCTTTAAACGCCACCAATCTCCACAGGAATCACGATACACTCGCAACTCACAACTATTTCCAACTAAGAAAACGCACTGTTTGGAAAACCCATTCCGGCGAGTAGGTTTGCAACGACTGCCGATTTAATTATTATGACGAAGTAAAAGCCGTATATTTTCTGGCCGAGATACACGGACCGAAAGTATTTCAGAGCACGCCGGATAACAAAATAATGAGAATAAGTGAAAAGAACGCGTAGCCGACCTTGAGGGTACCAGTAATTAGAGTACCATGTACAGCTTAAGAATTCCTTGAGGTCCAGATGCCGGAAATTCAAATTTTGCGGTTTCTCGGCAATTAAGGCGAATTATGCAACTGGGTCAGCATCTGATGTGCCCAAACGGATGTTTGTTGCATCTGTGGAGGCTATTCTACAGAGGTATTATAGAAGGTTACTTTTTAATCAAATCTGATCTCATGATATGTAAAATAAAATAACCCAAAAAAATAATTACAGTATTAGTCCAGGAGGTAGTGACAGATTTGATGTCGTCATTTGACCAAGGCTAGTAATGCATTGTTTTGATAACACTGCCCCACAAAAAAAATGAAACTGCTATCGAGACAACTGTATCTCTATGTAATTTTCGACGCTGGATCCGAATCCGAAGTCAAAAAAATCGTACACCCCCAAAATCAACTCCTAGCAGTAAAAAAAATACTCTCTAAACAGGATTGACAACGCTTCACGTATAGTCTTAAATCTCAATAATTGCAATTAAATATAAACATTCAAGTATATAACGCAGAAATACAGAGTTAATACTACTTTGCATGAAATCACCCCCATGAGTGGGTGAAAATTACCCCTCATACAACAGGAAAACTACCCCTCATACAGGAAACTGAAAAAATGCAGTGATTGCAAAAAAAGTTTACTATTATCAGTTTTTTTGGAAAAAGTGAGTAACTGCATTAGTTCCGATGCGATGCTCAAAATCTACCCCCATAGAGTGACGGAAACCACCCTTAAATTTAAATTACAAGTAAAATCGGGGAAAAAGTTTGTCATCGTGATTTCTATTTTAATCAATGCTAAAATTGTCTAAAGATATGCAGCACTGCAGTTTGGAGGTGAATACTTGCATTATATCAAAGTCATTCAGTGACATCACCATGAGAGGGTGAAAATTACTCCTCACTAGCACGAACAGCAGTGCTGTCATAGGTCCAATCATAACAAAAAAAAATTAACAATACAACAGAAAAAAAGGGAATAACAGAAACAATGAACGACCCGATAAAGAGCCCAACTTGACGTATGTATACTTAATCCCAGGACCATTAACACTCGTATACGGTTGTCAATGCGCCACCAGCCGGTAGGGTTGGTCAAAAAACTATATAATCAGAAAATTATATAGATGCTTTTTCTGGAATTTTTAGACCATTCTTTTTAGAGGCCATATAAATAGGTAATAGTATTTTCAGAGAATTCTTTTTAGGAGTCATCTAAGCAACTGTAATTTAAATTTAGGGGTGGTTTCCGCCACTCTGTGGGGGTAATTTTTGAGCATCGCATCGAGACTAATGCTAGTTAGTAGACTAATGCAGTTACATATTGTTTCTAAAATAACTGGGTATCGTAAGCTTTTTTGCAATCACTGCAGTTTTTTTTAAATTTCCTGTTGTGTGAGGGGTAGTTTTCACCCACTCATGGGGATGATTTTCAATGGAAAGTGGTGTTAACTCCGTATCTATGCGTTATATACTTGGATGTTTATATTTAATTAGAATTATTGAGATTTAAGACTATTCGTGAAGCGTTAAGAAATTTTCACCCTGTTTAGGGAGTGTTTTTTTAGCGCTAGGGGTTGATTTTGGGGCTGTACGATTTTTTTTACTTCGGCTTCGGATTCAGCGTCGAAAATTACATAGGGATACAGTTGTCTCGATTGCAGTTCCATTTTTTTTTTGTGGGGCTGTATAATACGTACACAATAATTATTATTATAATTAAACCATCGGACTTCCAAGCTCTTTCCGTTGTTAAGGCCCAGGGGTAAAGTCCCAAATTTTCCAAAATAGAATAAAAAATGTAACGAGCATACTGGACCAAGCATAAAAGTTATAAAAAATGTGTTCCATAAAAATAACATTGCAAAATAGTCCAGGAAGTAGTGACAAATGTTATTTGACGAAGGAAAGGTTAGAAATGCATTGTTTCGATAATACGAGGGTGAGTCAAATAAGAAACGGAATTTTCATTTTTAAAGGAGGAGTCCCCAACCCTCCCCCCTTTTTTTACCCCCCTTAATGATGCAAGCGTTGGAGTTTGATTTGTAGTACAAGCATTATTATTTTCAATAATATTCATACAGTTCCCAAAAATCCATTTTACACGCAGAAGTGAGTGGTAGGAATAACGGGAGGGGTGCAGATTTCCGGGGGAGGGGGGGAGTAATTCAGGAGGGGGAGATTATATGTGATATCCGTGAGTGGTTAGGGTGATGTTTTTTGATAAAATATATTTTTTTTAGCCAAAAACTACCGTGGAGAAGATGGTAAAAAGCAAATTGTTTATTGCGTCATTAAGGGGGGGGGGTAAAAAGAAGAGGGTTGGGGGTGGGTTCGTTTGTGGTCAGATCCATTGTAAATGATATATAAATAAATAAAAAAATGCTTTTTGATTTTTGGACCAAAAAATAAATTAGCCCGAAAACCGGCCTTAGGGACCCTCCTCCTTTATTGGTAAAATATACAAACATGAAAATAGATACTATTTTACAAGCTTTTATTTAACTTGCAATGTATGTTTGTTTGTTTGTTTGTTTGTCTGTTCGGGTCAAATCTTGCAACTGAATTTTAAAGTAGTTATCCTCAACCGATTGAGATGATATTTTGCATACACGTTTAGTTTGGATGACAATGCATGGTTAGCTAAGTTATGTGATTCTAAATTCAAAATGGCGGACGGGCTAAGATGGCGGCATAGTTATTTTTTGCGCTCTCCCATGGTATGGGTATCAAATGAAAGGGTTTGCTGAGAAGAAATAAGAAAATAAAATGTATTTACTCTAAATCCAATATGGCGGACCGCCCAAGATGGGGGGAGTAGTTATTTTTTGTACACTCCCATAATATGGGTATCAAATGAAAGGTTTGCTGAGAAGAATACGAAAAAAATAATAAAATGACTCTACTCTAAATCCAAGATGGCGGACTAGTTATTTTTTTGTTTATGCCCATGATATAGGTATCAAATGAAAGGGTTTGCAGAGAAGAATACGAAAAATAAAATGACCACTCTAAATCCAATATGGCGGACCGCCCAAAATGGCGGACTAGTTATTTTTAAGCACTCCCATAATGTGGGTATCAAATGAAAGGGTTTGCTAAGAAGAATACAAATAAACTGACGTCTGCGTTCAACCCTTCGAGGAGATGGTGTACTACTGCCCGGCTAAACAGTAAGACTTAGCGGGGTCGTATTAACTAATATCAACCTATACCCTAGGCAAATTCTAGCGGTGGTGAAAAAATTCAAAATGGCGAAAAACAAGATGGCCACCACACCAATTTTAAAGAGTTATAACTTGGTATAGGTTAGGGATAGTTTGAACAGGTTGAGAGACATTTAGATACAAAAAAAACACGACGATAACTAAAAAATAAAAAATAAATTAATAATAAAAAAAAAATTAAAAACAAGCTTTTATTTAAATGCTCTAAAAAAGAAGAAAATAAACTTTAAATTGAATCAAACCCATCAATTTATTACATTACACAATTTATATGATATAAAAGCTTGTCACGAGATTTACTTGTGTAGATAAACAATAATGTAATAGTTATGTAACTTGATCTTGACATAAGATAATCTAAGAAAAAAAGTATGTATTTTATAAAATGGGTAAATACATCTACACAAGTAAATCTCGTGACAAGCTTTTATATCATATAAATGTGTAATGAATAAATTGATGGGTTTGATTCAATTTAAGGTTTATTTTCTTCTTTCTAGAGCATTTAAATAAAAGCTTGTTTTTAGAGTTTTTTTTTAATTCATTTATTTCTACATAATCTCCTGCTTTTGTTATGAATTTTTCCCAACGGATTGAAGTTTTTTAATGCCACCATCTTGAAAAGAACGGCGGCGTGTTTCCAGCCAGTTGCGCACGAAAGCCTCAACACCAGCGTCATCGATGAATCGCTCACCTCCTACTGCTTCTTTGAGTGGTCTAAACATATGATAATCAAATCACATGGGAATAAATCATGAGTGACAATAGAGAGTGTGTTCCAGTGTTGTTCAATGAACTTTCTCTAACTTTTCGCGTGTCAGATTGGTTATGTGGGAGCAGGCATTGTCGTAAAGCAGATTCACGTGTCTGATCGGAAACTCGCGTCTTTTCCCGAAATTTTCTAAACCCCAGTTCGTCTATAATGACTCCCGAAGTTTATCCTATCTGAGCTGCAATTTCAGCAACCGTTAAACGGCGGTCATCCTCAAGGGCGTAGCCAGTATTTTTCTTTGGGGGGGGGGGAGGCGGTCCAATGCAGATTAAACAAAAAAGCAAAAAAAAAGGTCATCAGAGGCAACGGCAAGCGCAGTCCCCCGACTATTTTGGTTTTTACTTGACCATTTGGCGATCGCCCCCATCGCCCTCTCCCTGGCTACGCCCTTGGTCATCCTCCAGAAGGCGCCGAACAGTGGCAATATTTCGCTCATTCACACTGGCTCAAGGACGACGGATATGAGGTTCATTTTCAACTATTCGTCCTTCAAAAATTCAAAAAAATCTTCGAAGATTTCCGCTGGTTTGACGTCTTCAATTGTAACAAATTTTATAATTATACATTGCGCGATCTGAAGGAGAACATTTTACTTACTGATTGCGATGCCACAGTTGGCATCTTCAGTGAAGAACGGAGAGACCGGAATTGACTGGAGTACAAGAAGTCACATGGCCTTACACACACGCCTTACCGGCCACACGAAAGAAATTCCGATTCATATTTGACCCTCGTACGTACTAGAGCTGAAACTTTTTATTGGAAACCAGAGTCGCTTATATTGTTTAAATAAAAACTATTTCGTTACCTCGAAGTATCCAGAATTTTACGGTAACAGGTATGATGTGTTTCCGTTCCATGGGCATACATGTGCCAAATACCTGTTCAGAAAATACGTGTGTTTGGCCACTGAGACTCGTATAGAGACATCCAAAAAAAACGTCATCAAAGTTGGCCGAGAAAAAAAAGACGTATTTCTACTCTTAATCGAATTTATAACCTTATTTACTTGTCACATTCTATGACAGCCATTGTTTATTTTACAAATTGTGACATTCACTTGTCAAAAGTTTGACATAACCAAAAACCTTAGACATGACCGCTATTTCCATCTCTCTCGTTCATAGCCAGAGTTGATGACGTTTTTTTTTTTGGATGTATATATTTACTAAGTAATGAGTACGTTTGTATGTACCAGAAAATCTAAATTGGGTTAAATATACATATACACGGTGGAGACTTTAACTGGAATATATTCGCTAGCGGGGTGGTGAATGATTTTTCAAAAAAATTCCCGAGACACGTCAACTTTTAAATGTATTTACCTACATTTTGCAAGTAATGTGAAAATATAGCCCTTCAGGGGGTGGCTGAAACCACCCTCGACATGATTTTTTTCAAATGCAAACCTATGGCTTGTGACCCCTCATTGTAAAGCTGGTGGAAAGAGGAATCCAACGCACTGATCAAATTTTTAATTTTTAGTATGTTTGTAGGGTTGCATACAATTAAAACGTAATTTTATAGTTTAATTTATTTTTAACGCAACAATTTCGTACTCAAAATGTGTGTTGTTTAGTTTTGGAATTTAAACCTTACTTTTCATATGTCCCCACAAAAAATTCCAAGCAATTTTTTGCCACAACTGATATTTGTTATTTTTTGCTAGTGTTTTTACACGGTCGCAAAGAGTAATTTAGTTTGTATGCTGTATTCAGAGTTTGAAACGAAGTGTTATTTCAAATTGGTGAAAATGTCTTATTTAACTGAATCACTAAAAATCGAAATTTTGATGATGATTGGATATGGTGATAGGGCGCGAACTCGATGCGAAGTTGTTCGCTTGTTTCGAGAAACGCATCCTGACTTGCCACCACTAAATCAAGGTACCATTAGTAAAATTGAGGCACAATATCGAGAGATGGTGTGACGTTCTACTCAAGACACCAGCACTTACCCTATTATGCGAAGTAGAGGTAGCGGCCGACTAGCCACAGTGAAGACGGGCCGGGTATATATATATAGAAGATAAAGTTGAGAGCGCCACTTGGTTTTACGCTACCGCTACTCTATCTCAGCAAACCAAGAAAGCCAGTCAATGGGTTGGCAAACTATTGCTGGTGTTTAGAACCAATGTTCTAATTAAGTGTGATTAAAGTCATAAATACTTATAACACAATCTTTGCTACCTCGTTGTATATAAAAAAAAAGGCGTGGTCTGTTAATAAACACATATACTCAGAGTACCTACATATTTAATAAACAGATATAAATATGTATAAATAAAATATTAAAACAGGTAATATATGGTGTCACCAATAATCAATTAGGAGAAATACGTATTTCAAATTCTTATGTTAATTTGACAGCGGAACTTTACTGTCCGTGTTAACACGTTCAGCGCACAATATGTCGCAACATTAAGCGTAGTGATCAAAGTGGTGATAAAAAAAATAAACTCAGGTAAGCGCAAATAGATATGATTACAAAAGGTAGCAAAAAAAAATATGAATATACACACTACATGTACATCGCAGTATGCGAAAAATAATAATAATAATAAAAAAAAGGTATAGAGTAGGCAACATGCAACTTAGCTGGATTCAAATCAGCACAGCAGGCCGTGCAGGAAAATTCGAGAGGCAGTAGAATCACAAGAGGCAGCGGGGTCCCGTATCAATGGAGTCTGAAGCTACGAATCCAACTCTCTTCAGCTCTCCTCCCAGACAGGTTGTCACCCCGAAAAGATCCACAAGCAAATGTCCATAAGCTCCTCATAAAAAGAGTGACGAAAATACGGCTCAAATAGGCCATATACGATATGCCCCAAAAAAAAGATTATTAGGCCTGGTTTAGGCCCAAAAAAAAAAAACCCTCAAGCTGGTAGAGGGTTTTCTTCCTTAATTTCCGCCCCTGGGTGTAATGAGCGGCCAGAACGATGGCGTGAGGGGTGGTCTAACGGCGAAGGACTGCAGTAAGACCAGTTCAATTTATTCTCCCACCGAAGTGGAACGAGTCTCCGTGACGAAGTAATACTTCCTCCAAATACCAAAAATATCAAAAATACCAAAAACCAATGCAATGGAAACTCGCATTTACGTGGGTGGATACTATTATTCTCCCTTAACTTAGGTTGAGCCCTACAACTCACTTAAAATTAGTATCACCACCAGATTGAACTGAAGACCCCTAGTTACTGATTTTCGCGACGATCTTTCGGTGATAAAATCGACTTCCCCAATATTTCTTTATCAAAAGAATTTCAAAAAAAAACGCTAAAAAGCAAAGGTGTTTTGGGTTCGAGATTATTTTCGAAGACGGTACAGCTACCGCCATCCAGGATCGAGAAACGAGAAACGGCCTACCTACTCGGAAATTTGCTGGCGGGTTCTGTAATTACCACGCATGTCCCCTCCAAGAACTCCAGCGCTAATGTCAAACGGTCGGCATATGTCAAATCAAGAAAGACGTAAACAAAACACCGCTTGGAAAACTATTTACGAAATACAAAAAGGTAAGTAGGTACATTTAGTTTCTACACCCCATTTATGCAAGAAGGTAACAATTATCATTTCCACTTTACCTAGCGATGGCAACGGCAATTAAAGAGCCACTGAAACAATCCTAACCTATGAATTACATTTAACTAAAACTAATATTTCCCTTTTATTTTCAGGTACCTAAAGGGATAATACCTCATATCTACCAGCGATTCACAGACAAACCTAAGTCTTAACACCTACACGAAGTAAGGAAGCCAAGTTTAACTATGCCCAAGGATCGAAAAATGCAACAAGTTGCGCCAGGTAAATGCATAAGAAAGTTGATCGTGTTACGCAGCAATTACAAACAGAACTATCCTTTACCGGGATAGTAAGATTGCCCAAGGTGACTGCACAGGATGGCAGCGAATTTACGGGAAGTTAGACGACAATAGTAAAAGAGGATTATTTACGATATCACGTAATAGTTTGTAAATAATAAAAGTAAGTCTTTTATTTCGTTTGTTTTATTTACTCTACTTGTCACAATGGGTCATGTCAGGAAAGTACCGAGTAAGAGGCAGGCTGTTGTTGATGACGACACGAAGTTGAATTTGTTGCTTGCTCTAGAAGAAAATCCAATCACTCCAGCCCGTCAACTGGCCCGTGATAGTAATCTTAATCACAAAACAGTTTTAAAAATACTTAAATATGAGAAAAAACACCCATATAAAATGCAAGCTGTTCAAGAGCTACTTGAAGATGATCCAGATCGACGAGTGGAATTTTGCGATTTATTGATGACTTGTATTGATCAAAACCAGTTATCTTTAGAGTGGATGGTTTTCTCTGACGAGGCTACTTTTACATTAAATGGGCACGTAAATTGCCAAAATTGTCGTTAGTGGGCTGAAGAGAACCCCCATTGTATGAGGGAACTTCATACTCAGCGCCCACAGAAAACTAATGTGTGGGCCGGAATAATACAAGATAGAATTGTAGGACCATTTTTCTTTGATGACACTCTTAATGGAGCAAGATACTTGCGTTTACTCCAGCACGAACTAATGCCAGTGCTATGTCATTTATTTCCAAACCCCTTAAACCCTTAACTTGACCGACGAGAGGTTATGGTTTCAGCAAGATGGGGCCCCACCACACTATTCTGCCATTGTTCGTCAGTATCTGGACAGAATTTTTCCCGGTAGGTGGATTGGGGAGGCGAGGTAATATTGAGTGGCCAGCAAGATCTCCAGATCTTACACCACTGGATTTCTTTTTGTGGGGACATCTTAAAAGTAGGGTTTACATTCAGAAACCCAACAACATAGCAGATCTGCAGGAAAGGATAAGAGAGGAAATTGGAAAAACACCGCAAATGTTGCATATTGTAAGGGGACGAAACCTACCACAGACTGGGATGCTGCCAATAAGTGAATGGTGCACATTTTGAACAATTGTTACGTTGAAAATAAATTTAATTTTTAAATTGTTTTAATTGTATGCAACCCTACAAACATACTAAAAATTAATTGATCAGTGCCTTGGATTCCTCTTTCCACCAGCTTTACAATGAGGGGTCACAAGCCATAAGGTTGCATTTGAAAAAATCATGTCGAGGGTGGTTTCAGCCACCCCTGAAAGGCTATATTTTTCATATTACTTGCAAAATGTAGGTAAATACATTTAAAAGTTGACGTGTCTCGGGAATTTTTTGAAAAATCATTCACCACCCCGCTAGCGAATATATTCCAGTTAAAGTCTCCACTGTGTATACGATACTTATATATTTTATTAAGTTAAAACTGAACTAACATGACCACGTTAGTTAAGAAAAAACGAACATTTTTCGCATCGTAGTTTAAAGACATTGCGCACATACATACATATATTATAGAGACATCCAAAAAAAACGTCATCAAAGTTGGCCGAGAAAAAAAAGACGTATTTCTATTCTGAATCGAATTTATAACCTTATTTACTTGTCAAGACTGTCACATCATATGACACTCATTGTTTATTTTACAAATTGTGACAAATCACTTATCAAAAGTTTGACATAACCGAAAAGCTTAGACATGACCGCTATTTCCATCTCTCTCGTTCATAGCCAGAGTTGATGCCGTTTTTTTTGGATGTCTCTGTATAAATAGGGTTCGGAAATATGTGCCATAACTCCTGGTCGGCACTATAAAACTCTATGACAATGAAAGTATAAAACCGTATTTTTTTAGCGTCTTGTAAATTATACACGCGTGTATTTCTTGTCCCTGCATACGTACGCCACTGACCGATCCTGCCAAGGCGCCAGCAGCACGGGCAACAAATCCACGCGTATATAATTTACAAGGCGCTTAAAAAAATACTTTCATCATCATAGAGTCTTATAGTGCCGACCAGGCGTTATGACACACATTTCCAGACCCTACTAATGACCCAATACATGAATAAATCGTCAATCTTTCCATTATTAAACAAATTAACAAACCTCACAAAAATACAAATGTGCACAAATGTTTTTTAAAAAAAATATTTATGAAAATCGAAAATAAAATTATGACTTTGACACCCTGTATCTTGATTATTATTAAATATTTGGACTAAAGTAAGTTTGGTGTAACGGAATATTTATCCAAAAAAATGTAGTTTTGACATGTTTTTTTTATTAACGGGACACCCTGTATACTACTAATATCATTATCATCTACAAACTATTACGATTATCTTTTACAAATGATTTGTAAGATAAAATCTGTAAAAAAAAATGGTTAGGTAAAAATTGCAGAAAAATGAAGGAAAACATTATTTTATCGTCTAATTTACTACGTGGATCTACGCATGTAGCGTAATAACGCCTAATCGTGGCTATGGAACTATAAAGTGAGTAACCAAATTGCGGAAGTGATCGCAAAACACGGAGGCGGCTGTTATTGATAATTGTAGTTTAAACAAGCGCCAACTTCTTGTCATCATCACCAATAAAGACGTTATATGCCCGGTCGAAACGACGACTGCGGGAAAGAAGTCGACGATTCAAGATTTAAATCATTTTTTTCAAAAAAAAAATTACGGTTTAAATCAAAGCCTATAATAATAAACTACCAAAGTAGTTATGCGCCAAAATAGTTTATGGCGCGGATTCCATTTTTATTTTAATCTCGTAAGAAAAACAAATGGGTCTAAAATATGCAGGGCGGACCGTGTTGACTTAGGTATAGCAAATATTACCGGTTAAAAAAATCTATGTGCAAGAGAAGGCAGCGTGGAAGGCAAGCCGGTGTGGCACCTGGCGTCGGATCGTCGGGATCACTGATCGGTATGATTAATGGACAAGCAATTTTCGGCGGATTTGAACAGTAACCATTTTGTAAGTTAGTTAGCAACGCAGGTGGAGCTTTAGGGGCGTAGTGTATACGCAGAAACGCTTTGTCATTTAAAGGTGTAGAAAGTCTTATCCTGTATGTATTATTATCAAGAAATAGTCATTTAAGATATGATGGTGAGGAAAAATGGAATTATGGAATTTTTTTGTCGGATTGTAGATACAATAATCGAGGTTTTATTCGTCGTTTGCTTTTAAATGAAAATATTAAATATTGCTAAATACAAATAAGCCACCATTTTTATACGAGTATGAAAGATGCCTTTACGTGATTGGTCTTGAGTAGTTGTCAAATATATACAATAATGAGGATTCAATATGTTTAAATACACTAGTAACAAAAATTAAAGGTTATTAAAAAAAATTCCAAATTTTTGGGTGATTTTCAACAAGGGATAACTCGAAGAAAAATGGTCGTACTAGAAATAAAAAAAAGGAAATTGTAGCCTCAAGTGTCTAGTTTTCAGATCTGGACTTTAAAATTTTTTAGCGGGAGCGGTTCTCACGTAATCATCCGAAAACCAACAAACAAAAGTTTTTCTAAATTTTTGCTCGTCTTTAAAATGGTCTGTGGACTTCAAAAAATTTGTTTTCATCATGCGACCATAAAGCTCTTTTAGACAATTTAATCAGCTTTAATTTGACCTCTTAACGAGCTCCGTACGATGATTTGCCGCGAAGTTATCGTCGATCAAAGCAAAAAAGTCCTTTTCAACTTTGACAATCAATTGGTTGTCAAAGTTGAAAAGGACTTTTTTGCTTTGGAGTAATTACTCGGGAACTAATGATCGTACAGAAAATGGAGGTAGGGGTTTTAGAAACTGCAAAACATTCTCTATAAGACACAATCGGGGACGATTGATAAAAAAAATTTTAAAGCGACAATGTTGGCTGAAAAAAAGTTAAAAATTTGCGAATTTAAGGATATTTGGAAAATTTGATATAACTTTGGATATAATGGATGAACGAAGAATATCGTCGGTAATTTTTTAACCTCAAAGTGTCCCCAAAACACCTCCAAAGTTGCAAAGCACTGCGATTTTTTTTCTTAGTGCCCTGAAGGTTTCAATTTATCGTTTCGGCCAAAAATCACCGTAACAAGCAATTTTTCGATTTTTAAGCATTTTTTCAACTTCAATATGATTTTTTTGGCGACATTCCATATTTTTTTGCTCAAAAACATTACTCGTTGGAAAAAATTGAAAAAAAACTTAAAAAAAAAAATTTTTTTTTACACGGAAAAAAATAGAAACAAAAATTTTTTTATTTTTTTTTTAAAATCATATTGAAGTCTGGTCTTTCTCAGTTCTTTAATGAAATGAAGTAGGTAACGAAACATCCTAGTTTCGGATCTCCCTACTTAAACTGACCGGAATCACCACTAAATAAAATGTTAATAGTTGCTGTTATCAAATATCTCACATTTGTAATTTTACAATTTGGAATCAATTTTGTATTTGCGGGCAAAAACGACGCAACAACTTTGGTAGTATACAGGGCGGTTCAGGTTAAACGGCATTAATTTTGGTATACTATAGAAAATAAAAAAAGTAGACTTTCATAAGAAAACTTTGTTCAGAAATGTTTCCTAACAAAGATACAGGGTGTCAAATTTGTGGAAAAAAACTGGTTTTCTCGTCATAACTTCTAAACCACTCGATCGATTTCCATCAAATTTCGCACACATACTAATGTAGTACATCTCTAAATAAATTAAAATAATTTAAAGAAATTCTCCAGTGGCGTAGATATTGGGGGTCGGCCCCCCGTTCTCCCATCCCTTCGGCGCCACTGGCGGATAGAAAAAAATACTCTTGCAAATTTTCTATTTTCCTTTTTGAGATATTGATTTTAATTTAAAGTGTTGCAAGCAGGGCAAAACTTATGACTGAACTACCAAGAAAATACGATATGAGAGGCCAACATTTTTTTAAACATTTTATTACTTACTAGACATAATGTACATCAGATACAAAAAAAAAAATTACACTAATAGGTTTCTAAAAAATTCTACAAGAATCTTCTTTGTAAAATATCCAATATCCAAAGATTGGGAGGGGAGAAGGAGGTGCCGACCCCCAATAGTTACGCCACCGGAGAATTTCTTTAAATTATTTTAATCATTACTTAGAGATGTACTACATTAGTCTGTGTGCGAAATTTGATGGAAATCGATCGAGTGGTTTAGAAGTTATGACGAGAAAACCAGTTTTTTTTCCACAACTTTGACACCCTGTATCTTTGTTAGGAAACATTTCTGAACAAAGTTTTCTTATAAGAGTCTACTTTTTTATGCCCTAAAACAAATCAAAATTAATGACGTTTAACCTGGACCACCCTATATATTGAGAACATTTATTGAATTATAATAAATAACTTACCTACTTAATTTGCAACGTTTTTTACTTTAAAGTCGAGAAAATGGTAAAAACTACTAAAAACTAAATACCAAAACATATATGTATGTATAATACATACTCTAACTATACTATAATTTATAATACCATTCACATTCACTTTAACATACTTTAACATAATTTCCCTGCGTTTTCAACCACTGGTCGGTCGAGACGCAACATCTTTTAAGATTCAGGTTCATTCGGGTTCATGTTTTTTTTAAACAAGGCATTTTTAACTGGTATGTTTCGAATTGAAATAATTTGGTAGAATTCTTATACAAAATATTAATTTCATAATATTCAATTTCATGAAATACACAAAATAGCGCCAAAAATGGATATGACTATTGACTACATTTATTCTATATACACTAAGAAAAAAATCATAAAAATAATAAAAATCAACGATGGTTTATTTTTTTAAATAATTTTACAACAATTTTGCCCAACTCTGTACAACAATGACCGAATTTAATATTTATTTATACAACCTTTCTGTTTATAATATTATTATATGCTGATTAAAGAACATAAATTTAGTTTTACCCTTTATATTCGGTGTTAATAAGAAGCTAATTAGCATTGACATTTTTATAAACAAAAACTAAATTCTTATAAGTTTATACATATTTTTTTTATCCAGAACGTAAAACTTTTTAAAATGCAGATAATTTATTTCAAATGTGTATGATCGTAAAGCAAACGAAAAAAGCTATACTCACAGTTTCTTCAACAAAAATTCAACCAACATTTTGTGCTGAAATCTCGCGGTCCACATTATTTAAATGCAATAATATCAACCGAACCTCCCTTATCATAACACTGTCACATTTTTGCATAATCAACCCGTCGTCGGTACAATCGCAAAACGGTTACCAACGTAGTAAGCGCATTGCAGTAATTTCTCATTGTATCAGTGTACCCCACTAATTTAGTCATTTTTGATAAAACAAAAATGGCACAAAGAGGTAATTAATTTGAGGTAATTGCTTCAGAATTTGATAAGAAACTAGCATTTCCTTTTCCAACGAAGAAATATCAAAATTGCGTGGAATTTGTTTGTGTAATTACCGCAATTAAAAAATATTCTCTTTATACACGGTGTCCCACCGCGCCATATATTGATGTCTCAAAAATTATTTATATTAGTTCTGAATATTTGGCCGTACAGTGCAATATATGGGTTCTATTTAACCCATTAACGCCTCAAATTACATACATATTTCACATACGTAACTTTGGAGTAATCTAACTCTGCGATTTTATTGCAGAATTTCGCAGAAATTCATATACGACTATTTTTGAAAGTGCTCTACTCGATTTTGATGGTTTTTGCCCATCTCATTCCGTTTCCAGGAAAATTTTGGAGATGAAAAATATAAAAAGGATTTCTTTTTTTGTGACTTTTTTTGAAAAATGTCCAAATCCAAAATCCAGATCCAAAGATTTTTCAATTGCCATCTTCTACTGAAAGATCGTGTAATTGGACATCAACCTTCAATAAAATCCATCGCGATTCCCAAGGATTTTTCCGCTTCCGGTTGAATATCGCGACCGATATTCCGGTTGAATATCGCGAAGTCGTACATTTTTTTTTTCGGTCACAGATCTTGATATCTCGATCGTGCGTGTTCTCATTCACTTTCTTGACATGTTAGATGCTGAGGCATTACTATATGATTTGTTCAGACATTGTAATAATCGTTTTGCATCAGTACAAATGTTAAAATCTAAACTTGGAATCTGTCAGTGAAGTTGAAAATTTTCAGATTGAAATTCACTTGTTTCTAGCGGGAACTTAGTCTCAAAAAGGCATTTTTCGTACGCGCGCCTGTTTGGTGAAAATATTGAAATTCTAAATTATTTTGAAGTCTTGGTGGCAATATTAACGTTTTATACGGAAAAAAAACTAAGAAAAACTGAGACTTAAAAAAAATAACCGACTTCCGGTTGTGATATCGAACCGGAAGCGGAAAAATCGTTTTGAATCGCGAGGTCGTTTACAGCCATTTTTTCAAAAAAATCAGAAAAAAAAGTTTTTTATTTTTAGTCTCCAAAATTTTCCAGGAAAAACTTATTGAAATGGGTTAAAACCAAAATCAAAATCGAGTAGAGCACCCTCAAAAATAGTCGTATATGAATTTCTGCGAAATTCTGCACCAAAAATCGCAGTTACATTACTCTAAAGCTGCGTATGTGAAATATGTAATTTTAGGCGTTAATGGGTTAACTATAATAATTTGACCAATCTGAGTTCTCTGCTTATACGAGAAGTAGATGTTAACTTGCCTGTTTTAAATGGAACATCCTGTATGCTAGTGCATTTTTGGATTCTACGGGGGATTCTAGAGACATATATTTAGTATTTAGTATTAACATATGTCTAATATTCACAATTTTCGATGATAATTGACAGTAGGAAACCTTAATAAAAGTGCTGATTTCAGAAATAATTTATCTATTTTACAACGTGTTTCTATAAATTCGTAGAATATACCTACTTTATTTTAGTAAAACTCGAATGCTTGCAACATATTTTTTTTATACTAAGTGCTCACAAAAAAAATGATATTTGGGAATTTTACAAAATGTGCAAAAATATTTTTTTAACAAGCTCCCTTATAAAGGTACGTCTACACTTATGCGCTTTCGTGTTCAACTTGCGCTTCAACTTGCACTTCATCTTGCGTTTCATCTTGCCCCTAATGCATGCATTTTGTTGAATGCATGAAACGCATGCAGCTAACTGTCCACATCAATTCGCCAGTCAACCTGTCGCCTTCGGCTGTATATACCTGTAGACGTGCATAATTTAAGTTCAAAATTAACCTTAAAGTTAGTGTGATGTTACAGTTTTAAAGTAACTGCGCAGATATGGATGTAACGGATGCCACTTTGTTAGTGCAGCTTTTCTAATAATCAAAAAATCAAAAGAAAGGCGGAATAAGCGACGGTGTGTATGGATGAAAGAGTATATGATATGTAATTTTGAAATTAACAAAGAATTGGTTAAGGATAATTGTGTCTTGTTTAGAAATTTTACTTGCATGTCCAAAATGAACTTTTACAAGCTTCTGGAGCTTTTAAATCAATAAAATCGATAAAAAGTAGCGTTTTTTCTGTGGAAAACATATTTAATTAAACGCAAAGTATTACGCACGAAAATCCACTAGCCTTGAAACTACGTTCCTCATGGGTTGCGCTTGTAGATTGGCGTTGTTCAACTCGTCTAGCGCATGCGCTAGTTGCATTCCTCACATCTGAGACTTGCGTTAGATGCAAGATGATGACGCACGCGAAAAAGGCACAAGTGTAGACGTACCATAAGGGATTTATATTCTGCTCTCAATATAAGTGTTATATTCACATACAATTTTTCCATTGCTTCAAGTACAGTTTCATCAACTTTGAATATCTAAATTGGTCTTATCGGACAAGAAACAATAAAATGCGTTTGAAATGTCAAAAATAATATAGTGTGCCTTTTCACAAGTACACAATTTATTGTTTTAATTTAGATATTAAAAAGTTAATAAAACTGTATTCGAGGCTATGTAAAAAAATTATTTTATTACATATAAAATGAAAACGATTGAATTTAGACATGAACAATCTAACAGAAAATTGACTTGAATACAAATCCCTTAGAAAAATAGAGGGTTCCTATTAAAAAAATGGTTTTTATATATTATTTTGAATTCAAATTTCTTTTTTTTTTGCGAGCACCCAATATAGATAAAAAAAGTATTTTAATAATTTCTAGAATAAGTGTATATAAGATATAATAAAAAATTTTTGCAAAAAAAAATTGAAAAAAAAATAATTGTTCTTATTTAGAAGTATGAGGAATATATAGTTTACTATCCAGACATAAAGCAAATAATAAAATGGTGTATTTATATAAATTTTTTTATACAATACAAAATTCAGTTAAGTACTGTAGAATCACGAAAAAAAAAACAATTGCAGCTATAATAAAAATTTCAAACACCTTGTAGGAGTTTTTACTACATATTTACTTAACATTATAGAGAGTACCATGCAAATGTAAATAACGGTAAACAGAATAATTCCTGAGTTACGGATGCGTATTATGTTCCATGATAAGGACTTTTTTACTAAAAAACTTTGGTGCCTGCTATCAACATAAAGAGAGTGCAAATTTAATATTCGAAATTAAAAAAATGCATAAAACCGTAAACACATCGTATATAGTTAAAGACAAAAAAAGTTGTTAGAAGTCTATTATCTAAGAACGAAAGTAAATGGAGTGTAACTAATGTCAACTTTATCATTCCCTAGAGTTTATAGTTCCACTATAGCATTGAGTAAAATATGTTAGCGATTACTGATTACTTTATCTAGGTGTCATTACTTTCTATTATTAACTAGAGATAATCACTATCACAATGGGAAGATCATCATCGGGTATTAAGCTAATGCCATCTTGAAGCCAATAGCCTAACTAACCTGTATTTCAATTTAATATGTTAGATATCTGTCTTTTTTAGAGCATTAAAGGAGTATAATTTAAAAATATATTTATCAATAACTGAAATTCATGATGATACATTCATATTAGAAAGAAAAACATTTAGAACTCTACAATAACCCCAACAAAATAAACATACACGAAATTAATCTTATAATGAAATGGATATGGAAAACAATACATTTGCATAAATTAGTCAGACAGTCTCATGAAATATATTACTCACATTAATACAGTTTTTTTTAGATAAAAATCATGAATACCTACAGTGTACTAGTTTATAATGAAAATAAAAGAAACCAATTAGATACATACCTAATTAAATTGTAATTTCCTTCAGGTATAGTTATATCTACGAATGCGTAATCGTCGGGCAGTTTCACCACAGTACCGTCAATTCTTTGTATTTGCACTTTGAAGTCCTCAAAATCTTTCTGTGACTTGTTAAATCCATCTACAAATAAAACACCAGCGGTAAACAAAAGTAGATATTCGAAAAATTCAAATTACCTTTTGAGACGAACCGTACAATGCTTTTATCCATGGTGCGTGCACTACGATCAACAACACAACTTGTACTATCTATGGCCTTTCAGGTTATGGTTTACTTTGAATTTTAAACAAAGCCACTGTGCTCAGATATCGTCGGGATATGTTTACTTATAATTTATTGTATTTAAATCGCATTTAAATAACCTACTTGAAGGAAACTGGTTATTTATGGTCAGGAAAAAAAATATCATGCCCTAAACATGTGACTTTAAAAGTATATCACCAATTTAATTACACTTCTTAACACTGAAGTTACCCAGCTACTGGAAATTTGTAAGAAATATTGTCCATTTTCAGTCTAGTTTTTTAAATATATGTCACAGAAGGTTACATTCATCAAAACATTACTGCCCACTAAATTTTATTAGGTTGGTACATGTACAATGGTGAAAGACTTTTACTAGTGACTTTTTTGTTTGCAGTGACACAAACTGCAGTGTAAAATTTTGGGGAGTACACGTCATGTCATTTAGTGTCTAACCTCCTTTTTCAATTTTTCGAAAACAGTGTTGGTGGAGAAAAAATGACAAAACTATTTGAATGGCTAGCTGCATTTGGCGCAGTTTTCGGTATATGGTTTATCCTTATTACCAACAAATTGGAAAGCTCTTTCGTGAAGAATAACTATAATTTTGTATTATATTCACCAGTACTTCTTATCATTCTCTTTGGGGTAAGTAATGTTTTACGGTTTCAAAAAGCTTTTGTAAAACCGAAAAAATTATTAATTTTCAGTTGTATGCGTTATCAGTGGTATTATACAGAGTGTACACGTTTAATGACTGCTAAGAGGCAGCTGCAGAATTGCTAAGGGTAAATTAGATAATTAAATATTAAATACATTAATAACAGTTTTATTTTAGGAAATTATAGACGCCAGAGAAGATTTGATTAAACGGGGTATAAATTTAACTAAAAAAGCGAGCTAGATTTATATATGTTAAATTTTCGAGACTGAAGTTAACTGTAATATAAACGTTTTTCATTTTCTAATAATTATAAGTCGTATCCTTATTTTGCTTATATCAGATACACACACGTAATAAATAGTAACCGTTACTCCATGGTATATTCAACTCCTTTTAAACACTATTCCGTCATTAATGTAAGTTCAAAATGTACTTTTATATTTTGTAGTGTTTATCAATTTTAATTAGGCACCTAATATGTTTTTTGAAAATGTAAGATTATTTTTATCAGTTAATTTATTTTATAGTGATATGAGGGTTATGAAGAGTAACAAATTTTAATTCACTTCCATAGGTGTTACTTATATTAACTTAAAATAAAGTGAACATTTGCAAAATATTGAAATTATAATTATATTGACCAATACTTATTTTTAATATGTAGTACCATTTATAGTTTTGGGCTGACACTTTCCGATGTGTAATTGAAGTCTTTTGAAATCTTATATATCAGGGCATAAAATTATTCTTATATAATAAAAATAAGCGTTTAACATCTAGGGATCTTCAGATATAAAGTTGATGTAATGTCAACATTTGTAGGTCCTTTCAAACCTGAATATTTTTTAAAAGAAGTTTCAACTTTTCTTTCACAATAACACCTGTTTATCGGTAACTTCAACTGTGTTTTTAATTGGTCTTTGATACATAAAAATTCCATTAGTGATAGTAATGTATTCTCTAACTGTTGTATTGCATCCCGTATAACTGTAAAATTATTGTGAATTGTTTGTAAATCTACATACACTTGTTCATTTTGAAATTGCCGGTGGTTCTTCTCTATATACTCAGCTTCTTTCAAAGTAAATTATGGAACTACAATTTTTATTGCTTCAAAATGTTGCACATAATAAAACATGGCGTTTAACCACCAACCTCATCTTTTTAAATCCGGTTGTGGTGGGTTTTCTGGAATTTCACAACTTGTGAAATTCCAAATACGTTTTGAAGACTTCAATAAAACTGAATACGTTTGTTAATAGGAGTTTGCTTCTGATAAACCACATATATCACCTTGTTGCCATTATATTCTAAATCTGGATATTTACGGACAAATTTGTCGACACAATGTGTAATTAGGGGAAAGTGTCCTGACATGTTTCACCAGTGAATACTCTCGCTTGTGATCAGAGCCTTGATTGACGCACCTAGAAGTGAAATGAGAATCTGATACTCTGATCATATGGTTTTTGTATACCGTGTGTCAACGTGTGTGTAGTGTAGTCAACATCGGCCAATTAAGAAAAAGGACACAAACAGAAGTGAGACGACAGATAAGAAGCAACCGCACACGCATCGAAGGTAGTGAGGGAATAAGACCGGCCCTCTCACCGCCTGCGCTTTGTTGTTAGCACGAGAAGTGTAGCATTTGTCCTTTTTCACAACTGGCCGATGTCACTTTACACAAACTGTATATTCAATGAAAGATTTCCATGCAATTCCTGATATCAGAGCATTTATTGTATTTTGTACAGAAATATTGTAATAAAAAAATAGCGTTAAAGAACATGTAGTTTTAACCTTCATAAAATATGAAAATGAAATTTTAAATGTCGTTCTATTTTTTAGAAAAAAAAAAACAGGGAATGTCATTGTTTACCGTGGAATAAGTAATTTGTAAAGAAAAATCAGATGGATAATAAAAAATGTTTAATAATGCCAATAAACACCAAACATTATCGCAGCCTTATTCTAACGGATTTATAGGTGTGCACACACAATATGCCGGATGAACGATCCTACAATTGGGATTGCTGATGAGGAACGCCTCGATTGCATCTTCCGTGACGCTTGTATATGTCAAGTCGAGCAATTCCAAGTTCAGATGCTTGATGTAATCCAGAGCCCTATTTGTAATCCTCCTAAAACCCCTCAAAGACAATCGACGTAATGCCAATTTTTTCTTTTCAAATTTATTTTGAAGGGTCAAATACAAGGGGTTTATAAGACGACTCAACTCTCTGTTTCCTTGTATAAGAATTGGTCTAACGATATTTTGATTCCTCCTAAAAAAAAGAATATTAAATTTTAGATTCCAAAAAATCTTTTTTCCTTGTACCTGAAGAACTGATGTCTCGGTATAAAAGGATTATTTCTTCCAAGAACTGGTCGCAACATGTCTTGGTTCACACTGAAACCAAGTTATTGTGAAATAAAATTTTATTCTTTGTTTTGTTTGTGGCTTACCGCGGAGGTTCACGATTTCCCTCCTGTTGACTAGAATTATTCCCCTCAGGTTGCGCTTCTTCCGTTCTGTTACTATTTTGTTTAGATGAGTCACTTTTTGGAGAAAATATGACGCAAACATTCCCTTGGCCTTGGACGCGCACCCTTTCGTTAGCATTTCGGTCCCTTAAAATAAAGGGTGTACTCTATATTCATGATTTAAAGCACAAAACTTATACACTGTTTACAACAAAAATAAGTAATTAGTAATTATAAAAAGGAAAAATTACATGTACGGTCTTTGCTTTGAGTTGTAAAAGATATTACCGACCAAATAGAAATTATTTATTGTTTCATCAGTATGTTCCTCAAATATAAATTATTGCTTTTCAGTAATACACACAATTGGTATGATACAAATAAATATAAATATACATTAATTCAAAATCAATAGGGGTTTAGTTAACACGTTCACTGCTCATGGGGAATTGGATAAACTTTCCTGGTGCTGCTTACTGAATTGTGTTTAATTGTTTACTATTGTTTCAAAAACTTGCTTATAAGAGCATATTCTGCAAAAAAAAACCTGTGACGATATGTTGCGTCGTGACGCATATGTTGCGTCGTGAGCATATGTTGCTTAGGTTTTTAAGAGAAGTGCTCACCGACGCATAGGTGTCGTAATGAGTACATTTTCATATGGTTTCTTTATTTATGCAACTATAAGTTCGTAAAACATAACAACAAAAATTCGTAAAACATAAAAAAGTACATAAGGAAAAATGAATATAAAATATAAAAAATTGCAAAGCTCCTACGATAGCAAGAGCTCAACTGTAGTGCTGTGTCTAAAATTCCACTAATATAAAACCCGTGTTTGCGCCGCAACATGTGCGTCGTGAGCACCGCTATACAAATGCGCGTGATGACAGGGTGTCGGCATGAGCAGCGAACGTGTTAATTGTTTCCTGATCAAGATACAGTTACTCACGAAAGTATTCGACTCCCTTGTAATTTTACGTAAACCATATTTATAGTAGCATTGAAAAATAAACGTTATATAATACCATTTATATGTTTCATTTTTTATATTTTCTGCATATCCTTAAGAGTTTTTTCATAAAGTATTAAGGGGGACTACTACCTTGAGATGTAATTTTTTAGTCATTTTTGTATAATTTTTTTCATGGGGGAAGTAATTAACATTAACAAATGCGGTTTTTTGCGAATTACAATTCAATAATTTTTACATGAAAAAAAATTTTTTAAATCAGAAAAATCCAAAATGGCGACCGCCAGAACATCGCAAATTGAAGGCCGCGAAAATTTCCGTCTAAACGTCTGACAATGTAGCACCCTCTGTGTTGACTTGAAACAGAAATACAAAATATTTTCTTAATCAGTTGTGTTTTGGTCAAGGAACGAGATATTTTTTCGATTACTGCAAAATTACAAAAATGGCGGTAAATTTAAAAATAAATTGTTTTTTTTGCAATTTTTTTCACAAAAAAATTGATTAAATTTTTTTAAATGTTTTTATCGAAAAACCGGCTCGTCAGACCCTGGAGAAATGTTTTTTACGCATTCGTGCAAAATTTCAAGTCGTTAGCTTATTTACAGTGGCCGCTAGAATGTCAGCCATTTTTAAAAACGTGATTCTGAGAAAAACGCGTTTAAAGTTTAAAATGTGAATTATTCAAAGGGGCTTATATTTACCGTCAGTCTGCAATGCCTGGTCCGTAAAGACATCCCTCTCCTGACACACAAAAATGAGAAAAAAAAAAATCATTTTTTTAAATGTATAAAGGTAGAAGTCCCCCCTTAAACCCTATGACGTTACAGATAAAGTATTGAGAGTCACAGATAACGAAATACTGAAAATTTTAAACAAAACTGGGTTCCTAGCTAACTGGGATGTGGTTTGAAATTAATTTTTTGTAAATTTTTAAAATTCCATTTAAAAATATGTAATGAAGAAACTGTAATATATAAATAATAATGTTAATTCTCTGAATTTTATGATCATGACATCACAGTTTTAAGAATGAAAGGTTTATCATTGAATCATTTACCTTGATGTACTAGGACGGTTCAAATAAGGGTGGCCAACGTATCTACCCACAGGTCTATTTCTCATCTCTTCCAAGCTGTTTTGTAAAAACCGATTAAGCCTATTTCTTACATCTGCAGCACTCCCGACAAGTTGATTCACCACCGCTTCCTGAGCTTCATCGCTCAATTGACCTAAATCATCTTGCCCCGCCACCTTCGCTTTCTTATTTTCCGGTGAATCATCATCGTCCCTTCGTGTTTTCGCTTCGTCTCATTCCTGGTGTTTTCAACGTTTTCATTTGTGCCGTTCTCGGGCACACCCCTCGGAGTGCTCGGTACCGCTCTGAAATTGACACTTGTATTAACTGTCTCTAGAATTGGATTTGAGTGCTCACCTGTCAGGTTCAGAATTTGGAGCTCGACTCTCCACTAGAGGGCTTGCTATGAAAATATTGACATTCGGTCTTTCCCTTTGATCGTCTTGGCCGAGTTGCAACACCTCCTGACGGAGTTCGCGGTTATCTCCCGGCGTGAGAAGAATCATCTTTCTACCCATGCCATACATGCAGCAAGAGGTATCACTCTCAGTGCCTGAATCCGAGTCTGATTCACTCTCGTTTTCTGAATTCACGTCTACAATATAGACATAGATTTATTGATTATTATTTATTTATATTTGGATATAATAGGGACTTTTTTGTCTTATGTATTTTTACCTTTTTATCATTTAACGTAAATACTAACCTACGTAAAATTGTGTCTGATTGGAGATGAAAAATTCCTTAAAATCGTTAGGGAGCTTTTGTACATCCTTGACATGCCGAGAACACACAAATTTCATCAACTGCCTCCTTGGTGGCTCACAGAAATAATAATCTTCTGTAATTTCTGGAAACGGAGCACCTATGGAACAAATGAAGGGGTTAGAATAGAAAGGGTATAAGTACAATTTTTTAAAATTATGGAATAACTGCGTTTTCTTATAGGTGAGATGCCTATTTATTGGAATAAGAATGGTGCAATTGATTTTAAATACATTTATCGACATATATTGCGTAGTAGAAAAATCTGGTAAATGAAAAAATATATAAATGTCTCATACAACTCATATAGATTTGTGATAGATATATATGTATGTAAGATATAATATCATTGTACTTAACACTATTTAGGAATTGCTCTACATATGGTTAAGTGGAAGAGCAGGGGGTCATTGTGTGACTACTCTGAACTTCGCCTTTTGTAAATTTTTCTTAAATTTACAATAAAGTCTATTATTATTATTATTATTATTATTATTATTATTATTATTATAGGTATTAGATTTTGTTGGCATAAAAAGGATACAAATGCAATTGTACCCTTTTTATTCCAACCCACAATATACTAAACAATTACTGAGTTTCAACCGATCCAATAATATCTATTTATTCTTTTCTGTTTTGTGCTATATAAACACGTAATGGAAAGTAATGAAGAAATAGAAAGTGCTGAAGGTAAGTTACTGTGTCATATATATTATTATGTTATAATAAATACCAACAAAATCTGATGAACGCTAAATTTAAAAATAAAATTACTCAACCTCTTTTTCCGAAGAAATACACCATAAATTTTTGGAGCTGGGCCACACATACATGGAGTGTGGCCATTTGGACCAATAGAAAAATGTAAAAGGAAATTTCCGAAGTATTTACACCACAAGATTGGAGTAATGTAATAGGATCAGCTTCTAAACGCTTCAAGATACAAGAAAAGAAGATTTTTATTCATTTGACCATCTCAATGCCACAATAGGCGATCCAAAAAAGGACATAGAGAAACAAAACTTAAGACAAACTTCCGAGACATATGCTTTCCAGTTTAAGATTGCTATTGATGATGATTTTCCTTTTACAACATGCGAGTGCCCTTTTTTGGGTAATGGCCGACCACCAAGAGATTTGCAGAAAATATTTTGCTCAAAGTTGAATGAAAATCCTATTAATATTTCAGTAGAAAAATGGAATTTGCAAACACTTCTAGAATATATACCATCTGTATATCATAGCTTTTATAAAGATTTGAAGCATGGAAGTAAGAAAACTAAAACCAACGGCAAGGAAAAAAGAAATCAAACTTCCAAAACCACTGCTTCTACGTCAAAAAATATACAGAATGATGCTTATTTTGGTGATACGGATTCTGAGTTTGACGACGAAGTGGATGATATACCTATACTGAACTCTGATTCTGACAGTAGTGAATAGATTTGTTTTCTTAATTTTGGGAATAAAGTTTGTTTTTGCACATATTCTTGTTTTATTTTTACTTTATTAAAAAAAATGTTTGGAATAAAAAAGGGTGTGTGCTTTTTTTCTGAATATGAGTATTATCCTAAACAACTTTTGAGCTAAAAATTCTGCCATTTTTTAATTAATCAAAATAAAATTAGATTTTACTTAAGTGTTTTCCTTACTTTTATATAGTTACTTAACTTTAAGCTCAAATATCTTCAAACAATGAAAATGTTACTTATACCCTTTTTATTCTAACCCCTTCAAATATTCTATTCTTTATAATCGTCATTTTCTTTTTGCCAAATTACAAAGCTTACCTGACTTTCCTTCTTGTTTTTTATAGCCACAAGTACATTTTGGATAAGGATCTTTATACAAAACACTCTCGGGTGGGGGTTGTATAGTATCAGATGAGATGAAATCGATGTACTCGTAAAGACTTTCATCAAACATTGTGCTATCAGTCACGCTCACACTGGGGTACTTGATTTTACGCATATATGCGCTCTTGAAAGCTTTGATGCTATAATCATATTCCGACGATTTCATTCCCTGAAAATAAAGGGACTGGATAGCCTCCCTTGGGCAGAAAGAATGCAGCAACTCATGGCCGATGCCTGGAGAAAAATCGAAGAGTAAAAATATTTGAATGAATTGTTTTGGACAGTACTTTACGGACCTGTAAGTCTACAATCGAAAACTTTCAGTTTCCTACATCCGAACCTGGTGAAACTTAGGTAAGGGATCATGTCCATATGCAGTCTGATGCATTTCACTGCAGATATAATTTCTAAGTTTTCGTATTTTGCTACGGACACAAGGAAGCTACAGGTCACCCATTTACACCCGTCCAAAATTAGAACCTACAAAAAACCATTATAATAATTCATACGCGAATCACAGAATTCTTACCCTTAAGTTCCTCATATGTTTATCAGTCTGTTGGAAAAAAAAATCTGCACACCTCATTTGTGTTCTTTTCAGGCTTAGTTCTTCCAAACTTGTTGGAAAATCCCCTCAAAGAAAACTAAAACAAAAAAAGTTTTCATGTATAAGAATACTTTTAATAGTCTTTATTATATTCTATTAATTTTTCTTTTTACCTTAGCGGCATTAAAAACGTTGGTTTTCTAAAGCGAGTACTTTCAGGTGTTTAAACGGATTGACGATTTCGAAAAGTTATGAGGGATCCAACCAGTATATCGATCTCTTGCTCTGAAAAACACATGCGTAGTCTTCTCATGAATTCTCTCGGTGCAATAGTGAACTTTATCGTTGATATTAGGTTCTCTCCTTGCATCTATATATTTCCATAATCGAGGAGACTCTATGACTGATTTGAAGTATTGACATGTTCTGAAATACATAAATAATTAATTAAATATCTACATTATGAAATCATTTCACTTACAAACTCAATTGGTAAAGTGTAGTTGCATCCATATAAGACAGCAGTATCGATAGAACGCAGTCTGGAAGATTAAAAATGCTGCACATTTCATCTGCGTTCAATTCGTCTGCCATTTCTCGTATTCTTTCAGATCTTTTTTATGGTTACAAAACTTGATATGAGACTATCAAAGTTTAAACAGCGACGTATATTTTTTGTAAATACAAAAGTACATAAAACCATAAATTATTATTAATTTATAATATAAAGGTTGAAAGACCTCGGCATAGGGGAGAATGGCCTCTGGTTTAGCCAGTAAATCACACGTAGATATTCATATTTTGATCACAAAAACACCTTTTTAGAATAATTATACACACTCATATCCACAATCACAATACACAAAAACGTCAGTCAAAAAGATACATATCGATAATTCTTCTTCTCTGTAAGATCACTGTTATCTTCGCCTAATAACAATTTGTTACACTCATATTTCTCATTTGTTAAAATAGTTTGGTACTCTATAAAATTTTTCCTAATAAATATATGACGTTTAAAATTATATTTAGAGCTTTTTAGTTCTATTTAGTTAACTCTAAAAATTAATTAAAACTGAATTTTTGGCGAATTAGGACTTATGGTGGGTTCATGAGGAAATTTTTAGTAATAAGAATAAGAATAGTAATAAGAATAAAAGTTAAACCTTCGTTTTATAATGACCCAGTTCATGCAGTAAATATAATTTTTAGTAATAATTTTAAAAATAAGGATTTACTGCATGAACTGGGTCATTATAAAACGAAGGTTTAACTTTTATTCTTATTACTATTCTTATTCTTATTACTAAAAATATCTGCATGAACCCACCTTTACATTCAATGGAAATTATTCGGGCTCTTCAGCCCTCAGAGGAAGAAGGAGAGCGAATGGATATTAGGTTATGTTAGACTTAGATGTTTTATTTTTTATTAGAAAAATAATTTTTTGTAATGAATTTTTCTTCGTTTGAACAATGTAGCGTATGTTTAGAAAATTGTCTATCCGCCGCAAGCGTTGTAGATTGCGATGAAAATGATATAAAGTGGTTCACAAAACTTCAATTTATTATTCCGGAATTGGTAAAAACTAGTTTTTTCCTTTTCTTAATCCAAAACGCATTACCTAATAACAATTTATTTACAGGAATGGCTTAAAGAATATGTCATATGCAAATCTTGTATGGAACAACTAGAAAATGCATGGGAATTTAAAAAACTCGTTCTTAATCTAGAAACTAAACGAAGGCTGAGTTTGACAAAAAAGAGAATTATATTATGAAGAAAATCATGGACCTGGAGACAGCCTTGTTACTACAAATTATTTCTTTCAAGGCGAAAAAGATTACTCGTGTGGAGTATGTAACAAAACATTTACAACACAAACACAAGTTAGACAACACACACTCCAGACTCATATCGAAACTAATTTGCAAGCAGTTAACAAAGTTAATACTCATAAAGTAAAAGAGTCTTTTACATGTTATGACTGTGATATAAGTTTTAGTACAAAAGATAATTTAATGGATCATATAGGAAGTAATCATGGACACGTTAAAGTATATCAGTTATATGATACACAGCCTTCAAATGGAGCATTACTGGAAAATAATATAAAATTTGATCATGATGCCGAAAGTTGTAAGGAAAACGTATGTAAAAACTGCTCCCAATGTTTTGAATCTCAAATAAAATTAAGTGAACATGTTGAAAGTTGTGAGTGTAAGGATTCTGCGGAATTTACAGAAGTTATAAAGGATGAAACAGAGGATAGTATTGCAACATATCAATGCATCACATGCAATAAATCGTATGCTAACGAGAGAAATTTAAATTTGCATAAAGTATGGTGTGAAAAACGACAGAAACACTCCATTGGTGATAGTATTGTAAATTATAACTGTGATATATGTGTTATCAAATTTGACTCTGTTAAAGATTTTAATACTCATAATTCTGTGAAACACAATCCCCGTAATGAAATTGGAAAGCTACCAACAGCCAAGAAAAGGAGAGGTCGAAGACCACAAAGATTATTTACCTGCGAGATATGCAGCCAACAGTTTGAGTACGTCAAATTAGTCATTGAACATTGTGTTTCAATACACAGCATGTTAAAAAAGAGTGTTAAACCATATTCTTGTGAAAAATGTGAGATGCGTTTTGCCTCCCCAGCTAATCTAGATCAACATCTTCAATACCATGAAAAAAAATCGCACACACGTCTGTACCCTGTGTGGGAAGGGCTTTATAACAAAGAGCGATTTAACTGTTCACGAGTACACTCACTATAATCGTAGGAACTACAAGTGTAGCCTCTGTGGCAAAGCCTTCAACACCAATAAGAATCTCAGAACTCATAATTTAGTCGTTCATACGGACCGCAATTTATGGAAATACGCGTGTTCCATTTGTGAGAAACGGTTTCCGTTGAAAACGAACTACGAGCAGCACCTAAAACGACATACAGGAGATAAGAAATATGTCTGCCATATATGCAGGAAACCATTTGTCAGCAAAACAGAGTTAAAAGACATATAGGCCTACATTCAAATATACGAGCATTCAGATGTAGCGTTTGTGACAGGGAGTACAAAGAACGAAGGAATTATGAGACACATTTGGCCAGAATACACGGTATCGGTGATGCTAAAATTCCAGTGAGGGAGAAAAAATTCGTATGCCACATTTGCCCGAGTCAGTTCTATGACAGGCACAAGCTCTCCAAACATTTATGTAGCCATTCGGGGCTAAAGCCGTTTGCGTGCTGTGCGTGCGAAAAAAAATTCACGGATAAGTCGTACCTTAAATACCATCTAAAATCTGTCCACAACATTATGGAGCCGACAAAATTGTATGAAGACAGTTAAAAAATTGTGAAATAATTTTTAATAACTAGATAATCTCAAGCTATTGTCTATTAAATTTTAAGAATGTTGTAAAGTTTAACAAGAGTATTTATAGAAAATATATATAGGAACATGACCAATACCTAGCTGTTTTCTTCCTTTACACAAAAAAAATGCAGATACAAAATGTTTTAAATTATTATTTTTAAATTTTGTGTTATATGGTATTTGGTTTACGATTAGGGTAAAATTCATACTTCGTAATCTTCGTATTCATAATTCACATTTCAGTGATGTCGTCGACACCGATTCATTAAAAATAACCTGTTACTGGAAAGTAACTGTTACCCTGTATTTGTACATACTGAGCAATAACGTGTTACCAGAAACAAGTCAACGCGTTATTTGAACCACTCCCATTAATAAGCCAGAGAAACAACGAATTCTTAGAACTAGAAGGAGGTTTAACATCCAATGAAAAGCAGCTGGCTGTTGGACAGTGCGTTGTCGCTCGGATGTCCGCATTTACACTCGAACCCCTCTTATTTCACCTTCGCTTAATTCACATCCTCTGTTATTTCACCACATTTCCCCCTATTAGGTCGCGAAACCGTCCCGGTTAAGTCGCCGCCTGTAAAAAGTTTTAGAACTACGTTTAGAAATTGGATTCTCGCATGAATATGTACAATTTTTATTGAAAAAAATGATTGTGTAATACATTTATTGATTTAAAATAGGTTAGGTGTCTTAAAAATATTTAATCTTTAAAATATTCATTCAAGTGGAAAATTGAACTTTGTCACGCACGACTGGGTATACTTACATTGATTTTTCGTTCAGTTGACTCATTTTTCGTTATAACAAGTGCTGTGGTATATCTCTAAATATTTCTTTTTACAGTTAAAACACAAAAAAGTTGAGGTTATGATCGCGACTTAAGAGAGGCAAAATTTCGCGACTTAAGCGAGGTAATGATGCACGGATTTGGCGACTTAAGAGGGGTTCGAGTGTATTTTATTGATTCTGTTCTTCTGTCATACACCAAGCTTAGTGGTATAAGTGCTGTGGTATGCGGTATATCTAAATATTTCTTTTTGCAGTTAAAACACGAAAAAGTTGAGGTTATGATCGCAACTTAAGAGAGGCTAAATTTCACGACTTAAGCGAGGGATGATGCACGGATTTGGCGACTTAAGAGGGGTTCGAGTGTAGAATGATGTATGTATGTAAATTATGATCGTGTAAAGCAGGTCTTACAAATGCATCCGAGAACAAATTACCTACTCCTGAGAAGTTACTGGTTGCGTGTAGACCGTAGAAGAAGAAGAAGTGTTTTTTAGCGAAAGTTGTGTCAATATGTACATATGTACATATGTATGTATTGTCAGTGTCAGTTGTCAATACATGATTTTTTTTGTTGTATTTGTCTTATGTGCAGTTTTATAAACGTAATATAAATCGACTTGCCATTTTTAACGCCAAATAAAACAGGTACCTACCTAATTGCAACAAATTTATATGCCAAATGTGGTATTCACTTGATAGGATTCTCAGAAAAAACAGTACTTGTATTTTTGCTATTTATTTTGATCACTACCGATCACTCCTAATAACAACATTTAATTAACTCATTTTCTTTTAGATATGGAAAACCGTCGAATTTCGCGCAATAAGTATAATCACAAAGTTAAGATAATTGTTCCAATTTAATCACATTTTACATTGAAACGAATTTACTATCAAGACTGAGGAAATGCCTAATGGGCAATGTATTATTTGTTTAGATACTAAACATCCAACGAAATGTATCACTGCATTCGACGAAAACAGTGTAAAACTGTCGCTAATAGGGAAAGCTACAATATATTGCACCAGAAATAGTAAGACTGAACACATATTGATTTTTTTCCACACCATTTAATAATTTTATTTTTCTAGGACTGGTTAGAACATTACCTGATATGTAGGTGTTGCATTGAACATTTAAATAATGCCTGTAGATTCAAGGCACAATGTTTAGCAGTTAGTGAAGAAACTAAAGAATTAGAATTTAAGGCACTAAATAAAGTTTTTCATGACTACAATCACCAATTAGACAATGACTACGAAATTGAAAATTGTGATATATTGAGTAATGACGAGGAAAAATATACAGATGAAAAAGAGGAAGCTAAAAACCATATTGAATGTTTCATATGCCATGATTGTGGAGAGAAGTTTGTAACAAAAGCTGAGCTCATAAAACATATTACCATTGGCCACAATGTATCTGATGATGGTTGTATAGAAAGTAGCAATAATAGACATTGTGTAAGGTATAAATCGAAAGAGCATACATGTTTAAAATGTGGTAGAGGATATGTTTTAGAGACAAGTTTAAACGAACATCTAGCAAATTGCGATGGGATAAGACGACATGCAAGATCAAAGGCTGACTACCAGTGCGAGTGCTGCAAAAAGTATTACACCACCAAGAAAATATTAAAAGCTCATAAAAGAAGGTGCGAGCTGGGATTTGAAAATAGAACTACTAATTTTCAATGTACAAACTGCAACAAGTATTATATAAGTTTAAAGACTTTGAAGGATCACTGTAAAAGAGGTTGTAAAAAAGACAACACTAACAGTATCCACGTGATATTCTGTAAGATTTGTGATGAATATTTTAGTAGTATATTGTCCCTAAACCAGCATATTCAGTTGGAACATAAAACATCTAACTACTATTGTGATAAATGTGTAATAAATTTCGAAACTGAAGAGGATTACGAAGTTCACAAAAACACTAAACATACCTCTCAAAATCCCATTAACAAAAAACCAAGGGGTAGAGTGGCATCTAGAAGATTTACTTGTGAAATTTGCGGTCAAGAGTTTGGTTTATTGAAGGCAGTTATAGAACACTGTATCACAATCCACGGGATGGAAGAGAAGGTGGTACGACCTTATGCTTGTGATAAATGCGACAACCGTTTCCGTTCCTCCACGAACCTAATAAACCACAAGCTGTACCACGACAGAAACCGCGTTAATATATGTAGCTTTTGCGGCAAGAGCTTTATAACAAAAAATGACTTAACTGCACACGAATATACGCATTACAATCGCAGGAATTACAAGTGCGACAAATGCGAGAAAGCCTTTAAGACCAACACCAACTTACGTACACATCATTTGATCGTCCACACGGACCCGTCGTTGTGGAAATACGTCTGCCACATCTGCAACAAGCGTTTTCCTCAAAAATCCAATCATGATCAACACGTACGGAGGCACATTGGCGAAAAAAACTTTATCTGTCCCCTGTGCAAGAAGCCATTTACCAGCAAGAGTGAAATGCAGGAGCACGTCAGCTATCACTCAAACTTTAGAGCGTACAAGTGCGAGTATTGCGGGAAGGAGTATAGAAAAAAACACACATATGACGTTCACTTGACTAAAATACATGGCGTGGGCAACACAAAGATACCGATTCGAGAAAAGAAGCACGCCTGCCACATTTGTCCAAGTCGCTTCTATGATAAATTGAAACTGGCAAGGCATCTCTGCATTCATTCCGGACTTAAACCGTTCTCTTGTTACGCGTGCGAGAAGAAGTTCACGGACAAGTCATATTTGAAACATCACCTAAAGATTGTGCACAATATGGTTCACGAGACTAAAACCGAATGGGTTAATTGAAATTTTAGCACGCAGTTGATGAAATACTCTTTTAATATATGCAGATATGTAGTCTTGTACAGTATAATTTCAGAAATCGCTGTGGAGCTAAATTTTCAAGGTTATATTGAGTAGTGTGCAATACACACTATTAAAAATGTCAGCTTATAGGCAATATAACACTTGCACTGGATAATGACCGTTTGTGAATATAGGTCCTATTTCTTACTATATGTTTTTTTTGTCTTTGTAGTAGCCGAATATTCCCTTGAAGTAATCAGAATTTTGTTGGTTACAAAGTCTTCTACCCAAATGTTTACAACAAGAACGTGTAAATATCAGTACACGCGATTAGTGTTGCGAAAATTCGAATTAAATAATTCGACTAATTCGATAGTTAATTAAAACTAACTAATTCGATATATCGAGATAAAAATTAGTAATATTTATTATGTAGTAGTAGTACTCCGACGGGGGAATGCGGTTGCCGTTGCCTCTGATGACCTTGTTTTTTTTTTTTTTTTTTTTTTTTTTTTTTAGCTTTTTTGTTATCTGCAGCCATCGCCCCGCTATAATTTAAATTCTGATAATAATAAATTATTAATTCGATTTTTAAATATGAATTATTACTACTAATTCGATAGTAAAAAGCTAATTCGATTATTCCCAGCACTACACGCGATACACGTTAAAATTTAATTTTGGGTTTTTGAGAATTTGGTAACACTAATAAGAAGTAATTTAAAAAAAAGCCTACATGTCCCGCTCTTATTGAATATCGGTTCCAGTTTCCATTTCTCAGATTTTTTTCTGTGAATCTACTGAATCCTATTATGTATGTAAATTGAAGTTGAATATGTACATATAATTTTTCATATTTACATTTAGGTCAAATGACTAGTAGCTATTTTACATCCAAACATTCATTTTGTGTTTGTAATGGGCAAATTAAAAAGTTATAATAAAATCGTAGAAAATTGAAACCATAATAATAAATTATAACAACAAAGGAATGGAAGAATTATATTAGTTTCAATTATCTATGTGTTGTGTGACTCGAGTTTCGAATGCGATTTTGTCAAGAAATGTAAGGTTATGTTGATTTTAATCAACCAATTTTAGTTTCTTATTGCTAATAAAATGAGTAGCAGCGACCAAAGTTGCTGTGTTTGTTTGAATAATTACCTAAACTTAAACCAACTATCAAAACCCGATGAAAACAACGTGACTTTGTTAACAAAATTGCAAACTAGCATTCCTCAAATTGTACGTATATCGTCTATTACTAAATTCTAGGTAAATCCTTTAAGATCACTTGTTTCATATTCAGGAATGGCGGTCGTCATATCGAATTTGTGATCCCTGTACAAATTTGTTAAGTATAGTGCATACCTTCAGAGAGACTTGCATAAGGTCTGATATTATACGTAAACAGCAATTAGAAGCTGTACAAGACTCCAGTGAACAGAAAGTAGAAGCAGAATATGTTAAATATGAGGACATCAAAGAAAGCTTTGTCGAAAACGATTTTGATAACGACGCAAATGATGATGACGACGACGTCTTTGAGGACAAGGTTGATGATTCCAATTATGTAGAAGATGTTAAAGACATTAAGCTTAAAATCAAGTTTAGTGTGTCAGAAGGTAAGTAAGGAAGATAGACTTTAAATTGGGGCAGAAGGTATTTTCTGTCACGTTTTATAGACACATCCCAACCAAAAAGGAAACGAAAAGTACTCAGGTTCCAATGTGAAAAATGCCCAAACAATTACGTTTCCAGTACAGTACTAGTGAAGCACTGTGTGCAGGAGCATGGGATGGAAAGTAAAAATGTACGTCCCTTTGCGTGTACCAGATGCAAGAGCCGGTTCGGTAACTCATCGAATCTCTTGCAACACATAAAATATCACGATGCCGTCAGGTCTAACATGTGCACATACTGTGGGAAAGGTTTTATTACAAAAACCGATCTAAATATACATGAAAAGCAGCACTTAAACATGAGAGAGTATAAGTGTGAGACTTGTACCAAATGTTTTAATACTCATAAAGATTTAAGGTAATATGTAAGAACAACAATATTAAAAGACAAACAATTTAGTAACCACCTGCCTAACCTAACCTAACCCAATTCCACATTACTTATATAAGCTTTCTTTTAGGTCACATAAGCTCGTTGTACACACTGATCCGCAATTGTGGAAGTACTTCTGTGAGTATTGCAATAAAAAATTCCCCATAAAGTCCAATTACGATTGTCACATGCGACGGCACACGGGCGATAAGAAATTCGAGTGTCACCTCTGCGACAAGAGGTTTACGGACAAGTGCGTGTTGCAGCGACATATGCGTACCCACTCCAACGTTAGGGACTTCAAATGCTCACACTGCAACAAGGAGTACAAGGACAAGAGGGTGATGCAGATTCACATGGCCAAGATCCACGGGATAGGCCTGGGCGAGATCAAGCTTCCCCTCTAAGGAACGTAAATACATATGTCACATATGCCCAAAGGCCTACTATGCGAAGAATAAGCTTACCAGGCATCTGTATACGCATTCGGGTGAAAAGCCGTTCTTTTGCACGATATGCGACAAGAAGTTCAACGACAAATCTTACGTTAAGCAGCACATGAAGAAATCTCATAATGTAGATACTGATGCAGATAAATAATGTATTATAAGTATTTATACTACATTTCAAGTAATTGTAATTATTTATTCTAGCTAGTTATATTTTATTTTATATTTATTAAAATATTTGCACTGAACTATTTTTTTCTGATGCTTTCGTACTGTTAACATTTTTTAACTCGTCCAATTTGATATGGCTTTACGATATTAAATTGATATAAACAGATTCATTGATAGAAATAGGCGACTCAGGCCAGAACTATGTGTAACGTGAAGTTGTGATGAAGTCAGTGAATAGGAAACTGAAATGATTGGGCAATATTCTTAAGTAAAAAACCAATTACACTTGCAATATTGTATTGTAATTATTGTACATAATATATATAATATTCTTATTACAAATATTAAATTTTCATTACCTAAACACTTTGCCACAATATGTCGTCATATTGGAAACGGAAGGCAGCTATCTCGCTCGATATCCTAGAAAAAAAAATAATCAAAACCAAGAAATGAAAAATTATATACTGTACTAAAATATAGTACTGAAATGTAGGGTAGCGTCTAATTAAAGTCCTAAAATCCAATTATAGCCCAACAAATAAATAATGAAGTGAGTCACCCTTATTATTGGAGGTTAAAAAAATTGTTTATTTTAACAGTGTTAGCAGCTAACAGTTGATCCAGTTGAAAGTTGAAAATATACAAATATGAAAATGGGTACCTTTTGTTTGAGTAGAGCATTTTATCGACAATTATTAGATTTTAGGGAACGATTGTGAGTTAATGTGACTAAATTTGAACTAATGAGATAAGTCTTATCCTTATAACAAATTGTGTTATCACTAAATAAAATAGATTTTTACACCACCACTGAATGTTTCAACTAATTTGGAAGAATACACTATCTCTGTGTAATGCTTAGACATCATTTAGACTTATCAGTGCTAACCTTCGAGATTAACTCAGTCCGACTCCGACCCAGTTTCCGACAGGCACAGATCCTCGTTCAGCAGGTGGGTGGCCATCTTCGCGGTCGAATTGCCGTTGCTGTACCCGTTAGATTTGTTCAACGTCAAGTTCTTGCTGGGCACGCTGGTGTTGTCGATGTCGGAGTCCGAATCGCTGTCACTGCTCGACGACGACGAAGTCGGTGATCTCCCCACGCCGTTCTCGTTGTCCGACACGGGGAAGATGGGGGATTTTTCAGTCGTGTTATGCGACACCTGCGGCGCGTGGGAGTTGTGGTGCGTCGCGCCATGGCTATTCAGGGGCAGGGGGCGCGGGGTCGGAGAAGTCGTCAATGCCTATCATCGGCAAACTGGCAAGGGCACTCTGATTATGTGGCCTGAAAGAAGCAATTATTATTTCCATATTCTATAGTTTTCATTATTAAATGTTTGGCCTTCATACAGGGCGTTCCATCTAAGATTGTTTCTTCCATAACTCTGTTAACGTAAATTTAAGAAAAAAATGTTTCAAACAAAAGTTGCCCAAAATTATGTAGTGCATAGTTGTAAAACATTTCTAATCATACAGGGTGCTCTATTTCATGTGACTATTACACAACTTCCTTATTTTAAATGGAACACCCTGTATATTTGTATATTCTGGTATGGCCTACTAAATTTATTAAACGCACTTGGTACTGATACATGATGATGATGGTACATGATACATCCCACCGTTTTGGAGTTCACTGTTTTTGAAAAATGTCATGAAGACAACACTCTATATGTTTCTAAATGCCTACTAAACCAAAAAAGTTAGAGACATGTGGTTTGGACAGTTCAATTCATCACGGATTATTCTTTGAAACTACATGGATCATTAAAGTGTTTGCAAAATGTACGTTATTCGGTGTGGCAAATAATGGAACTTATATCCGACAATCTCAACAGTAATAACTCTTTTTTTTTTTCAAATGAAATGACCTACATTAACTTAACCATTGAATGCACAATTAAATTTTACCCTACCTAAATTATTTATCCTGATTATCACAACCTTTTATGAATTAAAAGGTTGTCTATATCTATCTCTTATCAGTTTTCGAGAAAAAAGTTATTCAGTTATTTTCCAAAGTTACTGACGACAATGAACACAATATTGGGACACAGTTTTGATTTATGATTAAAAAAAAATTATTGCTGTTGGAAAATTGAAAATTGTCACTGAAAAACATACAACATTTTGCAACAATGAAAATAAAAGAGTAGTTCGTGATGAATTGAACTGTTCAAACCGCACGTCTTTAATTTTTTGGTTTTGATGCTATTTAGAAACAGTTAGTGTTGTCGTGAAGTGTTTCAAAAATAGTTGTATATCTCCAAAACGGTGGGTGTTGGGTACCATTTATGATTCAGAAAGTCTACCCATGTCAAAATACCCTATATGATTATAAATCTTTTAGAAATATGCACCGCATAATCTTGGGCAGCTTTTACTTGATATATTTTATTCTTAAATTTACAATAACAAAGTTATGGAAGAAACTGTTTTGCGGACTATACCTTGAAAAGATGTATGATGGTAGATAGTATATCTTTAATAAGAAGTTTCATCTTCAACCAAACTACAGACTGCCGTTTCATTTTAATGAAACTTATCAAGATGGTGAGGGCCGGAAAATGAAAACAAAAAAAGGCAGTATGGAGACGTGTTGATTGCATCTTATTTATTCACGGGTTGCAGACCATACTACCTTTTTTTGTTTTCACTCTCTGGCCATCATTATGCTGATGAATTCTATTACAATGAAATGGCAGTCCGAGGTTTGTTGGAGAGCAAAACTTGGTTCTGAAACATTGTTTGGTGTTGTTTAAATGCTTGAGTAAGTCCTTGAACCTTATTATAAATGCCTTAAGTTATTTACACACCTCCTGTATTTACCAAAGTAGTAAAGGGAAGCCATTCACAGCTCCTACACAGTCAATGTTCATATACACTTTATGTAGGTGGCAACTTGTATATTCACTTAGCAAAATCTTTAATTACTATTATTCTGATAAATACTATTTTTTTTTATTGATTATGTACAAATTAACCCACATAATATAAGTTGTTGACGACACGTCGGCAATTTACTGACCTATCTAGTAATTTTTTAATTATATCTTCTTCAAAAACTCACACCTCTCCAAATGCTCTGCTTTTCCCAAGTAAAGACTAGGCAAGAAGCCAAATATATACTCACTCGTTACTGACGCTATTGTGCAAATCTCTCTTGGGGCTCTTGGTGTGGTGTCCCGGAGAGGGGTAACTGGGGCTCGCGTGCAGTGGCGAGTGTTTTGGCACCAGGTGGGTTAGTGGTCTGTCCGGCCTTCGACTGCCACTCGTTACTTTCGTCTTATGGGAGACGCGATGGCCCACGCCCGGTGGCGTTTGAGACCGCGACGAGAGGTTAGTGGAAGTAGTACCAGATCTGTCATTCCCTTGACTCAACCTGTCTGTAGAGAAATTATATTCATAAGTGACTTGTTCAGTATACAAAACCTAGTCCACTGTATACTAGTGCTGAGAAAAATACATATTAAAAACCGTCGAATCCGAATGTTAAATTAATACGTATTAATCCGATTGTTTTGTTATAATATGGATACGGATTAATTCTGTTAGTTGTCACTGTTAAGTGTTGACTGTCGATGCTTGATGGTCGAAAACATAATCATTTATGCAATTTTTAATTTCAGTTCATATTCGTCTGACCACCATTTCTCGTTTGATTCCAAACCACTGCTTGATTCTATACCACCGCTAGATTCGGATTCATATTAATCGACATGTTTGAATTTTTGTTCTTCAATATTATACCTATTAAATGACTCTCAATTGAACAATTTACAAAAGAAACAGAATCAAGCAATGCGAATTATATTAAAATGTAATAAATATACCAACAGAAAATATATGTTAGAAACTATAGGGATTATGAGTGTAAAACAAACAATAGTTTATAATACTATGACTTTCATATACAAAATATTGCATAGGTTGATGCCACTACATTTATATGAGTATTGCACTTTTGCAGCTGACATCCATAGGCATATGACTAGAACACGAAATGATCTTTATGTAAATACAGTTAGGACTAATTATGGGCAAAATAGTTTGTTTCACAAAGGTTTCATAATGTATAACAATCTACCAAATGAAATAAAAAACAAGTACCAGCTTACAGATGTTTAAAAAGCTTTGCAGTAGATATGTACATGATAATATAGAACTTTAGTTTTAGTAGAACATATAATAATAACTTAGTTTTTATTTATATAATGGTATATATGTATGTTTATATTTAGCTGATGCTAATAAATATTATTATTATTATTATTATTATTATTATTATTTGAACGAACTGAAGAAATAATACGTATTCGTCATATTTACTTTCAGTGAGATGCTATGCCTATGTTTTCTATAGTTAAGTACAATTAATACGGATTCAGATTATTAATAAAAAAGCCACCGCACATGCATCGAAGGCAGTGAGGGAATAAGACCAGCCCTGTAAGTGTAGCATTTTTCCTTTTTCACAACTGGCCAATGTCGGCTTTACACAAACTATATTACTGTATATATATTTATACTTGGGAAGTAAATCAATTTTTTCTTCTTTTTGCATCTCTAAAGGTTTGGTTAGATGATCCTTTTAGTAGGCTAGATAAGTTGCCAACTGATTTCAAATATAAAATAATAACCGGATTTGAGAAATATATATAACCCCAGCAGTGAGGAAAATAAAAATATCCGATTAACTATATGTTTAATTATAATAAACACATATGCTCAAAATAAAGATTAGATAGTAATTAAAAGGCTGTTTATTATCAACTGTTAATAAAGGTATTTTTTATAGTATTGTGCTGCTCCATTTAAACCAAATACTTTATGAAAATTTAATAACGTTAATGTTAAAACATGTGTTTTATTAATGAAATATTATATTTGTTTTTGTAATAAAATTATGTAAAGACAAAACTATCAATTTTTCCTTCTTTATCAATTTTAAATTAAAGATTAGTAATATGACTCAAGTGCTTTTAACTAATAGATTCCTATATTTGTTAATAGTCGTTATCTCCTGATTTTAAATGTGGACATTTAAGAAGTTCTTTACTGTTTGTTTATTTTATTGTCTATGTTTTATGTTACATACTTACCTTGCGGCAAATGCAATTTATTATATTCACTCCTAGTTTTCTTGACTTGTATATTACAACCTAATTTTTCTAAAGTTATTTCTCCCGTTACTCTATCTATGATAAGGACACATTCTTTTTGGTATGGCCTTTGTGAGCCCTTGAATACTGTTTGGGGTACCCCAGCTCCATCTAAAAATCAGAAAATGTTACATTCACAGAATATTAAGATTGTATGGATAGTTTTATTAATTGGGTTTTATCTTGTACTGTGATTAGGAAAACACAATTTTTTATCAAACAAGATAAGTGTAGACAAGAAATGTACCTGATTTTTTTCTTTTTTTACCCCCAGAATCATGTAACAAGCATTATCAGTGCTTGTTAAAGTGATTTTAGGGGTAATACAAAGTTTAACGTTTGTACTTGTAAGGAGAATAATCTAGAATTTATATTTAACTTTTGTAGTCAAAATTAATCATGAATAATGACTTACCCAAATGTGGCACAGTAACCGTCACTTGGTGGTTGCTTCCCACATCTACAGTGGCTTTTTTATTAGTATCAACCGATGCTGGCTTGAAATCATCTACGGAAAACCAAATATAACACCTAAAAGATCTCAAATATAAAAAAAAGGAAAACTTACATTTGACAGTATGAAAAGCGGTCAATTTAGGATTCGTAAAACTCTGTCCTATTTTTAATTCCCTCACTTCATTTCCTAAGCCAAGTTTTTCTGCCATATTTTACTTTTTAAACCATTCTCGCGTTAGGCAAACTTTAAAACCACTAAAATGAGATGTTCCCCCGTCAAACCGCCGAAATCTCTACGATATCTTCAACTATCACGCTTATTCTCCACTTACATGGTTAAATTTACAGACTACAGTTGAAATATTTTATAAAATCTCCCAACATATGAACACACGTATTAAAAAGTAAAATATTGACCTACTTTTTGACGTTTGACCACTTTTAAGTCGGTTCGCGACTTTGCTAACGTCAGGTAATGCAGGGGCCTGTTATTTAACTATGTAATTTCTCTGGATTTATACATTTTTCTAAAAATTTTAAATACTTTAAGTAATTTAATACTTAAAACGTCTATGATTCGTTAGTAATACCCTATTTTTATAGCGTTATCTTAAATAAATTGGAATACATGTCCATTGAACTTTATGGGAAAATGGGTGGGGATAAGTGATTTTAATTATGTCCGCCATGTTGTGTTAAAAGTGTTTTGCTGCTGTCAAATGAATAAATTTTGTATAAATTAGTGATTAAAAAATGGAAGAAACTAAAGTTATTTATCATATAGACGATGAAGAAACTCCCTATTTAGTAAAGATACCAATATCTCCGGATAAAGTGACTCTGGCCGATTTTAAAAATGTCCTGAACAGGCCCAACTACAAGTTTTTCTTTAAATCGATGGACGATGACTTTGGGTATAAATCTTTATACAAATTCTCTTTTCACGTCTATTTAAGTGTGGTGATTTCGGTTTCCCAAGAGTTACAAATGAGTACGAGATAATATAAAGTTTTATCTTATAAGATGTAAAATCTTGGTACATCTTGGTAGCCATTATCCTGTTTCATGTAAACTAATTATTTCTTTATACGGTGTAAAATATCATTTTATGACCCATTTTGTAGTTGAAGTCGGATGTTTGGTTATACCATCCTATACAGTTTTTATATTTCGGATATTATTTCCACGTAGAAAATATATTTTTTAACCACTGCATATGTTTCATATTTCTCTTATAATTGTTTTAGAAGAAAGAAATAGATTTTGAAAAAGCATGTCCTTGTATAAAAATTGGAAAATCACGTGAACCTACGTTTGCTAATATTTTTCGTAAAAGTGTATGTACTTGAAATTCAGAATACCCGATTTAACTTTCAGTGTGGTGAAGGAAGAAATTGTAGAAGATTCTGCACACCTACCCTGTTTCAATGGAAGGGTTGTGAGTTGGGTAAGTTTATAAATTAATATTTTAAATTGTCTAGTATTCAACACGAGATTCAACTTATCACATCAAGATATTAGCTTAGGTATATCGAGATAAGCAATGCGTAAAAAACTACATACAAATTTTAATAGTCACTTATAAATTCTGGGAGCGAGATTTATATCGAAAATACTATTTTTAGTCTATTTATTAAACAATTCATGATTGCCTAATTGGTTTTTATCTATTTGTTTAGGAATAATGTTACATGTTCAATTTTTGGATATTTTATTGATATGTATACTACATAAAATAAATATTGTTTTGTATCCTCTAGGAAAATGAGGAAATGATTTATGAATTTATTATTTTGAGTAATTGAATACTATTCAAACTAGGTTTATCCGGTTAATGAATTTTTATCAATGTAACATGATTTGTTGTATATAAAAAAAGAAAACACACAACAAAAGGGTTCGGACTAATTAAAGTCCAAAGTATATGTGGAGCTGAAAATTGTTTAGGATAATAATAAACATTTGATTATTTTTCTCTTGTGTTTGTTTATACATGTAAACAGGGTGTTCTTTAATGCCATGTACTTTTTAGGGTGTGATTCCTGGGTCAATTTTAAGTCATACGGGGGTCATACTAAAAGTATGCCCTAGGTTTTCGATATACGGGGTGCTTAGGTTTTTTTTTTCAGGTCATTCAATTCTTTGCTTGTTATTATCTTACACAAATTGCTGTTAGTTATTTTGAAAAAATGGAATAAAGAAAATCCAGTGATGCAATTGGTTTTTTGTTATCAATTTAAGAATTTGGTGATAATTAAATGTCTTAGTTATTTTTATGAAACAATGGTTTTCGGAAAGATGGTATGTAAATAACATTTTGATTACTGATTATTTCCAAACGATAAGTTATATGACAAAAGTGAAAAAAGGCATTTTTTGTTTAGAACTGAATGGTAATGGACAAGAAACTAGTCATTTTTTAAAAATTCTGTGACATAACAATTTTTTCATTATAATTGTATTGGGGCTTAGCAATATCTATTCCAGTGGTGAAATAAAAGAAGTCAAAAAGTATGTTTCAAAATCCAATAACTTTTACCTAATAATTTAAATACAACCTAATAATTTTTTTAAAATAATTAACCATTTTCGAGATTTTAGAAACTGAAAAAGGAAAAATGGAACTAAACCAAACATTTTTGGACATACCTATGTTTATATGAACTTTTCGACTTCAAGTTTGATCACAAATCATCTGTATAACAAATAAGTAACACGCTGCATAACAAAAAATTGGTCCTCGCCTCTTTTTTATTTTCATGTCTCTGCTTCAGTTATCTACCTTATTTAGTATCATACAAGAAAGAGTATAAATGTTTGCATCGAGTGATATCGCGACACTTTTCACAGTTGGTATCGGCGGACGGATCAAACCAATCGGACGGCGGTTCGCAATGTACGGACAGCGTAACACACCAGTCGGAAACGAGGTTACCACCGCCGGCGCCAGAGTCTGTGTGCACGGACACGGAAAGTATTATCAGTTCGAGACAGGGTAGAAGACACCACAAATACTCATCGCGTATCAACGGACATCTTCCAAGGTAGAATCCTGATTAAATAAAGAAAAAAATGAAAAAAATATTGAACAGGACAAGGTACACCACTGAAGCGTATGCTGTGTGGGAGCGTGTATAGTATTTTTACTGAATTAACAAAATACATTAGCACACATAAAAAAAGGGCAGTTTATAGTAACCTACACCACCATACCAATCTGATTTTTGAGTTATTGAATCTGAATCCGCAGTCAGTTTAAACCCATTACGTCATAGTTTGTCCCTGAAATTAAAAGATAAGTCTAAAATCGTCAAACGGGCATTTATAAATTGAATTCAGACTCATGGTATAGAATAAAGAGACATATTGCAACTATTTTATCATAATATGATCTTTTCGGGTCACCAGATAGCTAGAGTGAACTCCACCGTACGTATGAAACTAGAAATCACATATTTGAGGGTTTGTGAGTAGACAGTCACATACCTAATAATTCCATAGCCCTGAGGGTCTGAGAATCAGAATCCTCAGACTCATGTCGCCATATCCACATACCCTTGAACCCATTAACCTGGAAGCATTTACTCAGATCCTCAGCCTATGGGGTTTTTGGGTTTGAGGTCTTCTAAAAAACCTCCGAGATACGTCGTTTCTAGTTCTATGTATGCAACTATTGGATTGTTGGGTTCAAGTGTATGGGGTTATATTAAGACTGCAGATTTTGACACTCAAACCCTCAGGACTATGAGGTTATTGGATTTGAGTTGACCCTGAAAATGTATCTTATGACAAAAAAGTTACAATTTCTCTTTATTATATACGATGCCCTTTAAATGCAAACTCGACAATTTTAGATCACTTTTTGAAGGATCGAACTTTGACATGATAGTTGACATGATTTTATACTGACTGCAGATTCGATTTCAGCGACCCAAAAAACATATGGATATGGTGTAGTTTTCTATAAGTTCCACTTTTTTTTTTTTTATGTAATTGTTATTAATATTTTTCGTCTTATGCATCTTTTTCCCAGAGTATATGAGACTGCATCCATAGTGAGTTCAGATCTGGAAACGACCAGCTTTCAGTCCGAGACGACAGGCCGCCATACCGCCCTATCAGAATGCTCCAGCGTCAGCAGGCTGCACGTGGCGGGCCGCAAGAGGCCGCAGCGACGGAGAAAGCAAAGATTACAGGTAAGAAGGGTTCATAATGGTGCAAGGTCAATGGTAATTATTAAAGCTGGGTATTTGACTGATTTTTGTGTACGAGGGGCTCACATATAAATTGATATTGTGTAATAGCAACCTTATAAACCGAAACAAAGCAACCAAAAAAGCTAGACATTTAAAGTACAATGCTTCTATTAAATTTTGGTTAATTTGTTTTGGTTTATATGGTCACAATATATATATGTCACAATATGTATGTAAACTCACCTCATAAATAAAAATCAGTCAAATGCCGAGCTTTGGTAATTATGTATATATATTTTTTTGTATTCCACAGGCAATGTCGAGGACCAGTTCGTATTCTAGCATAACAGACTCTACCATGTCGTTGAACATCATAACGGTCACCTTGAACATGGACACGGTGAACTTCCTCGGTATCTCCATCGTAGGGCAGAGCAACAAGGGAGGGGATGGCGGAATATACGTGGGATCAATTATGAAGGGGTAAGGTCATGATGTTTTGTTGGCTCCTTTTTTAATTTTTACCAGTCCCATAAACAAAAAGCATCAAGAAAAAAAAATAGGAAAACATATTTTTCTAAATACTAAATTGTACAGATTGATTTACATGTAAAAGTGGTTAGGAACTAATTTACCCTTGTCTAGTTTAGGATGTGATGTTTTTTAAATGTTTTTTTACATATGGAAGTTTTGAATGATTTTTTTAGGGGTGCGGTGGCTTTAGACGGTAGGATCGAACCGGGTGATATGATATTACAGGTAAACGACGTTAATTTCGAAAATATGTCCAACGACGAGGCTGTCAAAGTATTAAGGGAAGTCGTACAAAAACCGGGGTTAGTAAACAAGCCTAACATATCGTCTGACATCCATTTTGATGATTTGTTTTTTCCTTGCAGACCCATAAAATTAGTAGTTGCCAAATGCTGGGATCCCAACCCCAAGGGTTACTTTACCATACCCAGGACAGAACCAGTTAGACCTATCGATCCCGGTAAGTTATTCGTAGTTCTGTAAATCGAAACTAATAGGGCCCCAAAAATGATCCTTATGGTGACCCACAATTGTTCTCTTTCAAATAATTTTTTCCTAGGTGCTTGGGTGGCCCACACAGCTGCTGTTCGGGGGACCCGGTGGCACGGCCTCCAAGCAGCTCCACCGTTTCCAGCTCGTCCATAGCCAGTACAATACCGGCTAACGAACGTGAGTGTCTGCTAGGTCCTGGTATGTACGCACATCGCTTTTCGTCGCACGCTTTTGTTTTGTGCCGTTTTTTTGTTGCAATGTCTTGGGCCGCTTTCCTGCGAAAAGAATAGCTGAATGCCTTCATTTCTTACGTTTCATTAAGTCAGAAAATGTGTAGTTATGTATGTGGCATAAAAATGCCACATGGTCAATTTAAATTCCAACATAAAACATGTCTAATAATAATCTAAGATCATTTAGTTAATACTGTGGATTGCAATTTATACAGTTACCGATCCAGTCATGTACTTAAATAATAAAACAATTTAGAATTGGAATTATAATATTATATTTACGATTTAATATTTCCGACAGGGTACGAAATTTTAGAAATTCAGAATAAAATGTACGCTTGTTGAAATTGATAGAAACACCGTTTTATAGTAAAATAGATTTTAAAATTGCCTCACACTACTGAAAACATATTGCAGTTAATCGATTTCTATTATTAATATTAAATTTTCATAAGGTGTTTCTGGGCACGTGTTTGATGATAGCTTGGGAGACAATTTACAGAAAAACTTTATTAAGGTTTTCGCCTTCATTTCGCTTTGCTCTACACGCCCTCTAATTTTTACCACCTATTTCAAAAACGCCCTGTATTTATATATAAAAATATATTACATTTTATAATTGTTCTATTTTATAATACTTATAAGTTTTGTAGAATTTATATTACAAAAAAAATATCTATAGAATTTTGTAAATTTATTAAAAACCTGTTTGGACAACCGTAGAAGGGAAAGGAATAGTGTTTACTTTTTGTTTTTGTATTTTTTCAGTACAATTTCAGACTTCTAGATAATTTTCGGTAAATTTTTCATTTTTTGGGTCTAAAGATTACTTCTTAAAAACAGGTTTCTTCAAGATTCCAAAGATAAAGTATATCTTGTGAGGTCTGTAAACTCATTTTTTCCACTTTTTTTTTTAATAACCAATCCAATAATGTCACATTTTTTTATATTATTGTATTTAAAATAACATTAAATATCTAAATAGCAAAACATACAATTTCAGTATTGTTTGCCATAAATTTCCATTTTTTTGGGTTTAAAATTTGCTTCTTAAAGAAAGGTTTCTACAAAACTCTTTTGTTTGTTAAAAAGTGACATTTTTTAGAATCCACAGATTATATTTTAGAATATCTTATTGTGAAATTTCTGAACATTCCACTTTTTTTAATGAAATATAACCTTATTTCATCCAATAATGTTACATTTTTGCTATTGCAACATTTAAAATAGCTACAAAACAGGATCGTAATAAGAACTAATCTATCTTAAAAAAATTATATTAATTCAAGTCGTAATCTTATGTTTAATATATCGTTTTTTAACCAAATATTACAGAAATAATATTAATTCGATTTCATCCAGGTAACTTATCGCTCTATCATTCATCATTTATCACAATCTTTGTTCTAAAAACGCACCCTCTTAAAAGACTCGGGGCTCTCAAGATATCTGTTTGCAGACCTGGAGGAACCACTCTCCATAAACTCCCCGATGTCCCAAGTGGTGCAAGCCATGCAACGGCCCGACAGCGGGCTAGAGATCCGCGACAGGATGTGGCTGAAGATAACCATCCCAAACGCCTTCATCGGCACCGACATGATCGACTGGCTGCTAACGCACGTGGAGGGCTTCCAGGAGAGGCGCGATGCCAGGAAGTACGCCTCACACCTCCTCAAGGCTGGCTTCATCAGGCACACCGTCAACAAGATTACGTTCTCGGAACAGGTTAGCCAATTTCTGCATACAATGAACCGCAAGTGCTCCCGATCTGAATCCAATTGACTTTCTTCTTTGCAGTGCTATTATATTTTCGGCGATCTTTGCTCGGCGATGAGCAACATGAAGCTGCAAGGGGACACAGACAGCGTGGGGCCATTGCCGAATGTGCCCAATTACATGCCGTACAGCGGCACATACAATCCCCTCGAGTACATGCCGATGCCGTTCTACAGTGAGAATACCGTGTATGGTTACAATAAGGAGGAATCCGTGTTGAGCGGCAGTGGTAAGTCAAATTACGTTTTCATATTTCATTTGTTGTTAGTGGGCGGTAGTGATGTCTTTTTTTGACCATTTTTAGCATTCTTTTTATTTTAGATAAAAAAAAAATTGAAAAAAAAAACGTATGGTAAAATATCCATTAATTGACAAATATTCTCTTGTTTTCGCATTGTGGGTAAAATTCCCACATAATTCATGAGTCTTTTTTTTTCTTGAGAATAATATATTGTTCGTTTCTTAAGGCTTGTAATTTTCGTCATTATTTCTTAATCTTGATTTATTTTGTTACCAGCCACATGTAAAGAAAGAAAATGGTGAAATAGACATTTTATGCAGTTACTTTTTATTAAGACATATGATAGGCATTTTATGTGTTATACTTTTTATTAATACATGTTTTAAAGTCCAAATGAAAATGGAGATGCAACCACTTTCGACTGTAATTAAACATTGATTGAGTAGGAGTTATGAAAGCTTACTTTTACTACCTTGAATGCAGAAGGTCAATAAATAATTTTCATAAAGCATAAGGACTTACCAGGCATACCAAGCTATGTTTAACAGCAAGAAGTTTCGCTTTCAATCATACCATAGACTAAAAAACTCGGTGCGTCTAAACACTTAGCAAGTCCATGAGCCTTATGGAAGTTATTAAAGAACTTCGGCAGACCAACTTCAACTGCACTTCTTATAGCGTTCATGACTGCAGCTATAACGGACAGGTTTTGTCTATTGCGGCTAGGAGCAAAGTTACTTTTGGTGCACTGTAGTAAAAGTAAACCTTCATAGCTCCTACACAGTCAGTGTTCGGTTACACCGCTTGGAGGTGACAACTTCCATCTCCACTTTCACTTGGAGTTTATTCTTTATATAATTTGAGTATATTCTTTTTGACTCTCACCACGCTGATGAGTTCCATTAGAACGAAACGGCTGTCAGTGGTTTGTTTGAAAGCGAAAGTCTTTTTTGTTGATACATGTTTTTTCGATTTTGATATAAACAAAATGGTACTGGTAAATAACAATGATGACCTTCACAGGGAGTTTCTTTTTTTTGAAGAAAAAACGCATACTTGCAAATGTATGTGGCAAGTGACATTTTAAATTTCAGTACGTTTGGGGTTACTTTTCTGTATTTATGGAGCATTTAAAAATAATATAAATTAGTTGTTTATTTTTTCATTTCAACTAATAAATCTCATTCCATAAAGTTCTATAATTTTAACGGACACTGATTGTATATTTTTTTTAACATTGCAAGGAAGGATAAACCTTTGTTATCACACGCCTATTTCCATTTCTCACCCATATTCTCTCGTCTCTAAATAATTTACATTGGTTTGATGCTCTTTCCAGTGACTTAAGTGGTAGTTAGTGACATGTAAATACATATATGTATAAAAAAGCAAAGTAGTTAGGACACTAGCATATAGGTATGTAGATCTTTTCGTTCGACAAAATATCAGAATATAAAACCGTTTTTTTTCAGATGTCCTATTAATTCAGTCCTCTTGAGATGGGGATGCATAATTTAAAGAGCATAACAGCTTAGAGCACGAAGCACTGTACGGTATAGGCGGAACTCTAGACAACTTAAAGAATAAAGTGATATACATACCTCTGTTGGCAACTTTAATGGTTCCTGAATTGGATTATTTATTGAATTTTGGTTCTCATTACTAAATGCTGCAAGCTACATAAAAGCGTTTAGAAATGGGGGTAAAAAGGCGTATCATTTAACAAAAATTATGAGGTTTGCATTTAATTGTCGTTTTTTCATTATGGGTGATGGTGGGGTGTTTTTTTATTTTCTTTTAATCACCAAATTGTGTTGGGTTTGGGTTTTTATTTTCAGGTAACCCTGAAAAAAAATGCGTATGTTTTAACTTCAAATCCTAAAAAAAAAATGTGTTTCTACTTCTAGCGTTAGTGGTCAAATTAGAAGCAAACCTCATATTTTTAACTCTTTCTTGCCCTTGTAGCACGTACTGTTTCTATTTATGTTTACTAATATTTAAACTTTTAACGTAGAGTACAAATTTTGATTGAAACAAAGACAGCAATGCTGTTTTTTTCTGTACTTAAAATAATGTTCAACAGAAAGCTCTTCAATTTACGACAATTTTATAAAACACAGTCATTCACATCCACTAATATAATATTGAGTCATTGACTAAAATAAATAAAATTAAATTCTGACTTTCTGAAGAACACTGTATGTTATTAACAAAGTTAAAAATCCCAATTAAATTAGTTATTGTTTTGTTAACCGTTAGTTTTAATTTATCTACCTTAAATACTCATTTTTATCTGTTTTTTTTTTCATTAGCATTTTCCTGTTTTTTTTTGTGGGTACAGCATCTGGATGCAATTCTTCTAATAACCATTTTTTTTAATTGCTCCAGATGTTTGTCCTAATTTACTCTTATTACTTTATTTGTTATAAGTTTAACAGTCTGTTGTAAATAAAAATTAATAATTCTTGGTTTTGTTTCTTTTTTTTTTACTGCTATTTTGGTTAATAAACATTTATTTCCTTTTGTTTTTATTTATTTTAGATGAATGTATCGTTTAACAGAATTACCTCCTTCTTACTGTAATTTTTAAGATGCAGTCCCATGGCATATGATTTTTTTTAAACCCCCAAAATTCAATATAACTATTTAGCGATTTTTTTTTTTAAATCCATATATAGTTCCATAAAATCCATAATCAGGACTCATCAAAAGCCTCCGTATGAGAAATTTGGACATAAATATAAATTAAATATACATATGTAGATAGTGTAGATACGCAAAGCATCTCTTTCTATGCTATCTCAAAGTTGAACAAAACATCAAATTTAAAAGTTGCTAGATAAGTCAAGCGTGCCATGCAATTATGTCAAAATGTTTATGAAATATAAGTATTTCTACAATGTATTTATTAAATTGACTGATTTACACCCCAAAAGGGCTAATAATTAGTTTGGTAGAAAATATATTGAAATGAAATTAAAACAAAACTTTTACCAAAACAAAGTGATATGGAAAAAAGATATGAATATATCTTGTCATACAAGGAAAATATTTTCCTTGTATGAAGCCAAAAATTGAGTTTAAATGATTCTAGTTAACATCCAACTATTTTGACGTAATTCCATGGCATACTTGTGTCGGCAAGCGGCTTTCACATTCCATATTTTGCTCAGCTTTGAGATCGTATAGCAAAAAAACAGCTTATATATTTTTTGTCCAAATTCTGCTTATGGGGGTTTTGATTAGTTCTAATAGACTCCAATTTTAAATAAAAAAATCGCTAAATGGTCAATGAATTTAGTTTTTTTTTTTTAATTTAGGTTTCTCTTAAAAAGTAGGGGCAGTCAAGAAGCAGTTTTCAATGCTCTTAAAAAAATGGATTATTTTGAAAAATGAGGATTATATAGGTTTATACATAAATAAGAATATCTATTTCCTGTATATAAAAAAAAAAACGACTACACTTTTCTCATTTGAGAAAAGTGTAGTAGTTCGATGTTTCGTGGAAAACGTACAGTTTTTTGTTTCTACGCCGAAGGTTCCAGTACCCACTCCAGGATATTTCCTGTATGTTTACCATCATTAATTAATAATTTCGTGTTGCTATGTTCCAGCAAGGCATATTTTTTAAGGTTTTGGGTTTATTTCACTTAAAAGAAAATAGTTTAAATTAGAAATAGGTTGGGAAATAAATTAAGAATTTTGTCTACTTAAAAAAAGGTCTACTTAAAAATGTTTTTACAAATGCACAATTATTTACAAAATACATTTACAGTCTTATAAAAAAAAACTTGAGTGAAATTGTTTAATTGTTTTAATTTTATTCTCTTGGCATAATAAGATTGGTAATAATAGACATTTTTGCAGTGGAGTGGAAATTGAAATTCTCATATCTTGATAACAGAGTTTTAGACTCGAGTAGGATTTTAGGTGGTTATTACTTTATCTAAATAGAAGGATATAATAGCAAAAAAACCTGCAAAAAAATGTCTCATCATATGTTGGACATTCGCAAAATATGTGCAAAATTTATTTTTTTTATTGAAGTAACTACAGTATATTCTTATACTTTTTTTGTAAAGTTGTATAATAATTATAACTTGAACAAGATAAGAATGAGAACTATAAGAAAAAATGAAAATTTTCAAAGAGAATTAAAAAGTTTTAGTATTCACTTGATAATTATAAAAATATATTTCACATATATTCACAAAAACTGTTTTTTAAGATTCTCTGGCACACTTTTTTTTTCCCATGTTTTTTTTTACTTTTTGTTTTGCTATTATAGCCTTCTGTTGTCATGCTTCCTTTTGAAACTATCTGGTTTTGAAAACATTGAGTGTTTGATATTAAACAAAAGTTAGAAAACTTTGAAAATCAAATTTAGTCACTAATAATTTTTACCACAGTGATTTTCAAAGTTATTACTACTACAGAAAAAAACAGATCCAATCGGAAAACAAATAATTTTTGCAACTGTTTTTTTGTTATAACTGGATGACACTATATGTAAAAATAATTATCCTCTGCTAGTTATCGGCAAAAATAAATGCTGGGCAATAGGACTTGTTCAGACAATTAACTGCAAGGCTACAAAAGCCGCACTTTTTATCCTGTACGTTTTCTTGGCAGGGGGCTCCTCTAACGGCTCCGACCACCTGAAGGACGCCGCGGCCGGCCACAGCAGCGCGTCGGACAGCGACTTGACTTCCTTGGGACCCCGCTCTGCCATGCCCATGGCCAGCGGGAAACGGTAACGGCAGCTCGAACGGATCGGACCAGAGCAGCGGTACCCAGGTGGCCGCCCAATCCAAAGATATTGCCGGTAGTAGACAATCGTTTAAGATAGCTATGGGAAACCCGTGTGAGATGTTTGTCGATGTCATGTAGATGATCTTTGTTTCATTCTCTTATTTTCATTTTCTTATTTTTTTTTTTCTGAGTTTGAACTAGTGAGAGGGTGGAGTAGAAGTTTGCAAAAGGAAAAGGGGAAAGTTTTTGGCCACTATAGACTACCAAAGTTGTGACGTACTTTCGGCCCGCAAAATACGAATCGAGTTCCATCTAAAACTACAAATGTGGGACACAATTACTTCCACATCCACATAGTGGACTGGAAATCCATTCATGAAAACTCGTGAATGAAAAATGTTCATGAAAACTTTTTATCTTATTCATATATATGTACTTCAATGGGTTTTCGTGTTCCGATAACAGCAAAAGAACCGAGAAAGAATCCATATACAGTAGAAGTTATGGTAATACGTATATAAATATAAATTCTGAATAATGCGCCTTTATAAAACGCCATCTCTATAAAAATGCATTGATGTATGATCAATTAATTTAGGCTAATTTCGACTTTACTAAGGCTGTGAAACAATCTCTCACAATTTTAAAATAGCTAATAGGAATTTTATGTTGACGTGGCCACAGCAAAAGAGAGGGAACAGGATATTCGCTGACCACATGACTGCATAAGTTTTAGTAATACGCAGATAGTTCTTTGAGTAGCTTGTACTAGGTTGAGATAAAAATCAATTTTTGTATTTGTAGCAATGTATTACCTTTACGGTACCCTCATAATAACACATTTTTCTCACTAGTAGCCAAGACCAGAATAAAATGTTATTTCACATGAGGCTATGACAGACCACTGCTGGCCCTCCCACCACCTCGTGATTGATTCGATCTCGCTCTCATATTTGAGTCGCGTCTATCTAAGCGAGAGGTCCACTCATCAATTCCCCTTTACTCTCTAATGTATGTACAGTCCGACTATTACGTGTGAAGAGTTCAATGACTGGCACATGTAACGATATCGGTCTTGAACTGAAGCGTGCACATTTTAATTTTTTTTACAGGGTTAACAATAGTACTCTTACACTTTGATATGACCGGTATTTTGAAAACTACTACCCTACTAAGCCTACTACTATGCACTTAAATCAGAATCACAAGAAAAACTTTGTTTCAATTACTCAACAGAATTGCAACAACAATAAAGAAATGCTCACAAATCTCAAACCCGTCGCACCGTACTTGAAATGATAGATGAGCAACTGAATTATCGTGAATAAAGAAGTCATATTTTTTAGGAATGAAAAAGAGAATTCAGAACATAGTTACAACCGAAAACGCTGTTCGACCATACCATAATAACAGACTGTACTTCTCGAAGCTTTCACGGCTGCAGCTACAAAAGATGACTAAAGAAGATGTATTTCTATACAAATACATCTTGTATTGCTCTTCTATTTTAAATTTATAACCCGATTTAATTGTCAAGACTGTTACGTTATCTGACAGCCATTATTTATTTTACAGTTGTGACAGTCACTTGTCAAAAGTTTGACATAACCGAAAAGCTTTGACACGACCGCTATTTCTATCTCTCTCTTTCATAGTTAGATTTGATGTTTTTTTTTTTTTGTTGGATGTATATAACATAAGCTCATGCTTTTCTAATGTAAATAAGAACAGAACTCGCAGTTAAGTGACCTCACACTTTGGTAGTGTATATACTGCCAAACTATCAGGGCTATAAAAAAAATTGGCCTTAAAAGTTTTTAATTGATTTTTCCAGAATTTGCCAATAATTATACTAGTAAATTTTAAATTTTCATAGTCAGTTGTCGTATGCGTTAAACTGGAATTTTGAAATAGTTTCAGTATATGTACATATATATTTTATTTTTAGTGCCATGTAATTAGTACATTATATAATGATCCTAGCCTATATTGGTTTGAAAAATTAGTAAAACTCCAGCTGTGATCAATGGTGGATAAATATTTAGGGCGTTTCTAAATAATTGCACAAAAAATATTAATAGACTATAATGTCCTAAATATTTACCTTAATACCATTCATTTTCAAAAGGGCGAATATTATATACTATATGTTCTGTCTTTGGACCATCACAATTTTATCATCTAAAAATATCCGATACAATATTAGTTTCATGTAGGTATTTACTATGCACATATTTTCCATCATCATGTACGTGTTTTCCTGCTTTAATTTTGAGGCACCACTTTTTTTTTTTAATTCTAATTGTGATTTCTGCTCCACCCGTTGCATTTACCATACTTTTTCCTCTTGATCTTTTTACACTAGTTGCATAAGCACAACTTATAGCTTCTGATACCATTTATAACAGACAACAGTTTGTTTCGTTGTAATAAAAATAAATATATATATTTACTGAATATTTAAAACGCTGTAATAAAGTAGATTTATATTTTTTTATAAGAATGCTTTAATTTTACGATTAATCTATGTAGGTCAATGTTTAGAGAAATATCCTTTATTTTTGATGGATGTATATATAGTTTATTTGGAATGCGATTTTATTTTTATATGTATGTTTATTGCACAATGTCTGAAAATTATCTTTGTAATTATTAATTACTGGCTGCTTAATTTTCATACGTTTTGTGTAATACATATACGCCATAAATGTATTTTTGTTGCATGAGGCATGTATACAATAAAACGACATATTTTATTTCTTTATTTTTTTTATTGAGCTTAATTGTGCAATGTGGTATATAACTCTGCTTGATTTGCATGGACACAGATCTAAATGTATGTAGATATTTTTCTGTGCCTAAAAAATTGCTTTTACCTTGACTTCTAACACCTTGGCTTGCGAGTAGTATAAACATACCAGTATAAATATTTAAATATTTCTTGGACGTTTCATAAATTGAATGCCATAGTAACGTTATTTTGCAGTATTAAACAAAATATATATGTAATCAAGTAGAGACAAAAATTAGCTAATTCACACGTTAAAAATGTTAGTAAGTTCACTTTTTTTTGTGAGAATTAATATGTAAACCAAGGTATTAGATACATCACAGGTAAGACCAAGGATTTACACGAAAAAAATGTTGCATTCCCCAATTTCTATAAGACCAGGGTGTCTTTGAAAAAAATGTTTGTTTTGTGTCAACCTTCGAAATTCTATTTCTTCCCTAACATTTTTTAAGCTCGAGTTAATATTATGAAATACTGTTTATCAAATTTGTGTAACATTTACTTTTAAAACGTCAGCTACTTGTTTTTGTATAATGGTCGGTGATTGGTAGAATAAACAGAAGTCTTTTCAGCTTTGTAAAAAAAAAATCTTAACTTTTGCACAGGGTTCCCGCCATTCAGGAAAATTTTGAGAACCTGGAAAAGTCATGGAATTTTTTACTATTATAAAAAGTCAAGAAATGTAGTATTTTTACGAAAATTGTCGAAAATCATGGGAGTTTTAGCTTGGTTACAGATTTGTTTTTATTATTAGAAAATTGAAGTCTCGTTTCCAATATAGGGATAGTGTACATGTAATAACTTTTGAATGGAAATAGATATTATGCGTTTTAGGTCTTCGTTGCTCCAAATTTCTCAAAGCATTTTTCGCATTTTCTCATAATCAACTAAATTTGAGAAATAGTGTTCTGTGGATGAAGTAAGAAAAAATGGAAATTCTATTTTTGTTATTCTGAAAATAATAAAAATCAATTTTCATTTAAACTGTAAAATTAAGAGCAATTTTTAACTTCAAGGTCACATATACAGTTCAGGGTGTCTGTGATGATAAGGCACACTGCTGAAATGGAAAGATGTGGGTTTCGGTTTTTACTGTTACAAATGGCTTGCAATTTGAAGTCATTTAGCATTTTTCGCATTGTTTCATAATCAACTAGATCTGATAATTAAATAGAAACTTTGAATTTTGAAATGGAACACCTTGTATATTTTTTTATATTAATTAACAGCTCGTTCTGAGAAAGAAGGATCACTTTTTATTAGATTTTTTTTTTCAAAATTTCAATTTTTATTTTTAAGTCTAGAGTTCCGTGGACGGATTAAAAAACATCAAAACATTCTATTTTTATTAGAAAAATGTAAAAAAAATATTAAATTTTCATTAAAACTTAAATTAGGTACATTTTTAATTTCAAGTTTATTTAACTCCATTAAATGAGAATATCTCGGGAATATTACTTTTAAAAATCCTTGATAATTCATCTTTTCACTGATACCAAACTTAATAGGGTAATTAATCTTTCATAAATTAAATTTTTCAAGCACAAACAAAGGTTTTTGGAAAAACGTCTAATAAAAATGAATTATTTTGATACTTTCTTACTCAGAACGACATAAATTGTATGTAAAAAATATATTCAGGTGTCCCATTTAAAATCCGAAGTTTATATTTATTTTTTGGATCTAGTTGGCTATGGAAAAAAGTGAATAACACTAAAATACTTCCAAATTTCAAGCTATTAGCACAGTGAAAACCTAAAATGTGCATCTCTTTCCGTTTAAAGTTATTGAGTGTAGGGTACACTCAATAACTTTATGTAACTAGTATTTTGAAAATACTGTACTTGACGGGCATATTTCGCCAATTATATTGATTTACGTATCATCAGTAGATGAGTAAAACTATAATGAACCTGTTAATAAACTGCTTCAATTCTAAATAAAAAAAGTAAAACAGAAAAGCAAAATGAACTATTCTTAGTAGTAAATCAGGGTTTTTTAATTTTTGTTAGTAAAAAACTTGAAAGAGGTAACTTTATTTCCATAGATTGGTGGGAACCTTCTTGAAAATTAAAAAAAAAAATGCTTTACGCTAGTTGTTATATCAACATATTAATAATCAGTTTTGTATCAGAGCCTTAAAAACACGTTTTATTATACTTTTCCTTCAAAATCACGTTAATTTATTTCGGAATGTTTTTGAGGCCGCCCTTGCAGACTGATGGCACTTTCCAAATGCATGATGATGCACAATACTTGATGAGGCAAGGTCTTACGCCCGTTAACTACCGATATTATAACGAATATTTTTTTCCTACACCCCTGCATGTTGCCCGGCGTCAATGTTGTTGCTTTATAGTTAACAACATGGCCAGTTTAGCGATCCGAAGGGTCTTCCGTTCGATATTTCCCATAGGCGTTCGAATTCTAGTTTTGATTAGGCGGGAGATAGAGGGTTAGATAGAGGGGCTAGAAATTCAAGGGATGAGTGAAGTAGCCCCATTTTTATTTTGTTATTCTCATTTTTTTAGATGAAACGGGCTGGAAATGGTTCGTTCTCATTCAGAAAAACGTTTGAGCCACTCCAACCTTCTCCCGTATTACCAGAACTGTACATAACCTATATTAGACCACTGAGCAGTACGTTCTTTACACAAATCATCCCCCGTTGTTCACGAAAAGTCGACCAGCTTAAACCTGATATTGTGTATTGAAAATGATTGTTTAAGTTTTTTACATTAAAAAAACTGTGTTCGATCAGTTGTTTTATTTTATCTAAAGCCCCGACTTGCCTCACCAAAATTTTGGACACGTCAAGCGTTAAGTAGCCCATCCAAATATTGATAAACAGTATTTTAATTAACACAAATAAGTTTGAAATTAGTCATATCAAATATTTATATTTATTTAGTTTGCTTTGATTGTCCCAGTTTTGTTATCATTAACATTTTTTTCGGTGTTCCAGTGACACAAAAACAAAAAATAAAATTTGGATCCATGCAAATCTAGATTAGAGTTTCTCCCTTATGCACCGCTTTCGTTTTTTTTGACGTTTATTTCCATTGCCCATTTTATAATTTTTTCACTAATTCATCATTTAATTTCAAATTTCAGTATTAAGTTACCTCTAGTGCAATATTACACACACCACATTTTGCAAATGCTTTGCAAACTTTTTCATAAGGTAAGTTTGGTTTTTGTTTACTTTGGGTTTTCATTCAAGCACATCTCGTTACCCTGGGAGCATGACGACATTTATTTTTTTTTTTTTTTTAGATTGCATGTTCAAAAAATATATATATTTGTCTTACTTGTAGAGATCATTATGTACATGTAATGCTCTTTTCTAGATTCTGGCGTGGTGAGTTACCAGTTTACGCAGACCTAGAAGACTTGAATAATAATTAGAAAAAAAATAAAACTACATGTATACCATTAGTACACGTAATTTTTATAATAGCTTTGTATATTTTAGTATTAAATGTACAGTTTAGTTCTTACTAGAAATTTTTAAGCCATATTAACGTTTTATGAAGTATTGAAAAGTTAATTAGAAGAAAAAAAATGAACTGCATATTTTACTTTTATAACAGTTTCACTCACAAAATAAATAATTCTTTTGTGTTAGGCCTCCGTAAAAATAAAAATTGCTTTCACATAATCATATTTTGTCGAGAATTTTGTCATTTGTGAAAGTCTTTTAAGACAGGGTCTATAAAACATAGAATATCTGTTATTGTAAATAGATGTACAGGTTTTGAGTGACGTACTAAATAACAGACAACGGATTTATGGGACAGCCTGTATGTATTTGTTTTTATAAAATTTTTGCAGGAAAATACAATTTGATTAGTTAAATAATTTAGTGCAGTAATAGTTTTCCAGAATGTCTACAATAATTTTAAATCCGTCTCTGGAACGTCACCCAGAATTCGTAGGTCTACTAATAATTGATAAATATGCAGGCGGCAATTTTTTTTAAACTAGCCAATTTTTTATATTTTTCCTCCTGTGCAAGTTTACAGGGTGTTCATAAAAATACATTTTTTTTAGTTATATTTGATATGATTGATAAAAAAAATTGTACTAACAAAATGACAAAAATCGGTTCCAGAAAACCTGGATAGGCATTTAGATTCTTCAGTGATGGACTAGTTTGTAACTTATTGGCACATTTAGTACTCTTTTTATAAAAAAAGTGGTTATACGAAAATATTTTAGCTTTTAATTTTTTATCACACTAAATATTTGGTAACGGCAGCAAAGCTAAAAAAAAATTGATAGGTAGTTCGTCGCTGAATAAATATCAATGTTGTGCAACATTTTCAAATATATTTATATTTAATCTATTTTTTGTCCTGTTTAAAGTGGCAAGAAGACTACACAGGGTGATGAAAATACTGTTCACAGGTAATCAAACTAAACTTAAAACTACTGCCAAAAACATAAATCAGAATAATTGCTTCTACAATGAAACTCACTCTGTAAATCGATTGTTTTTATTATAATTATCTCAAGGCTATTATTATGTTTAAAAAATCACTGCCATTATGTAGGGGCTTTATTATTATATTATATTTATATATTTTATCGTAAAAAAATATGTCTTTGCTTTAGATGTCCTTTATATTGTCGTTTCATTCTTCTGATAACGTTTTGTGATATTATTTTTCAAGTTTATATGAACTTCTATTTTACAAACCGAGTGTATATAGGTACCTATTTTAGTAAGAGAAAAAATGAAGAAACAAATAATGCTAACAGGGTATAATTTGTTTTGGCGTCTTTAGTAGTGAAGATAGGAGATACTATATTGTTCTTTTTGTTTTCTATCATCAGATCTTTGTGCTATATTGTGGAATATACAGGGAAATGTAACCGAAATTTGTGTGACTGAGGATGTTATTACATACAGTACTGTAAAATCATATTCGAAAATAAACGAATATATAAAATAACCTTTTTTCTCTTTGCCGCCTTATTTGTTTAAAAATACAGCTAGCCTATAAAATAAATAGTTCTGCTAAGAATCGGACTATGGTATTTTTTCGTTTTTGCATTTAAGATTTTTTTTTAAAGTGTGAAAAAGGATTTAACCTTTGCAAATGTTGGTTTAGCCTATGCAAAACATTGTTTTTTTCTAATTAAATTATGTAGAATCATTAATGTTATTGTGATGTTATAACTGTAATGTTATAACATTATGAATTAATCAAAATATCTACATATTTTAAAGAGAGTCAAAGACACATTGATAAAAATTATACAAATGTGTTTAAAATTTATCAAAATATGTTGCCATATTTTTGTATATAAACATAGGTGCTAGTTTGTTAATGTAACAAATTAAAAATGGTTTAGCAATGCAGATACAATCCCTAAACTTTATAATAGACAAAGAAAATATGACGAGAATATTGAAGACAAACCCAACTGTGTCTAATCAGCTAACACCAGCTGTGGTAAATTAATTCCGTGAAAAATTAATAGTTTGCCATGAAACAAACGAACGTAAGCATTGCTGGTACATATTGGTTTTAAATTGACTCATTGTTGAGAATGGTAACAAAAGTTATCATTGTCAATCAAGTCGAAAGACAGGTTTTATTCAGCGGCGACTCGTCCGGGGGAGGCAGAAGGGGCAGTGCCTCCCCTGTGAAATATACAAATAAGTTTTTTTTTATAAACCTACTATACCTACTTTAATTTTATTTAATAAAATTAAAATTTAATATACTACCTATAATACTTTAATTACCTTTCATTTTTAAATTCATATATAGGGTAAAACATTAATTTCTAAAAATAAAAATATTAATAAACATTATGTCAAAGGAATTCCTGCACTATTATTTGCAACATATTAGTCCTCATAAACGACCCAGCGCCTAGTCTATCACCGTAGTGGCAAGCCTCCGATGCCAATGTTTTCACATATATGTATTTATACGGAATTGGAGGCTTTATACTTCGCCATCCTGCGTTGCTAACATGCGTTGCTAACAAATTTAACCCTTAACTCCAGTGGCATTAAAGGTCATTTAAAAAACTGCATAGCGGAGGCAAACACGCCCACCTCCCACCTCTCATACGTGACAGCGCAGAAAGCTAGTTATTTGATTTCATGAACCTAACAACCTAACCTACAAATTTTAATATCTTTTATTGTTCTGTGTTTTGGAAATGTTCGTTGGAAAGTGCCGTTATTCTTGCCGGTTTTTGTTTAGTGTCTTGAGTGGTATAGGAGGGTAATAATTATTGAAAGTATATTTTGTGGGTGTTTTCATACCCAAAACACAGAGTAAACCACTGGTTTACTCTGTGCCCAAAACATATAACACCTGTAGACCAAACTAGTAAAAATAGTGTGTTGTTTAATTAAACGCGATACTATAGTTAAGTACTTACCTAATCCTATAAATTTATCTGACTACAAATAGCATAATATTTGACTTAAGTTAAATTCAATACGCTCTACATAAAAAGTGTACTATATACTATATATGATTTTAATCGTTTTTGAATAAGGAATTACAAGGTTTTTATACCTGTATTATTAGCTTTCCTTCTTGAATTAACCATATTTGTTCATCATCATTGAATTGAACATTGTTTGTTTCACATGACAGGTAGTAGAAGGTTTAGAGATACTTTTAATACGATTTTAGTTCCTTCTTTAGGTTTGCAGTTATCACATAGGTTTACCAAATAAGTATGTCCAAGTTATTTGGAGATGTATACCTACTTTCAATAGTAACAGCTTGTACCTTAACTGATACCTTGAGACTATCAATTTTTTAAGTACATACATATGTAAGTACTTCCAAGACACTTCAGACAACTGATTACGGATCAAAATTTGAGTAGGCACTTTTAGGCTTCTTAGCAAGTTTCGCTAAGCGCTATTTCCACAACAAGATGCTTTTGCTATTGCATATTAGTATCAGCCTTATTATCATTGACCTAGTTTGAATCGGAATGACGATAAAGTGTGATGAGACTGATGAGTGATGATTTGGGGCAAGTTCACATATTATATGAGGTTTATTTGACATTTTCGCAACGTATTGTGATAGGATACGAATGTAAGATATAATGAATAATTAGGTTGTTATTGAATTTAGAATTGGTATTGCAGTGGACACAGAAGCACAGTTTAAAGAAATGGTGCGTGTGGGTTTGAATAACGGAGTAAGTTTTTAAATAACTGCATTGTTATACACTGTACAGTAAGCACTTTTGATACATTTTTGATACATACATGATTACATGTGGTCCTCTCTATAAGTACGGGGTGAATCAACATTCCTTAATTCTGATTTTTTACTTGGATATCTAAAAAAGTATACCTACATATTTTTTTATTTATATGTAGGCATGCTTTACGCATTTGAACATTTATTTAAGTCACGTATTTTAAACCTTACATGAAGAGTATTACTGTCAATATTTTACCTCAGTACCAATCTAACAGGCAACTGAGTCTACAGTGCTTTATACATATATTATATCTAAAAATGGACACGAGAAAGAAAGCCTGCTTAGCTATAATTTTAGCAATGACAATGAAACGTCATGTTAAGCGTCGTGTGTGGATGAGAGAGTGGCTTAAAAAACGTGAAAAGTATTCGCATATTATGTTGAAAGAAATCGTTAGTACCTCGGAAGAAGATGACTTTAAAAACTATTTCCGTATGAATGAAGAAACCTTTAAGAAATTATTGCAAATGAATTGAATTATTGAATATTTGCATTGACGTGTTGCTCACAGTTATGTAAAAACCTTAAAGCATAAAACACCCATGACTTTGGCTGATACACGTCCTCAGTGTCACATCCGAACCTATTGGACGAAATAACTTTTTTTAATTATTTTCTATAGTTCGACCTGAGTGTATTAATTTTTTTGCGGACATCTGCATGTGTGGCTTTGGGTTTTAATTTACGATAAATAAATAATAATTTTCAAGTGCCACATTTCTTTTAGTTTTATTCATATAGTGCGGGCTTTGATTATTCCATAATTCTGGAAGCGTTTCATAAGTTTCTATAAAGTTACGAAGGTACTCATTTTTTTTTCGTCCCCTGTAACTTCGATTTCATTTATAGTTTCCTCCTCATCCTCACCGTCTAGGAAGTTTCCACCGTCGGCGTCGCTCATTTTCACTAGAAACATGTATGTACAGACGCATGCAAATGCTACTAACTTAACATGACTGACGTGCTATCAAAATATCCGGATCTGCATCAATCCACCAATCATTCCATCCGTAATGTGCATTACACGTTCAGTAAAACAGTACGGTCCCTTTTTGATCATTGACTTTTGATATAGTAGTCTTTTGTTTATACACACTAGCAGGACAGTAGTCAGCTTTGACTTAGGGGCTGAAATAAATCTTGAGGGGGGCTTATTTTTTTTGGGTTAACCGTGGAAAAGAGGAATTTTCAAAATTAAAAAAATAATGTACCCGTGGAATTCCTAGACCTTGAAAAAATTATTCCTAATTTTACAAATGTAGTGAAAATCGATCGTCAACATTTTCCACAGCACTAGATTTAAGAATAAGAATTGAAATTTTGAAGAAAACTTGAACAAAATTGATTACTTTGATTAAACAACTTATGAATTGAAATTATACAAAAATTATCCAGTGTTTCGTTTAAAAATCCAAAGTTTCTATGTATTTCCCAGATCTAGTTGGTTATGGAGAAACGTGTAAAATGCTAAGAATCCAAATTTCGAGTCATTTGCAACAATGAAAACCCGAAAGGCGTATCTCTTTCCGTTCAAAAGTTATTGAGTGTACTCAATCTTTGTAGACACCCGTATTTAAGCAACACAAAAATAATTACATTAATAAAAAAAACAAAAAATAGGTAGCCTTTGTCTACGCCACTGTCTATTTCCTAAGTACCTAGCTAGTGTAGATCGCCCGACGCCTACCTAGGTATGCAATTATGGTGTTATGGATGGGGAAGTACTGTTTTATATTTTATGAACCATTGAATGATATATGGGGAAAAACGTGTTTAAACAATTCGTATCTCGGTATTTTTTTTTATTGTTAACATTCTCATAAGGTGTCATATTCATAAGACGTAATTTGAAATATTACGTGCATGCAATTAAAATGATTTTCAAATTACAAAATACATAAAACTGTATTAGGTATGTCTTTGCATCTAAACAAGTTCAGCCTTTGTTGTAGGGGATACACCGTGAATTTTTAAAAACAATCTACTCATTTAGTACCATTAGATTAGTTATTTATTGATATAAAAAAACAACCTCTAGTCATACTCTCATACTCAAATATTATTTGCCTTAATTCTCCAGTGTTTATCACGATTTCTACCAAAAGTGTTGCATCGCGCAACTAGTCACTCTTTGCAGTTGCAGTTGTTGCGGTATCCTGGGGCAACTCGAAAATCCTCTTCCCTCTTCGCTCAGTTGCTGTCGCTCAGTGGGTATAGAAAACGTCAGTGCTCACTGGCTCAGTGACGTGACAGCTGTCAGCAGTGTTGGTGTGTTTTAATGTTGTTGTCGATGATCAGCAGTATTTTGTTTTGTTGACTGGTTGAAGTTTCTAGATTCTATTTTTATTTATGAAAAATAGTAATAAGTATACAATATTTAGGTAAAGGAGTTTGTGAAAAAAATGCGTGCGTCCTTATGACAAGTGTTCAGTTTCCCAGGAAAAAACTATTGTTAAAAGGTATGTTCATAATTAATGCACAATATCGTTATAATTATTTATCTGTAAACATTTAACGGTAGTGGTTTTGTGTTATATAATATCACGATTCTGTAGAAAAAATACTGCGTTTTTTTCTTATTATTTTCTTGGGTATAAAAACGTAGGTAACCTCACTCTTCATCTATTTTTAGGTAAGAACTATAATAGTACATATATGTATATAAATTAATTTCTTGCTAGTTATTGTTATATTCTCTTGAAAAAAGTATACATATGTATGTATGATAAGAGTTTCATCTATAACTTACTAACACACTTAAATAATGCAAAACAGCTTTAACTAAAAACGAACTTTATTACCTACATACATACCTAGGCCTAATCATTTTTTTGTTTTACAACTTAACTAACTAACATTTTTTGTTGAACTTTTTTTATTTATTACATTACTATTCGAAATTCTCATAAAAATATTTTTTTTAAGAACATTTCTTCGTCAAGGACTTAACGTTAGGTCAGTGCGGTGTTTTTATTATAATTTGCAAATTTTGACATCAAAATTGAGTGAAAATTTATCACTAAATTTACTGAACCTAATTGTTCTGTTCTGAATAATTTTGTAAACAAGATAATACATCTTTGGAATTTTTTTACCATTTCATATGGAAGCTATAGGTACTTGGTAAAAAAAGAAAAAAGTAAAAGCATTGCGTTACCAAAATTTCTTATATCAAATAGTTTTTTATATAGGTACAATAAAAGGATAAAAACAAGAAGTAGAATATTCAATACAAATTTTAAATGAAATATGAAACTAATTAAAATGGAAAATTTTGATACTAGTCTAATCGTTTTTGTTTTATGTATTTTATTTACATTTAATAAATTAGCACAGTTACTTGTTTGTAAAGATATTGAGAAACATAATTTTGTGATGATTCTCAGAACTTTATATGAGATTGGTTCGTTGTCTGTTTTTTCATTTATCTTAAAATTCATATAAATTATGAAATTATATTGCCAATACATAATAGCGCATTGCCGTTCATTATATATGGGTCATTCCACCAAATAAAGTTATTTAATAATGACAAAAAAATTCTGAAAATTTCAGCCCTTAATATACACCCGTTTCGAAGTTATATTTTGAATTTTTTGAAAAAAAATGATTTTTCAACCTTTAATTTTTTCTAATGGAAAAAAAATTATTTATAAAAATAAGATTTTGACAGTTTTTGATGGAAAAAATTCTCAGCTTTCCAATGAAAACATTCATTTTTCACTACATATTACTGAAGACCCCTCAAAAATTCAATTAAAGCAGAAAAAACGATTTTTTTGGCTGTGCGGCGCGAGCTACGTCAAATTTGATATTTTTCTCTGAAAGTTGAGAATTTTTCCCATCAAATGTCATTTTAAAGATGGGCATATTTTTTGTTTAAATACAAATAAATAAAATATGAACACTAACGATTAAAAAACTTTTATTTTTGAACCTTTGTTGTTTTGATGTCGATCAGTTTTGATGTAATATCCTATAACATAACATATCAGATATGTTATGTTATAGGATATAACATATAAAAACATATCGGATTTTTTGAATAAAATCGGCGGGGGTCGCCCCGTAAAAATAACTTTATTTGGTGGAATGACCCATATAAAAAAAGATTTAACCGTTAACGTGGAAAAACTCAACTCTTTGAACTAAGATGATGTAAATCGCCACGATACAATAATTATATAAATTAAAATCGCTGTTGTGTAAAAAAATTCGGCTCGGTTTTGTGCCTATTACCCGTGAAATTGGAATGATGACATTCTGCTCGAGCGCTGTGCAAAGAAAAGCATTCAATCGGTTCAATAAAATAGGCAGCAAGAGAATGTAAGTACAATTTAATTTTAAAAAAATATGTTTTTGTATAGTCAATACCTTTTTTCTGTTTTTTTTTTGTTTTGAAAATAACAAGACTGAGAATCTTTAATGTATTATACCAACTATAACTGAGTAGGTACCTGAATCAGTTAAACTATGTCTGACGTATCTAGTGAGGTTTTAGGAATGAGTAATATTTTTTTATCTCACCACAAAAATGGAAATTAGGCAGTACACGACGTGAAACTGTTAATCACGGGATACAGCACTAAATGTATGGCGGTGCTTTGGATCCTGTCAATGATGGGCATCTAGAGGGAAATGCATGGATTCCAATTTTGACTTCAGGGCTGTGTTTGGATTAGTTAGGAGGTAAACATACTAAGTCTCCGGACCTGGGTGATTAGGGGGTCCAGAGCGGCGCGAAGAAGGTACCGATATTAGCTTTCCACTTACTATATCTCGAAAATGCATAAAATTGAAGCTGATAGAATTTTCTACAAGAATGTATCCACCAATCTATTTTCTGTTATATGTAGTTTCGCGGTATATATTCACGAAATTTCATGTTTTTGAAAAACTTTTCGCCTCCCATTTTTTGGTAAACATTGCCTCTTAACTTCTTTACTGTTAAATTGAATATACAGTGGCGTGCAAAAGTCTTGGTGTAACGCTAAGAAGAAAGGGTTTTATTAGATTTTCCAAAGTAAAAAAAACACCACATTAAAATTAGCAATTACAGTGATTACATAACTTGTATACATATAATAAATGCTAATGCACCCATCTCATAAGACATTGCTTTGTGCAAATGTATGTGTATATCTATACATGTGTATGTATCTATACATATGTATGTATAGACATCAAAAAAAGTCATCAACTCTGGCTATGAACGAGAGAATGGAAATAGCGGTCATGTCTAAGCTTTTCGGTTATGTCAAACTTTTGACAAGTGACTGTCACAATTTGTAAAATAAATAATGGCTGTCATATGACGTGACAGTCTTGACAAGTAAATAAGGTTATAAATCCGATTAAGAATAGAAATACGTCTTTTTTTTTTTTCTCGGCCAACTTTGATGACTTTTTTTTTGGATGTCTATATAATGTGTGGAATCCCCGCGTGATATTGTGTCAAACGTCGCACAAGTTAGTCTACTTTTAATTCTACTACTATTCTACTACTATAATTTAAATACTACTATTAGTATAGACATCCAAAAAAAACGTCATCAACTCTGGCTATGAACGAGAGAGATGGAAATAGCGGTCATGTCTAAGCTTTTCGGTTATGTCAAACTTTTGACAAGTGACTGTCACAATTTGTAAAATAAACAATGGCTGTCATATGATGTGACAGTCTTGACAAGTAAATGAGGTTATAAATTAGATTAAGAATAGAAGTACGTCTTTTTTTTTCTCGGCCAACTTTGATGACGTTTTTTTTTGGATGTCTCTATATCAATCTTAACATAAATTGCAACAGTGTTGCAATTTATAAAGAGATGTGTTAAAATTACCCTGTTATATACGTAGAGATGTGTGAAAACTTTATGCCCGCTGCCCGGATCTGCCGGCTTTACTGATAAATGGCTTTTTTTCGTGCGATGCGACAGTGATATTCAGCTCTATGAAGTGCTCTAGACAGTTGATCTATGAGTGCTTTTCAGCACTTACTCCGGGATCTTGTTTCACACAGCGTAATATTTTTTTTTCATCGCGTTTGCTAAGTTTGTGAGGGCGCCCATTGCGTAATTTGTTTTCCACTCTGTTTTCTTTTTAATAGCGATCTATCACATGTTTTACTGTAGAGCGGCACCTGTTCACCAATTCACCTATTTTACGGTGCGATTTTCCTTCTTTATGAAGCTTTAAAAATAATTTCCCGGTCGCCAATTGAAAGCTCTCTCCGTTTGGGGTGATCCATTTTATAAAATATTTACTCGGTCACCTGTTGATGTATATCCCTGTACAGACTGTGGGTAAACTAACTTGTGAGACTTTTGACACTATATCACGCGGGGATTCACACACATTATACATACATATTACACACCTGCACCATGGACTTTTGCAACACGATTTACGTACTTGTTTCGTTTGCACAATGCAATGTCTTATGAGATGGGTGTATTAGCATTTATTATATGTATACAAGTTATGTAATCACTGAATTGATGCAATGTATGTAAATGTATTTTAATGTGGTGTTTTTTTTTTTTACTTTGGAAAATCTAATAAAACCCTTTCTTCTTAGCGCTGCACCAAGACTTGGCACCTGAGGTTAGCCGAGGTAATGGCTCGATCTTCTTCGATTGTATTCTCCCACTTTGTCTTCCATTTCTTCAAGTGATATGGGAAAGGGCTCCACTGTTTTTGACAAATGGAGAAGCCCTTTATCGATGATTTCCTGCACCAATATTTGCCACTGGTGTACTCTTTGATACACCAGCAGAAAATATCAAAAATCAGGTGTGGTGGGGTTTTTGGTTTGTACAGGAACGTACTGGCAGCCTGACTTACATTACCACCCTCACAGTTTAGGGATCAAATTGATATCTAACCACTGCTGGACCTGGCGATAGGTTTTGAAGGAATGCTACTTAACTGCCCACTCAGTCGATGGGAGATATGTCGAATTTGGAATGGGGGTGACGTATAGGTCGTCTAACGCATATATTTAATATACCCCTTTCCAACTTTATCAAACTTTTATGTTGTATTTTATTTTTTTGTAATATACTATTTTGTGTTATAATAATTGTGTATCTCAAAACTTGCAAATTTTTTTTTCAAATTGCTCAAGGGGATTCAAGATAAAACATTGAATAGTATACTCACTTTAAAGGAAATTTAATGTCAAATGAACTGTAATGAAATTAAAAATGCAAAGGTTACCAAAAAACATTAAAAAAAGTTTTTTCGAAAATATGAGCCTCGAAAACGATACATACTTGAAAAAAATGATTGAGAACATTCTTGTAGCATGCTTTGTCAAATTTAATTTTGTAGACAACTACTTTTTAGCTAGGGCCAAAATAGGGTTAGAACCTTTTGAGATGTGTGAAAAACGAAAAAACCGAACCTTCTTCGTGACTCCTTGCACCACCCCTCACCACCTAGGTCCGGGGATTTTTGGTACATTTACCTCCTAACTAGTCCAAACACAGCCCTCAAGTCAATAATTGGTACCTTGGCATTTTCCTCTAGACCCCCCCCTTTGAACGTTCATAGACAGGACTAGGTATTTTACCAGGATCTAGGTTTTTATTGACAATGTAAGTGATGTCTGTTCACAGGTAATCTCTATGAACATAGAGATTACCGTGTTCTAGAAATCGGTATTAAAACGCTATTATATAGATTAACGACAGATAAAAGAGTGCTGCAAAACAGATAACTGCAGACAGTGGAATAAAACATAATTCGAACAACGTGTTAAGGTGATTTATATGGGGGAAAAAGAATAGCCCGTGTTAAATTGAGAAGATTTAAGCGGATTTGCTGTATCATAACGATGGTAAATCCTTTACCGTTTCATATTAAAGTTTGTTAAAGACTTTAAGGAAGGAATTTGTCATATGGTACCGTCATATACCTATTTAATTTGCAATTTTCGTCATCATTTTCCGAAAGACATCACTTCAAAATCACTTAAATTATTATTCGATTTTACTAACCATAGTACTAAGACTGCTAAGGATAAAGGAAAAATACAGTATAAGCAATATTAAACCCTTATCATTGTTATGTTTGATTTTATCATTTGCTTTTAAGATCTGGTACAGTATATTTTTGTTTAATAGGTAAATAAGACAGTTCCAGTAGTTTTGTTTTCCAAATGTAGTTTCAGTAGTTTCAGACTCATGTATTGTTTATTTTGCTGGTTGTATAAATAATTAGAACCAGTTATGTACAGTGTGTCTACAGATGGGGGTGGAAAAAAAATAAAACATTTTCTTGTCGGGCATATTATTGGCAATTGGCAAATTCTAACGAGAGGAAAACGGATTTTTTATTCGTTTATTAATGGGAGTGACCATTATATACATGTAAACTCCGCTGTAACTCAAGTCTTAAACAATTCCTAAAACAAGTCCTACATGCCGTAACTCACTTATAAAGTATTTTAACAGCATGCACAACCCTGCATCTGAAAATACCGTAAAACATTTTTAAACAAATGATAAATGCTTAAATAAACGTTAAAAAACACCTTATGTAGTTAAAAATTTTATCGTAAACATGTATCATATTTTTTTTCAACCTGCAGTATTAGCTTATCAGTTAATATGGCTTTTGTCAATAATTACACTTTAATGTATAACTGGTCTCATTATTTACATGTATGAATCATTTTTTAACATAACATTTCTCTGTGTTGAATTTTAGATTTAGAATTATTGAATTATTGCCTTTGTAGATGGCGAAATCGTCATTCACCCCAACAACGGACAGCGGCCAGGGCAGCTTCAATGACGCCAGCTATGCCTCCACCAATGGCACTGCCACCATAGGCTCCATGCCCAGCGAGTCCACTCTGCTAAGCCCCATTCAGACGTATTTTACTGATGAGAAAATCAAAATTCCCGAAACTTCACATGTAAGTGCTTTTTTTTCATGTAACAAGCTTGGATTCTATTGGATATTTGTTTCTTATCCATCTCCTTTAGTCAAGTTTTAGTTTTAAGAAGCTCTGGGCCTTTACTGGACCTGGGTTTCTCATGTCAATCGCATACCTGGATCCAGGGAATATAGAGAGTGATCTACAAAGCGGTACCGTTGCACAATATAGACTGCTATGGGTTCTGCTCAGCGCCACGCTTCTTGGTCTGCTCATGCAGAGGTTATCTGCTCGTTTGGGTACGTATTATTTTTTATTTGAAGTCTTCGTATTAGTAATATCAATTTTTGTAAAAAGAAAGTTTTAATTTGTAAATTGAAGTTATTTACAAAAATATCCATTCATATGTAATGGTCTGAATCAGTATTTATTTTTAATCTGTATACCATAATTTGTAATAAAAATAAACAATAGCAATAAAAAATGAAATACTATGTACATCATCAAAAATATCTTCAATGAAAATTTATTAAAAAACCCAATGTTAGGAAATGTCAGTAACGCTGATTAAATCCTTATCATTTCAACACACTTTAATAGCTCCACTTTATGTAGGAGTGACTACTTACAAGCGATATGAGTAATATTTCCGCATTTATGAAGAACCTTTGGTATCTGCAAAATTTTCCATTGGTCAAGAATACTTTTTTATGAAATTCAATAACTTTATTTTCAATTTTTTGTGTTACTAACACAAGTATACAATTTCCATTCTAAATTGAAAATAGGTAGAAAAAGCAAGGTTGTCAGATATATTTTCTAAAATTGCTAAGCTCACTATACAAGTATACTTCATACTTCAGAAAACTGTTAGTTCGTGACGTTCTTAGAAAGCTAGTTTGGAAATATTAAAAAAAATACATAGATATAAATGTATTAGTTAGCATTAAGATAAAGCGCATAAAATTGCTGGAAAAAATAATTATAAATTAAAACAACTTTATGTATATTACTATGCTTAAGTAAATTTTGAAGAGCCGGCAACATGTTACCACCGGCCAGCAGCGAATGCCGATCCATTATACTATTCTGCTTGGTATCTAATACATTCCTTAAATACTTATTCGGTCCACTGTGCCATAAAAATTTTACGACGTCGTTAAAATGATTTACGACATTAGGAATTCTACTTGTTTAAGACGCCAGTGACGTGTATTTCAGCTAGGTTTATTAACACAGACAATTTTTTGAGATTGTCTGGCTAAATGAGCATTATTTACAGCAAATTATATTACAAATATTAAGAGTTTTGTATGCAGGCTAAGTTAATCTCCTATATTGATTTGAATGAAAAAAAATATTTCACAATTTTCGAATTTATAAAAGATATATGCACGCCCATGAAATCATAAAGTTGGGCCCCTTTTTTTGTTCCCCAGGCGTATTTATCATTTTCATTTAAAAATAGAAGGACTGTACTTACATTATTATTACATTAATAATCCATTACAACATTATTTAATAAATATAATTTAATTAAAAAAAGAAATTACTCTGTATTGCATTGTAGTCTCCATACATATTCCTATGAATGTGCCATGTATATTCGTAGAATATTCTTATTGTATAATTATTTTATAATAAGCATTCTTAATTCTAGCAGAAGAGACTAATATTTTACATTTAAATGAGTGGAGTATTTCTGAATATTTTTGTAAAACACAGTTTTTCCTTCAAGCGAGAGAAAAGGGTAGTTACCTCTTGGTAAAATTTGGTTTTTTATTATTCTTTTTTTTTGGACAAGCTGTGTTCAATATTTTCTTTTTTCTCATCGTGAATCGTATTTTTTTAGACAAAAAACTTTTATGAAGAATGACTGTAGAAAAATGACTTTTTTTTTTCCCATTTTACTTGGTGTAAATAACATCCGTGGATATTCTGTATATTTAGAATATTCCATGAATGTACATGGAATATCCCTAGGAATATACACAGTCTACTCCTGGAATATTCGGAATGTGGAATAAAAGTATATTGTGTTTTTTCTGATATGCACCAACATAAGAATTCTATGGATATTTCCAAAACATTTTGTTTATTTGTTGTATATCCTGTGAATATCCATTTCTCTTGAAAAGTATTGTAATATTTGGTTTGTTTAGTGTGAAAAATTAGACACACTCTTTTAAAATACAAATTATTTAACGCAAATATAATATCAAAATAAACTACACTATTATTAATTATATCCGAATTTATATAGGCGTACGTTTTACCAAACGCGAACCGCACATATTTATTTTAAAGACTGACTCCTGTCTGCCACCGCTACTATGATATATCCCAGTCGCTTGGCTCTCAAATCTTCACGTGTGGTTCCTGTTTAGTTTATGCCAAACGGGACGATTCGAGAGGCCCCCATCTAGCGATGATGCCTGCGGTAACTCACTTCTTGACGCGCTACAGTATATTTCTTTTGAAATGTACATTCGTAATTCATTCTCAGAATATCAGGTGCTGTCTGGGATCTTTAAAAAAAAAAATTGTTACAATTTTTTTTTTCTAACAGGAGAATAATTTAGTTTTTTATACAAATAATGATTTTGTAAGAGCTACATTTTTCTCTTTTTTGTCATAGGCGTAGTAACAGGATTGCACTTAGCTGAGATGTGCTACAGACAGTACAGGAGAGTCCCCCCGACTTCTTCTGTGGATAATGATCGAAGTGGCCATCATAGGCAGCGATATGCAAGAGGTTATAGGCACTGCCATTGCCATTTACCTTTTATCAAACAGAGCGTAAGAAAATTTCAGTATTAAAACTATATTACAGCTCATTTTGAGCGCTACAAGTCTTTGGAAAAATTCCGTACATATTGTATTTTGACCATAATGTCCCTAATAGTTTCCGAGATTCAAAAGTTAAAGTATTTTTTCTTGAAAATACAAATAGTGTAAGATTTCTACTTTGTTCTAAACAAAATGGAAACTGAACAATAATTCTTGGTACAAGGTTATTTTACAAGGAATTAATGAGATCAAAGTCTAGAGAGTATTGTTTCCAAAATTTGACGTAATTTCAGGATTCCAATTTGGGGTGGGGTGCTCATAACGATAGTAGACACGTTCACATTTTTATTTCTTGACAAGTATGGACTCCGAAAGCTGGAATCGTTCTTTGGACTCCTCATCACGGTCATGGGAGTCACGTTTGGCTTCGAGTACATAACCTCGAAACCGAATGCCGTCGGTGTGCTAGAGGGGATGTTCGTGCCCTGGTGTAAGGGCTGCGACTCTAGGGCGCTGCTACAGGCCGTTGGAATTGTCGGTAAGTGGTCAAAAACACACTTAAATGCTTGTTTGTTTAACATCGGGACAGTACAGTTACACTCAATGCCCCGTTTTCCAATCATGTTGGCAACATCAGGAGTTGATTAAGACTGTAAGCAGTCATTTCCTATATACAGGTTGGTGTAGAGATCCATGTAGTTATTTAAACAGGTTAGTGTTTGATAATAGTTGATGCTTTTATTGAATTTTCATTTCCCACTTTCTAGGCGTTTTTGGATAAAGCAGTGACGCATATTTTTACTCATTACAGTATGTGTTAATTTTGCATTGAATCAAATTGAATATTTTTATAAAAAAAAAACGGGGGGGGGGGGGGCCAAAAAGAGGGGGGGGGGGGGGGGGGGGGGTGGGGGGGGGGGGGGGGGGGGGGGGGGGGGGGGGGGGGGGGGGGGGGGGGGGGGGGGGGGGGGAGGGGGGGGGGGGGGGGGGGGGGGGGGGGGGGGGGGGGGGGGGGGGGGGGGGGGGGGGGGGGGGGGGGGGGGGGGGGGGGGGGGGGGGGGGGGGGGGGGGGGGGTTTTGGGGGGGGGGGGTTTTTTGGGGGGGGGGGGGGGGGTGGGGGGGGGGGGGGGGGGGGGGGGGGGGGGGGGGAAGGGGGGGGGGGGGGGGGGGGGGGGGGGGGGGGTTGGGGGGGGGGGGGGGGGGGGGGGGGGGTTGGGGGGGGGGGGGTGGGGGGGGGGGGGGGGGGGGGGGGGTTGGTTTTTTTTTTTAATAGGTTTTTTTTGGGGCCTTTTGGGGGGTTTGGTTGGTGGGGTTTGGGTTTGCTTTGGGTTTTTTTTTAAAAAACGTTGTGCTAATTTTGACGTGCCGTTTATTTTAAAATAAACACAACTGATCTTTATGTTGATTTTTTTATATTGTTATTTTTTTTTTCAAGGCGCTGTGATAATGCCTCACAATTTATACCTCCATTCCGCCCTTGTAAAGTCTCGAGACATTGACAGGAAAAAGAGGGATAAAGTCAGGGATGCCAACAAGTATTATTTCATAGAGGCAGCCATAGCACTCTTGGTCAGCTTCGTGATTAATGTTTTCGTTGTTGCTGTATTCGCTCATGGACTCTATCAAACGACAAACCAACAAGTAGTGAGTATAACAAGAAAAAAAAATAAACAAAACAAGTAGTAAATACCTAATATAAAGGATTAAAAACAATAGTTGATGCGTATGTATTTATTACTTTTCCTTAAACGTTTTGCGTTTATTTCTAAAACGATTGACTGACTTGTGGTAGGAGGAATGACATATTTGTCGTCAGTTCCACGTTTTACCGCCAGATGACATGGCAACAAAACAGCTAAATTTTCGTTTTATTGTCATTTTTTGTTTTTGGTCGTTAATCCTTTCATTTGATACCGAGTGTATAAGTGATGTATTTTTTATTTTAGCACGACTTGTGTCCTTGAACATGGAAGTATTAACGCATCCATATTTCCGGTAAGTGTAAGAAAATTATTTTCGTTATTTTGAATAGCGGACTACTTTTTTTATCCGTTTTTCTTTCTTTATTCGTTTCTAGCAAAACGACGAATACGTTGATGCCGACCTCTACAAAGGGGCATCTTCTTGGGTTTGCACCTATGGCCTAGCTGCGATGTATATCTGGGCGGTTGGTATACTGGCTGCCGGTCAAAGTTCAACGATGACAGGTTAGAAAAACTATATCCATTCGATTTACTGAATTTACTCGTTATTGGGGCTGTAATAATAAATGAATGACGCAAATGGGAAAAAATAACATAACATTTTTGAGAGTCAAACATTTACAAGGGCCAAAAATACATTTTTCGAATTTTGTGAAAATCCAAAAGGGATTTTTTTATGAGTACCTATTTAATGATGCTTTTTTGGCAATAATTTGAGGAGCTTGACAATTTTATGTACCAATATTAAGGAAATTGAGCATGTATGTTTGATTTTAAAATTGGTTATGATTTTATATTGAATAATTAAATGTTGATCTTAACAGTTATATAGAGGTGAAATGGAAAATTTGAAGAAAAATATTACTGAAATTGCTTGAAACTACATGTTATAGTTTGTTTTTCTCAAAAAAAATATTTTTTGGTAAAAAAAGGATCAAAATACCTAAGCAAATAAGAGAAATAAGCTCCGGAATACTCTACAATTTGTAATATTGACATCAGGCACCTACGCTGGCCAATTCACGATGGAGGGCTTCCTGAACCTGCAGTGGGCCAGGTGGAAGAGGGTGCTCTTCACCAGGACTATCGCTATCGTGCCCACCTTCTGCCTAGCCTTTTTCAGCAATCTTGAGGACCTTACGGTATGAATGATATACTTAACGCGATAATGAGCCTGCAGCTGCCGTTCGCCACCATACCCACCATAGCATTTACTAGCAACCCGTGCATCATGGGGGGAGTTCGTGAATGGACTGTACGTATTTTTTTTTTAAAGATATGAAGTTAAAATTTATGTTTTCTTGTATAATGATTGGTTTCAAACGCTTGGAACCTATATAAACACAAATTATTTGAAAAAAAGGAACTATAATTAAAAAAAAAAAAGAAACAAAACACATGGAAAGTTGGAAAGAGTTACTTTTCTTTCTCAGTAAGTATGGTCCAAACAATCAATAATGAAATGAGTCATGATGAATCGGGCTATAAACCGTCAAAGCATGTTCTCCCGCAATACTTTAACTATTCCTCCTGAATTACTCATTAACTAAACGGAATTTCTCTCTGTAAAAAATCAGCGATATAAAAGAAGGTTGATTTTATATTTTGTTGTAGTTTGAGTCAATTGAAAACAATCTATTTCGACAAAACTATCATTTTGTAGAAATTCACTTAACTATTACAATAACACGTTATTGTCCCTAAATTTCTACATCACCACTAAATACCGCAACTAATGCAGAAGGCATGATTTTCCCACTTGATGTGTTTTGTAGCACGTGATTTGAACGAGTCGTGTCATTATTTATTGGTTGAACTGTAATTATAAAATATTCTATACAGTTACAGTTCCGTAACCAAACACATTCTTTAGGACCTAAATTTTTATAGGGGCAACAAAATAGCGTCGATCCTCCTCAGCATCATGGTGATAGCCATCAATACCTATTTTGTTGTCAACACCGTCAACGAATTGGAATTGCACTGGTTCCCGTTACTTTTAGTCGTGATCGTGGGCATTTTCTACTTAGTTTTCTGCGCGTACCTGGTCATTCACATGGCCATCTCCATGGGCAATACTTCTTTACTAAGGTACAGCCTCGTACAAAGGTATGTCGTGGGGCCAGTCGACTCGACGCTGGACATAAGTCCGATAAGTTATTCCAGGTAAGTTCTAGGTGGGAATTCCTAAAAGAGCTTCGCTTCTGTTTGTCCATACTTTTAAATGTTGTCCTTTCGCTTTGATATGTGATATTGAAATTGTTTTCAGTCCAGAATTGGGGTAAAAGAGAAAACTGGACGTTTGTAATTGATGTATGTATACATTGTAATTGTTAATTCTTATACGAATACGAATGGTTTGATAAATGTTGCTTTTAGGTGCACCACATTACGCTTTTGCTTTGTTGTTGCTTAGTAGTGCAGGTATTTGCTGGGAGTGTTGAAGTGACATTGTGTTTGCGTTACTTTTAACTTGTGTTACTCTGCTTACCATCCCTAACGTGCTAATCACACTTTTATTTTCCTGACAGCACAAACACTACTAACAGCGGAAACGTCTACCGTTTTATTTATGTAAGTAGCCCGGTTTTACTCTTTCCTGCGTACTCATCGTGTCTGTTTTTTCTGTTACTGCAGTAGGTCGCAATCGGAATGGACCATAGGGAATGACTCGCTTACTGAGGTAGCTAAATTTTGATTAAGGGAAAACAGTATGGAAATGACCACTCCTGTCGCTGCGTTTCGGAATGTTTTTTAAGTCGGCATGTGATGTGTTTAGACTTTTTGAATGATGAATCCATGCTGTTTTATTTTTGTACATAGTTGCATAGTGAGTGTAATTTTAGATGTTCCTTTTTTTTATCCAAAAGAAGTGCCACAATACTTTTTTTTTTACTTTTTGCTATAATCAAAAGCAATATCTAATAATTTCAGCAATCGATTCGGATTTGGCACAGGATAAATCTAAATTATGCCACAATATTAAAGCCAATCTATTGGCAAATGTGGAACAACCACTTTACAGTTGATTGATCATTAAGACACTAATCTATGGCGCCAAAAAAATAAATCAACCTGCCAGAAAAAAAAATAGTAATTGACAATATTTATTATTGATATAGTAATTTTATTTCTAGGATTTTGCAATAATTAAATTTATTATTTTATGTTGATATTTTATTATTTCACTACATACAATTTTTTGATAAAATGCGTAAAAAAATATATAGCTAGGAATATTAAGTGAGAAAAAATGTGATGAAAACATTTTAAAAACCGTTTATGTTTTAAAATTTGTTAGTATGACTTTTATCATTTGTACAGTAAAGTACTAACAGTAAATGAAAAACCACATATAAAATATGTAGGTGTATGATTTGATAAGTTACCTTACCTTAGTGGACGTGGATTAACTTGGCACTTTTTCCACTTTAATAATAAATAGCTGTGATGCAGTTGTAGTTTTCCAACTAACACATTTTTTTTAAGTGATTATTATTATTTTAGTCCTAAGGTGAGTGAAATAGAGCTGTATTTTTTAATACTGAAAGAACAAATATAGGTTATAATTTTTTTTAGGTCAGTTGTTTTTTTCGTTTGAATAGTAGTTGGAAAGATAGAAAGTACAAAAACTAGTTAAAAAGCCTTATATCATTTTTTTCTAACAAAAATTCAAATCTTTTATTTTTTACAGCACTTGTTATATTGTACATTTTTGAAAATAAAGTATTATTTATTAAGCGTTATTTTTATTTTTATTTTTCAAAATAATGAGCCAGTATTTTAAACAGGTTATGACGAAAACCATTTTATATAATAAAATTTTATTATTAGATAAAAATGGGGAATATAAAACTAATAAATAATTGAGACAGTAGTAATACTTCACATAAGAACACATTTTTAATAATGGAATAACTAACAGGAAATAAAAATATAATATATATTTTTCTAGGGCAAGTAATAATATTTTATTTTGTTTGCACTAAATTCTATTAAGTAAAAAGACCAATTACAAAATAAATACCCTATTATCACAGAAGGTATTCTAAAAATTAATTTTCGAATATCAAAACTACATATACTTAAAAAAGTAACAAGATATTTTCATATTTGACTTTATTGGTACCAGTTTCTTTATCCGATAGCAGATTTTTTTTATACATTTTCTAGGAATTTTTTCTAGTCAATTTTAAAGTCATAATAAAAATTGTATTGGGTTGGCTAATATCACAAAAAAATTTTTTGCACCCTTAGAAAGGATCCCTTCATGTAATGCACATAAATAATTATTCCAATACGAAGAGACAATCTAGACATAAATTTTAAAGCTTCAATAAATAAGTAAATAATAAAAAATTATTTGAACATAAATAGTAAGTACATATGTATTATCTAATAAGTACAGTACTTGATACGTAATTAAAAAAATATTGTTTTTGTTAAATGTAGCTAAATAGCTTTTAAAACTTATTCTACTTTATACAGATAATTGACAATGTCTTTTTATACCTTTTCATCTATTCAGTTGATATATACTATTGAAAATACATTAAAAAATTACGTAAATTCCTCAACCAATTCAATATTATGTTTCTTCTTCAAGTGCACCTTTCGATAATAATTATCTATAAATTTCTTTTCGCAATAATCGCACTTGAACGGTTTTTTCTCCCCGTATGCGTATACATGTGTTTCTGCAACTTGTTATTGAATGCAAATATTTTCGGACACATCGGACACAGAAATTTCTTTATTGGCTTTGTTATTTTCATTGTGCCGATATCGTGGATGATCTTCATGTGTTTCCTCAGCCCGTACCGGTTCTTATATTCTTTGTCGTCACACAAATTGCATTTGAAAAGCCTCTCACTCGAATGGCTACGGAAATGCTTTGTCAGCTCGCAATTATCGAAGAACTTCTTCTCGCAGATGTGACACGAGAACTCCTTCACACCAGAGTGCCTTTTAACATGCGTGACAAGGCTGGAGTTTATCGGGAACCTCTTGTTGCAAAAGGAACACACGTACTTCCAGTCTTTCGGGTCAGTGTGCATGCAGATCTTGTGCGTCCCTCAGTATGCTGGCCGTGTTGAAACTCTTGTCGCACAATGAGCACTTGTACTCGCGCTTGTTCAGGTGTATCTTGCTGTGGTGATAGAGGTTCGCCAGAGCAGACGAAGCTCTTTCCGCAATACGAGCAGATGAAAGGTTTCTCGTTGTTGTGGTTCCTCTTGTGAACCAGCAGGCTGTGGGAATTGGTGTATTTAGCGTCACACAAATCGCATTTGTAGGGTTTCTCAAAGGTGTGCTTTGATCGTATATGCGACGAGTAGTGTTGCCTCCTGTGGAATATTTTGCCACAGTATTCGCATGTTAGGGGTGTTTTCCGTTTATTGTACCTCTTCCTAGAGTCGCGTTCGGTTTTACGTCGTCATCACTTGAATAATTCTCGTCATAATTATCATTAGTTTCGTTTGAGTCGAGGTGTTCAGTCTCATCTTTTACTTCATTTATATTACTTATAACCTTATCTTTTCCAATATAATCATCAGTCTCAGGTTTTACTTTAGATTCTTTTATTATTTCCAATTTAGGTTCTTTTCGGTTGTGAATTCTTGTAATATGTAATTTTAAGGATCGTTTCAGTTTGAACTCCTTCTTGCACATATTGCATATAAATATATTCTCCGAAATGTAGCTGTCTTTAAGAAAACACGTTAGTTTCTCATCATCTAAACGTTTTATTTGTTGTTTTCTTAATTCTTCGCTTTTAATACAGTCTTGTATGAAATCGTATGCGGAGTTTAGGCGTTCGACGCAATTTGTGCATATGTTGTAGTCATCGAGCCATTTCTGAAAAAAGTTAGATAATAACCAGGATAAAATCAAGTAAAAAGTTGCTAACCAGTTCGGGAACGCAGGTAGACAATTTATAATGATATTTTACGTTTTCTCCGTCTGCGTCGTTTAAATTTTCCAGGTTTGAACATTTTTTCACACATATACAGCAAAATTCGTCTAAGCTGCTCATTTTTTATTTATAAAAGTGACATCTGTAACGAACATAACCTAAAAATCATTCATGCAGGTTCACCAACTAGGTAAACACAAAATAGTTCAGAACTACACTCAACATCCACATATCCGAACTTTTTTCTTACGATATTTCCGAACTTGTACTTCCACACAACCGAACTTGTCGCTGTCGAATGACCAATGAGCCAGAAAAACCCTTTGCGCATGCGCCAACAGTTCGGTTATCCCGAGGTGACGAAAGTTCGGAAATATGGATGTTGAGTGTATTTATTTCGCACTTTTGCACTACTTGAGGTGGTAGATTATAATTCTTTGAACAGAGTAGGGATAGGCACATTTTTTAAAAACATCGATGTTTAACATCGGTACCTACTATCGATGGTAGTAAAAACATCGTCTAGAAAACATCGATGTTGTGAAACATCGATGTTTCAAAATAATATATCCGGGTGTAACAGGATCATGGTACACCCACCTTTTCTCCTTTAGTTTTCAAGATAATTGATTGAAATTTGGGATGTCCTATACACATAATAAGCGGCACTATCTGACATACAAGTGATATTTTTTCCACTTCCGGTTTCGCCGGAAGTGACACTAACTTTCGATTTTTTAAATGGAATACCCTGTATATTATTGCATTTCTGAATTCTGCATAATTTTCTGAATACAAGGATACCAAATAAGTGACATTTAAAACGTCAATATTTTTTAACAATTATAATTTTTAGTTTTCCATTTAAGTGGGCCATGACGGTTCCGATTTATTATAAATGACCCATGTAATGCTACAAAAAAACAAAATCCCGTCAAAAATACTAAATTATGTGATTTATGAGCAAATTAAGTTCATCAAAATCAAAATTGTTTTTGGAGCAGAATTCATTTTTTTCAAATGGAAGAACATTGGTACCGTAGTACCATTATTATTATTACTATTAATAAGTAATTTATTCTTATGTCGTATTAATATGTGCGATAAATACAAACAAAATTACAGCTAAGAGAAATGATTTGATGAACTTTATTTGCTCATAAATCACATAATTTAGTATTTTTGACGGGATATTGATTTTTGTAGCATTACATGGGTCATTTACAATAAATCTGAACCGTCATGGCCCACTTAAATGGAAAACTAAAAATTATAATTGTAAAAAATATTGCCATTTGAAATGTCACTTATTTGGTATCAGTTGGATTCAGAAAATTATACAGAATTCAAAAATGCAATTATATACAGGGTGTTCCATTTAAAAATCGAAGTGTCACTTCCGGCGAAACCGGAAGTGGAAAATAATCACTTGTATGTCAGACGGTGCCGCTGATTATCTATATAGGATATCCCAAATTTCAATTAACTATCTTGAAAACTAAAGGAGAAAAGGAATGTACCATGATCCTGTTACACCCAGTATAAAGTTACTTTAATTTTTATGTTCTCTGAAAAAAAGTGTATAGTTTTGTAGAAGTAGAAACTAGAAAATGTGCCTACAGATATCGGCTTACTGGCGTTTAATAAATGAGATCTTTGCTGGAATTTAATACTTCCTGCCTTGACGGATAGATGTCGCGTAAGCTACAATGTACAAAGAGTAAAACGAATCAATTAGGTAATTTTTTGTTTTTTTTTTAGCAACTGAAAAATTTTCGTATTGAAATATTAAATGATATTTGTGGGATACGTATTACTTATCGATGTTTCGATGTTTACAAGTAACACCGATGTTGAAAATATAACATCAAAATTAAAACATCGATGTTCAGTGGAAAACATCGATATTTCAGAAACATCGATGTTAGGTGCCCATCCCTAGAACAGAGGCCGACTCTTGGAATCTTAAATGTTTTTAATTTATGTTGAAAATATTTGAGATATGTATATAATAGTGGCACAAAATACTATGTAGTAGACTGGCACAAATATTTTAAACTTAATCTTAATCGTATTTTGAACATATAAGAAAAAATAGGGAACAAGAGGTATATTCTTTTTTGAAATTACAAAAATATATAACACTACAATAATACATTTATCTATACAAATATATAGAGACGCTACGTTTAAAGATCAATATAGGCACTTATTTAAGCCAACTCTATAATTTCATCTCTTTTTGTCAATAATAATTTTGCTAGTTCAGCTTCATTTCCTAAAAACAGATTTTTCCTCGTCTTGTCGTTTTCCTCGTGGTACACAACTTTCAAACTCATTTCCGTAGCTCTCATACAATGAAGGGTATCAGTGTATTTGACGAACATCTCGAAAAGGTTTCCCACATTTTTATGCTCATCTCCAAGAATACTCACTATATCATTGTCAGTTCTGATCAGCGGCATTTTGTGCTGGTATTTTTTCCTGGCTAAAATAAACCATATTAAACTCAGAATCAGTGTTTCTTGGTGACTTACCAATAACATAATCTCGTCCATAAAATGAAATAAATCTATATTCCTCCCTGTCGAAGTGACCTGTGTTCTTGTTGACTTCCAGGCTCTTGTACTGAGAAATCTTGGGATCATATTGCCGAAACGGTATGGGACTGAATATTTGGTGATTCAAAATCGTATTCATACGCACCTGAGGCATTTATAACATCACCCTTTGAGTTAATAATTCTTTTAATATACTCACTCTGTTAAGAAAATCTACGGTTATGTTACAGTAAACGCTCAGCACCAAAGTCAGACTGTCGACGCCCACTTTCCTCAAAGCCAAATCGACTGTGGCAAAATTAAGGGATTTGTTATCTTCGACAGTTAAAGGTACAGGCGATTCCGGCAACCTAATGGAAACCCATGCGATTTTGGCATCGTCGTTCTTATACTTGACGGCAGCTTTCGTGACAAAATTTTTTACATCAGAGAATGGGTCTGTCGTACCCTTACTCTCACTGTTGTACTGGTACAACAGGACCAACATCAGGAATGTTTTCTCTTTCCTGTCCATGACCAATGTGGAGTAATTTGCTAGGAAATCCATGGCCAGGGATGTCTCCATCTCTTGGATAGGTAGGAGGATCGTAACTCTTGTGGTTTCCGTTACATACGGAACCAGGATAAATTCTACTTTGCCGAGAGGTTTACATACTTCAAATCTAAATTGTAAACAAAATATGCACGTGTCACATTTGTCTGATATATTATTTTTTTCTTTATATTCCGAATGTTTCGTAGTTTTTACTAGCATAGTCACAACAGAAATTAAATCATAATAATATACTGACAGTAAAATAGTTTTGTATTAAAATCGTATATCAAAATAACTTTATAATCTATGTATGACTAACATTTACCTCTTGATAACTTCTTTTCCTGTATTTAAGTCTCTAAATCCTAAATCTAATGTATAATCCATCCCTCGACTTAAATCAAACACCCTGTAACCATTGATCAACCTTCGATATTGTAAATTCCTGGGATATTTATTTGCCACAGTGGCCTTGACTTCATCTATAACATTCTAAAAACAAAAAAATACTTTATTTTGTTCACAGCAGACAATTTTATCTTCATATTACGCGGGATACCTCTGCAGTGGGCATGTATTGGTATTTCAAAAATTATGAATATTGAAATTCTGACAATTTGACGACAAAGTAAAATTGATATATTCTATTCACGTTGTTCCATTGCTTCCAGTACGGTTCTGTTAAGTCGCTAAATTGGCTATCGTAGCTATAGTATCGAGTATTTTTGGTATTTCTAAGCATTTTATTGTTTTATGGATTTTCAGGTATTTAAAGTTAGTAAAATTAAATTGTATTTGAAGCATAAGAAAAACTTAATTTGAAAATAATATGAAAATAGCTGTATTTAGACATGGACAATATAACAGAGTTACCCTAATTGTGAGAGATAGTAAAATACAGATCTATTAGAAAAATAGGGGGGTTGCCATTTAAAAAAAAAGTGACATTATTTTATTTTTTGCGAACATCCAGTACAAAAAGTCAGGTATGAGCATGCGAGATTCAATAAAATTTGTTCTACGTATTTACAGAAAAATGTTCCACAATGATCATGAACTATTTGCAATTTTCTTAGTTTACAACTTTCAATTATTATGTGATTGAAAATGTAAATTTTTCAGAAACTGTTAGCTACAGGCATTGGGCGTTTTCACATTTACCGACATCGACACCGGCACGACATCAACACAGCCCCGATATCGACACGATTTCGGCGGTTTACTTGTACATATACCAACATGGCACCGACGCGACAATAATGAAGTTGTTACCGAGCGTCCGTCATGGCGGGAGTAAATAAACTGTATTATTTGCTACATTTGTTACATTTGAGGCGCAAAAAACAAAATAAGCAAACACAGTTATGGGTACATCCAGTTATAAAGCTGAGATATTTAGAGGATACCTATTATACATTGTTAGAGAAGTTGGCTGATGACCTAAACAAGTTTTTTAATTATTTCAGTTTTATTATTTAGTTTTAAAATATTATTAATTTTAGTTTTTTATTATCCATCCTTCAAATATTGAAATATTTCCTGCCAAATTTTGTCTCGAAGTATTTTGTTTTTGTTGTTTTCATTGGTCTTATCCCAAATACAGGGCTTATATTTAACTAGTTCTATTAATGTTATTATATCGTATTTAAAACCAGCCATTTATAATTTTGAATTCCACGCCACTCTAAAAATCTAAATTAAAATAATTATCGCTGATGACTTGAGTGGACTGACCGTTGCTCGCCGACACGTTGTTGCCTGTAACGACACGATACCGATATATCGACTTGAGTGAGAAAGCAATTCCCATTTTCCACCAACATCGTTATCGTTATCGTGTCGGTAAATGTGAAAACGCTCATTGGATTATATATAAAATGCCTTTTTCCCATACAATTAAAAAGGCACTAATATACAGAGTGTTCAATTTAAAATAAACAAGTTGACATCGATTTCTGGTGTAAGCAGACGTTCCAGATCTCTAAAAATATTTTAGGCACATCCACTTTACTTTGCTGCCAAATTTTCCAGAATTTTAATATTTACAGTTTTTGAGATATCAATATAGGCTTACCGAGGTGGGACATTGCAGTGTATACATATTATATATCTGGGAATCTTTACACACTTCTGAAATATTCCAGAAGTGACAATGTGAAAAAACATATTTTTGCATGTTCTATATATTTAAAAAAGTAACCATTTTTAAAAGTCCTCAGAGTACTTTTAGAGGCATAAAAAATGTAGTGTTAGTTTTATCTATAAAAAACAGAAAAAAAGGTGTATGCATCGTGTTAGTCGTACCTCAATATCCAAAAGATCTGCTTCCATATGAGGCCTTGTATTAGTAAAATCGTCTGGGAAGAATATGTGTGTCATGTTAAAGTAAAATTGCCTGGGCAGATCAAACCTCGTGGCGGGTTTGGCTCCCGGTCTTTGCCCTGGGGGCCACACTTCAGTTAGGGGTTCGGACAGCCTCTGAGTTTCTTCATGTAATATAGAAAGTCTTTGCTATATAGAAAAAAATAAAGTTGATTGAATTTCAGTGTCATAAATTTTAAATACCTTTTTTATAACAATACCGGGTTTAAAGTTTAGTATTTCTAGATTTTGAACCACTAATTTGGAAGTAATAGAAAAATATTCATGTTTTAAAGTAATAAATGTACAGGGTGTGAACCAGATGAATATTCCAGTGGTATATTTAATTTTAGTATAGATGAGTTTATTAACATTCTCTATGCATAATTTGATTACCTTTAAAAAAATAAGCATTCAAAAGATAAAAATCATCCTTCTGCAAAACAGGGTATATAGTTACAGCATCATTGAAATTTGCTTTGCCTGTCAATTCCAATAGATGCTCACCAAGTTCAAAGTGTTTCAGTTTAAAAGGTGGGAAGACTTTCCATCTAAAAGCATATATTTGATAAGTAGAACAATTTATGACCTTCAAAATTCATTAGGATACTATACCTGTACCGCCTCCTGGCATGAAAGACCTAAACTGTGATAGATACATCTTCCGATATTTTCACTGTGGTCTTCCGAAATGGCATTCATGATACACCAATCTAGATGGGTCCTCATCGCCTTCAAAACTGAACTACTTATTACTATACCAGCATCTAAAAAAATTACCGTTGAAGTATAAAACTGGTGATATAATAAACTGTTCCTATACCTAAATTACAATAACTGCTATCTTTAACTTTTGTTCCCAGATACACGTCCATACTAACGCTGATTTTATTGACTATGTCTTTCAGCCGGTGGACGTTGATAAACGTATAGTCGTTGGCGAAGAAGTAATAATCATAATCTTGAGCGAAGCTATCGCCAACGTACTTTATAACCTGAAAAGGTCGGTACTTGTGTCTAGCATCCGTGAATCCTACAAGACCTGTTAAATTGAACTTGGTCTTCAACTTATATTGAGCCGTAATAAAAAACTTTATTCTATCCACCAAGTGGCCGATTGTCTTGTTGATATGTACAGCCTGAGTGTTGATTTTTTCTTCAGAAGTAAAGATGCCGACAAACATCTTTTCTCTTATGCCCAGCTCTGTCGAGTAATACCTGGGTCTGACGAGTTTGGTCTTCTTTGTGCTGGGATTGGGTTTCCTCGTCAGTATTTTGGGTGCGAACTTGTTCACCTGCTCTGATAATCTCCTGTGCAGTTTCATTTTTCATCAGAGGTTGTCTGTTACAATTGGTGTCGAAGCCATCCGAAATAAGGGATGATATGTAGAGCCCGATGACGATACCCAGGAAAAGATATATATTTTTCCGAGAAAAACCTGTGTACTTTATGCATTTGTAATTCTAATCTTCCTCGTATTAATCTTCATATAAAATGTCTCCATAAACATGCCTTCTTTTACCAGCACTAGTTTTTCACCATTTCATAATTACATATACATAAATATTATCAAATCATCGTTTAAAAATAAAAAAAGTGGAAGTGTTAACTGCTACCAAGAAATATAACCTAATAAAATGACATTTGACGTAGACGGACGACTTTGACCTACTCTAAAAATTTGCGCTATTTGAACTATTATATCAATTTTCCGTCCCTTTTGCCGGACAATTATGCAAAATACTTCTAATTTGAAATATATTTAGCAATATTTTCACACCATTTTCTCCTATTCTTCCAAACAAATTTTTATAACTTGTAGTAAAGGTATTACAACTGCGTAGTAATTTTGGTATGTAGTTTATAATACTAATGCAACTCCATTTTAAAAGAGTCGTACAATTGTGACCTGGAAACCTGAAAATTGGACAGTGTGGAAATAACAGAATTTTAAAAACTGGTAAAGATGGGTAAAAGAAAAGCGACTGTAGAAGGAAACCCAAACCACGACTTTTGCGAATTCTTAACGGGTAAATTATTAAATTAAAACGGTTAACCTAGTCGCTAACAACATACCTAACATGTTTTGTAGAATTAGCTGAGTACGAGAAGAATGTTAACAGAAATATTCACAAGTATAACGTTTACAGAAAAGCCTCCAGCGTTCTAGCAACTCATCCGACAAGGGTAAAGTCGGGAGATGAGGCTAAAAAACTTCAAGGAATAGGTGAGAAAATCTCTAAAAAAATTGACGAGTTTTTGCAAACCAGGAAGTTGCTTAAACTGGAAAATGTAATAACGTTATTACATTGATTACGCAATGTTAGTAATGTCAGTCCCCTTTTAGATACATAGTGATTCCACTAATGCTGCAATCAATACATTAACTAGAGTGAGCGGTATTGGACCTTCCAAAGCTCATAGTTTGGTGAAAGAGGGAATCATGACCATAGAAGATTTGAAGAAACACACAGATAAACTCACACACCATCAGATTATTGGGTTGAAGTAATCAGACGGAGTAATTTCCTTATTAAATATGTGGTTATAATTATCGTTCTAGGTACTTTGAAGATTTCGAGAAGAAAATCCCCAGAGCTGAAATAGAAGAAATTGAGAAGGTTATTAATAAAGAACTACATAGTTTAGATCCAGATTATAAAGTTACAATTTGTGGAAGTTATCGGTAAGTTAAAATCAATAATCATATTAGACTTAAAAATAAATTATGTTTTTCTTTTTAGGAGAGGAAAAGCAGAAAGCGGAGATATAGATACACTAATAACTCACCCGAGCTTGACCAGTGACAAGGTCGATAAGAAACATAAAAACCATATGTTAAAGAATATCGTAAGTACCTTGGAAAAATGTGGACTAATCACAGAAACCTTGTCGTTGGGGCGATACCAAGTTCATGGTAAATAAAAATATATATTATATATTTCCATTTATTATCCTGCTTATTTAATAATTTTAGGGTGCCTGTAAACTAGACGTTGACCACCCCCACAAGGAGGCTGGATATAAGGTTAACGCCTCACGACCAGTATTATTGTTGCATACTCTATTTTACAGGTTCCGATGTGTTTAATCAAAAATGAGAGCGCATGCTGTTGAAAATGGGTTCACGTTGAACGAATATGCTCTCCGACCTTTAGGGGAGCACAGGTAATTAGAATATAAATGGTTTATGTAAAATAACTTGTAAGAATGGACCAAAATAAAGATTTCCCTTTGGTTATAGTTGTGTATAAATGTGATGTATGTTTCTATGACATATATTTAAAGAGATTATCATTTTTTTATATGTCGAATATATTTACCTTCTATTTTAGGGGTACCTGGGAACCAGTAGAAATTCATTCTGAAAAGGATATATTTGATTACATTGACTATTCGTACAAAAAACCAGAAGAGAGAAATGATTAACCCTTTTTTTTACCTGTTTGAATGTCGAATACTTTTTTTTGTCTATATAATTGAGTAGTTACTAACAAGTAGTGAATGCATATAATTTGAAAAACAAAAAAGTATCTTATATTGTGTGACAAATTTAAAAGCCAAAAAGTTTTTTAGTTAAACATTTTTTTTATTAAAATATTGTGGGAATATATATATGTGTTCATTTTAATAATTTATATAATGTATTGATTTTAATCGCTCTAATTTTTTACCAACTAAAAAATAAAACTTAAATATGTATTTGTCAGTTATACAAATTTTATAGATCTGAATATATGTTTTTTTTGTTAGTACTGAATTTTTTTTGCGGTAACCATGTTTATGCAAATAGTAAGAAGTACACATAATTTAGTTTATTAAAGTAATGGGCTGTTTAGAGCAGTTTAACAAAATAGAAGTTTGAGTACATGAAACTAATGTACTGATAAAAATAGCCCAAATTTACTCTTTATTCTTGTCTATACACACAACACAAATGACTAAAAACCAATATTTGAGGCAGAGTAGACGATACTGAATGATATTCTCTTGCTGTTATACTCCCCACTCAAAAAAGCAAACACTGCTATGGACAAATAAAACTACATTTGATAGTTAACACATACTATATTTCATAATAGACCATTTAATAGAAAAGCTAGGATATAAGGAAACGAATAGTTGAAGCACTGGTTATATTTTTCACAGTGTAACACCAATAGTTTTGCCAATGTAAGGATACTATTTTTTTAAATCTTCAACTGCAAAATATAATCCCAATAAATGCACTTTCCAGAGAATATTTGAAGGTTTATACTGGGAAAAATCATTTCAGTTTTACAAGGATTGTTATATTGATTGTATTTACTCTAACATTTCAGTTATATTCCTAGCTAACATTTGCAATTTTCAATTGATATGTGGTGAATGTAAATGAATCCTCTAAATATTCTTCAAAAATTAAACTGAAAATATATGCATATATTCACACATTTGGCTACCGAGATTTAGATGTAAGAACATTTGGTACATTAGAGTTGGGTATAATAAAAGTTTTTCTAAAAATAGAATACCTTTTCGAGATAATTTAAATAAATATTGTTAAGATCTCGCAAAATATCAGACTTGAAATTTCGAAATAAAAACAAGATATCAGGGATTTGTGCTATTTCAGACTGATATTTTACAGATCAAAAAGAAAACTGAGGTATATCATGCGGGTAATACTTGATTGAGCGTTAATATTATACTTTAGTAATATATTTTTTTATATATATTTAAATAGGTACAGTCAGAGAAAAAATAAATAAGTTAAATTTGGAGAAAGAAGAGTTTCATTTATTTTTTCCGCAACTGTATAAGCTAACTAGTCAGGTAAATGGCAAGAATGGTGACCACCAAGATAGATATATATTTAAACACATATATGCACTACTTATTAAGTACATATCGCCGTTGAAAAGACCTAAAGGCATATCTCAGTTTTCACAAGTTTTCAATAGACTTTTAAAGGGCATTAGCATTCTTATTTTCTGTATAAAGAAACTAGTCTATGTACATACATACTATACATTATGTACTGTTTTTTCCATTTTTATCATTTAGAACAACTATTAACCATTGATAATAATTACTATTATTTAATGTTTATCATTATCCCTATTCATTGCAGTTTTGGTAAATTCTGAGATGGGCCTTTATGATTTGATAACGATAATAGGATTGTTAACAATAGATCATTGTCTATTAGGTTAGGTAGAAATAAAGTGATTATTAGACAAAGTAAATAAATAGTCCAGAAAAGGAATCTGGAATGTAACTTTTTAATAAAATGAAAAATATCACAAAAAAAGTCTTATTTAAATTGTCAATTTAAAATTTAAAATCATATTGGTAACTGGTAATTAACCTATCCTAACAAAAAAAAAAAAAAAAATACAACAAATATTTTCCATTATACATCATACTTCAAGAAATATGATAAAATTATTTTACAATTACTTTTTGCATAATGGCAATGAATTTGTTCTAAAGTATCAAGTATGTCTGTAATTTGGATACCGTAGAACAGTTCTGTAAACATTCACAGTAAGCCATTTTTTTATATAATATGTAGGTCATAAATTATTCTCAACATAACAAATAAAAAAATCTATCCATCTATTATGCATAAATTTTACCCTATTACTTTATCAAAAATCCGAATCATGATTGTCTGCTTTCATTAAAGCATTGTGAAAAAAATATTTATGATAAAAAAAAACCTGTACGAAACTGACAAAAAAAAAACGAAATTCCATTTTACTTCATCGAAACATAAATATGTCAAAAAAATACAGGTAAATGTGTCTAAATAAATTTAAATAAAAGCCTTCTAATTCATTTAATATCATCGCAAAAAAAAAAACAAAGCTCAGACTTTGGAAAAAAAATCACTAATATTTGAAAAATACTATGCGTACTCTTCGTTAGGTAACTGGATGTAGTTAGTCTGACTCTCCTTTTTAGCCCTCTTAAGCCCCAGTATAATCCCCCGTCGTCATCAAGACCACTCCCATGAAAATACTCAATAAAATAATATTTCCCTCAAAATTGAAAGGCCAATCATAAGCCCACTTCAATCTGCATTCGTTCTCCCATTCGTCCAAAGACACTGTGATCGGTTTTAAGATTGCAAAGAAATCAGTCAAGTCGCAGTCCACGTCACACGATTTCAGGTGAAGCTGCCTCGGTTCTGTAGTATTTTTATAGAAAATATTAATGTAATTCCTACCGTTGCTTCGTCTCTTGAGTTCGAATAGAATCGTGCTCGCATACGGAGGTGAATGATACTCAAACAGCCCCATTGCGTTAAGTACATTCGATATTGTTACGTCGTGGGCAGAAAACACCAACTTCATCTTTGGCATGTCTGCTTCCTTTGCGACGCTGCTCGTAAAAAAGGTTTTGATGTCATCAAAAAGGGGCCCCACCTTCAAACGTGCTAGTTCCGGGGTATACGTCTGTGTGGCAAAGCTGAGGAACGCCCACGGTTCCAGCTTGTGCGGGGAAGACTTTTGTTGCCCAGTCTGGAAGCGTATAATTGTAAATCGTCTCAATCAGTAACGTGTTATAGAGAAACTCCAACGACTCTAGAGTAGAAATTGTCTCGCCGGTGTATTTGGTCAAATACGCGTAGAGATCATGATTGATGTGAGAAATATTTCTAAAATAGTTAGTCTTGAATAACTGTTTCTGAAGAAGGTCGTACTTGGGGCAGGGTTTTTTGCCTGCTACCATGGCGTCTTCGGTTTCGGGAGCTGTGTGCACTGGGATAGGTTGCCATTTTATGTCGGGGTCCCAAATTTCTTTGGACACAGGCGGATATAGGCCAGCTAGATTGGCCTCTGCGGACATCAATGTCCTTCCTACGTCGGTGGAGCGTACATATATGTCTTTCTCAGAATATGTGAAGGGGAGGAAGTTCTGGTAACGCGTCCGCAGCCATCGGCCTAGTTCTAGGTGTTGTAATTTTCCCGTCTAAAATGACATCTGTTGTTAAAAGAAGCAGTGCATACATAATATATGTATTAAAAATAAAAAGTTTCATGGAATAATAATAAATTGAACAATTTTTTATTGGATGTATTTTTTTAAATTTCGATACTGCGTAATATTGCACTGTATTATATTGTAAACTGAGAACTTATAAATAAATATAACCTAAAGGAAGTAATTCTTCTACACACTAATTTGAAATACTGGAAGAGAATTGGAATCATCGACGTAACAAATTCACACTTGAAGTGGAAGTGTTCCACTTAACTTCGAGAAAAAAGAAAATTAAAAAATATAGGTACTCAATGTATTAGATAATTTACGTTTTGAACAATTAATTTATTATTGAAAATAATGATTATGGACTAAATTTCAAACCGTGCATATTTCAAATATCAAATGCACTTATATTTATAAAATCCATCCGTTTTTTCATCAACAAATACATATACAAAAAAAAAACATGCTTGCCATTCGGAAAAAAGTATTCTGCCTACAAAACTGCTTTGTTTTTTAATTTTTTTCGGATGATATAACATCAATTTGTTTTTTTTTCTTTAACTCCGTTTTTTTTATATAAGTAGTAATTAAATCTGGTTCAAACATCTCTTACAATATGTTTCATTTATTTTTGGTTCAGAGGACTTAAAACCAGTTTAAATAGCTTGGGAGCTTATGCTGGCAGCATACTCTTTTACCTTGAAATTCTATTATTGTTAAAATGACTTTACAAATTTAATATGAATATATTTGCAACAATTTAATAGGTACTACGTAGAAATAGTAAAACATGCTATTGTTGCCCATAAGAATTTTAGTACGAAATTGTACTGATTATAACGGCACAGGATACAAAATTACTGCAATAACCATAAATAACTTAGGTTTAATGCATGATAAAATCTTGGAATTCCAGATAATGAGATAAAAAATGGCAATGGATACATATGTCTTTTTTTTATAAAGAAAAATTATGTAAAAAATTTATACTATGCTTACATTTGTCAATTGTCCAAAGTCCACTGGCCAATATGATGCATTCCTGTAAGGGTCATTCGGATAAGGGTTTATAGGGGTTCTATCACCATGCCTATAGATCTAAAAAAAACGGTATTTACTAGAACATCATTACTAATAATAAGATAATTGCTCCCAAATTTTAACTCACCACAACCACTGCGTCTAGTTGGTCTTCAGCACCTTTTACGCCAAAAATAACGGCGATGACAATTAAACTGTTCAATATTTTGATCATTTTTGACAGAATTATATAAAGATTTGGTCTGTCTGTGAACCCAGAGCGTCACAGTCGCCGTAACTAATTTAAAACCATGTTTAAAAAGCTCAGGAATTGTATCATTCACCGCAACATATGCTTTGTGTACAAAATAAAACCCCTCGAGTTGACAGCTTAACCTACGGGGTAGATTTGTTTTGAAACACGGTGCTTTTACGCACGCGCGCGTCACTTATCTAATCGCCGAGCGCAGTGGCATCTTCCGTCAATATTCTAGACTGCATTGATATAACGTGTTTTGACCTATCAACGTTTGAACTACTATGGAAATACCATGGGCGTAACATCAGACGGGATAAATGGACTACGGTTTATTAAGGCATTTTCGTTCTTATTAAAAATTGAGGAAGGACACATGATTAATCTAGTTTATAATTTGTTAGTGGGGGATTGAAATTAATGTTTGAAAATTATTAATTTACCATCTTTTTATGTTTAAAAATTGTAATAATATGATTCTGTTGATGTAGAAATGCAGCTGACCTTCTATTTATTTTTGTAGATATAAAATATCCTAATTACTGTTCCTAGTTAAATTTGCCCATGTTCAAAGAACCACAAAGTGTGCCAAAAAATTGCGCAAACGTCGCAACTTAAAATTAAATAACATGTATGTACACTCGAATAAGGAGTGCATATTATTCGTATTAATTATAAGAATTGTGGGTACAAGAACGAATTTAATGAGGACCTTGTAATTTCCATTTTGATGCAGAAATCTGTTTCCGTCGATGAGTAAAATAAATTTACATATATTGCAAAAGATAAATAAATATCCGGTCACCGCAATCGGGGTCTGTGGTACTTTTCTGCATGTGTAAACCACAAGTTAACAAGGTCAGTATATTCTTTTTCCCACCAAATATTGCTAAACCAATATAAGTAAAGTCCAATGCCCTGTTTACGATAAAATTCTAGTAAAGACGCCTGTGTTAACTTGAAATACAAATGTGATATCCTTAGAATGTTGTGTTTAATTTAGATTCCGATATGGTGTTACTTTATCCGCTTGTTTCTGTGATTTCCTAACTCAGTCTATTTAGACTGTGTGGTGCGAGTGAGAATGCCTGCTATCTGAAACACTGCAGGCGATTAAGGAAACCATCTGGTTCTGACACGGTTAATAATAATAATTATTATTTGGATATTTCATTGTTATACGTAATGGGGATGTATATCAACGTGTTTTTTTGTGATACTTGCAGTTGGAACGTGTATCGAAGATGAGGATTTTCACGATAACGATTTTAAAGGCAAGACGGAAAACCTCTTGGCGGTTGTAGTGGTACGTAAATAAAAAATTTACGGTTAAGAAAAAATAATAATTATATGTATGTATTTAATATATTATGTATATTAACATTATTAACATTATATAATATATATTAACAATTATATGTATATTATTATATACATATAATTTAATAAGTAATAATTATATGTATTTTTGATATACAGAGAGCGGTAAAAGTACTGCACATATTCAATAAAACCGAGACAAGCAATTTTTTCCCCAAAAAAAATGAAACAGGTATACTTTGAATTCATCAAAAATAAAAAATAAAAAGATAAACAAAATCCATAATTTGACTGCTATATCCATATTTAATTGTCAAGTGCTTTCGAAAGATGATGTAATCTTCATTTTTTTTTTTCAAAAGGCAATCCGCTATTTTTGGTATTGGTTTTGGTTGGTTTATAATCTTGTATTATTTAAACCGAGGTATAACAATTTTATCATCTTACACTCGAAATTCTTAAAGAAAATGTTAATATTACCCAGATTATATTATTACTAAAAATTAGATTTAACGATTCTAGGGGTGTAAGATCTGGAGGTTTTCATGAGTTGATTACTGCGCTCGTAGAACTTTTTTCCAACGAAAACGAACACGATTTACCAAACACTTCTGTCCGGTTTCAGCAAGAAGGGGCACCACTGCACTTTGCTTAACCTGTTCGAAATTACTTTTTGCTGGGCATTGGATTGCTAGAAGAGGGTGGTAAAAGTGGCATTCGTGGCCTCCAGATTTTACGCCCTTGGACTATTTACTTTATTTTACTTCTTTGGGGATATTTGAAGGGAAAAGTCTATACTACCAGGCCATTATAATGTACATATGTACATTAGGGTGGACCTTAATATTTTTTTCGTGTTTTCTCAGCGGGCCGGGTGAAAATCAGTTCTGGGTACCTAAAAACTTGTGCGGAAACCAAAACTGCCGCGATCGGAACCTTTTTTCCCGTGTCGCAAAGCGTCGGAAGTTTCTTATGGGATTTACATGCTAAAAATCACTGAAAACGTTCGATACGCTCAAAAACTATGAAAATAATCAAATATGATAGTCGCAAGGACATATTTCCATGTATATTTTCCTCCTGAATCAGATGGAATCAAGTAGTACTTGTTAAACTGCACAAATACCAACGGAATAAATTAGTTTCAGGTTATTTGTATTTGGCGCACGCTCGGAGCGCTTCGGAGACCTCGGAGTGCTCGGATCAAAAACGCGTGTTCGGGTTAACTGCTCAGATTTCTCGAATCGCTCCGAGGCGTATTCCCGAGCCAATCTATTCAAATGACCACTTTACGACCGTCGCCAATTTCAATTCTTCTCTTCGAAACTTCTTCTCTCTCGACTTCTCTTGAAGTTCGTAGTAATACCAACGTACATAGTACGCTGGTAATACGAAGAAATTTCCGCGGCTAATTTCAGAGCGAATGAAGCTTTAAGAGAAAAACCGTATTTTTTTCAAGAATTCATTCTTTCGTTCTTTCGTTTGCTCAAGCTTGAATAACCATTCAACTACTCGATTGTTGAGAAACAAGCACATAATATGAGATTTGTATTTGTTACATCGTAGGGCATAGGATAAATAATAACAACAAATCTCGTTTATAACAAAGTACAAAGTTTATTCTTTTTCGTTCGTACTCAAAAAAAACAGTTTTATTTATTTTCGTTGGCACGGAAACACACTCATGGGTGATGTTACTTCTGTGCCCTCCAGTGAAGAAAAGAAGGAGAATGGAGTTCTAAAATTGAAGCTTCTAGAACATCATACACAACATTTCTTCCCTCTTTTAAATGTCTATTCTACAAATTTACTCAGGAGAGTATCTTAATGGTGGTCGGTGGTGACGGGTGCTTCTACGAGGGGATGACAGGTGTCTGAGGGATAGGTGGTCTTCTGTTTAGAGGATTTCTTGAGGTAGCTGGGGTACCTAGTGGTGCTTGGACTGGCGCTGGTATGAGCGCTTTCTGGTTTGGTGTTCTTTCAGGTGTGGCTGTGGTTGCTGGTGGCTGGAAGAAGCGGATTTTTCTTTGTCCTGGTTGTTCGATGGAATCGTTGTCCGGTTCCGGGTTGGTTGCATTTTCGTTAGTGCCCTGGAAATGCTTGATTTGATCAATGTGGCGTTTAAGTGTTTTTCCTTGGAAGTTGATCTCATAGTGTAGATCACCAATGCGTACTCGTTATCGTTCCAGGTAGCCATTTATCTAGCTTGATGTTGCCAGATAGAAAATAAACTTTTTGTCCGGTTTCCAGAGTGCGAAATGTTGAGCTCATTTGTGCTCGTTGTTTCTCTGCGATTTTAGTATGGATATCGTCAGGTCTAGTCAGGTTGAGTCTAGTGCGAAGATCTCGTCCCAAAAAGAGCTGAGCTGGAGATTGACCAGTAGTCGAGTGCGGAGCCTTGCCAAATTGACGGAGGAACTCATTCAGATTAGCGTGGAGGGTTCCCCCTTGGTTGTCTTCATCGCATAAAGGGTGTCCTTTACCGTTTGGACGTAACGTTCAGCTTGGCCATTAGTTGAAGGATGGTACGGTGCTGATAGTTTGTGGTATTTCACACCACTAGACTTCAGGAAGGTCTTGAACTCATCGAGCGATGAATTGTCGACCGTTGTCCGAGACGACAAGCTGATCGGGGAGCCGTACGTCGTAAACAGGTCGTCCATGATGGCAACTTCTGCAGCTGCTGTTGTTGGGTTTGTGGGCTTGACCTCAAGCCACTTACTGTAGGCGTCATCAACTATCAACAGCATGGTGTCAGCCACTGGACCCGCGTAGTCAATATGGATCCGTTCCCATGGTGCCTTCGGGTACTCCCAGTGGTGATCGCGGAACTTCGGTGGTGCGTGCGCATGAGTTGCGCACAGCACAAGATTTGGCGAGTGCCTCGATGTCGGCGTCGATACAAGGCCAGAACACGAAGGAACGTGCCATGCCTTTCATCTTCACTATCCCCAGGTGAGCCTTGTGCAGATCGTTGAGGATAGCCTCGCGTAGAGAAGGTGGGACAACTACTCGGTGCTCGAACATCAAGCAGTTGGCGGCGAGTGTGTACTTTGCTTCAGGTGCCTTGTACTGGTTGCGGGTGAGTCTTGTCCTGCTTCAAGTATCTTGACAATCTTGCCAAGATCTGGATCTTTCCTGGTATCGGTGCAGTAGATTCCGCACTAACCGGTAGCTGTTGCACCTGGTGGATTGTGAAACAATCAAAATCGTCGAAACCGTCTGTCTCTTCCTCTTGCGGAGAAAAAACGTTCCGGTTGAGGTTAACTGTCGATGGTAAGGGTGCTCGAGAACAGTAATCGGCGTTTGCGTTGGCTTTGGAGGTCTTGAAAACGACGTCGTAGTTGAAGTGTGCCAGGTAGTCAGCATAATTGGCCATGCGACTGATGCACAGGACTGGTAACGACTTCTCCGGGTGCAAGATCTGCGTGAGATTGTGATCTGTGATCACGTGAAGTGGCGAGCGTACAGGTAGTTGAAAAACTTCTGTACAACCCACACGATTGCAAGCGCTTCCTTGTCGATCTGGGGGTACCTCTGCTCTGTAGCCGACATCGTTCGGCTGGCGTAAGCGATTGGACGTTCCTGTCCGCTGCTAAGCCGGTGCGACAGTACTGCGCCCAGGCCGGTTTTGCTGGCATCCGTTGCCAGCAGAGTGGTAACGCTGGATCGTACTGCATGAGTACCTGCGGCGAGGTTAGGGCGTTCTTGATATCCTTGTACGCCCTGTCGCCCTCCGGTGTCCAGATGAGGTCTTTCAGCAGCATGTCTCTGAGTGGTCGATCCCTTGTGGACAATCAGGAATAAACGAGCTGTAGTAGGTTGCTTTTCCCAAGAACAGTTGGAGTTCTTCTGGAGTAGTTGGTTTCGGCGCGTCTCGAACGGCTCGGACGTGCTCATCAGACTTGTGGATCCCTGAAGCATCGATCTTGTGGCCAAGGGCTTCCAGGACTGGAAGGGCGAAAGCACATTTGGCTCAGTTGAGTTTGAGACCATGTTGCCGAAATCGTTCCAGAGTGGTACTGAGGACTTGCATCAGATGTTCAAAATCTTTAGCAAAAAGGATTGTATCGTCAAAGAAGCTTACGACATTTGGAAGACCCTGCAGAACTGTGTCCATTCGCCGCTGCCAGATAGCGGGAATGTTGGCTGCTCCGTAGACTGCTCGTGTTGGCCGGATCAAGCCATGAGTTGGAGTGTTCAGGGTGAGCGCATGACTGAACTCATCATCGACTCGGAGATGAGTGTATGCGTCGGTGACATCCAGGTGGCAGAAAGAGCTGCGCCGCGCATTCCGGTTGAATAGATGTTCCATCTTGGGAATCGGATGTTCGTCGATGATGATCCGCGGGTTGAGAGTAGGCTTGTAGTTGCCCGTGATTCTCAATTTGCCGTTCTTCTTGGTGACGACGTGCGTCGTTGATGCCCACTCCGAGTAGTCCACTCTCTTGTAGAAACCGGATGCTATTTTAGCGTCGATTTCCTTGGCGTAAGCATCACGGAGTGCAACTGGTATATCGCGTGCTCGGAAGAAGACAGGCGTGGCGCCAGCTTTCAGGTGCATCTTCGCTGGCGGGCCTGAAACCTTCCCAGGGGTGCTACTGAATACATCCTGGTAGCGAGTTAGGATGCTGTCGAGCTGTCTTTCTTGTTCAGGGGTAACGACTGTGTGACAGAGGCTTGTGGATCCGGGTCAGGTTGACGAAGAGGCTCGCGAAGTCGATCTCTTCAAAGAACTCTGATATCCACTCTCGACCGAGGAGCGTCTCAACTTCGGCGTCGATCACGTAGAGGTAGACATTTCTCGTGGTGGCACCCATGGTGGCGCTGAGGAGTGTCTTGCCGATGCAATTGATGCGATGGCCAGTGTAACTAGCAAAGTTACGGTCGTTTTCCTGCAACATATAATCGGAAGTGATTGCAGCTAACCTTGATTTGCTCATGGTTGAGCAGGGGCACCGGTATCGAGTTCCATTTTGACGGTGGTTCCCTCTATGTTGACATCGATCAGTGGCCTGGTTGGAGCCTTGACTGCTCCGATGACTTGATTCTGCTCAAGAACTGCACTTTGTCGATGTCCTCTGCTGGTTGCTCTTCGGTCAGCTGGTTTGTTCTTTGTTTTGTTGGTTTGGATCGACAAACTTTGCTGATGTGACCTTTCTTGCCGCACTTCAGGCATTCGGAGTTCAGGAACCTGCATTGACTGCGAGAGTGCGCTTCGCCACAGCCTGCGCAAAGGGACTGGTCGCCCTTGGATGTCCTCTGATCTGCCTGACGTATTCCCTGGTGGTTCCTCGACTGGCTCGAGGAACCTTGGTGTCGGTGTGCTGATTTATTGCGTGACTGGTTGCTGCTCTTCCGAGATGGCAGGTTTCATAGCCTAACCGATTGGTTGATTCGGTTTTTGCAGCTCCAGTTTTAACCTCGTCGGCGGTATGACGAGTTGCTTCCAGTGAGTAAGCGATTTCTACGCCGTGGTGAAGTTGTCTGGTTTCTTGGCGATGATCTCATCACACATTTCCCTTGATTCCAGACCCGCGAGCATTTGTTCGATAAGCATTCGATCCAAAAATGTATACTCACAGTGGGTCGCAGCTTGGCGCAGTCTCAAGGTGAAACTGGCGATAGATTCTCCTGGCTTCTGCATAATGCTCCGAAATTTGATGCTCTCAGCGAACTTGTTACGAGTGACGTCGAAATGAACTGTCAATTTCGTCTGGATCTGGCTGTATGAGAGAGTTTCCGGGCTTCCGGGACTAACTAGGATCTTCAGGGCGTCGTTAAGCTCAGCACCCATGTAGACACGTGCATAGTGTGCGTGTTGGTCTTCAGGAACTTTGCTCAGGTTCAGCGCCCAGGTAAACCGTGTGAAGTAGTCCGAGATTGTGGTACCGTCGGAAGCGCGGTATGGTTGCATGGAGAACTGTGGTAGACGAGAATGTGTGGGTGACGACTCTAATGCAGAAACGTTGGACTGTCGAAGAGCGTCGGCGATCATCCCAGAGAGTTCTGAGAGTAACTCAGGTGATACTGCTGCCATGGTGAAGAATAGTCAGGAACTGTACCACTAACCCGCAGGGCGATGAACTTAAATTCGGTGCACGTGTTTGCGTTGAGGTTAGGATGCTGCACGTTGTTCACTGATCTTCTTATAGAGGCACACTCTTATTTATCTATCCCACTTCTGACACCACTGTTAAATCGTGGGGCATAGATAAATAATAACAACAAATCTCGTTTATAACAAAGTACAAAGTTTATTCTTTTCGTTCGTACCCAAAAAAAAAAACAGTTTTATTTATTTTCGTTGGCACGGAAACACACTCATGGGTGATGTTACTTCTGTGCCCTCCAGTGAAAGAAAAAGAAGGAGAATGGAGTTCTAAAATTAAGCTTCTAGAACATCATACACAACAGTATTACTACCCGATTATACCACGATAGCTCCCCAACTCCAAAGTATGATGCTAACGTTACAAGTACGTGTACGAACGTCGGACACTATAGTATGTTCCAATCCGAAATTCTCTTATAATCAATGTAAAATGACTTCAAGTTAAAGATACTATTATATTAAGATGATGAATTATTCGTATGATATTGAGCATTTCATACTACAGTTAAATTATGCAAGTCGATGCAGGAGAATCTATCGTTTGAGAATCAGTATTGAAAAAACAGAAAAATCGCCTTTCGCCATATACTCTCCTGAATTTTGCGTACAACTTGAAATGATCGTAACTCCGGTTCAGAGGCACCTACAGACTTCAACCGGACGTTAAAGTGTAGGTTTTTACCTCTACTTTTGAATTATGATATGCTTAATACTCCTCAGAGTCAGGTACAATCCCCATAATAAATTATTTCGTCTTTTTTCAAATTGTTTTAGTTTAATTTGGTGTTTTTTCGCAATTTTTCGCTCATAATTTTTTTCACTCAACGAAAGAACGAAAAAAAATATTAAGGTCCACCCTAATGTACATATAAATATGTCATCTATTGTCAAGAAATCAATGGTTGGCAATTTGAATACCAGTAGGCCTGATCTTGCATTTTACTCAACGTTACGGTTAATTTTTAATAGTAATAAAATTTGTTCTTTTAATAGTAATAAAAAAAATATTTTCATTTCGAATTTTCTCTAAAATGTTCTAATATAAGGTGGTAAATTTTTTATACAGTCCTTTTGAATAAACTGCTCGTCAAACTTAGCGTAACACTTTTTAGATTAGCCCCATTTGCGTTCTATTCGAGTTAGAGACATGCGGTTTTCAATTTTCAGTAACCTATAGGGTTGGTTTTATGTCCTGGCGAAAAGGGGAACCTTCCTTTGCACTTGTGTGAATCGAAAATCGCGAAACTCGTGAGAGACAGTGGCGGATCGTGGGTATGTTACATGGTTGGGCACAGGGTGTGTCAGTAGGCTTATTCATTCGCTACCAATGGCGCCACAGGCGAAAATTTTTAAAATTTTCAAGGTCATGCGTTTTACTGACACTTCAGAATTTCAATGAAACATCCTTTTATACAAAAATATACTTTCACAGGAATAATTTTTGGGATTTGGTAGCTTTTTGAAATAATATATAATCACGAATATTGAGGGCATAAATATATTAAAATAATGGGTCGCAACATGTGAAAAAATGATATAGGTATCTTACCTTTATTTGTAGAGGAAATCAGCTCACCTGTCCTTATTGTTAACAAAAATTTAATACAATTAATTATTTGGTTTAAAATATGTCTGTTTTTATCCACATTTTAATTGTGACGTCTTATATTTTCACGATAAGCACTATCAAGCTGTTGCCTTATGTCTACCTTTCCCAACACACTAAAATCTAAGATGTAAATGTTTTTCATTGCAGCTAGCATGTTTCTTAGCTCGTTCATTTAAATGTTTTAAATCACACCCCTTCTTGAGTCCATGCACTTCGGTTGCCACCCATCACTAAACAAATAAAACAAAACAGTTTGTTTCCTTTAGGACACCCACATAACCACTTAAATCTGTCGTAGACACTACTATTAAAATTTCGTGAATAATTTCGCGAATAATTTCGCGATTTTCCTACTTCTGTTTTGTAAATAATCAAACCGGGTATCGGCCTTCCTAACCGTTTAATTTACGTTCGGATCTCGTATGTAATATCTTTATAGTCAATAAAAAAGTCCACCGAATTCATGTTGAAACGTTTCACAATCAAAAACAGTAAAAACACACTTCTCAGCGAAGAAAATAAACAAAACACTAAAAACGGTCACTCAACAAGTGTGACCCGTTCAGCTGATTTAACGACGTCTTCTGTCCTGCAATCGTCGTCAAACTGTACCAGTCACCGAAAAAGCCCGATTAAAAACGAGGGCTGGGAAACTGTGTGCCCAGGCCCACGCACGCGAAATGCCAGGAATTCAGAGTACGGTGGCTCGGTGCTCGATCGATCTGTCATATGTGATAAAAATCATTATTTGTGGTATAAAAGGAATAATAATTAGAATATGAATAGTTTGTCGTATATAATTAATTGATATTATTGTAACAGTAATTTATAGTAAATTAACACAAAAGAAATATTTTCTATTGAAATTTGGACTGGGCACGTGCCCCTGTGCTCTTTATCGCCATGCCGCCACTGGTGAGAGATGCTTGGTACGCGCGGCAAGTGTTCACTGTGACTTGGGCGCGTCTGCTCTCGACTGGGCTAGCACCTGAAAGGCTGACACCATAAAGAAACCAATTGGCTGACACCCAAACATTAGCTGTTTCTACTAATTTTACGAGCGAAAACATGTTTGGGTGGCCTACCTTGCAGGCGCTAGCTCAGCCGAGAAGTTCATGGGCCCAAGTCACTTCTTCGGGGCAAAACAAGGCACATTTTTGTGATTTTTTTTGACGACACAGTTAAAATCGATTTATTAAAACCAATGGCACATTAAAGTATAACATTCGAAGAAAATCGTGTAAAATGTTCATGAAAAAATATTCAAAAATACGGCAATGACAGCAATTATTCGGAAGTGTCTCGGAAAAAAGTACAATTGCGGTGTTCATCATAACTCGGTGCTGGAGCATCTGAGATTAAAAAATCAAAGTTCTTTCGTTAGATAATCGTTTTCCCCAGGTAACGCTGGGAGGGTTTTTCGAAATTTCTATTTTTCACTTTTTGGGAACACTTTGAAGTGAAAAACGCGATTTTTGCGAAAAAAATCGTCTAATTTGTTACTGTAAAATAAAAAATATTAACAAATTTGAAAAAAAACTCTCCAGCGTTAAGTTGGTTTACCCCCCCTTAAGTTACAGCGTAGCGACTTCGTGGCATTAAAACCAACCATATAGGCTACCGAAAACAATAGACGATGATGGCAGTCAAAATATACATTTTTGTAATTAAAATTTAACTTGTTTATTTTTATATTTTTTTGTAAAATAATAAATATAAAATAAATATTTGTTTCAATTGATTTTGTGCGATACAATTGCCGCCCTCTGAACAATCGGTTTGTGGAATTTAAACTTGGGAAACAAAGAGTATTTTTTAATTTTTATACGTGTATAGACAGTTTTTAGAGTGGAAACAGTTTAGATTAAAGATAATTTCTTGTTAAATAAAAGCCGATTGGGATTATTATTACAATTCCTGTTTTTCAAAATTTGTGTTGCTCCTTTGGCCATGAAAGAAAATACAGATTTTGATTTACGCCTAATAGTAATTCAATGAAATATGGTTTAGGTCCCATGGTTCAAGAAATGTTTCAAATTCCACGCGTTGTTAGTATTAAAATAAAGAAAATAGTTGATTCATATTTTTGTCGCGCCTTTTTTTATTTACAAGTATAAAAAAATACATGTTTTTTTAGCTATACAGACACGGTGATAGGACACCTTCTAGGTCCTTTCCAAATGACCCCTACTTCAATGAGTCATATTGGCCAATGGGATATGGACAACTAACAAATGTAAGTCTGTTCTTTAAAGTTTGAAGTTTATTTCTTTACCTTCTTCTAGAAAACTGATTGAAATGAATTATAATTACATACCAGGTCGTTAATGAGTCTTATGCTACAACGTATCTCAATTTTAGGGCAACAAAGATTTTAGAGATATACCACAAATTATTATTTAAACAAATTGGTCTTTGAGAATTATGCTTGGCATATAATGTGCCAACTATTTAAAATGTATCGTTGTGGTTTCCATTTTTTCGCTGATTACACTGATTACACTGCTCTGGAAATTTTTTGTCGCTCCCTGATATTTGTCACTTTTGTTGCTCACTTGATATTGTATTGGGTTTTTTGTGTCTACTGTAATGTGCTGAATTCAAATATGAGCTCGGGTTTTACCTATCATCCATAATTTTTAGAGGGGGAAGAAGAATGTAAAATATGAGAACCCAAACTATAAGCAATCTAATTAATTTTTGGACTCCAATTTCCACTATACCACTTCTCCATTTGAGCAATTTGCTGGTGAAAACTATCGCCGTCTTCATCTGAAACTGCAACTAAATTGTCAGGGAAGATTTCCAAACGGGAGTGAAGAAAATGCAGCTTAAGTGACATGTTGCCACCTAACGTCTTGTAAGATTGGATATGTTCTTCAACTAGATCTTTGTATGGTAGTTGTCCGAATTTTTGGTAACCTAGGAAGTTGCTACATACATCTTGGAAGGCGGTCCACGTCCTATTTTCTTTTTCTCGAAAGTGTAGTTTCATAATTTTCGTATTTAAATAGTTCTCGTATTTGCGGTCCAACGAACATTTCCTTCTTTAAGTTTTGCCTCACTTATACGCGGGAATTTCCGTCTCAAATAAAGAAAAGCATTTCCTTCTGTATTTAAGACTCTAACAATTTTTTTATAAGCCCTAGTTTTATATGCAGAGAAGATAAATACATTTTTCTGCTGCTCTACTAAGAATTTGCTATGTGATACGACAATTTACAGGTCAGGGTAAGCGTTACATAGGTAGAAATTTTCGAAATAACAGCATTAGTTTGGCGGGGGAGCATTTTCAAGCAGAACAATATTATAGTTCTAATGTCAAAAAGGAGTAGGGGTCTCTAAGGCGGGTTTTTGGCATATTTTGCTTTTTCAGAAAAAACAAAAGTTTGTTTCTTTTCTATGAACCATAAACCATAAATAGTCGATCCCTACATAAACGGGAGGCCAAAATACCCTGTATATGTAACAAAACACATGTATACAGTGACAGTCAAAAGTCCCCTCCCCCTAACGTATCTTTTGAACAGTTATACTTACACATTAGTGTCCTAGAGAGTAGGGCCTCTAAGGCGGGTGTTTGGCGGATTTTGCTTTTTCAGAAAAATATTTGTTTGTTTATTTTCATCGTCTATGAACCATAAATAGTCGATCACCCCATAAGGGATGGTCAAAATACCGCCCCTTCTCTTGCAGCCCCCTTAAACCCATGTACGAGACACATATTTGTATAATGACGCTTTTGGCCTTAAAAAGTCCACCGTACGGTCAGGCATGCATGCCTGACCATAAGGACTCCATTCCATCCAATGACGTACATCTGAACTACCTCCTCCTATTAACAGTCTACACAATACAAGGACGATTAACATGGAGTAACAAAAAATATAATTTATTTTTTTCGTTAAAACTAACCTTCCGTAAACAATCCACCAGTTAAAACGTCCCATCCTCATTTCCCTCCCCCTTACCCCTTCCACCACCAACTATCATTAAAAATATTAGATGCAAACTTCAAGATTATAATAGAGCCAGTGGCGGTGCCTGATATTTCAGTTAGCCATATCTTGAAAACGACGAATGGGACCCACTTCACTTTTGAGGTGATGACTATACACCTCTTACAGAAAGGATTTATAGTGAAAAAACCGTCAGCAAAGTTTGAGAAAAAAATTTCAAAAACACTGGAGCACTCCCTGGGTTCTCAGTAACGCTCTGTGGAATATTTGCAGTATATTTTTTTCATGTCTAGAAACAAATATAAGGAGACGTTTTTCGATTTGTTACAAAATATTTTTTTTCAAAAAGTTATGGCCTGTTTAATTTTGGGAAATAAAATGTTCCTATAAAATTAAAATTAAAATGGCACATAACTTTTTGAAAAAAATAAATATTTTGCAACAAATCGAAAAACGTCTCCTATATTTGTTTCTAGGTTATGAAAAAAATATACTGCAAATATCCCACAGAGCGTTAATGAGAACCCAGGGAGGTCCAGTGTTTTGAAAATTTTTTCGCAAACTTTGCTCACTAAATCCTTTCTGTAAGAGGTGTATAGTCATCACCTAAAAGTGAAGTGGGTCCCATGCGTCGTTTTCAAGATATGGCTAACTGAAAATCACGTACCGCCACTGATAGAAGCAAAGATACCTGTACCTAACATGTACCTAACATGAACATGTACCTAACATTCATAAAAGCGTATGGCTTTTATTAACTGGCAAGCATTAGGTAATAAAAGCAAAGTGTCTGAACTTAGGCTATAAAGGCACACTTAGTTATTTTATGTGAAGCAGATAGGATGAGTTTTAAGTAAAAACAGCAATGATTAGAAAAAAATTCACAGATCTTGCATCTTACGCAAGTATCGTAGGCGTATTGAAAATACCGGACACAGTGGTAGAAATTTATAAAGTAAATTATAATAAAAATAAAACACAGTTTTGTTGTTACGATTTTTGGCGGTTTGACCCTGAAGGTCTTGTCGTTTTAAACGGGTTATCTTGCATGTGATATTCAGTCAGGTTTGCGATTTCTTTGCCGTGCATATTCTAACAAAAATGTTTCGATTAGTAAGTTGATCGGCATCATGTGCCTTTACAATGTGCCTTGCTGACGTGGACTACCTGCAGTGTACCGAGAATGTACGTAGATGCAGTTGCGATGAATTTGGCCCGTCGTATTCTTGAAAACCATTTGGGGTAGGGATATGCTCTAAGAGACTATTACTACATACATACATACATATGTATGTAGTTACGCAAACAGGCAGAAATCTACACCGATGGATAGCAGAATACCGGCGTGTGGATAACATATACCGAGAAGATTATGAATATCTTGTAGATGTGAGATCGGCGTTTAAGCAACATTGCCCACCAGGATGTGAGATTTCACAAGTGTCGGTGTCTGTTAGTCCTAATCGGCAGTTTATACAAATACAAATTTTGGTGAACTGTAGATGCCAAAAAGTCCCTAGGCAAAGAAGAGGACTGTTCGCAATAGACTCCTCACAGCATTGTCAATCCTCAACTTCGTTCAATGAGGGGCATTCGTAAGAGAAGCCGCCTCTACCGGCCAGTCTAGTTCTTAAGAAATCGATATTCAATGCCTTGTTGAGCTGGTCAATTTCTTGTCAATTGTTTAATATAGTGCTTACATAACGTAGGGTAAACGAGGGATAGATGCCGTAGGGGACTAGATGCCCAAGTGTTCACGTAATGATCTGTATGGATAACACACCCACCCTGTTTTGTTTAAATGTATGCTGACCCCCTCCCGACTGTCAGTCAAAAACGTGCACTTTGCTCGAACAGATGAGTCGTGGGCTGTGCAACGAAAACCATTTTACGCGTCGACAGATTTGTGAATTTAGGTTATTACGTATAATCTTTACTCGCCCGGAACTTTTTAATGTTATAAAGGAAGTGTTTATATTTTTGTATTTATAATCAATAATATGTATTAATTAGAAATATTCAAATGTTATTTTAGCACTCTTTAAAACAATTGAGTTGTTAAATTGGAGGGCGTCTATCCCACGCAAAAAGGATAGATGCCCAGTTTTTGTGAGTATAGATGCCCTAAGAGGCTTCAAGGGCATATATCCCACATTGTATGTTTTTTATTTGATTTATTTTCGCTTTTACCTATTATTAATTCCTGCATTAAACGCCCGGTTTTAGACGTCAATAATGAAAAACGGCTCGTCGCACACGTTCAAAAATTAGAGGCAGCAGGATTTCACGAGATACGATACGAAGATCAGCGTTTGAATTCACTGGAAAACTTGGTATTGAACATAACTTTGACAAAGAAACTCGCAAAGCAGGACGTCATTGGAAGTCTTTTATGGAACGTCATCCAGAACTTAGCGTTCGTCAAGCTGAAGCTAACGTTGATTTAAGTTAAGAAAATCAAAGTATTTTTTCATTAATTCCTCAGGGCAACTATCCCACAGGTCAAAATATCACTGAGGCATCTAACCCACACAATAGGCATCTATCCTCATTCATAAGGTGTTTTTATTTCGTTTATAAATAAATAAAACAAAAAGTATTAAATTATATTAATTATTGTCTTCATTGATAATTACACTAATCTTCACAAATGTTTCAGATTATTAAATGCTCATCTTCAGTATGTAAATCGCCCATTTGAAAAAGTGGGAAACTATCCCACGTTTACCTACACACATAAATTAATTTTCAGCCATGTTTTCATGCAAAATCCGAAAACAAGTCAATGTTTAATTTAAATTGTTAGGAACTGCAGAATTGTGTATCTACCATATTGTAAACAATAATTCAACTACTTTAAGAAAACTAATGGACTTTGTCAAAATTCGACAAAGTATTATTAATAATAATAATTAGGTTGGATTCTAAGAATCCATCCACTCAGCAACCTTGAATTCGAATGTGAGCCAGATGATTTAACGTTAATTGTTTATATTGTAAACAATGTAACGTAAGATGAATAGCCTCCTTTTCATTTTCTAAAACATTTCATTTTCGTTTTTTTTAATGGCAACATTATTTCCTCCATAATTTCTTAAATGCAGGTTGCGTCAGCCTAAAACTATTTTTGTTACGCGCTTTATACATTTCATAGTCAATTATATTTATACAGGGTGTGATACCAAAACCTTGCATTTGATGTACATACATATCTAGAATACTAAATCTTCCAGTTTAGAGATTACTTATTCTTAATGAATCACCCTGTATATATGTGAGTGTATATTATGAGATGCAGAAATCTTATTGGCCTGCTGTTTATAAACTTTTGTTAGGATTTATGATTGTTACATGGCTATTGGATTACGCCGCCGCCTGTCAGCGTTCAGTCAGGACCATTCCGAAATAAAACGCTGCCTGGGTCACTTGGCCGCGAATTACAATTATCGAACGATTGTCTTTGTTAAGTACTTGTAATTACCGGTAGGTAATCGGTAGTAGTATTGTTTGTACACGTTATTAGCCGGTACCACTGATTATGTCTAAAAACCAATAAACTGTGTTAAACAGACATTAAGACCTAAATAAACGAGTGTTGATACGACGGAGTGTTGTTTTTGTTATTGTAAATCTAACATCAGAAGTGGGATTGTGCCTAGTTTGCTCACGGAATTGTGTATTTGGCCCTCACAAGATTGAACAACTAGTATCCGAATTGGTGAAGGCTCTGAAGGCGAACAAGTCTACTCCAGATCAAGTGGATCTTCCAATATTTCACCCAGAGACGGATGAAGCATTGAAATGGCTTGATCAGGTTGAGAAGATCAAAGCTGAATTGGGATGGTCAGATGTGGAGGTTTTGGTAAGAGGTTGGTCGTTATTTAATCCAGAACGCTCGAAAATGGTTTGACGAGTGGAAACCCGAGGTAAGAGATTGGAGGACATTTAAACGAGAATTTAGTGACGCTTTCCCACCGCGTCGTAATTTGGGTCGCTTCTTAAGCGAGGCTGCTAATTTTGATTTATTGCAATCGATGCAATACTTATGATGCTTATGTTCATAAAAAGTCATCTTTATTGAAGAATTTACGAGTAACTTGGCAAGAATCAGATCTTGTTGAGATCATTGTTCATGGTATTCAAGAATCACATGTTCGTGATGCCGCCATGTCGAGAGACTGTAAAACTATTTCCAAGTTGCTTACTTATCTCACTGATTTTACAAAAAGGGCACGAGACGACATTGACACTCGCTCTGAGGAAGATATGTCATAAAAAAAACGTATGTTATCCTTTCCGATAGGCAATACTCGTAAAAATATTATGTTTCATGTATGTGGTAAATTAGGGCATGTGTACTAAAAGGTTCAGCCGACTAAAAGTTCCGAATTACGTAAGAATGAACATATTCCAGGACCTAGTAATACCAATGCTGTTTGTTCTTTCTGTGCTAAAATAGGTCATTATGAAAAAGACAGTTTCACAAAAAGGGCTATTGAACAAAGACGTACAGTTAATTTTGCACCATAGGCAAAAGTGCTCTAAACACGAGTATATCTCTAGACGGAAAACAATTTCAAGGTCTTATCGATACGGGTTCCGATGTTTCGCTGATCTCCGCGAAATATCGCTTTTTGTTTAAACACAACATTAAATCGTGCCTCTCTGTTATTCTAGGAATAGCACCGGGAACCTTAGAAATTAAAGAACAGTTTAAAGACGAAGTTGAAATTACAGGGATTAAAACCGAATTAACTTTCTTAATAGTCCCTGATGATATTTTAGATTTTGATGTCTTAGTAGGCTGCAATTTATATGAGGATCCCAGTTTAGTAGCTGTTACCGATGCCACGGGAACTGTTATACACCGGAAACAGATCCCTGGAATTCGCCGCGTGTTGGAAAATTCGCCGATCGAGTTACAACATGACTGTAACCCTGAAGTGCCTCCTGAGCACGTAGAACAAATGAAGGTTTTTGTTAGACGAATTTCGAGATTTAATAACATCGGGATATAACGTTCCAGCCATCAAAACACGTGTTAGTGCTCATGGATGCCTTCACAAAATATTGTTTATTGCTGCCCCTAAAGACTGTCACATCCAAAGAAACAAAAATTCAGTTGCAAAATTTTTTTTTCCTTATTTGGTGCACCCAAACAAATAATTGCCGACGCCGGCAGAAATTTTCAGAATTTAGAAATTGCACAGTGCCTTGTGGCATCAAATTACACCGTGGAAACGGGCAAGTCGAGAGGTACATGCGCACTATCATGAACCTGTTGCGTGTAGAGACAGATGCTAAGTCAGAATGGTCGAGCAATTTATGGAAGATACAACTTGTATTAAACTCGACATTTCAAAAATCAATAAAGATGACGCCCATTCAGGCTCTATTGGGAATTAAGGCTGCTACACCCTTAATTCAGTCCATAGTTCAAAATTTAGCGGACGATATTAGACCTGTCCGAAATATAAATGCCGATAGAGACAAAGTTAGGAAAGCGTTGCTGGCGAGTACTCCAAATCTCCAAAAAGTAAACGACAAACGCTGGAATAATCGCCAATACGAAGTAGGCGATATACTGTTGGTGCATAGAGACTCCACAATGCATAAAAGTAAATTAAATTACGAGCTTTTGGGTCCATACGAAATTGTTGGTATCACACCAGAAGGCCGTTACGAAATCAGTAGGTTAGGGAAAAATTTAATTACGAAGGCCGCCAAAGAGCAGCTGCGTATATGGCCTTCAGAATGGACGGTGTAATGCGATATGGACAATTTGATGTTGGAAGCTGATGACACTGTTAGAGGCAATAAATGTGACACATCGACAAACATCGAAGCAATAAATGTAAGTTCTTAGTCTGTAATCTGACTTGTTGCATGATATGAAAGCTAAGTATGTACATCAGCGTCGCAGAACCTGATGGAATAACACCGTAATATAAATCACATCAGCGTCGCAGAACCTGATGGAATAACACCTTAATATAAATCACATCAGCGTCGCAGAACCTGATGGAACGGCAAAGAAATTTCACGTCAGCGTCGCTGTACCTGACGGAACGGCATATTAAAAAAAAAGAGAAAAATCACGTCAGCGTCGCACAACCTGACGGACTCATTGTACAGATTAATAGTTTCGTAAAAAAAAATAATACTGACACGTCAGTGTTGAAAAGCCTGATGGAAATATGGCATGTATCAATGTACAGGGAAAATGATCTCGTTAAAATGTATAATTGCTAAACGCCAGTAAGGTTTGACTGGTGGAAAGCCGTGCATGTTCTCTGTGTATAAATGATAAACAAAAAGGAGGTGACTGTAAAGATGACAAGGTTGTGTTATTGTTATTGCCTAATGTCTGAGCACTATGTAGCTTCAATTATGAGATGTCAACCGATTGGGTTGAGATGTTTTGTTTATTATTTACAGTTCCTCTCAGGATGGTCGTGTGAGATGCAGAAATCTTATCGGCCTGCTGTTTATAAACTTTTGTTAGGATTTATGATTGTTACATGGCTATTGGATTACGCCGCCGGCCGCCTGTCAGCATTCAGTCGGGACCATTCCGAAATAGAACGCTGCCTGGGTCACTTGGCCGCGAATTACAATTATCGAACGATTGTCTTTGTTAAGTACTTGTAATTACCGGTAGGTAATCGGTAGTAGTATTGTTTGTACACGTTATTAGCCGGTAGCACTGATTGTCTAAAAACCAATAAACTGTGTTAAACAGACATTAAGACATAAATAAACGAGTGTTGATACGACTGTTGTTTTTGTTATTGTAAATCTAACAATATTAATAAAATAACAGATCTGCTCCTCCTATTACAACGATCATTAAATATCAAATGTTTATTTTACATTCAATATCAGTTCATAAAATACGCAGGCAAATTTTCACTAAACGGTGTACTGGTGGGAAGTTTTTTATTCAACGGATGTCGTTTTGCCATTTCAGCGAATCAGCAAATCTCAGGTATCCGACGGTGGCCTCGGACCCCTTGAACAGGTCATCAACTATCAAAATTGTGGATGACTACACGCACATGTAACCCAAACATAATCATATACACACTGCAAGGTCGTCACGAGACCATGTCGAGGTCGCACGTCGAGGTCGCATGTCGCTGGCGTTAATATTTCGCGAGACAGCTCTCATTAACACACGCCCAGAAGTATTTTCAATACTAAAAAGTTCAAAATAAAAAAAAAACTCGGAAAATAGTCATCTGATGAATACAATAGAAACCCGTTAAATAAAACAGGAAGCACCTTACACAAGCGAACGCATCAACGACGATGGTGAGTTTTCGAAGCTCACTGTCAGTTTGCGTTAGTGAGCTTGAGAGGACTACTTCCGGCTTGAGTTTGAGGTTGAGAGGTTTACTCTGATAATGAGGTTTATTAATGTGCTACGACCATTTGTCAAAGTAAGCAAGGAGGGATGTGGTTCAGATGTATGTCATGGATGAATGCATGCATGCCTGACCGTACGGTGAACTTTTTGAGGGCAAAAATATGTCAATAGATAGATATGTGCCTCGTACATAGGTATTTTATGGGTTAAGGGGTCTGCAAGAAGGGGGAGGGTATTTTGACCATCCGTTTATGGGGTGATCGACTATTTATGGTTCATACATGATGAAAATAAACAAACAAATTTTTCTGAAAAAAGCAAAATAGGCCAAAAACCCGCCTTAGAGACCCTACTCCTTTCATTAGTGTAAGTATAATTGTTCAAAAGATACGATGGGGGGAGGGGACTGTCCCTGTATACACGTGTTTTGTTACATATACCTTACCGTTACCAAAATCTATTTCAGAAAGGCAAAGCGCGCCTCTATCAACTAGGAAAATGGCTCAGGAACCGCTACCGTAACTTTCTCCCACAAAAGTACTCTCCGAAAGACATCTACGTCCGCTCCACCAACGCAGACCGATGTCTGATGTCGGCCGCAGCGGCTCTGGCAGGCCTGTACCGTCCGGAAAAATCTGAGGTCTTCGACCCCGAACTGCCGTGGCAACCTATTCCGGTCCACACGATGCCCCCAGAAGACGACGAGGTACTCTCCATGTTGAAAGACTGCAGAAGGTACAGGCTTGCTTTAAAAAAATCCATGGAGACGCATTATTTCAAGGAACTGCGCGTTCATTACGAGGCCTTCCTAAAGTACATTTCCGAACGCAGTGGTGCCAAAATGGCCGACATGCGTGACATCGCCATCTTACAGGCCGTTTTGGAAATGTACAGCAGTTACAACGCCTCGTTCCTACCTTCTTGGTGCGAATCTTTGAACAATGAAACGTTGTTGTACTTGGCCGGCGTGTCCCAAGAGAGATTTACTCTTAACTTAGAATTGAAGAGACTCAGGACGGGGCCGTTTTGGGCCAATTTCTTCGCTTACTTCGATAACGTCATCAATGGCATCGATGATACACCAAAGTTTGTCATGCTGTCCGCTCATGACAACACCGTGGTTTCGTTACTGAATAGTATGGGTGCATACGACTTTGTCACTCCAGTTTTCGGTGCGACACTGATCTGGGAGTTGAAACAGGCGGACGGGAAGGTGTGGATGGAGATATTTTATAAAAGGAACCAGGCAGTGCCGGAGAAGTTGAGAGTGAGAGGTTGCGACGTGGACTGTGATTATATGTTGTTGAAAACAGTTATGGCGCCTGTTACTGTTGAGACTAGTTTGTGGAAAGAGGAGTGCGGAAATGATATAGGTAAATATTAAATTATTCTAAATACGAGGTGTGGCTATTAAATAATGGAACTGCTGTCATAACACTTTTTATTCGTTACCAATTATTACAGTAGCAATTTTTTTGCATTCAATGTACTCCCCTTGGCGATCTCTACACCGCTCTATACGACTTTTCCATTTTCCAAAGCAGTGCTGGAGGTTGAGAAACTCCGTCACTTTTGCTTTAACCACTTCCACACTTTCATCACCAGTAATAACCCTGTATAACAAGCCTGTATCATTGTCAATGTTATTTATAATGTCAGCGCAAATGTTCATTCTGATTCCTTTTGCTCGGGAGCAGTGGCGGTGCGTGATATTTCAGTTAGCCATATCTTGAAAACGACGCATGGGACCCACTTCACTTTTTAGGTGATGACTATACACCTCTTACAGAAAGGATTTATAGTGAAAAAACCGTCAGCAAAGTTTGCGAAAAAATTTTCAAAAACACTGGAGCACTCCCTGGGTTCTCAGTAACGCTCTGTGGAATATTTGCAGTATATTTTTTTCATAATCTACAAACAAATATAAGGAGACGTTTTTCGATTTGTTACAAAATATTTTTTTGTTTCAAAAAGTTATGGCCATTTTAATTTTGGGAAACAAAATGTTCCTATAAAATTAAAATTAAAATGGCCATAACTTTTTTGAAAAAAAATATTTTGCAACAAATCGAAAAACGTCTCCTTATACTTGTTTCTAGATTACGAAAAAAAATATACTGCAAGTATCCCACAGAGCGTTACTGAGAACCCAGGGAGTGCTCCAGTATTTTTGAAAATTTTTTCGCAAACTTTTGCTGACGATTTTTTCACTATAAATCCTTTCTGTAAGAGGTGTATAGTCATCACCTAAAAAGTGAAGTGGGTCCCATGCGTCATTTTCAAGATATGGCTAACTGAAATATCACGCACCGCCACTGCTCGGGAGTGAGGAGTTTTGGCACCATTTTTGCGCAAACTTTGTACATGTTGAACTATTCATGCAAAATCTGGCGAACACATGTTTTGTCGATTCCTGTTATTTCAGCAAGCCCTCGGATGCTTAGACGACGATCTTCGCGGATTAACTTACCAATTTTTTCAATGTTTTCGTCCGTTTTTGACGTTGAGGGCCGTCCGGGGCGCGGATCGCCTCCGGTCGTTTTACGTCCCTCTTTAAACCGTTTAAATTATTGAAAAACTTGTGTGCGGGATAAACATTCATTCTCGTACACTTCTTTTAACACTGCATAAGCTTCTGTATAAGTTTTCCCCAGTTTAACAAGAAAAATGCGATTAACCCGTTGATCCATCTGAACATTCAACATTTTTCGACGTGTCATTAGTACGTAGACTAATTCAAATGACTGCTACAGTCAAAATTAGCGACCCACTGGCTTGCCCAGCGAGCTCAAGGTGGGGAAAATGTCACCAGACACAGTACTGTTTAAACTTGTCGCGACACGTTCGCAGCGCGCTGGTAGCACTCATCAGTAGTTTGGTTATTTAATAGCCACACCTCGTAAGTTAAAACAGTATATTTAAAATAAAACAAAGTGTAAATGAGGGACTTCCCTAAATTATGAGGGAATTATAACTACATAAATAATGTTTCTCGTGTAGTTTTTTTTTTAAAGATTTTCCATAAGTATCATGCTGATATATTTTTGTGGATTTATACTCATATTAGGCCAGTCAATAGAGCTTTTTGACATGACACGATTGATACCTGAAATCCGACTACTGGATACTTTTAAGTTCAGTCCTTAGATGAAAACGTATCTGAATTGGACTAGGAAATAGTTGCACTTTTTTTTTTAATAAATAATTAGTGAAAAAAAAAATGGAGTTTTTTTCAGTTTTTTGCTAATAGAAGAAAAGCGATTGAAGCAATCACATCGCATCCATTAGGAAAGTTGTAGAGAATTCAAAAACCTTTAAAATGAAAAAAAAATCAAGTCAATCGATACATTTTTCGCTGAGAAAACTCGGAAAAAACGCAAAAAATTACATTTTCTTAATAAATTCGTAATTCGAGAATTTTTTGCATTAGAAGAGTCAATCTTCTAATCTGTAACGGATTCGGAAACTACAGAGTGTAAACTACAATTCGTCTACTTACTTTGTTTCATTTAAATGCCATTAAATTGGTGTAAAACGCCTCTGAACACCGCGCGAAATTTGCTGGGCGCTACCGCCGCTTCCCCTTGGCTGTCAGCGCGCCGCCGAACATTTTGCGCGGTGTTCAAAGGCGTTTTACACCAATTTAATGACATTTAAATGAAACAAAGTAAATGGACGAATTGTAGTTTACACTCTGTAGTTTCCGAATCCGTCGAGAAAAATGTTATTTTAATCTATCACTCGACGTGTTATGGAATATTCAAAAAACGATGTAAAAAACTTTATTCGACTATTGTGCAAAAACTATTCATCGGACATAATCCAGTTTTTGCACACTCATTCTTCGTGATATTACCTATATTTTCCCACAAGATTGACTCTACTAATGCAAAAAATACTCGAATTACGAATTTTTAAGAAAATGTAGTTTTTTGCGTTTTTTCCGAGTTTTCTCAGCGAAAAATTGGTGAGTTTATGACACGATTGATACCTGAAATCCGACTACGGGATACGTTTAAGTTCAGTCATTAGATGAAAACGTATATGAATTGGACTAGGAAATAGCTGCATTTTTTTAATAACAAATTAGTGAAATTATTATTAGAGATAGAGATTAGAGAAATAATTAGAGTTTTTTCAGTTTTTGGCGTGATTTTTTTTCATTTTAGGTAAGGTTTTTGAATTCTCTACAACTTTCCTATTGGATGCGGTGTGATTGCTTCAATAGCTTTTCTTCTATAAGCAAAAACTGAAAAAACTCCATTTTTTTTTTCACTAATTTGTTATTAAAAAAAAAATGCAACTATTTCCTAGTCCAATTCAGATACGTTTTCATCTAAGGACTGAACTTAAAAGTATCCCGTAGTCGGATTTCAGGTATCAATCGTGTCATAAACTCACCCCTTTTCGAGCTCTATTGACTGGCGTATATATAGTATATGTGGAGTAATACTCACATGTATTTTTTTATTTTTTTTGCTTATTTGCTTTTTTTATTTTAGGTGCTTCTGATAACATTGGACGCACTGAAAAGAAAATGTTTGAGGACAAATCTGTTAGAAGAAAGGAAAACACCCCGTTTTTTATTTGAAGCTGTAAAAGATTATTGAACACTCCATGACGGGAAATGTTTCTTGATTTTTTTTTTAATTTTTTCTGTTTAAAAAATGAGCTTGCGTTAATGTGAACGATTTATTAAAAAAGAAGTATTTCGATACAAAATGTTATATATTTTTTTGTGGATATTTGATAAGGTATTATCTAGATTTTGTTACGCTTTGTTTATTTCTTATCTATAAAGGTCTAAAAGAATACATACTTTAATTAATTCGTAAAAGGTCATTGCAGTCAGTTATGACACAATGATGTTACAGTGTTACTTTTTTTCTTCGTCGAAGGAATTTTTATTAACCTGCATATCTGATATTTAGCATCCTGTATGAAGTGTTTGAACTGCGAGCGGTGAAATATGTATGTATATACATTCATCTTGATTGTTTTGATGATTAATTGTATGTCAAAGAGATAATCAGACAAGTCATGTAATTACACTGATTGTGAAAAAATATGTTATTAACTATTAATAAGCACATACATTTATTTGCTTATAATCCACGAGATGAGGGACTATAAGAAATAATTTATATATTCTTGGTACTCGATATAAGAATATACGAGTATACCAGTGACTGCCGGTGGAATTTGACATGTTCATATTTTCGTAAGGAGGCAAGGGACCCTCACAATAAATTAGGGGTGGTTCTGATCTAGGAAGGCTATAATTGCAAAACATCTTCAGGGAAACTTGCGATTTTTTTTCCAAAAATGGCTGCCTCCGGACAGACCTTGGAAACAGCTTGCAAAATATTTGCGAAATATTTTTTTCATAATCACCGAGTAAATACAAAGTATTTGTATACCTGTGATTCTCGCGACATTTTGAGATCTGTAAAAGTTATGGTAATTTGAATTTTTATTTCATACCAACATTTCGTCTGTGAAATTTTACAATAGTATATCGTTACGCAAAATAAGAATTTTGCAAAAACCACATGTTTAAAAAAATGTATTTACTCGGTGACTATGAAAAAAAAATAATTCACAAATATTTTTCCCGGTTCAATCCAAGATCTGCCCGGAGGCAGCTATTTTTGTAAAAAAAATCGCAAGTTTTCCCTGAAGATGTTTTGCCATTATAGCCTTCTACTTAGGTCTAGTAACCACTACCTAAAATATGGTGTAGGTCACATGCCTCCTTACGGAAATACGAGCATGTCAAGTTCCACCGGCCGTCACTGGACCATACCGAGTATCAAGAATATATAAATAATTTCTCTTATTCGTATTTTTCGCCTAATTTTCGTGGACTATTATGTTGTAAAATAAAAGTTTAATTGAATCGTTGTGAAAGTATTATTACATTTGAATATTCGTATTAACCCTTTAACGCCCAAGTGCACAAAACGGTCGCCATATCCACCATCCTTAATTTTGAAATTCTGACATCGGGATTGTGATTAGCGACCCCGAAAACCCCTAGTTTACAAAGTTTGAGGCAAGATAAACGAAAAATTTGAAATTTGAGTCGGGATGGCGGCCATATTGGATTCGCCATCTTGAATATTGAAATTCTGAAATAATTTTTCAAAATTCTTCTTTTGCGTCAATGATTCCGCAACTGGTAAAAAACGAGAAATATCACCCTTTGAATTTTGCTACATCTAGTTATTCTAACCTCAAAAATGAGAAAATTAAATTGTTCTCATTGCGTTTCCTTCAAGTACACGTCTCGAGTGCACGTTTCTATTTGTTTTTGAGTGGTATAAAGGACGATAACATACCTGAAATTGCGATTTCAAAAAAGGATCTTGAAAAAATCGCATTTTTTAATAGTTTTTGTTAAAAATTGAAGGCTAAATCAATTTTTTTGCAAATTTTAACGATTCCATTCAAAAGAGCGACCTCGAAACTACCAGTCACCAACTTGTCGGTCACCAACTATTTTGTAGGAAGACACCGCAGACCGACCGACAGTAGGTGAGAAATCGGAGATAACTCGCACACGTACAGATAGTCGGTGGCGCGTTTAGATAGACCATGGACGAGGCGATGTATGTGTAAAGGTCAGTGGCGGCTGGTGATGAAGGGCACAGGGTACGTGCCCAGCCCAAATTTCAATAGAAAATATTTATTTTGTGTTAATTTACTATAAATTACTGTTACAATAATATCAATTAATTGTATACGACAAACTATTCATATTCTAATTATTATTCCTTATATACCACAAATAACGATTTTTATCACATATATATGACAGACTATCGATCGAGCACCGAGCCACCGTACTCACTCCGTATTCTCTCCGTCTCTCCGAGCCACCGTATTTCTCGCATTTCGCGCGCATGGGCACACAATTTACCAGCCCTCGTTTTTTAATCGGGCTTTTTCGGTGACTGGTAAAGTTTAGCCAACGATTGCAGACACTCTTATCGTTAAATCGATCGAAAATCAGCTGAACGGGTCACACTTGTTGAGTGACCGTTTTTGTTTATTTTCTTCGCCGAGAAGTGTGTTTTTACTGTTTTTGATTGTGAAACGTTTCAAAATGAATTCGGTTGACTTTTTATTGACTAATAAAGATATTACATACGAGATCCGAACGGAAATTAAACGGTTAGGAAGGCCGATACCCGTTTTAATTATTTCCAAAACAGACGTAGGAAAATCGCGAAATTATTCACGAAATTTTAATAGTAGTGTCTACGACAGATTTAAGTGGTTATGTGGGTGTCCTAAAAGAAACAAACTGTTTTGTTTTATTTGTTTAGTGATGGGTGGCAACCGAAGTGCATGGACTCAAGAAGAGGTGAGTGATTTAAAACATTTAAATGAACGAGCTAAGAAACATGCTAGCTACAATGAAAAACATGTTAGATTTTAGTGTGTTGGGAAAGGTAGACATAAGGCAACAGCTTGATAGTGCTTATCGTGAAAATATAAGACGTAACAATTAAAATGTGGATAAAAACAGACATAGTTTAAAATAAATAATTAATTGTATCAAATTTTTGTTAACAATAATAACAGGTGAGCTGATTTCCTCTACAAATAACGGTAAGATACCTATACCAATTTTTTTTCACATGTTGCGACCCATTATTTTAATATATTTATGCCCTCAATATTCGTGATTAAATATTATTTCAAAAAGCTATCAAATCCCAAAAATTATTCTTGTGAAAGTCTATATTTTTGTATAAAGGAATTTTTCATTGAAATTCTGAAGTGTCAGTAAAACGCATGACCTTGAAAATTTTAAAAATTTTCGTCTGCGGCGCCATTGGTAGCTAATGAGTAATCCTACTAACACATCCTGTGCCCACTTATGTAACACACTCACGAGCCGCCACTGGTAAAGGTTAATGTACGTTGCAATATTACTAAAACGTAGAAAAAGAAGAAATAGTATTTTTTTGCGATGTTTTATTTACCCACTTACTAGTCAAAGTTTATTGAAATGAAAGTTTCATATACTATTTGATGATCTTATATCCAACACCAGATTGTGACTATGTGGTATGCTATTGATCACGCATTGTATTTCGCCCAGCGCTGATTTGTATTTGGCTTTGCGGATCATGTTAACGCATGGCCGGGCTTACTCCACGATCTTTTACGCTTAGGGTTATCGTACTGTCACCACTTTTCATCGCCAGTCAGTCAATTCTTCGTCTTCAAACTTTTTCGGTGCGTCAGAGCGTTCTTTATCTCCAAGATCAAAATCATTATTTTAGAAGCGTCGCTGAGTCGAAACCAGTCTCTGCATATCGTTTCCGACAAAGCATGCTCACGGTAAGTCTCAACAAGCATTCCGTTTGCTTGAGCTGCAGATTTCTTTTGAATAAAATAGCGCAATAAAATTCCTCGCAAATACTTTTTACTTGGCACAAAACTCGACATTTTTAAAACTAAGAAAGAAACCGTTGTTTACACTATGGTGAACTATCGTATAGCTTACCGACAGTACTTCCTTGTAGATGCGTTGTGATTATTTGCATGCTGAAATTACATGCAGATAGTCCTGGCGCTGCCGTCTGTTAGGAAACAGCGATAACTTATTCAAGGTTTCAAGATCAGTTTTAATCTTCTCCTGAAAATGCCAACTTGGTTGGCGAAACGCGCGTCGAGAAAAGTGTAGTAGTTCGGTGTTTCGTGGAAAACGTCCAGTTTTTTGTTTCTACGCCGAAGGTTCCAGTACCCACTCCAGGACATTCAAGGTTAATAAATAGAAAAATAACTCATAATTAATGCACGTTTGTAATGATACAGTAAAAATTGTATGTTGCTGGAAAAAAATTGAGGTATCGCGACCCTTAGCGTCGTTAAGATATATTTTTTATTTTTGTCTTAATTTTGAGTGAAGGCCAGTGATTGTCCTTTCTTAAAAATTAACTTTTCTCGGGTATTTCTGAGAAAACCTCACTTCCTTTGATAAATAGACTTTGATGAATCACCCTATACCTTAGGTCGTCCTGTGAAAAAAATGAATAAAATGTTCTTGGATTCAAAAATAAAAATCTAAATCTTGAGAAAAATTACTAATAAAAACTGATAATTTTGATGCCTTCTTATTCTTCTTATTCAGAATGACTTGTAAATTAAAATAATATAAAAATAAACAGGGTGTCCCATTTAAAAATCCGAAGTTCCTATTTATTTCTCACATCTAGTCGGGTATGGAAAAACGCGTAAAATGTCAAAGGAATGCAAACCTCGAGCCGTTGCAACAGTGAAAACTCGAAACGCGTATCTTTTTCCGTTGAAAAGTTATTGCTTGTACCCTATTATCGTAGACACCCGGTATACATAATCAAACCTTTCTCTCAGTGTAGCGGTATGATCATTAACGAATGACCGCACAAGATACAGCGCTGTGAAGCAAGTAAACATCGACTGTCCTCGTTGGTCTTAAGAAGTTTTTCAATACCACGTGCTCAATGGAACCGCCAGAATTCAGTGGAGACAGACGAGGCGGCAGTGAAACCATGCGGGGGAGTCTCGTATCGGTCGTTGTGGTTAGTTGCTTCTTTATTATATTTTTTATAGCGGTGACTCTATTAATAACTTTCTAAATTTCCATTCGGGGGAGTCTTGTATCGGTTTTTGTGGTAAATAGCTGTTTATTTACAGTGTATTTAAATTTTCTAGTATTAACGACTTTCCGAATGAATATAATATAATCATTCTTATAGGACGTTTTTAGAGCTATTCAAGCCAACCTTTCTAGAAAAAAGTCACTGTAGATAATTTTTCATACAGTTGAACATGTTATGAAAGAACACTCCAAATATTTTAAAATACACATACATAACTGTATCTTTCAGCACATAGTCTTCATAAGAAACGAGGATTTATAAGAAATTACGTTGTCTCTTGTTTTTTTTTTTCGCAAGTATTTATTAGAGAGCACAATTTTAAATACACTTGGAGTAATTCCTGTAGTTGAGGAAAACATTTAAGGTGAGACAAAAGAAAAATATATAATGATAAAATAAATAAAAGACATAATAAAAAATCATCAACAGATCTCCAGAGATTAAATCCGTGATATTTTATGCTTTCTATGTTTTTGAATAGAACCCACACTTGTTTCTACATTGTACTGCCTGTATGTATTTCAGCTTCTGAGGCATGGAGATAGAGCTCCTTATTGGAGTTTTCCAAACGACCAATACTTTGATTCATCCTATTGGCCAATGGGACATGGACAGATGACAGATGTAAGTATACCCTCGTACAATATGTATTTTTGAATTAGTTTTTTCCAAAAAAAAAAAAAAAAAACTAAATACATCAATCAAGTAAAGTACTTCAAAAAGTCCTATATCAATTAGCAATGTGATCCATTATGATATATAATCATAATTTTTGGTGTATTAGTAAAAAAAAGAAAACGTAATAAGTTCACGTTGAATGTTCACACTACAAAAGCAATCATATTATTTTTTCAAAAATTGTTGGGAATGAGGCAGGAAACTTTGTATCTTTTCTCTCTATTTAACATACAAAAATGAGGCAAACGTTTTGTCTCATATTATCATTTTATATGCAAGACTTCCTTAAAATTAATCAAAGAACACGAGGGTCATTTTTGGTCATGAGGTATGGATCATCCTGAATATTTTTACTTCTCCGTGCTTCCTGTACAAAATATTACACTTTTGCAAAATGCAATCTTAGTTTTAGGACAAGCAAAACTTTTTATTCATTTTTGTTATAAGGCGAAATAAAAAAGTTTCCCATTTGTTAAGTAAATCTGGGCACACGCTGTATAATAAAAAACATATTTTTTTCTGTAATGAATATTTATTGTAAAAGTATTTTAGTCTACCATTACACTGTTAAGTAGTTTATATGTATAACTCAGATTGTCAGATTTTTTATTCGTTTAGAGATATTAGACATTTATTTATTCAACGTAACAATGTTTTAACATAGCTTAATTCCTTAACTTTACGTCATTGTTCAGTTACAAAGTCCAATGACGTCGGTTTTTTTTTATTTTCGAAGCATCGTTTGGATTATATATGTAATAAAATTTAGGAACCATCAGTCAGTCACATCTAAATATGTCTAAATTGAAATGACAAAAAAAAAAAAACAAACCCAACATTTTTTAGATTGGCCTCTTTGCAAACTAGGTAATCACAGTTTCTCACCAGTTTTCCTGATTTTCCAGGGTTTTCAGATTGGCGAACTAAATTCCCCGACACTGCTAAGAATAGTTGATTTTTTTTATTATCCTACATTTTCAGTCCCTATCCTAGACTGTATCTAACTGCCCGCGTGTCTGAACTAAAATGGCTGCCCTCCCCTTTCTTAAGCATTTCTTCCTTAACTTCTTTAGCTTCATTTTGGTTCTAAAATTTAAATGAACAAAATAATGCGACAAGCTTATACTTACATTAGACGAAAATATACATATTTTTAAATTTGTTAATTGTTATGTTTTTGGGGCGAGCAGCGCACATCTTATACCATCTAAGATCGGCACTGTACACTGATAAACAAAAAAACTGAGGTCACTTAAGACTTTTTAAATAACTTTAGGGATAATAATAATAAGGACATCATTACACTGGTCTATACACATGTTGGTGCCTAAGATTTTAGACCTGATTTTAAGTATGTCTGATACAAAAAAACCATCGGCCATCATATGAATGTCCCATCTGCCTTGGTACCTTTTCTCCATTGTTTTCATATCTTGATGGAAGCGTTCTCCTTGTTCTTCGCTAAGATCTCCTAAATTATGTTGAGAGTGATCTATATGATTATGGAGGTAGTGCACTTTTATGCTCATATTACAGCCTAAATTTTTGAAGTTAAAAAAGCATTTCCTCGACTAACTCTTTATAGTTATCGGCCTTGTAGTTTCCAAGGAAGTTTTGTGCAACCGCTACAAAATAATTCCACGCAAGTCGTTCTATTTTAGTCATAGAAGCTTCAAAATTTGTAGAGCTTTTAATTAATTGACGTTTTGAGGCCCATCAAAAATTCCTACTTTTAATTTCTCGGTACTCAGTCCAGGAAATTTCTGAGAAATTAACTTAAAACATTGACCATTTCTGTTCAGAGCTTTAACATGCTTATTGAAATTATGTAAAAGGGACTGCTTTGAGACTTCTTTTACTACTGTCAATAAAGAGACGCTTCCAATCACTTGAATGACAAGTCTTCAAGCCCCTGAAAGTCAGCAAGAAGTTCACATCATTACATTATACCATTTCATCAGAGGAAAAAATTTGCAATAAGTTTCTTTCTCTCGTGCGATATGAAGTAATTCATACACCAGAGGAAAGGCAATTTTTTCTTTTAATGTTGAAGCTAGCAACTCACCACGCTCTTTTGAAAGATTTAAGTCTCTGATGAGATCATTAAGCTCACTTAGTGAAAATGTTTTAGGATTAGATGTTTCTCCACAGTATTCAAAATCATCTTCTTCAGAAACTTCCATTTGATCCTCCTCAGATTCCTGTACTGCCTGATGAAAAACTGGTAGTGGAACAGTGTCTGAATGAGGCATAGGTCTTATAGCTGAAGAAATATTGGGATACTTCCACTTGTAGCGATTGTTTTTGTTGATGCCCACTACGTTCGTCATACAAAAATAACGTCGTCATGATGATTTTTTTGTTCTCGCCAAATCATTGATACTCCAAACTTCAAAGATTTTCGCGTTCCTTTTTCCCATTGCCGCAAATGTTCAATGCACATTTTACAAACACTATGAGGCACCCACAACAACAGGTTTATATAGGCAAACACTGCTTTATAAAAGATTTTTATGTATAAATGGATTCATGTTCATGATATTTAGAATCATGTTATGTACAAACAAAACATGGACAAGAGATTGTGATTTAGGGGTCAAGGGATTGTGATTTAGGAGTCAAGGGATTGTGATTTAGGGGGACCATTTAGGGGTCAACAGAAACCCAGGGTGAATCTCACAACTCTATAATGCCATATCCTTCGACCCAATAATCTAAAATTTCAGAACTCTGTATGTGTGAAATAAGAAATCACGTTCGAGGGTTCATGAGCAGACAGTCTCAACCCCTAATAACCTCATAGTCCGAGAGTCTGAGAGTCTTGAAAAGGTTCTCAAATCCAATAAACCTTAAGCTGTTGTTCACAGAAAAAAAAATCCACTGAATCCATAACTACGTAACTTTATGAATCGAATTCATTTGTATTTACTGTAGATTTTATAAACTCATAATTCTGGGGATTGGATTCAAGTACGGCAGACACTCTAATTCTTCAACTCTGTATCCTCAAACCCAATAACACAGTCGGAGGGATTTGTAGATCCGAGATATAGAAACCATGTATTCTGTGGCTAAAATTTTATAAGGTTATTTGTTATAAGGTTAAGGATTATTGGATCTGATAATCTTTGCTCACCGATCTTCAGATTATAGGGTTATTGGGTTTGCGTTTGTCTGGAGAAATACCTTCGAAATACGTTGTCGCTTTTAATTCTATATACGCAGCTATTGAGTTACCGGGTTGAACTAAGTGGGGTTATGGCGTTATTAAGTCTGAGAGTTCTGGACTCAGACTTTTACGGCTAGGGGATTATTGGGTTTGAGGCTATCTGCTTATGAAATTCTGAGATACTTTGTGACAGTCGATCAAGCTGACAGTAGCTTATGACAAGAAGGTCACAAACTCTCTCTTCTATTTTTCTATTCCAGTCTATTTTATATCACAATCCTCAATTCAACCTTATAAATGCTAAATTGATGATTTTAGACCTTTTTTTTGAAGTTACGGCCGAACTATGATGAGTTTAAACCGACTGCTGGTTCAGCGACCCAAGAAATATGGAGGTATGGTGGTGAATTATACCTTTCTTGTTGTGTGTCGGTATTATTGGTTTGGTGAAAAAATGTTTTTTTTTTTTTGTGGAGTCGAGTACATTTAGCTTTATCCATTCCAGAAGGGAAAGGAACGGATGTACCAAATGGGAAAATGGCTGAGGAGCCGCTACTCCGCTTTCCTCCCCTCGGAATACTCCCCCAGCGATATCTACGTTCGAGCCACGGACGTGGACCGCTGCCTGGTATCCGCAGCCACCATCTTAGCGGGCCTGTATCCTCCCCAGGCTTCCACCAAAACCTGGAACCTTAAACAGGCCTGGCAGCCAATCCCCATCCACACCAAGCCGTTCTTCGAAGACGAAGTGCTGGGCATGAAGACCGAATGCCCAAAGTACGACGAACTCTTCGAAGAACTCAAAGACACGGAGTACTACAGGAACGTTTCCGGCGCCTTTAAGGGATTCTTCCAGACCGTCTCCACGCACACAGGTTGGGAACGCGTCGATTTAGCGGAGATCAAAATTCTGCACACGGTGTTCGAGATCTACAAGAGTTTCAACAAGTGTTTCTTGCCTTCTTGGTACGCAACCTTACACGAGAAGACTCTAACTTACCTAGCGGGCTTGGCGCACGCGAAATTCACTCACACCACGGAGATGAAGAGGCTGGTGACCGGGCCGTTCTGGGCCACACTGTTCTCCTACTTCGACCTGGTGCAAGACTCCACGGATATTCCTAAATTCATGCTATTCGTCTCGCACGATACTACGTTAGTCGCGCTGTTGAACAGCATGGACGTCTTCGATGACGAGCCGCCTGCCTTCGGTGCCGCCCTCTTGTGGGAGCTGCGACGAACTAGCGAGGGAGCGTACTATATCGAGGTGGGGTACAAGAGGACCGACGGAGCGGAAGTCGAAACATTGGTGGTGCCGGGGTGCTTGGAGGTTTGTCCGTACGCGCATTTTAAGAGGATTCTACAGGAGGTAACCGTGGATTCTGATACTTGGAGGAAAGAGTGCGAAGCATCGAGGGGTAATCTGGGTAATTATTATGGTGCGTCCATATTATGCCGTTGGCAAGGCTTGCCGGCAAACAGCGGCATAAATCGTGGAACCTACTAACAGAACCGTATTAAGGGGAACTAGGTAGCAGTTAGCAGTGATGCTTGGGGAAATTAAAAGTAAGGACTTAAAAAAAAGGTGAGTGTGAGTGTGAGTATGAGTGATTGTGACACCCACAGAGAACGGTATAATACCAAATAAAATAGTACAATAACAAATTTTCAAATGAAACTTGCCACAAAAATTCGAAAAACGTAGCTTACACAGCTACACAAAAAAAATCATGATCCTGGATATTGACCATAGTATCCCCATGTATTTTTCGACGCTGAATTCGAATCCAACCTCAAAAAGTCAATACACCCTCACAGTGGCGGTGCGTGGTATTTCAGTTAGCCATATCTTGAAAACGACGCATGGGACCCACTTCACTTTTTAGGTGATGACTATACACCTCTTACAGAAAGGATTTATAGTGAAAAAACCGTCAGCAAAGTTTGCGAAATTTTTTTTAAAAAAACACTGGAGCACTCCCTGGGTTCTCAGTAACGCTCTGTGGAATATTTGCAGTATATTTTTTTTCATAATCTAGAAACAAATATAAGGAGACGTTTTTTCGATTTGTTACAAAATATTTTTTTTTTCAAAAAAGTTATGGCCATTTTAATTTTGGGGAAACAAAATGTTCCTATAAAATTAAAATTAAAATGGCCATAACTTTTTGAAAAAAAATATTTTGCAAGAAATCGAAAAACGTCTCCTTATATTTGTTTCTAGATTATGAAAAAAAATATACTGCAAATATCTCACAGAGCGTTACTGAGAACCCAGGGAGTGCTCCAGTGTTTTTGAAAATTTTTTCGCAAACTTTGCTGACGGTTTTTTCACTATAAATCCTTTCTGTAAGAGGTGTATAGTCATCACCTAAAAAGTGAAGTGGGTCCCATGCGTCGTTTTCAAGATATGGCTAACTGAAATATCACGCACCGCCACTGCACCCTCAACATTTTGAGATAGAAGAAGAGTAAGAAATGAAAATTTGACAAAATGCGCTATTTTTATTCCAAGAATACATTTCTGGGGGTTTTCGAGGTTGCTGATTTCAAATTTCAACATGCCAAAAGCAGGAAATGTACCCCAGAGGTGAAAATCGAGTATAGCAGGGGTTGAAGGGGGTGCGAAAATGTTTAGAACAAGCTCACAGCAGCCAAATGGTTGATTGGTGATAAGGAAACCAATACAGCCTTTTACACGATCAGTATCGCTATTACAGGTCCGATCATAACGAAGAAAATGAAATAAGAAACAACAACAACAACAAAAACAAAAACTTCAACAACAAAAGTAACAATAATAACAACAACAAGCACAACAACAATAACAATAACATCAACAAAAAAACAACAAAAACAACAACAGTAACAACAACAAGAACTACAACAATAACAAGGACAACAACATTAACAAGAACATCAACAATAACAACTGCAATATGAACAACATAAAAAACAACAACAACAAAGAAACAAAAATTAACAATGTAACTATTATGTAAAAAAAACTGGCTTGAGCGAAAGGAATTCGCAATCGGGCAAAATACTATCATATAAAGTCGGTCAGTTGGAAAATACTATCATAGTAGTCGGTCACAGTAAAATACTGCTTCCACCACCATATCAAACTTGGCGTAAATAATTATTTTGTCACACAAACATTTTCGCACCCCCTTCAACCCCCTGTTACACTCAATGTTTACCTCTGGAATACATTTCCTGCTTTTGGCATGTTGAAATTTGAAATCAGCAATCTCGAAAACCCTCGAAATATATTCTTGGAATAAAAATTTCGTATTTTGTCAAATTTTCATTTCTCAACCCTATCTTAAAATGTTGATGGTGTATTGACTTTTTTGAGGTTGGATTCGAATTCAGTGTCGAAAAATACATAGGGGTACTAAGGTCAATATCCAGGATCATGATTTTTTTTATGTAGCTGTGTTATTCACCACAAAATCGTGGTAATGGCTTGTAAAATAGTGAACTTAAACTTGTTATAAAATATCAGACACGAAATGCTAGTATGGAATATAAACTAGAGTACCTATAACTTTAACAAATTCCAAGATTTCGAAAAAGTAAAAAGAATAAAAAGACCAAGTACAACTTGGTTGAAAAAAACATATTTTGTAAGCCGTTCCAATAATTTCTGGTGAAGCAGACATTTTTTGAGAATATTTTGCAAGTTTCATTTCACTATTATAGCATGCTATCTGGGTTTAATAAGCATTCCCTAAAATATAATGTGAGTCCCACGTTTCCTTACGAAAATACGACAATTTTTGTTTCGACCAAACGTCACTGTTATCTACTTCGTTTTAATAGGGTTCTGTTAGGGTCCGCGAATTTCTTGAGACTAATTATTTACACCGGCACACAAAAAAAGAAAAGTGGTCATTACTTTTGACCAGACCCATCTATGGTTATGTATTTCGATGCACTGAATCCGAATTTAAGGTCGGTTTAACCGGTACACCCCCAAAATTTTGAGTAAATTGCAAAAAAACGCTAAAATTCGCTAAAAATGGCAAAAAAATGCAGTTATGCAAGCGATACATTTTTTTACGAACTAGATCAAGTATGTTTATTATGTATTTCGATGCGCTGAATCCGAATCTGAAGTTGAGTTAGCTTGTCAACCCTCCAAATTTAGAGTAAATTCCAAAAAACCGCTAAAAATCGTAAAAATTTATGAAAACGTTATGAAAACGAAACATTTTTTTTCGAACTAGATCTAGTATGTTTTTTGTGTATTTTGATGCGCTGAATACAAATCACACGTTGATTTAGCTGGTAGACCCTTCAAAGTTAGAGTACATTGCGAATAACCGCTGAAAATTGCTAAGAAATCGTGAAAAATTGCAATTATGCAAACGAAAAAAAAAATGTTAAACTAAATCAAGAATTTTTCTTATGTATTTTGATGCGCTGAATTCAAATCCGAAGTCGGTTTGGCTTGTACACCCTCCAACTTTAAATAAATTGCGAAAAAAATTTAAAAACAGCCAAAATCGTAAAAAATAGTCATGAAGTAGTAGATAATATCAAAAAATAGTATAGTTCTTACTCGCAGTAATAAACAAACCATGATTCCTTTCAAATTATACTATAATATCTAGATTGTAATTAGAATTAAAAAAACGACCTTCCTTGATTTTACACTGTTCTTCGCTTGTATCGACTACAGTGAAGAATAAGAACGATTTCATCAAGACATAAGTGAAATGGAGAATTGGTATCAAGGAATATGGAATGTCAACATGATGGCCGATTTTTGCTGGACATTAAAGAGAGAAATAACGAGAGAAAATAGAAAACGAAAGAGAAACCTACTGCATAGAACATTCGAAGAAAAAAGAGTTCGATACAAGCGAAGAACAGTGTAAAATCAAGGAAGGTCGTTTTTTTTTAATTCTAATTACAATCTAGATATTATAGTATAATTTGAAAGGAATCATGGTTTGTTTATTACTGTGAGTAAGAACAATACTATTTTTTGATATTATCTACTACTTCATGACTGTTTTTTTACGATTTTTTGCTATTTTAAGCGTTTTTTCGCAATTTGTTTAAAGTTGGCAACAAGTTGGCTTGGTGTACAAGCCAAACCGACTTCGGATTTGAATTCAGCGAATCAAAATACATAAGAACAATACTTGATTTAGTTTAAGAAATTTTTTTTTTCGTTTGCATAATTGCAATTTTTCACGATTTCTTAGCAATTTTCAACGGTTATTCGCAATTTACTCTAATTTTGGAGGGTCTATCAGCTAAATCAACTTGTGATTTAGATTCAGCGCATCAAAATACACAAAAAACATATACGATCTAGTTCGAAAAATTTTTTTCGTTTTCATAACTTCAATTTTCACGATTATTAGCGATTTTCAGCGGTCTCTTGCAATTTATTCTAAATTTGGAGGGTTGACGAACTATATCAACGTCAGATTCGGATTCAGCGCATCGAAATACATAATACACATATTTGATCTAGTTTACGGGTTAAACTGATCTCAAATTCGGATTCAGCGCATCGAAACACATAACCCTAGATGGGTCTGGTCAAAAGTAATGACCACTTTTCTTTTTTGTGTGCTAGTGTTATTATGCAATACTTTGTATAACGTCAGGATACTAAAAATATTATCAGAGCGCTGAACCAATCGAGAGCAAATTCAGTAATTTCCCAAATTATTTTCTTAAATTAGCGTAACACTTTTCAGATTAGCGTAATTCGCGTTCTATTCGAGTTAGAGATTTGCGGTTTTTATTTTCGGTAGCCTATAATGTTGATGTGAATGCCTCGAAGGCCCTACGTTGTAGGGATGGGCACCTAACATCGATGTTTCTGAAATATCGATGTTTTCCACTGAACATCGATGTTATATTTTCAACATCGATGTTACTTGTAAACATCGAAACATCGATAAGTAATACGTATCCCACAAATATCATTTAATATTTCAGTACGAAAATGTTTAAGTTGCTAAAAAAAACGAAAAAATTTCTAATTGATTCGTTTTACTCTTTGTACATTGTGGCTTACGCGACATATCCCTCAAGGCAGTAAGTATTAAATTCCAGCAAAGATCTCATTTATTAAACGACAGTAAGCCGATATCTGTAGGCACATTTTCTAGTTTCTACTTCTACAAAACTACACTTTTTTTCAGAGAACATAAAAATTAAAGTCACTTTATACTGGGTGTAACAGGATTATGGTACACCCCCTTTTTCTCCTTTAGTATTCAAGATAGTTAATTGAAATTTGGGATATCCTATATACATAATAAGCGGCACTGTCTGACATACAAGTGATTATTTTTCCACTTCCTGTTTCGCCGGAAGTGACACTAACTTTCGATTTTTAAATGGATTTATATTATTTCATTTTTGAATTCTGCATAATTTTCTGAATCCAACGATACCAAATAAGTGACATTTAAAACGTCAATATTTTTACAATTATAATTTGTAGTTTTCCATTTAAGTCAAGAAGTTTTTCCACTTCCGGCGAAACCGGAAGTGGAAAAAAATCACTTGTATGTCAGATAGTGCCGCTTATTATGTATATAGGATCTCCCAAATTTCAATCAATTATCTTGAAAACTAAAGGAGAAAAGGGGGGTGAATGAATGAATGAATAAGGAAAGTGGGCGGGAAAACCCATGCACTTAGGCCGCCTGACTGGCCCATTGTGCACCCACATTCCATGAGTATTCACTCAGGTATGCCGACCTCTCTAGCAAAGGCGCATATTTTCCTGGGGTGAATACTCTTAACATCCTCTGGGTTCAGAACACAGCTCCCAAAGTGCCGTTCTCTGACCCTTGCAATTGCAGGGCATTCTGTGAGGATGTGAGATGCAGTCTCCTCATCCTCCATGCACCCTCCACATTCAGGATCATCTATGACCCTTATCATGTGGAGGTGCCTTTTAAGGTACAGTGGCCTGTAAGGAGTCCTGTCACCGTTCTAATGTCTCTTCGGTTCATACCTAGGAGACTTTGAGTTAATTTGAGCGAAGGCCCAATTATATGGATCTTCGCCTGCCTTATACCCGGGGGTTCTTGCCATGACTTTTCGAACTCCTTATTTAGGAGCTCTTTCATGGTTGAAACCCCCATTGAATAGGGGACCCCTGAAAAGGGGGTGTACCATAATCCTGTTACATCCGGTATATATTATTTTGAAACATCGATGTTTCACAACATCGATGTTTTCTAGCCGATGGTTTTACTACCATCGATAGTAGGTACCGATGTTGAACATCGACGTTAACATCGATGTTTTTAAAAATGTGCCCATCCCTACTTCGTTGTGTGAAGCGACAATCGCGAAATTCTCGAGAGATGCTTGGTACGCGCGGAAAGTGTTCACTGTGACTTGGGCTCACGAAGCCTCAACTGGGTTAGCGCCTGCGAGATAGGCCACCCAAACATGGTCTTGCTCGTAACATTACTGGAAAAGGTGTTGTTTAGGTGGTCTGCAAAAAACAAAACGGTTCAAGCATCCTCAGGCAGGTTTTCAGAGCCACCCCACTCATACAGACCTGCTTACAACCCCCTCAGCGCAGCAAATTTTCAAGGGGTTGGAGATGGAATATTACATTTGGCGCTCAATCGGTCCACAGTGGGTACCGTCAACTTCATGAGCCTTCAAGTAATGCCATGACATGAATTCGAGACAAATAGATATCCAACACAGCCTTCTGCAGGGGCGGAACCAGAGGGGATGGGTGGGAAGTCGGAGTAGGTGTGGCTTCGAGGGATTCTTGGGTTGTTAAAGGATGAAAGCGAGTTGTGGTACCATACACCAATTTGTTAGACAGCATTAAGATCAACGGATTCGCCCAATAGAGGTCAAACCACGCAAAACCCTGCGTAAATGCAAAGGGGTGGCTTAAGGGGTCTGAAAATGGTTTGAAGAAATGGGACGGCGACCAAATACACAGAACTCATCGAGGAGGTCTTAATGTGTGCCGGAGAGGAGTTACCGGAGTTACCCCACAGCGTCCTTCTTAGTTGATTCTGTAGGTCTCTGAAATTGCCGCTAAAATCTTGCGAATTCAAATTTCGATATGGGGTTGCTTTTTGGGGTGCGGACGGCGAACCGTTTGAGCCATAACACACCGACTTCGGGACAACTAACCCTATAGGCTACCGAAAATTAAAATCCGCAAGTCTCTAACTCGAATAGAGCGCAAATGGTGCTAATCTAAAAAGTGTTACGTTAATTTTGACGAGCAGTTTATTTTTAACACCTTGTAGATACAGATTATTTCTCATGTCTGATCTCTCGTTATAGTCGGTTAGACTATAACCGTTAGTCTTTAGCATGTTTCATCCTTTTCTCTCCGCATGCGTTCTCTTTTTTACTTCTGTGCAGGTTCATAGCTTTCCCTATATCTGACAATCTGTAGATGTGATCTTACTGGTCTGGCGCAGCTTGCATAATGTAAAATACAGGATCCAATACCAAAGGTGTTGGGTTAAAAATGATATATCTACAATATTATTTAATGACGTTCTTTGTATTTGATGACTCAAAGGGTATCCCCCATAAGTATGGTGCAATGCCCCCTTTTTTTTTATTTTCTTCGCATGATGAAATTCTTAGGGCTAATTATGAAAGGTAGACCGAATTTTAGGTCCAAAAATTTTCCTCTCAGCTAGGTATTGAAAAAACCCTGTTTTTTACGTTTTTTTTTTTTTCGGTTTATAACTGTCGAAAAAATCTGAAAAAATTCATGAGTACAGAAAATATGATTAGTTTTATGTAATTTTTTTTTTCAAGCTCATTCAAGGTCATTATGACCTCTAAAAAAATTATTCAAACTTTAAAAATCCCAACTTTTTACCAAAATCCCCTTTTAACCAAAAAAAGCTTCAGGCTCAGATTTTTTAATATGTTACATTTTTTAACTGTTTTTTACTACCTCAAATTTTTTTCAGATTTTTTTTGAGTGGTGGGTCATGCCCAAAAGTGCGAAAAATCAATTTTTTGTCCGTGAAACGACTTAAAACGGCTTAAAATCACCATTTTATAGTGTCCTGATTTTTTTTCTTGCACTAAAAAGGACTCAAATGACTTCAAACAATTAAAAAATATAAAAACTACTAGTTTCGATGTGGAATTTTTTTTCTTACTATTTTTAGTGAACATATTTTTTAATTGTTTGAAGTCATTTGAGTCCTTTTAGTGCAAGAAAAAAAATCAGGACACTATAAAATGATGATTTTAAGCCGTTTTAAGTCGTTTCACGGACAAAAAATTGATTTTTCGCACTTTTGACCCACCACTCAAAAAAAATCTGAAAAAATATGAGGTAGTAAAAAACAGTTAAAAATATAACATTAAAAATCTGAGCCTGAAGCTTTTTTTGGTTAAAAGAAATGGGATTTTTAAAGTTTGAATAATTTTTTAGAGGTCATAATGACCTTGAATGAGATTGAAAAATTTTTTTACATAAAATTAATCATATTTTCTGAACTCATGAATTTTTTTCAGATTTTTTTCGACAGTTAAAAACCCAGAAAAGTAATAAAAAGTAAAAAACAGGGTTTTTTCCATACCTAGCTGAGAGGAAAATTTTTTGGACCTAAAATTCGGTCTACCTTTTATAATTAGCCCTAAGAAACACTCTCATCATGCGAAGAAAATAAAAAAAATGGGGGGCATTTCACCATACTTATGGGGGATACCCTTTAAAGGTTATTTGAAGGTTAACTTTCGCCTTTCAAATGGAATGAAACCTATTTTTCCTGATTACCGAAACCTATTTGACGCCTGGCACTAGAAGTAATACTTTTTATGATGTTCCAGGAGTTTTCGGTTTTGTGAGAGGCGTCTATAGAAGATTCGCAGACTTCTGGTGGAGTAAGAAAGCTGATAATAAACAAAAACCTTTTTTTACCACTTGATATATTTTATTTATACAAGTTAACAAACTGTTGCTGTTTTAGATTTATAAAAACCGTATTATAATTGTTTTGTTCCATTTTGGCTCTTCTAGAAAACTTTTTTCAAGATCAAGATCAATATTGCAATATGAGTTTTAAAAATGTAAATCGATGAGAGCCAAATCAAAACATGTTTTTATCTACTATTTATTTTAATTGTGTCTACTAAAAATACAATATTATTGATATGAATTTGATAAAAACTTTTTTTTGCATTTGCAGTTTCCAACCAGGTATCCTATATATATTTTTTGCAATAAGCTTGTTACCGCCCACAGAGACTACAATATAAAATATTTTAAGAAAACGCCACATTAAAGTTTTTCAAACGTCAGAGGTTAACTACATATATAGGCCTATTTTTTTTTCAATAGCAAATAAGTAAATATTGGGTATCTGTTCAATCATATTTTTCTTTAAATGTTTACCCATTTGAAACTATTCTTTTATAATAGATAAAGAAAAAATCATTATGTGGAACTAGAAAGAATATAAATATGTTGCCAAATATACTTTTTTTCATTTTTTTGCGAAAGCCTTTTTTTGTCAAAAAAAAAATAATGAAACCCTTATAAGTGGTTGAATATAGGAGACTACATAGTTGCCTAATAATAATTTCGATCACCACTGGATAAAGATTTCTTATGTGTCTGCAAGCGTGACGCGACAAGTTTGAATAGAACTGTGTCTGGTGATATTTTGCCTACCCTGTGCTCGCTAGACAAGCCAGTGGGTAGCTCAGTTTGACTGTAGCAGTCGTTTAAATTAGTCTACGCACCAGTGACGCGTCAAAATGTTAAGTGTTCAGATGAAGCAACGGTTTAACCTCAAGTTTCTTTTTTAAACTGGGGAAAACTTTTACAGAAGTTTATACAATGTTAAACGAAATGTACGGGAATTAATGTTTATGCCGTTTTTGATGGTTTAAAGAGGGACGTGACACGACCGAAGACATAAAGCGTAAAGTTTGCGCAAAAATGATGCCAAAACTCCTCACTCCCGAGCAAGGAATCAAGAATGATCATTTGCGCTGACATTCTAAACAACATTGACATTCATCCAGGGTTAGACACAGTGATTACTTGTGTGAAAGTGTGGAAGCGGTTAAAGCAAGAGCGACGGAGGTTCTGAACCAGCTGTCAGAAGCGAACTTCCAGCACTGCTTTCAACAATCGAAAAGTCGTATGGAGCGGTGTAGAGGTCGCCAAGGAGAGTACATTGAAGGCGAAAAAAGTTGGTACTGTAATTGGTAACGAATAAAAAGTGTTATGACAGCAGTTCGGTTATTTAATAGCTACACCCATATCCTAAATTTTACCTAATTGACTTATCTCATTATATGAGACCTCTTGAGTACGTTTTTACTTTGTTGTTTTGGAAAACGCTTCTTTGTTTAAAACCCATTGAAGTGGTCAATATAGGAAACTACATTGTTGTTTAACTTGAACCAGTGGATTCCTAATTTGGAACAGTTGATTGTCAATTTGGACCAGTACTTTCATAATGCGGATAAAGATAATTGAAAATAACTCGTAAATTTTACCCGAGCCACCTCATTAGATGAGCCGCTATAAACCAATTTGGACCAGTGGAATCCTAATTTGGACCAGCGGATTCCTAATCTGGATCAGTGGATTCCAAATGTGGATAAATATAACTGCAAATATATCCAAGTTACCTCATTATATGAATTACTGGGCTGCCAGTTTTGATCAACGGATTTATTATAACAACATTATTATATTATCAACCAAAAATACCTATTTATTGGTATTTTCAGTTAAAATATCATAATTTGGAATCATTAAAAACCAATTTCAAAACAAACATTCCTTGACAACCAACGCAGAATGCAGGTAATCGCTTGCATTACCCCAGACTGCAAGATATGTATATTTTTAGAACCGAAATCGGTAATCTAATACCATTTTAATTCTACTTCGATTCCCCCCAGACAACGTGACCGTACGGCCGGCTGCTACTTAAAACGTACGCCAGACCAGACCGAGCGTCACAAACAAGGCCCTCGTCAGGCAGGTGGGAGAGAGACGGCGATATAAACAAGAAGAGATAAGTCGCCCCGGCCGCTTACCAGTCTCCGTTCCGTTGTGCCAGTTAGACAAGAAGTTGACCTGTTGATTGTAGCATAACACAAATCAGTATCGAGTGGCCCGCGACAGTCCGTGGTAGCGATAGGTTCTTGTTTCTCCACCCTACTATAGTAAATATTGGCGTTCGAAATGGCACTTTCCGTTTTGAGGAATGGCTTGAGAAGCTGCAGAAGCCTGGCCAGGAGGAATGTCGTTATTGAGAGCACGTCGGTGAGAAGTGCCAAAATGGACACTGCGAGATGTATGGTAAGTTCTGTAAACAGTCGAATTTTGTGAAAAAAAAAACATGAGGAATGGTTAGTTTTGTAATACAAATTTAGCTCTGTTCGTTTTTTAAATGTAGGAGCATTTATTAACAGTTATAAGAGTGCGATGACCCTTTGAAATTGTTTAATTACTTAGGTAGTTGAGGTGGTAAATTTATTTGAGAAAATTTCGAGGTTTGTTTACCGTATTAGAAATGATTACAAGATTGACAATGGATAACTATAATGCTCTTGATTCTACGTGGAAATAGCCTTATCGCTCAGGGTATTATTTCCTAAGTAGGTAATATGTTTAAATAATGAAAATATTTGAAAGTTTTATCAAGGAGAGAACGGCCCCAATTTTCGCCTGTTTCTCCTCCTCCTTCGAAGTTTGACTTTGAATGTGTTCCAAATGATAGTTAATGATGAGACTTTAATTCTGAGAAAATTTAAAGTCGAGAGTGCGCTTTACTTTTGAAATAAAGATCAAATTTAGCACTTTTGCGTGGGCTCGTATTAAGAAGTATGATACATAATTAAATTCTCAAAAATGCGAAGGATCTGAACAAACTTTGGGAGTTGGATTAATTAATCTGATGTCAAAAATTTGGTTAAAATCAAAACGGCGGATCCAGTATGGTGGCCGTTACTACCCTTTCTGCAGGAAAATAATTGTATATTCGCCGCCAAATCTTGAAAATGGTTACATCTGGGTTTATAAAGTCATTGAATTTTACATTTTCAACATAACGTTGCTACCAGATCTCAAAAATATTACAATTAACTAATATTTTAATTAATTTTATTATTGAATAATACCGAGTTGGGGTTTTGGGGTTATGGTATGGTGGTATTATTGGATTACATGAGCCAGCTAACACTATCACGTAAAGTTTTGGACGTCTGTTGGACAGCATATAACTTTTCACTAAGTCTGGTGGTTAACTCCGTAACTCATACACCCCGAGTTACAGAGTTATAATTAAGGTCCGGAAAGTGCGCTACAACGCAGGGTCGGACTCTTGATCCGGCATGTCATTGAGGGAAGGACATATGAGAGACCAAAAGACAGGACTAAAAATGTGTTAATAATGTACATACCTATCGCTTCTGTCATTCAGAAACACCGACTGCCTTCAGTGCTTGAACGTACGTTGCCACAACCATTAGTCTTTCTGCATTTCTTCTTGTTGAAGGTGAGCGATTTATAGGCCTGTACATATGGTTGTAGAAAATGATCGTTCCACATCTATTGAAGTTAAACATGCAAATTCGAAATAGTTTACATGGACACAGGACGACACACCACGCACATTATTTTCACGAATTTCGCACAGTTGTTTGTACCACTAACAGTTGTTATTATTTTTTACATCTATAGAAGACAATGTACGTGTTACTACTATTACTATACTTTTAGCGGTTGTTTGCAAAACCCGTTTACTAACTATCAATATCGGAGGCGAAATATCTGACATACAATCCATATCAGAACATTAAATACCTTATTACCGTAAAATTCTGTTGTTTCGACCATTGTCAGCCACAGAAATTTATTGCGTATGTCTTTTTTGATATTTTCCATGACACGTTGATATGTCTTCTGTAAATATGTTTTACGCAATGTTTGGGTACTAGACAATGGATACATATTTGGCAAAAAACGTCTAAAGTAAATATTGTCGACCATGTTCCACGAAAGGCTACATCCAGAAAACATGCACAAATCAAATCAAAATTCCTCTTTTCTAACAGTACCAATAATATTTTGTTGATGGATATTTGATCTAAATGTCTCACGTCATTTTCAATAAACTTTTTCAGTCTACTCACAAATGGCAACGACTGTGCCATTATTGCAAAAATCCACACAAAATCAGATAATATGTAAGTACACTACACGAACTCTAAAACAAATACGTTCGCAGTGCAAAATACGCATGTACACACGTTTATTAGTTGGTCACTCACGACACATAAAATTATTTTAAACTCGGCGTTCTACTGTCCGTCCGCTCGCATCGAGCTAATCTAAAATACTAAATTTCGACAACGGAATCCTCGCTACGATATATGGATAAATTGTATATAGCCGTTCCCTGATTCGTACCCAGCGAGTCCTAGCGATTGTTTCCACGGCCAGTGGCGTACGTATGTATGGGCAAGAAATACACGCTTACATAATTTACAAGGTGCTTAAAATGTACGGTTTATACTTTAATTATCATAGAGTTGTATAGTGCCTACCTTACGTTGTAGCACACTTTCCGGACGCTAGTAATAATATATTGGGTTTATAGGGTAGTGGGGTTAAGATTCAAGGCAGTACAATTATGAGGTTATATGAACCTGATGACACTGGATTTGCTAGTTTCTAACGTTTGATGTATAAAATCTACGTTTTCTCAGAGTTGAGGTCGTTCTTTGCTAAGTTATACAGTTATAAATAAACAAAGAATATTTGTCTTCTAAATTGACGGTATGTGTACAGAATTTGAATCAGAATTTAGTAAACAAAGGTCAGGTACAAAGTATTACTTCTTGATTAATTTATATTTGGTTTAACTCAGTTTCGTTTTAATAATCCAGTTAATTAAATTTAATAAGTGAATATAAACAATTAATTTTATTTTTCAAATTTCCTTACAAACTTACGTCGATAATTTTTTTGACAAATTGATAAAAAAAATCCATGTTTTTTTGAGGATCGTCAATTATATTTTTTCATTACTGCATTAACTTATTGTAACATGTACTATCATCTGCTATAAATAAAACTGTTTGAACCTAATTGTAGGTACAATTTCGTTGGTATTAAAGGTAAACTTTTCATTAATACCTACGTATATTATCATTAATCATTTTTAAGGGGTCATGTTTAGTCGATTAATTTTTTTTGGATTTCCCATAACTGTAACAATGTTCACTAAAGCTAATGTTTTTATTCCGTCATATTAAAAAAATACGTCTGTCCTTTAAGAAGTCATGAAACAAACGCATTTGAAATTTTAAATGCATTTTACTTTATAATTTTTTCTGTGCATGAAAAAACTAAAAAAAAACAATCGATTTAATCTAAACTTTAAAATACATAAGTCGTATTCTTTTTTTAGCTCCTGTTTTTTTCTGACTAGATAATGCTATAAAAAATAGATATTTTTTATAGCTCAAAATATACAGACAATATTTTATACGTGATTTGAGTTTTAGATCTCTCCCAAATCATTATAATTTGCGTTCGCGATGTTTACCTGACGTATTCTCATTGTAATTGCAAATAGTTTCCTAATTGTAATGCGGTGTGGTTACGAAAGATGCTAATAACCTCTTCCGAAGCCACAAAAATTAGTTAAAACGTGCGTATCGGTTGGTATACCACCATGATTTTATCGAGTACGAAGACGAAAAATATGCAGGCGTGTATTTTGTTGCTAATTCGCGTATTTTTTTTAAATTGATTTTAACGACACCTGAAAACATGTAAAAAAGAGCATGCGTTATCCTTTTTTTATTTAAATTTTAAGGAGGTAAAATTGATTTTTTTTTAAAAGAACACATGTTGACGAAAATTTAAATCAGAAACCAGACTATACTTTTCCGAGGGTTTTTGATCGCCTGAATACAAATCTGACCACCATGATGGGTGGTCATGACTCCATCACATAAGGTTTTAAACATATCCTAACATGAAAATGCGAAAAACACGTTTTTTTCGCCATATTTAATATGCGGTAATGAGGTAACTTTTATACACAAAACTTGATGATATCTGAAAGTTCTACCTTTCCCTTTTAAAAATTTCATTTGAATGCTTTCTCAAGTCACATCGATTGGAGACATTTGATTCGACAAGTTTTTTTTTTTATTTCTTAATTCTAACATTTTTTTATTCCATCCGCCCGCCATTGTGAATTTTGCAATTCGGACTTCAGATTCGTGATGAACGACCCCGAAAACCTGGAGAGCCAGTGGTAAATTATGTATTTGTAATTTGGGTTTCTCCTCTCTTTTTTAAGTTGTCACCTGATACTGCTACTCAATTTCAGAATATCGACAAATACGCCAAAGTAATTAATGAAATTCAACAGCCGATTTCTCGGAAAGGAGTAAGGGTATCCAGACAATTCAAACGGGATCTTGAAGGGGATGAATAGTACCTTCAGATGTCGTACCTCGTTTTTTTTTTTTTTTTGAGAAAATTACTTCGTGCTGTAACATAACCTTAAAAACTCGTATATCTAAAAATAATGTTCTCGTACTTTCAGTTTAGGGGTTAGGGTCTCTTAAAAACCTGACGTGATGGAGGAATTCTGAAGTCAGATCAGGAACAGTTTTGTTTGGTTTCTGGTTTGAAAGTTCAGGCTTTGGCCGTCTGTGTAATTTATCGTTTACAAGTGTTCAAATTCAACGTAGTCTCTATTTTATTGCGTAAAAGCTATTATATTTTAAATTAAGAATAGTTACCACCAGTGGCGGTGGGCCATAAGGTGCACTGGTGCGCGCGCACTACCAACAATTTAGCATTAATAATTTTATTTAGTAATTAATGGATGCATTCTTAATTTATCGCCTTGCCGCATCCCTAGCGTTAATACCATCTGAATATTATTTGGCCGCAGCGTTACGAATCCACTAGACGCTAGGTCTATCTCCAACGCCACTGGTTTCCGATCGCGGCGCGGGAGTCGACACGCGCAATAAGAAAAGCGGCACGACGATCATGCTTCCGTGCAATACGAAAAAGCGAACGCGTATTGTTACTGCTTGCCCCTCCACAATTATTACGCGTAGTGGGCGAATCCTATAGATATGATGTACGGAGTTTAAGAGCGCACGAGAGTTATCGATCGGTTGGTTTGTGAATTGTTTTCGTACATTGCGATTGCTGTTTTATCGCTCACGTTTTATAAATATAAACTCGGTTACAATCTAGTTTGGAATAATGAATTATATTCAAAACTTATTAAAAACTCCATTCTCTAGCTTGAGTTTGGAGGAAAAAGTACAAATTAAAACTCTAGGTAGGCCCACTCCACAAATTAATTTAAAATTAGCCGTGAAAGGACAAAAGTAAACAATTTGTAAGAACATTTAATAATGACTTATTTAAAAAACATTTGTGGTTAAGTGGATGCGATGTATTGAACGCAGTGTTTTGTTTGGCGGAGAAACACCTTGGACCAAAACTGGAGTAACGGATTTAAATCACATAAACGAGAAAATAAAAAAAATGCAAATTCTGCTGGACACATGAATAATGTTTTGAATTTAGCCATGCTAGGCACTGCAAATATTGCGACAATGCTCGATTCTGCTCATCGACGAGCAGTGGCAGCACACAATGAAGCGGTTTCAAAAAACAGGTATGTTTTAAACATTATTATTAACTGTATTCGTTATTGTGGAAAATTTCTATTTAAAACGAATAAAGACATTTTTGCGCAACACCACGTGCCAGGAAAGACTGTCAGCTTTGGCTATGCTCTCCATTGAAAAAGACTTTATTTCAAATATCGAAAATTTTAACAACAAAGTAATTGAAAAATTTTATGTAATTTGCACAATGTAAAAATCGCAGAATTGAGCTCATTTACAAAGAAAATTAGGTAATATTTCAAATTAATAGAGTTAATAAGAATAACCTTAATATGAGATAAATATTTATCTCATATTAGGGATATTCTTATTATTCTTATGATTATCGTTATTTTTATGTATGGTGCACCCCCAATCTTAGGATCACGTACCGCCACTGGTTACCACTCTGCATTTTGATGGATTTAAGGGCATATCTTGGCGCCCTACGTGGGGCTTCCGAATAAGAAAAATATGACAATTTTTTGTAACAGACAATCATTGTTGTGTCCATTCTGTTGTGTTCCTTATGGGGCAATCTCACCTAGTTCAGATAAAGATAGACTGTGATTATTCAGCTTGTGAAAACTTATTTTTCCCTTTCTATAGAGTTTTTCATGAACTGCTCTTATTTATTTTGAGAAACGACAAGTTGTTTCATGTAATACACGGTGTTAATTCTGTGGAGCATTCCAACGGGTCAAACCTAAAATTATTGGAAAGAGAATTAAACTAGCTTTAAAGTGATAACCCTCCCCCCTTCCTATTTAATATTTTAAGGGTAACATCTACCCCTCCCAGGAACCACGAAGGCTGCAAATATTCCTTGTGTCCTTTTTTCAACAACTTTAAAGGAGGACTAAAGTGTCCTCCTTCAAAATAAAATTGACGTGTCTTTTCGATTTTCAGTATTATTTAGTGGTAGGGCGATATTAAGTTTTCAAATTGACACCGTGTATAGAGAATGTGATAACTGTAATTAAACAAATTACAACTGTTGAGGCACAGAATTATTATTAAACATTTTTATGAACAACTTTTAAAAACAAATGTCAAGGATCTTGTTCCAATTAAATTCAACGTTTGAAATGTAGTTATACTAATGTACTCTATTTCCATTTTAAATTGAAAATAGGTAGAAAAAAGCAAGGTTGTCAGATATATTTTCTAAAATTGCTAAGCTCACTATACAAGTATACTTCATACTTCAGTCAACTGTTAGTTCGTGACGTTCTTAGAAAGCTAGTTTGGAAATAAAAAACTGGACGTTTTCCACGAAACACCGAACTACTACACTTTTTTTCGACGCGCGTTTCGCCAACCAAGTTGGCATCTTCAGGGAGAAGATTAAAACTAATGTTAATTGCTAAAAGTTTTAATCTTCTCCTGAAGATGCCAACTTGGTTGGCGAAACGCGCGTCGAGAAAAAGTGTAGTAGTTCGGTGTTTCGTGGAAAACGTCCAGTTTTTGTTTCTACGCCGAAGGTTCCAGTACCCACTCCAGGATAGTTTGGAAATATTAAAAAAATACATAGATATAAATTTATTAGTTAGCATTAAAATAAAGCGTTTAAAATTGCTGGAAAAAATAATTATAAATTAAAACAACTTTATGCATGTTACTATACTTAAGAAAATTTTGAAGAGCCGGCAACGCGATGCCAGCAACACCGATGCCGGCAACCAGCAAATGTCGACCAGTATACTATAGGATTGCTTTATATGTAATACATCCAAATACTTATTCGATCCACTGTGCCATAAAATTTTTACCACGTCGTTAAAATGATTTACGACTTTAGAAATTCTAGGTGTTTAAGGCGCAAGTGACGTGTATTTCAGCTAGGTTTATTAACACAGACAATTTTTTGAGATTGTCTGGCTAAATGAGCATTATTTACAGCAAATTATATTACAAATATTAAGAGTTTTGTATGCAGGCTAATTTTAATCTCCTATATTGATATGAATGAAAAAAATTATTTCACAATTTTGGAATTTATAAAAGATATATGCACGCCCATGGAATCATAAAGTTGCACCACTTTTTTGTTCCCCAGGCGTATTTATCATTTTCAATTAAAATTAGAAGGACTATACTCTGATTATTTATATATTTTTTATTATTTGCTCTACATTTGATTTGACTGATTCAATTGCATTTGAAAAATAAAATATTACTTTTAATATTTTGATGTCATTCTAGCTATAGTGTTCGTTGTGTGGGACCCAAATAAGGAAAATATATATTTATTTGTAAAGAGAAATTAACGTTTTAATCTAGTTTTTCATTAATTCATTACTTATATTCTTGACAATGTATTTATCAGTTTTTTCATATTTTTTTGTTATGTTAATGGTGCTTTAGTTATATTTTTTAAGCTAGATATGGGTCTGAACGACCCATATTTAAAATTACTAAGGTCCGTAAAAGTATGCTGGTACGCAGAGCCGGCACTATGACAATTAAAGTATCAACCGTATTTTTTAAGGGCATATTTCTTGCCCCTCTGTACCCACGCCACTCTCCGTGTATACAATGTTATCCCGAACGAAGGCTTCACGAAGCTCACGTTCTCCGTAAGACAGCGAGCTATTCCGATAGCGACCTGCCGGCGCGGCGGTATAAACGGGTCGATCGCCGCATTGAAAACAATTTTGTGTCACTAGTTAGTCGCTCGTGAAATCGTGTGTTGTATTAACATATTACCTGATTTTATGTGGATTTCTGCAATAATGGCACAGTCATTACCATTTATGAATAGACTTAATGAATTGAAATTGACTGAAAATTACGATGATTTTGCAATAGACGGAACGCATAATGTATTCCTTACAATCGTCGATATATACCTCTCCTATATATAGCCACTCCTTCCCGCACAGGTCCCTGAGAGGACCTAAGGGGTTACTCTTCGGAGTAATTATAGGGTGTGTATTATTATTATACATATTTTGTGATCGCCTAGAGCGTAAAAGACATTTAGATTCGAATATCCATAAAAAATAAACCTGGTACGGTTAGAAACGAGGAGTTTTGGTTCGATTTGTGCATAATATTTTGCGAATGTAGCCTTGCGTGGAACGTGGTCGACAATATTTACTTTGGACGTTTTCTGGACAAATATGTATCCCATTTTCCATTGCCTAGTAGTCATACATTGCGTAAAACATATTTACGCAAGGTGAATGTGAAATATCACAGACATACGTAAGAATAAATTTCTGTGCTTGACAGTGGACGAAACAACAGATTTTGTGGTAATAAGGTCGGTAATGCCCCGATATTGATAGCTAATAAACGGGTTTTGCAAACAGCGGCTAAAAGTATAGAAATAGTAGTAACACGTGTATTGTCCTCTGTAGATGTAAAAAATAATAATGTACTGATGTTCGTGACAACAAAAAACTGTTAGTCATACAAACAACTGTGCGAAATTCGTGAAAATAATGTGCGTGGTGCGTCGTCCTCTGTCCACGTGAACTATTTGGAATTTGCAGCTTTAACTTCAGTAGATGTGGAACGATCATTTTCGATAACCATATATACAGGCCAAATCGCTCACGTTTAACGAGAATAAATGCAGAAAGAATACTGGTCGTGGCAACGTACGCTCAAGCAATGAGGACAGTTGGTGTTTCTGAATGACACAAGCAATAGGTACATACAATGTGTACATTAGGGTGGACCTTAATATTTTTTTTTTCGTTTTTTCTCAGCGGGCCAGGTGAAAATCAGTTCTGGATACCTAAAAACTTGTGCGGAAATCAAAACTGCCGCGATCGGAACCTTTTTTCCCGTGCCGCAAAGCGTCGGAAGTTTCTTATGGGATTTATATGTTAAAAATCATTGAAAACTTTCGATACGCTCAAAAACTATGAAAATCATCAAATCTGATAGTCGAAAGGATATATTTCCATGTATTTTTTCCTCCTGAATCAGATGGAATCGTCAGATTTCGTTTATTCGTTGAGTGAAAAAAATTATGAGCGAAAAATTGCGAAAAAACACCAAATTAAACTAAAAAAATTTGAAAAAGGACGAAATAATTTATTATGGTGATTGTACCTGACTCTGAGGAGTATTAAGCATATCATGATTTAAAAGTAGAGGTAAAAACCTACAATTTGACGTCCGGTTGAAGTCTATAGGTGTCTGAACCGGAGTTACGATCATTTCAAGTTATACGCAAAATTCAGGAGCGTATATGGCGGAAGGCGATTTTTCTGTTTTTTCAATCCTGATTCTCAAACGATAGATGCTCCTGCATCGACTTGCTTAACGGTAGTATGAAATGATCCATATCATACGAATAATTCATCATCTTAATATAATACATATTACCTTTAACTTGAAGTCATTTTACATTGATTATAAGAGAATTTCGGATTGGAACATACTATAGTGTCCGACGTTCGTACACGTACTTGTAACGTTAGCATCATACTTTGGAGTTGGGGAGCTGCGTACCTTATTCTTCCCAGGCAATGACAAATGGTCTAGACTTTGAGATTCTGTTCGAGAAAATTAATTTTTTAAGATTCCATAATAAGTTACATCTTTTCTTATTTTAACTCATTTTTATACGTATAAATTCAATGTAAATAATATTTTTATAAATTCTATTCGTTCTGAAATGAAGTGAATATTAGAAGTGTGTATGTGATTAGTAAGAAGCATTAATTTCATTAAAAATGAGTTCTCAAAAGAATCTTTTATTATAGTTTCATAATTCATTAATGTTTGCTCATAAGAGAGACTTTATCGCAAGTCGGGAATATCAGCCAACTTTGAATTTTTGTATATTTTTGCAGATGTTTAAAGTTCAGTCTTTTTTGTAGAAGATACACTTAAATTCAGAATTAAAGAATTAAGAAAAGAAACAAATTATCACATGAAAGTTTTGATAGTTTTAGATGCATAAAACTTCATATAAAGATGCATAAAAATCTGTGGAAGAAAGTATTATATAGTTTCATTTAAAAAACTTTTTTAAATTAAACATTTACTTAAACAGTACTGCTAATTTTGCTTCAATTATTTTTTCTAACAGCATCTTTTGCAATTTCAGAAAAAAATAAATTACCTTCAGAAAAAATTTAGTAGCTCTAGAAATAACGGAGAAATGACATATGGGGATTCTTACGATATAGTACTAGGCCATGGACGTAAAACAAAATATGTTATGTGTCAAAACAGTGTAAAAACCTGTATTAATTTTGAATGTTTATTATGTGTAATATTTATTTAAATGGTAGGTAATCCATTCTTCTGAATAATATGACGAATTCGGAACAAAAAAAGTATCATAAAACACTATAAGAGAGAAGACACATGTCTAAGAGTGGTTTTACAAGTATTTCGCGAGGATTCTAACTAGAAACTTAAATTAGGCATAGATTAAAAAAAAAACAAAGTTACATATAATGGTTTTTAAATTTGGAACGCAACTATATTTTTTTAATTCTGAACAATTTTTCTTGACAGGATTTTTCGATATATTGCTTTAGAAAAGGCATTTTACCTACACAGGTGATAATTAAATTGCTCCTGTCAATAACTACTTTTCGAAAATGAACTTAAACGATAAAAAATACTTTTTAATTAAGCAGGACTTGATTCCAAAAGGTTCAATTTGAACTCGAAAATTATTTTTATTTTACACCTCTTTTTTTTACTTATTTTGGAACACACAGTGTTTTATGGTTGATGAATCTTTTTCTACTGCTTTATTAAAAATGTGGTCTGTTGTTAAATATTCTGCAACGTACATACATATGTAGGTATTATAAATCACATGTATTGGGTCAAAACTTTTTAAGAAATGTAGATATTAAACAATGGTATTAACTGGTGATCAAGATAAAGTAATTGCCTTGTATAGTCCTTCTATTTTTAACTGAAAATGATAAATACGCCTGGGGAACAAAAAAAGCGGTGTAACTTTATGATTCCATGGGCGTGCATATATCTTTTATAAATTCGAAAAGTGTGAAATAGTTTGAAAAGTTCTTGAAATAGTTTTTTTCACTCAAATCAATATAGGAGATTAAAATTAGCCTGCATACAAAACTCTTAATATTTGTAATATAAATTTGCTGTAAATAATGCTCATTTAGCCAGACACTCTCAAAAAATTGTCTGTGTTAATAAACCTAGCTGAAATACACGTCACTGGCGTCTTAAACAAGTGGAATTCCTAAAGTCGTAAATCATTTTAACGACGTCGTAAAAATTTTATGGCACAGTGGACCTAATAAGTATTTAACGAGTATTAGATACAAAGCAATCCAATAGTATACTGGATCGGTATTCCAGTTGCCGGCTCTTCAAAATTTTCTTAAGTATAGTACTATACATAAAGTTGTTTTAGTTTATAATTATTTTTTCCAGCAATTTTAAACGCTTTGTTTTAATGCTAACTAATAAATTTATATCTATGTATTGTTTTAAAATATTTCCAAACTAGCTTTCTAAGAACGTCACGAACTAACAGTTTACTGAAGTATGAATATAACATTTGTATAGTGAGATTAGCAATTTTAGAAAATATATCTGACAACCTTGCTTTTTTCTACCTATTTTCAATTTAGAATGGAAATACAGTACCTACAGATAAATTGAGAAAAATAGGTGAGTTTTGAATTGAAACTGGTATATTTTTCATTTTTGTATTATTTTTAGAATTCAGAATTACCAATCTTCTCCTAGTGTATAAAAACATACATATATGATTTTTGGCAAAAACTTCCCTGGCACATCAGTAAAGTATCTCGTTTATACAAAAACAAAAATATGGTAGGTTTTAAAAATGTTGTCGTATTTACGATTTTTAATATATAGACATAAACAAACCGTTAGTTGATATTTAGCTGTAGCATTGAGAAAGAACAATCTCAAATCAAGGTTAGACGCGACATTATTCATTGCTCGATCGTTTTATTTACACTTGGTGAAAAATGGGTCAATGAACACGCGTCTATATTATGTGACCGGTAGAAGTACTCGTAGACCGGAGACTGGTGCCTGCTAAGTACTAATAAATGCATCGTTGTGGGATTAGTACGTACACCAATTCGGGCACGTAGTCCTCTCGTGGTGATACGTGATATCTGAGGTGTACATACCTCTTTCTTTTGACAAAAGAGAAATTAACATTTTGGACGGGCTGTGTCGCAAAGTAAATTTACTATTGTACTACTCTGACGTTTCTATCGATGAATCAACATGGACCGATAATGAGGATTACTGTGTTTACAATTGCTTGTGATTGGTGAATGATAACTTGTATTTGAAAAAGTTCGTACACTTTCTGTATCTCCTGTTCATAATACAAATAATAAATAAATAGTGGGCAACTTACACTCCACAGAAACGATTTTTTTTTTGTATTTTTTACATTAAAAATCGGTTGCTGCAGTTGTGAATTGCTATAAGAGACGGTCACCAATTTTACCAATGTTTGTTAACGCCTTTTACATAATATATGATTTTTGATATTGGCCCAATGAAAATGCACATAAAAATGAAAAAAAATGTTTCGAATTTCATAGATCCTAGTGGTGGATGGTGAAATTTGGGATTGATCTACATAACTGCATGTGGAATATGGAATCCACATCGGGTTTTAGGGAGCCTTTTTTAGATCTAAATAGGAGGATATAATAATTAATAAATCTCAAACGAAACTTATGAAATGAATTTCCAAAAATATCTGTCACCAAAAGATTTTATAAAGGGCTCATAAAAAAAGTATTTCTAAATGTTTTTTTATTCTTCTAAATTTTTCTATGTATGTGTAAATAAGTCTGATGTTATGGAAATTAGAATTTTTATTTCATACACGTAGGTATTTGGTTCATTTTATAATTGCTGTAATTTTCGGAAAAATGAAAATTTTACAAAAAACATAGGAACAAACAACAATTTTTATATTCACTTTTAATTAATTAATAAAAAAATTGCACGCCGTTTAATAATTTGTAGTAAGGTTTCTAAGTAATATTTTGACATTTTTTTTTGTAAAAACAATCGTTGAATATATTTTGCTACAGTATTCTATGTTGTTATAATTGTTTTTAATTCGTTAATACCTTGTTATGTATTGATATTATTTTTATTTTTAAATAATAAGTTCAAATTCTACCAGCTGCCACTGATAGATTCCAGGAAGTGGGATTTTAAAACAAAAAAATAGTCATCTAATAATAGTACACGAATATCAAGATAATTAAAAATATCATATTAATTTGAGTTTGTAATGTTTCAGTACTAAGTTTTATATATTGTAGTCCCTATTATGGAAATGAACTGCGCAATAAAAAATACATATTCTTGTTGCAAATTTATTTTATATAACTACCGGCTTAAAAAATGCAGTTTGATATTATAATTATTTTTAGGGATATCGTGTGGTTATTAGGTAAATTAGGTAATTTTTTTTTTCCAGTACATGTTAAATTAATTCAGATTTTTAATAATATCCTCACTTCAAAAAAAGGGGGATTCTTGATTCTCTGCTTTCTTCTTTGGGCGTTTAACCTATTTAAGTTGTCACCCATCGTAATGTTAGAAAATTAAGAATGACCAATGTTCATCCAATACGGATCGCCTCTTCTTGCTGATAGAGTTTATAATGGGGTGTTTCATTTAATTTCAAGTTGTGGAGGGGTTTTCTACGTAACAATGTCCAATGAGAATGCCTGTTACAAAATAAAGTCTTTCTGGTCATTGCCACTTCTTTTCTGGGTGTCTTAAAAGCTCCCTAGTAAGTTGGCAGTTAGTTGTTTCATCCCATAGTTCATTAAATTTCACACGGGTGTCTTCTTTAATTTGTTGAATTATTGCTATGATAGTGAGCTAGGATGGCTCCGGACGAAAATGCTACCTCTGGCTGCTCCTTCCTTCCTCTTCATCCGTGAAGATTTTTATTATTCCTAGTAGTTTCATTCTCATCTTTACATCTCATCTTTAATAAGAATTGTATTTTACGTTTGTTGAAAATGAATTGCAAAGGGTTGTTGTCAGTGGCAACCTGCTGATGGCGTCATTCCACTGCTCACCCCTGGTCACACCACTATCCACGTTTGCTTGTAAGCCAACAGCTTTGAGGCTTGATCGTTGCCATCATTGTTATTGCCTTCTCAGCTAGATACAAGTCTAGTCTAAAATATCATCTACATCGCTCTAGTTGATGTTGTTCTCATTGCGCCATAGTCCAATCAATAGGTAACGGCCCCAATGTATAATTTCCCAAAATCTTTAACAGGAAACAAAAAATATGGTCGTATAGGAAAAAAAATCTAAGAAAGATAGCGTTTTTTGTCCTTGGCGTTTTAACGGCGAACTTAACCTAAAAAATTCGTAAAGTTGAATAAAATGGGTTTTCGTAAATAAAAAAAAACTAAAGCTCGTAGAGAAGGAAGTTAAATTAGAAAGTTGTAGGTAATAAAAAGATCTTTCGTTTCATATTTTTATTGATATCGATTGCTGCATTATTTTTCGAGATATGTCGAAAAAACTGTCAAAAATCGACAATTTTTGTTTTTGCTCAATCTTTTGCAAATTAACGTTTTGAAACTCGCTACTTTCTTGTAACTCTAGCCCACGACAAGCCAAAAAAGTCACTAGTCACCCTTAGACAAGCAGTTCTTTGTACTTGCCTTTTGCTTTGGTTTTTTGGCATTTGGGCCACCAAGTGATAGCTGCACAGATTAACATCGGTCTTATGGTGGCAGTATACATCCACATGATAACTTTGTGTTTCATACCTCAGGATTTCCTTATACAGACAGATCCAGATTGATTGAGCGTGCCGCAGCATAGAAATATTTTATGTGCCGCACATTATTGATTACACAGACCAATAAAATTTAACTTTTTTTGGAAGCAGAAACTTGAATATATATATTTATTTTTGAAAAAACTAATACATTGAATCTAAAAGTACAAGGCTCCCTCCTTCGAATGCCGTTGAGATTGCTCAAATATCTTTTTTTTTTTTTTCGTTGAGATATCACATGTTGAAATTTCTAAGTTTCTCAGTTTCTTTAATATGCGAAAATCTACTAGATCCCTTCGACATCTTAGTTGGTTGGATTGGTTTGTAATCTTGGAGTTTGTAGGTTCGGGTTTTGTGGGGTTGGGGTTTGTGGGTTTGAGGTTTGTGGGTTTAGGGATTGTGGGTTTGAGGTTTGTGGATTTGGGATTTGTGCGTTTGTGGATTTGGGGTTTGTGAGTTTGAGTTCGTATGTATTGAAGGTTTCTGAGTATGAAGTTTCTGAACTGCAATCAACTATTTGACGTCTAAGGGATCCTTAGTAGATTTTCGCATATTAAGAAACTCATAAACTTAGAAATTTCAACATGTGATATCTCAACGAAAAATAAAAAGGTATTTGAGCAAACTCAACGGCATTCGAAAGATGGAGCCTTGTACTTTTAAATTATATGTATTTTTTTTTGAAAAAGAATATATGGCATTACTACATAACCTCAAATATGACAAATATGGCACTTTTAGGTTAGGATAGCTGAAAAACCTGACGTGATAGAGTAATTCTGCTGCCAGATTCGGATTCAGCGCACCTAAATCCTTGACCCTTGTTGATCTGTGTTATCGATTTACATAATTATTCGGTATCACCGATGTACAAGACCAGAGGGCGACTATCTGCAGATACTTTTGACATTACACTGCCCATGACAATATCTGCAAATTCAACGGACAGTAATTTTGATGAATTGGAAATCAATTTTGATACTTTCAATGACCACCTCTTGTGACGTCGCCTTCAATCAATTTGGATCTCTGTAGTTCTGCGGCTCTGCTCATAAGAGTTGTAGTCATCTTGATTCTGATGTTTAAATGTAGGTACCAAGTTTGTTTGGTATCGAATTTTACGCGTATAAGGTATTTTATTGCATTGAGAAATATTGAAAAAAAAACAGCAGTTATAATTTTGACATATGTACGTACCTATATTTATTTATTTTTTATGCAGTATGTCTACTGTATTAGCAGTATGGGCAATTAACTGGAATTTAAATCAATATTAAAGCTCAGCATTTATTAACATTTCAGTATATTAAAAAATAATGAACATTTTGTAAAAACAATTTAAGCTTTTAGTATAGTATTTACTATACTTATATGTCAAGGTCTCTAGTTTCGAGAATCCAAAGATATATTAAATTAAATACCTACTACCGTAATTTTCCACTATTAGTGTATTTGCTAAGGTTAGTCTATGATTCGTGGTTGTTTGTTTGAAACAAGAGAATGTTTACGAATTTCCGGAAAAAATGTGTTTTGGTATCAAACTAAAATCAAAATCAAAAATTTTCGTCAGATAAAATTTGTTATTGAAACCTGTATCATTATTTCATAAATATTGGATCTTTAGATACAGTACAAAATATTCAGTCCAAGGCTACGTGTAGGCAACTACGAAATTCTAAATCAATTTGTTATTTTGATATGCCATGAAACCAACTATTATAATTACGGTTTTTTACACCTACTCAGTTATATATTTCGTATTCTACAATATAAAATACAGTTCACTGACATTATGACTTATTTTTTCAATGACATTCTACAATGACATATTATGTATATTTTTTATGTATGCTATATATGCTATATGTCTGAAGCAAAAAACTTCATATTGATATATACGAGTCCGACGAATATCCTAACAATTTGAAAATTTACGTAAAAGGAACAATTATTAAATGAAATAAAAACTTTTCTTTTAAAAATTAAGATTAAAAAAAATACTTATTTTATTATTTAGAACACTTTTAGTTTCAAATTCGTATAAATACAGTGAATTGGAGACATATGCATTCATATTAACTTTTTTGGTTAGAAATAACCTCAGGAAATATTGCTTGAATGTAGGGAGAACTTCATGATACGTCCTGTATATACAGGGTGTTTCACGGTGAGCGGTATATTAAACGTTTTGGGAGAACTACAAATACTATTGAAAATTGTATTTATGAGGTTTCAAGGGATAAAATAACGGCATTTTTCTGGCATGTATCGGAAGTGAATACTAACCTCGTTATTTTTTATGGCATGCTTTTTACACATTTTTATACCATATTTGCTTTTCTCTACAATGAACAATTTTCGAGATATTCGTATTCACTTCTGAGAAAAAAATAGTGAAATTGCAATCCCCTTCAATAAATAGTCTAGTTGTAGTAATGTAATAATCTCTGTAGTGAAATTATGTATGAAGTAAGTATTAATTAAGTATGAAGATTTGAGCTTTCTGTCAAGAATTCTAGAAATATGTACAGCAAAATGTACAAGGTGTTAAAATTAGATAATCAAACTTGACCACTTTAGTAAATTTAATAATAGTACTTAAATAGTAGCTACTTATTTCAAGATCAATTTTGTTTTCTTCTTTCGTCCTTTTTTTAGACATGCTAGTTATTTTAGACGTGTATTTCCTACACATAAGGCTACAGATCAGGGTGGTTGCGTTGCCGTTGTTTGAAGAAGTTTCCATCCCCAATACTCAGTTTCAAAACAGGGGGAAATCCGAATCTGACGATAATTTATACCTAGGACAAACATAGTTCATTTCTTTACTTTTTTTGTTTAACTCGTTTAATTGGAGTGTTAGAGGGCTAGAATTCTTATTAATATGTTTCAATTCGGAGGAAAAACGTCAAAAAATACAGGTGCCAGTAGATAATTTTGTTAAAAATAACAGAAGTGCCGGTGGAAAGAATATTGTTAAAAATGACGGAGGCGCCGGTTGAATGTCTTTAACAAAATTTTTCTTTGGCACCTCCTTCATTTTTAACAAATTTTTGAAATGGCGTTTTCGCCATTTTTAACAAAAATTTTCACCGGCGCCTCCGCAATTTTTAACAATACATTTCACAGGAGGCAGAGGCTATAAAACAACTTGTTATAGCATCTGTATATAAAAACAGCATTAGTAAACTTCTTTAAAATTAATTAATTAATAATAAAGAGGTATTCTTATACAGCATGTCCCATTAATAGACTCAGCAAAATGTAGATTTCTTTTGGAAAAACTATTGAGATTAAACTTACTTCAGTTCAAAAGTTAATAGTAACCAAGTTTCAAAGATGTCAAATTTATGATTTCATTTTGGATTTTCCTCAACCAATGCAAGAAAAACGTTTTCATACTCTGTTTCTCTCAATATTTCTTGATGTGGATCGTCAGCGTAGTTACTTTTTTAAATGGATTTTGAAGACCCTTTAAAAACCTTTAAGCTATATTTTTACTCAAAAAATCTGCAGTTTTATTCGTCTCTTTATTGATGAGATACCCTGTATAGTTATATCCTGTACCTTATAAAAATGTAATTGGCGATTCATCGACTCACTAATATTTTACCTTACAGGTTGCAACGTGCAGATGTGTCCCATTATTAGCTATAGCTGTTAAAAACGCCCATTTGTCCACCAGGGAATACAGTAAGCACGCTAAACACCATGCCGGAAGAAAGTATATGTCCGATTCGGAATCTGACAGCGACTTGGAGTGGATCGGGCACAGGGTGAGTATACTGTGTACAAAATAAAAACCGATGCACCGATGCACCGATGACGGTATTAAATGAGTGTAGTGATACCACCACTCAGTTATATTGAAATACAAGCCATAATGAAATATTTTATTGAATTTTAAATTTCGCACTCGATATTCGTTGCTATGCAGTTGGCAGCAGATCCGAAGTTGCCATGTTGTATTAGACATTTGTTGAGAGTTTGAAATTATCTGAACCTTACATCGGCTTTAATAGTGGTTTGTGTCTTTTCTGAGCTTCAAACTTTTTGAAGCTTGCGTTGAAAAGCTGTTTTGTTTTTCAGAACAATCAAAGTTGTATAGCAGTCAGACTTCTGTTTACGAAATGGCATAACGGTTAAACAGCTGCTGCCAAGTTAGTAGCATTTTTGATGCGCTGTTTTAAAAAAGAACGAAACAATAAATTGTCCATTGTTACCCTTAAAATATTAAGCTGCTACATTTTTCTCATTAGTATTTCTGACAGTATATTCTGATATTTAATAAAACGTAAGTTACCCCTGTAAAAAAGAATTTTCATTGCTTCAAAGATACCAGAAAAGGGATGTGGGATTTTCACAAACTCATCCTGTACGTAATTGTAGATATGAGACGTTAGAAGGCACAGCTTGCAAAATATAATTGTGAATACTGGAAAGGCAGTTGTAAATCAAGGGCGTAGCCAGGGGGGCGATGGGGGCGATCGCCCAAAGGGTCAAGTAAAAACCAAAATACTCGGGGAATGCGGTTCCCGTTGCCTCCAGTGACGTTTTTTTTGGCTTTTTTTTTAATCTGCATTGGGCCCCCCCCCCAAACATAAATACTGGCTACGCCCTTGTTGTAACTTGGAATAAGAACAACATGCATATTATCTTACATCATGATATTTTATAGTAATATAGACGTAATATTTTATTATCTGTTTGAATTCAATATTTTTCCAAATTTGTTGTTTGTGTGTTGATTCTTCTAGACACGTTTTCCAAACCAAACACTATATTAGTAAGTCGTATAATTGTATTATAAGTCGAAGTACTCATTTTGAAAACAGATCGAGATATGAATAAAACTCGTAATAACAATTATTTATTCAGTGTTGTTTGTTTCTTCACTGCGTTTATATAAGACCGATATTTTAATATTTTTTCTGTGATAGATAAGTACTCTAATACGCAACATTCTAATTTTGTCCGGTTTCTTTAAAAACAGTTCTGATTATACATCCACATGAGGCAATCATTATTCTGGTAACGCGAAGAGTTTATCAGTCACGATTAATCAAATATGGGATGTAAATATTAAATATTTTGATACTGTTATAAAGTTATATTTTGTTTGTGTAATAAAATTAGCATATGTAATTATTATCGTACAATAACAATTACACTGTATGTCCGGTAATATGAGATTACCATTTAAAAACAATATCAGTTAAACTTGTGAAGCTCATGTTCATATCGTGCATTTAGTGACACCAAATATTGCGAACAACTTTTTTTGAAGTTACCAATTATACTAGAAATGCAGTAAAGTAAATTAAAATCGGCAGTAGGTAACGTGATACTTCTTTTTTTGAAGTTTGTGGTTTCGATTTATTTTTTGATGATATTATTTTGTAAAGTTGAGCGTTGGAAAACAAATTATAAAATATTGATATGTGATATCTCCAACAAGACTTTTATAAAATTACATAATCCTGTACTGCTGTGCAGTTATCTTGTTTAACTAAACCACACTAAAAATTAAACACGACTGATGAGTTGATTTTGGGGAAATTTGTGTTATATTTTTTGTAAAAAATGATATAAGCCCCTTATCATTTTTTACAAAAATATAACACAGCTTATTATCAAAATGTGTTTTCACTTTCATTTACTTGCAAAGTCAGTGTCAAACATTGAAAATAAATACTGGCTCCTTTTCTGGTTACGAACATACCTTGGTATTTTACTTAGTACCTTACAGGCAATTTTCAGATTATTTTTTGTTTTTACAGGGCGAAACCGACTTCTGGCGTAGAAAGATACGTACCTTCCACGGCATCCTAGATCTCAACAAGGACGGAGTGATATCCTTCGACGACTTCAAACTTTTAGCGGAAAGATTCGTAAATTTAGGAAATTTGACTGAGGATCAAGTGATGGAATTTCACAAATTAGTTACGGTAAGCTATCAAAACGAATGCACTAAGAAAACAGATAACCTAAAGGCAAAAACACTGAGAACACCGAAACACTTTTTTGTACTGAACGCGCGTTTCGCCAACTATGTTGGCATCATCAGGAGATGATTAAATCAGTTATTTGTATTATTTATTAATTTTAGGAACTTTGGGAGAAGCAGTGGGGTGAAATATCGCCCTACAATCTGGTAACGGTTGAAAAATACCTGGAAAACATGCACCACGTGTTGAATGATAAACGTCTAGTGAGGAGGGCACATTCCTTCCTGCCTTACCTTTTCAAGGTGAGTAACTTGTATTTTTTTTAACATAATACATTAAAAAGTTTCTTTAAAATGCAAGGTTTTAGTTTAAGAAAAAAAATTGGATAAAGTGAGGTATTAAAATATACGAGTATTCTCATCTGTTAGTTTTGTATAATTTTTTGACATTAACATGTCATATACAAATAAGGTAATTTTTCGAAGATTATATCGAATCGAAAAGAAATACATAATCGCATTACCTCAAAGTTTTCATTGCTGGACATTTATTTTCAATAGGCCTGAGACCTTGGCATTTTAATGGCAATACATTTATAACACTAATCACGATTAATAATACGAGAATCACGATAAGGCAAAAACTAGTATTATAAATGATTACATGGGCTTTAAGGACAACCAAAATTTCCAACTAAAAAAGGTCAAAAGAACTTACCCATAAAAACTCATACAATTTGGGCCTAAAATGCGAAGAAACTTGAGAATACACTAAAAGATTACAATTACTTACACTTTTAATTCTCAATTAGAAAAATTAGTTGGTGATGTTACAGTTGCACAAAGCAAATTTGAGTTTCGTAGTATTTACAGATATACTCATTTTGAGTAAATAGACAAGTTACACTTGTCAAAAACAGGTATTTGGAACAGGTATGCTCTTGCAACAGGAACACATCATACCTGCTATGGTAAAATTTTGAATACCTCGACGTATCTAAGAGTCTAACCACATCGGCAAGCGCACGTATCCCGATGACCTGAACACATCCCAGGACACAGGAAGCAGGCAGTCTCGTATAAAGGCAGAGTTACTTATGACCTGGGGTGCGGACCACATGCTCCGTGTTTATTACTCAACTTTTATTTAAACACTATGCAGGGGTGGTTTGGACAGTTTGAAGTCCAAGATTTCAAAGCGGAGCAATAAAAGATAGAAAAGAATGAACTCTTCAAGTAAACGGAACTGACAGAGAAATATTATATCCTTAGTTGCCACACTGACATGTCATTTTAAAACTTTTATGAGCGTTATTCTTTGTCTTTCGTGTTTACATCAATAGGGTAGCAATAAAATTATCCATAAATTATAATGCGCACGTGTGAATTGAATTCTTGTCTACTCTAGAGAACAATAACCAATTCGGCGATAGGCGGTCGGTGATGGGCCGTGTCAACTAACCCTCTCTTCACTTTCTATCACGCGCAGGTCTCATACGTTTCTTATACGTGTACGAGCGTGAAACACTGTGGCATCTAACTGTCTTTGTCTGTCCTTACTTATTCTCTTCTACACATGTATCGCCAATATGTAAAGGTGTAATTTCCTAACCTGTATGTGTGATCCTGTTTTACAACAAAAAGTTTGTATTATAATACACATGGTAGATCGAATGAGAAGCAAAAGGCTTAGAGAATACAGTAATTGCGATCACTTTAATTACAATTTTCGAAAAAAAAAAACAGACAAGCAATTGCTATGTGACATAATGCGACATTGTAAGAGTTGGCCATATGGGACAATAATGGCGAACGAGAACACCTAATTTATTCTAGTGTTCCACATAAAGTAATATGGAAATAACACCTTGTTTTGTTTTCCATTTCCTCTGTAATTCATTTTACCTTTCCATACTCCTTACAAAACTTTTATTGGCAATTTTGTACGTTTCCAGGCTGTCGACAAAGACAAGTCCGGGGAAATAACGGTGGAGGAATTCAAGCTGTTCTTTGACGTGCTTGGCCTTAAGGAGCAGGATGCCATCTTGGCCTTCAGAGCCATCGATTCCAACGGCGACGGGAGAATCTCCCAGAAGGAGTTCGTCAAACACGGCAGGGATTTCTTCCTCACAGAAGACGAAGACAGGATAAGCAAGTACTTTTGGGGACCGCTGGCCGATCACTAGGAAAATGATGGTCTTCGTGAGATAAAAAAAAACGCGAGGCGATTTTAAGCGGATGAGTTGCTATTTTTATATGTGATTTTAAAGCGAATGCGAATTGGTGATTCCAGTAGACTAATAACGCCCATTTTAATCAAACTAATCGATATAACTATACAGTAATTTTTAGGTGCACTTTTGATATTAGTTTTAGTAATATTATAAGTGACACATTCGTATGATAAGTAGACACCCATTTTTTATAAAATGTGATAGTGACTAATGATTTTTTATCAAATTGCTTTGTATTTTCTACAATATATGTATGTTTTTTAAATGCGTATTTTTTAAAATTTCCGTTTGTGTGGATGATTAACATTGAGAAGACTGATGATGCCAATGTGATTGGCGAAATACAAGTTGAGTACAGAATAGTTTTGTTACTAGACCAAGCTCCCAATCCCAGTCCAGAATTAAATTATATACAGGGTTCAGCAAGAGTCTGGAATAATGTCTTCTAGTCCCGTGAGCCATCCTTCTGCAGTTACGTTCGGTTTTGCATGCTTTGACCACTGTTGGGCGATTCCATTAATCCTAATGATGCCAATTAAACTGGTTTGCGTTTTCACCCTTTGACAATTCAGGCCACCCTTACGCCAATCTCATCCCACCTCCTTGGTTGCATCCCTGTTGGAGTCTGCGTGGGAGTCGATTTGTCTCGAATTCATGTTCTGGCTTTACTGAAAGGCTCTCAAAGTTGACTGGATCCACTGAGGACGGTCAGTTTAACGCCAAAAGTGAAATTCTAACTCCAACCCACCTCCCGGAAACTGCGTTGGGGATTTTAAGGCAGGTTTGTACTTAGAAAGTATTTTTGAGGATGCTCGAATCCTTTTTGGCCATCCCCGAGTCGTCCGTCTTCTTTTAATCCTTCTTTGCGTCCCATCGCCCTCTTTTTTGGTCTCTTCAAAAATAATTTTGAGAGGGTGAGACTTCTTAAAAGAGAAGTCGTTGGGAAGGTGCAACCTTTATTTGCACTTGTGTGAGCGTGACAAGTGTTTTTTTTTATTTGGGCGCGTGGACTCTTGACTGCACTAGCACTGGAAGGCTGTTTTCTCTAATTTCTCGAGTGAAAGCTTTTTTTGGCTGGTCTAATTTCCAGGCGTCGATCTAGTCGGGAGTTGAAGTCGCAAAGAACACTGGTCGCGCGTATTGCACAACTCTAATGAATTTCGCAATTGTTGATTCACACACACAAGTGCAAAGGAAGGCTGAACCTACCTAATGACCTCTCTTTCAAGATTTTTTTACCTCAACAAAGAGTGACCGCAAGTTTCGCCTGTTTGGCAGCCCTTGAAATCTAACTTCAAATCTATGCTAAATAATAGTTTATGATGAGACTTTCATCTCCTGAAAATTTTAAATTGGGGCAGCATTTGGTTCTTGAGATATCGATAGTCAAAGTTGTCAATTTTGCATGGTTTCACAATTCATTACATTCAGGAGATAATGATTCTTTTGAGACAACAAGTTATCATTTGCGATTTATTACATACAGCAATAATTTAAACACTTACAAAATTTTCCCTTCCTCCTTATCTCAATTATTCAAACATTTCATAGTTTGATAAATCAATATAAATAACTTTCAACATAAATTCTAATAATGGCAACCATCTTTGCGCGAAAAAATAAGACGGAATTGAACAATACATTTTTTATTAAATGCTGGTATTGTTATTTATAACGCTATTCATAAAATTGATAACATTATAAGCTAAAAAGTATGTATTTAACAAGCAAAAAGTGAACTACCCATTTTTGTTTTATTCTTTCGCCTAGAGTCGATTATCCTTGTTCAATATTTTGTTGAATGTTGATTTGGAATTAATTTTTTAAATAATCAATCATTTAAATAATTCATACAAATGTAGAGTTACCTTAAAAGAAAATCAAAAGCTTTATTAATTGTCCCAGATTATAGCTTATTGTTTTGAAGAAATTGGCATTATTTCTTAATTTCACTTTTGAACTTATTAATGATTGATAGATTAATAATTGTTATAGTTTTCGTCATTGTTATGGCTATTGTTGTTATCAACAAGGTTACCAATGTAATAATGTAATGAAATGATCACGTTTTGCAGGAGGTTCCTGCATGCAGCTAGGACCCTATAGTTATGTTTGTTTCATACTGCACTTACTCAAAGTGTTTATACATTTAAAGGTTTTTTAATAATTTCTGAAGAGTAAAAGATGATATTTAAAATGAATTTACGTTTAAAAAATAAAGAAATATTAATTCTCAAATGTTTAATAAATCTTAAGAAAAAATGGATAGATATAATAGTCCAAGAATTATAAGCAAAAATTCACTGCAACCTCAAAAAAAATCGTGTAGTCGTGAAATTAACAGGTTTTGTTCAGAATTTTGTGCTCTTTTCAAAAATGTCGGTTCCAGAAAAATCCCATGGTAGGCTTTTTTGTATAGTGCTGCCAAAACTCAAAATTTCAGAATTTTCAAAATTTTATGACTTTACGCGCTATTTTCTAGTATGATGCAACAAATTGGATTAGTTTGAGTAAGGAATAGTCTGAAATTAGTAACCAAACAGTTTTGTATGAAAAAATTGCAGTTCCGACTAGAGCTGTCAACTTTATTTTTCATACTTACAGCAATTTTTGTGCTGCCCGATCGTGTGCGTTTCCGCTGACTTTGATAGCTACTAGGCGTCATTGTTACACAAAAATAGAACGCTATGGCTAAAAAAGAGGACTTTAAGCTAATAAATATAGTGTTGTCAAAGAAAATTCCATTCCCTTGAACATAGAGCTGTATCTGTGCAGCTGCCTTCAGCACTCTAGTCCGGTCATTCGTAAGGTCTCCTGTCCTGCTCGCGTGCCACGTTTCGTACACAAACTGGTCAGCTTTTCCCTTGAAGCAGAACACGCTATTCTTTCCTGCAAAGTCTGCAATGACGACATTTGATCCATAGCGCGCTTTCAGCTTGTCCTTGAGGTATTGCGGCGTGTATGCGCTTTCTTCGCCTGAAAAGTGAAAATTAGTCACACCCGCTCATCAATGACAACGCGCACAACGCATGCGAAATTAAAATCATATGACACTTACCACCTGCTTCAATTAGTCGTCTTACAAGTTCACTAATGGAAAACTGACACTCCTCCTCCATATCTAGGTCGGAACATAGCTTTTCAAACGCAGAATTATTCCTCTCATCTCTTGGCTGCCCATGGGGCGCACTTTTAGGAGTCTCTACTAGGAAAAACGCTGTCTAATATTCATCATGGTACCTGGCCTTTTCAGTAACTATACAATGAACACTGTTTATTCTAGCCTTGACTGCTATAGCTCTCTCGTCTTTTCTCTCATCTGCTCTCTTTAAGATCGTCTTTGCAGTTTCCTTGCCCTTCACAAGACGAATAACAGTGCGGTGGCAGAGTCTAGTTTTTCGATCATCATCAGTTTTTGCTGACTTCCCACAGTACAAACAGTCACCAGTGAAATTGAAAATCGGCTCTGACGACCGTCTCTTTACTGCTTTCAAACAAGTTTCCTTGTTCTCATTTTTCTGGAATACAAAAAGGAGAAAGAAAACTTAAGGAACGCGTTGCAGAGGGAAGGCATGTCCAACCATAACCTAACATTATTGAAAGTAACATTCATGTAGAGAAAAAGACTAGCGTTTCACATGCGACTGGTTAATTCGTACGCAGTATTCACCAAGTCTACATGATGCGTGTACTTCTTGCGGCAAAGCACATGGACCTGAAGTTTAGAGGTATCCTTAAGACGATCGCAAAGCCCGATCGTTCTTCAGAACACTCACTTTCTTGATAGTCGATAAGCCACTTTCGACAACAACACTTGACTTATCCGTAGGAGGTAACCCATCACGAACAAGTGCACACAATAAGCAATGCTCCATTTCCACGCCAAAAAAAAAAAAAAAAAAAAAAAACGTTATCTTGGAAATTAATAATATTATGACCGAGTTTGCGATGTCAACCGCAAACCGCGTTAAACTCACAAATGGTCAACACTTCAACCAAGCGAAAATAGAATAAAATACATAGAGTAGCACGTGGAACACAGTGAAAGCGGTCGTTTGTAATGAAAGAACTACGAAAATCTTTACAGCTCTATGTTCAAGGGATTCGACTTTTCTTGGAAAGCACTATATTTATTAGCCTAAAGTCCTCTTTTTCAGCCATAGCGTTCTATTTTTGTGTAACAATGACGCCTAGTAGCTATCAAAGTCAGCGGAAACGCACACGATCGGGCAGCACAAAAAATGGCTGTAAGTATGAAAAATAACGTTGACAGCTCTAGTCGGAACTGCAATTTTTCATACAAAACTGTTTAGTAACTAATTTTAGACTATTCTGTACTCAAACTAATCCAATTTGTTGCATTATACTAGAAAATAGCGCGTAGTCATAAAATTTTGAAAATTTCGAAATTTTGAGTTTGGGCCACACTATACAAAAAGCCTACCATGGGATTTTTCTGGAACCGACATTTTTGAAAAGAGCACAAAATTCTGAACAAAACCTGTAAATTTCACGACTACACGATTTTTTTTGAGGTCTAAACCTAAAATTCTTGTACTATAAGTATTATTGGATTTCGGGCTCATGTAAAATTGACAACTTTGACCCTCGATATCTCGAGAACCGAATGCAGCCTCAATCTGAAATTTTCAGGAGATTAAAGTCTCATTATAAACTATAATTTAGCATACATTTGAAGTTAGATTTCAAGGGCTGCCAAACAGGCGAAAAATGGTTTGTTTTTTGGGTCAAAGGTCACTCTTTTTGGAGGGGCTCAAAAAAAAGGGGGCGATGAGACGCAGAGGGTTTGAAAGAGACGGACGACTTGGCGTGGGCCGAAAAGGGAGCGAGCATCCTCAGGAAGGCTTTCCGAGTCATGTCACGCGTAGAGACCTGCTTACAACCCCTCAGCGCGGAAAATTTGCAGGCGGTGGGTTGAAGGTGGAATTTCACTTTTGGCGCTCAACTGGCCGTCCGCAGTGGATTCAGTCAACTTCGAAAGCTTTCAAGTGACGCCGGTACATGAATTCGAGACAAAAACCCCACGCAGTCTCCAATACGAGCGGAACCAGAGGGGGGGTGGGTAGGGGGTCGATGTAGGGGTGGCCTGGAGGGATGTTTGAGTTGTCAAGGGGTTGTTAAAGCGAGTTGTGGCACCCCAGACCAATTTATTAGGCAGAAGCAATGGAATTGCTCAACAGAGGTCAGAGCATGCAAAACCCAGAATAATTGCAGGGGATGGCTCACGGGAGCTGGAAAAGAGTTGAAGGGTTGGGATATCAACCCAATGCTCAGACCTTGTTGGGGAGGTCTTAGTGTCGAACCGCATAAATGAGTGATAGAGGTTTCCTTTTTTTTTAAATCAGCATAACATAACTAAATAGAATATGATAAAGCACATAACTGATTAAGTGCTTTAAATAAGTTGCAAGATTTTCAAATTACCTCTATCATTAATTTATGCGGTTCAAAAAAAAAATAATCTGGACTCCTGCAATAATAATATTGGAATAATAAAAATACCTTCTTCTTCAATAGAGGAAACAAGAATTCTCATCCATAGGGGTAATGTGTAAGGATGATGGGGGTGGATTTTTTTTAAATTTAATGTCAAATATGAGATAAGCAACCTAAAAAACCTCGAAAACGATATGCAACTTCATAAAAAGTAAGATTTTATTTTTTCACCCTAGGGGGTGGACCATAGGGGATGATGGGGGTGCAATTTTGTAAATTTAATATCAAATACGAAATCAATGGCCTAAAAAAACTCGAAAACGATATGCAACTTCATAAATACGCGAATTTTGTTTCTTTTCACCCTCGAGGGTGCACCGTGGGAAATGTTAGGGGATGATGGGGGTGAAATCTTGTGAACTTGATGTCAAATATGAGATAAGCGACCTAAAAAACCTCGAAAACAATTTATAACTTCATAAAAAGTGAAATTTAATTTTTTTACCCTCGGGGGTGGACCATAGGGGATGATGGGGTGTAATTTTGTAAATCTAATATCAAATACGAAATCAGCGGCCTAAAAAACCTCGAAAACGATATGAAACTTCATAAAAACGCGAATTTTGTTTTTTTTTCACCCTCAAGGGTGGACCGTGGGAAATGTTAGGGGATGATGGGGGTGAAATTTTGTGAACTTGATGTCAAATATGAGATAAGCGACCTAAAAAACCTCGAAAACCATATGTAACTTCATAAAAGGTGAAATTTAATTTTTTTACCCTCGGGGGTGGACCATAGGGGATGATGGGGGTGTAATTTTGTAAATCTAATATCAAATACGAAATCAGCGGCCTAAAAAACCTCGAAAACGATATGAAACTTCATAAAAACGCGAATTTTTTTTTTTTCACCCTCAAGGGTGGACCGTGGGAAATGTTAGGGGATTATGGGGGTGAAATTTTGTGAACTTTATGTCACATATGAGATAAGCGACTTAAAAAACCTCGAAAACAATATGTAACTTCATAAAAAAAGAAAAAAAAAATTAAACCCCAGGGGGGGGGGAAAGGGGGGGGGGTTTTTTTAAAAAAAAAAAAAAAAAAAAAAAAATAAGCCCCAAAAAAACCCAAAAAAGAAAAAAAAAAAAAAAAAAAACACGGGAATTTTTTTTCACTCTCAAGGGTGGACCGTGGGAAATGTTAGGGATGATGGGTGAAATTTTAATTAAAAATTAAAAATAAGTGAAATTTAATTTTTTAACCCTCGGGGTGGACCATAGGGGATGATGGAGGTGTAATTTTGTAAATCTAATATCAATAATATCAAATATGGAATCAGAGACCCAAAAAACCTTGAAAATGCTACCAAAGTTGCTTTAATTATATTTTGATTTTCATAACTTGGCTGATTTATCGAAATTTTACAAAAACGACCAACTTCGGCCCATTGTCACAGTGACGTAATCATTAAGCGGCGGGTTATCGTTTAGGGAAATTACTTCAGGATTATATTAAGGCTAAGAACGTTCAATGACTTGAACGTTGACAACTAAAATTGACTCGAATGTCGATTTTTGTCCAATTTTCAATTTTCATTTTTCATTTCATTTTGTCCAAGTCCATTTTCTCAGCCCACTGTGTCCTGTCCGAAAGTCGCAACGTAGCGCCTTTCGTGTATTAAAACTAACTTTGGGCGACATTCCAAATTAACGAAATTATGGAAAAACTGAACGTTCTTGAAATACTCGTCATGTTACCTCTTCAAAATTTTATACAGTCATATGTAAAATTGTGCGCCAAATAAAAAAAATCATTGAAAAACAAATATTCAAAAATGGCTGCCACATCCGCAAAGCAATGGAAGAAATATAAAACTGCAGGCCGCCAGAACGATCAAAAAAAAGTAAAACACTACTCTTACCTGCAAAAATTTCTATAAAACAAATAATTAAGATATAAGCATTATTCCAGACTTTTTGGCGGATTCTGTATATTAATCAATAAATATCCATCTCTCGATATTTACAACGTTTAAAAATTATTTTACAGTATACGTACCTTAATGGTAAAAAAATATATTCAATGGTTAGGGGAAATAAAAAAAAACTTCCATGAAAACAACTTTTAATATCTAATACACAGTTATGAAAATATTACTTTATATAAGGAATAGGCGAGTTAATTTATGTTCAGTAACTTTTTAAACTCATTGACTTCCTTAATCATCTCGGTTATTTTTTTAGTCCTGGAAAAAAATATACTCGTATAAAACACAATCAACGTCCATGTAACCTTTAATTCAACTACCTTCTCATTCTCTGATTATATACCATTGGTAAAATCAGATTGGGTCGGTTAGGAAAGCTGATGTAAGTAATACATTGATTAGGGAGAAGGGCTATAGACCAATAATGGGCCATCTTGAAGAGTGCCTATGTTATTGGTCTGTAGCCCTTTCCTTTAACTAATGAATTACTTCAATTTCAACTCCCAAACCGAAGGTCTGACTTTGCCAACGGTGTATATACCCTAATTTTCCATTTACTCTACACCCAAATCTCATATCCCAATATTTTCTTCCCCCTCTCTATTAAACAAATAATAATAACAACAAAACGTACGTTTCTTGAAGATTATTTCTAATAGTGTTGGCGTGTGTCTCGTTGATGGCAGCCACCTTCTTTACCTCCTGAGCCTTCCAATTTTCCATCTGAAAACGACCACGTAAGAATTCCAATACCCGCCATATTTTTTTGAACGTATTACCTGTATCTGCTGGTACTTCATCTTATTTTTTATTTTATCTATGACCAAACCATAGCCGGCCGTCTTCTCGGAGCCCACCGTTAACTCATCCATGAAGGCTTTTTCGGCATCTGAAGGTTCGTACTTCTTTCTCGACACCATTAGCAATAAATTTTCACACCTTGAAAGAAGATAACTGTTAAGAAATAGTCTGAGAAGACATATACAGATGTAATTCATAAGACATTCGCCTTTTTATTTTATTTTACATCCACGTAGAGGAGCGATTTATCTAGAGCCCGGCTACCAATCGACTAGACAGAACCTGCCGTCAGCAGTGGTTGCCGATGCGTTCCGAATGTGTACAGCAGATCGCAAATCGCCTACTTGCAATTTAGTTCACCCAGAGCCGTGGAGTAGATACGCTACGCGCTATATTTTTACGCGATACTGAAGGTGTTTAATATTAAATACTATGTCCGACATGCCGAAGGGTAAAAAACGACCTCACGCCGACGAAGTAAATAAATTTATCAAGGATATTTTGGATTTATACTATAATGGTGCTGTGATAACGTGTAAGGTGTGTGAAAGACACCTCATGTGTTATAGTGTGCAACATATACAAAAAAAGATTGGCGTGCCTCGAAAAACACCGTTTATGTTCAATTTATTACTAATGTTGATTATGTGTAATGTTCCGTTGCAGATACTGGAGAAAACACCTTCTCAGGATTTCTGCGGCAGAACATTGGGTGTCCCGTGTCCCCGGATTGAGTTCTGATTCGGTTGAGACCTATAGGTGAAATTGACAAAAAAATTAATTTTTCGACAGTCATTCTTCATAAAAAGTTCGTCCAGAAAGATTGTTGTTTGTTCAATTTAACATACAGGGTGTTCAAAAATTGCAAACATTAAACAATAATGAAGATAATAAAGTCCTGGAATGGGTACTGGAACCTTCGGCGTAGAAACAAAAAACTGGACGTTTTCCACGAAACACCGAACTACTACACTTTTCTCGACGCGCGTTTCGCCAACCAAGTTGGCATCTTCAGGAGAAGATTCAAACTAAATTCTAGCCTACACACTTGCACTATTTATACCAAATTTGTTGCCACGGTTCACTGAACCGTAACTGTCTTTGTTTATCAGAGCAAACAGTGGACTGGTGGGTATCGGACCATTGCCCTTATTCATACTATTGTTACACTTAATGATTTCTAAACTTTCAAAAGCATCCAACTGTCTACTGTTTGTTACATTTCTAATTAATTTTAAATTATTTATATCTATCCTATGGTTGTTGTCGAAAGCATGTTGGGCAACACAAGATTTTTCAGTTCTGCCATATTTCAAATGAGCCATGTGTTCTTTAAATCTAGTCAATATAGATCTTTTTTGTTTGCCCAATATACTTTTGATCACAATCTTTACAACTTATTTCGTATATTCCTGACTTTTCGTTATTGTTGATTTTGTCTTTGGGGTTACCCAAAAGCGTCTGTAGTTTATTTTTAGAATTATAAACCAAATTGATATTAATATTTTTAAAAATCTTATCTAGTCCGCGGGTTAATTTAGGTTCATATGGTAACGAAGCAAATTTCGAATTGTCAGTATCTCTACGAAAAGTCGTGGAATTGTACAGGGTTCTCTTAAATTTATGCTTCCTTATTAACTTATCTATTAAATGGACTGAGTAACCGTTACTCTTAGCTATATTCTTAATTAATTGTTTCTCATGTTCAAACCTCTCTTTACTGAGGGGGAAATTTAACAAACGGTGAATTAGAAAATTAAAACTTGCCATTTTATGTTGAAAAGGGTGGTGTGAATCGTTGGGAATATATCTAAGAGTCGCGGTTTCTTTCCTATATACATCAAACTCTAACTTATTTTCACTATTTCTAATAACTAATACATCTAAAAATGGCAGCTGTTCATTGTGTTCCACTTCATATGTAAATTTTATGGTAGGGAAACGGTTATTTAATTTGGCAACAAAATTATCTAAACTAATTGCTTTTGTATCAAATACCGCGAAGATGTCGTCCACATACCTGAACCAAACTCTAGGGAAATACTCGAATTTATCTTTTACTTCTGTCTCAAATTTACTCATAAAAAGATTTGCAATGAAAGGTGACAAGGAGTTACCCATTGCCGTTCCCTCATGTTGTTGACCCTCATGAAAATATTCACCATTATACTGAATGAGAATTTTCAGTATAATGGTGAATATTTTCGAAACGCGCGTCGAGAAAAGTGTAGTAGTTCGGTGTTTTTTTTTTTTTTAATAAGTACCTTATATTAACTCTTAAAAAAATGTTTGCTTTTTAATCTCAAATATAAATTTAAATATTTAGTATTTGCCAATATTAAATATTTTGAAGAGATTCCGCAATTTTTATCATTGTTATACGTTTGAAGCCATTTTCCTTTAGAAAAATTATGTTTACTAAAGGCGCAGACACAATAAGAAATCATAAACCCCAAAAATATTATAGTGGCGTCTGTAAGTCGGAAAAAACCCTGAAAAAATGATCTCGATTTACCTGGATCGAGAGTACCCTCCCCGTTTTCGAGGGTGCTGAACACGATGCCTGTGTCAGAATGTCTCTTTGGGACATTGCGCAACCCCTAAAATGGCCAAAAACCACCCCCATACATCATTTCCTTGTAAAAAACATCTTTTCCCCCGTTTTCGAGGATGCTGAGCACGGTGGTGGTGTTGAAGATGACTTCCGACCCTCACCAACCCCTCCACCGGACAAAACTCACCCCCCAGGAGGGGTGATTTTTTATTTATTTTTATATCAGTGACAAAACGTCTGTCCCCCGTTTTCGAGGATACTGAACACGGTGGTGGTGTTCAATATCCCTTGCGACCCCCCACCAACCCCTCCACCAGCCAAAACTCACCCCCGAAAAAGGTATTTTTTTTTATATTAGCGGCAAAATGTCTGTCCCCCCCGTTTTCGAGGATGCTGGGTACGGTGGTGGTGTTGAAGATTATTTCCGACCCCCACCAACCCCTCCACCGGTCAAAACTCACCCCCGAAAGGGGTATTTTTTTATATCAGCGGCAAAACGTCTGTCCCCCGCTTTCGAGGATGCTGAACACGATGGTGGTGGATCATTTTTTTTATCAAATCCTTTCAATCCCCAAATCCATAAATAAATCACCCCTTTCTGGGGTGAGTTTTGGCTGGTGGAGGGGTTAGTGGGGGGTCGCCAAGGATATTAAACACTACCACCGTGTTCAGCATCCTCGAAAACGGGGGGACAGATATTTGTCGCTGATATAAAAAAAATAAAAAAAATCACCCCTCAGGGGGTGAGTTTTGACTGGTGGAGGGTCGGAAGTCATTTTCAAGCTCAGCATCCTCGAAAACGGGGGAAAAGACGTTTTTTTACAAGGAAATGATATAGGGGGTGGTTTTTGGCCGTTTTGAAGGGTTTCGCAATCCCAAAGAGACATTCTGACACCGGCATCGTGTTCAGCATCCACGAAAACGGGGGAGGGGGGGGAGGTACTCTCGATCCGGGTAAATCGAGATCAATGTTCGTCCGACTCACAGCTGCCACTAATTTAAACATTTATTATGAAGAAACAGCACGTCCACATAATCATTTAGTCAGTCAACACTGTAGTTAATAGGTTGTCTTTACACTATTCTTCTCAAAGTCACTAATTAGAATTTTTGAAATTCCAGTAAGCCATCAATAAGGCAATTGTTATTGTGTTTGACAAAGCGCTTGAAATTTCAATTATTGATTTTTAATTCCAAATATTGCTTATTTTTCAACATAAAATGTATATTATTAAATGTTATGGTATTGGTAATATTTCTTATCGTCATGCAATCGAATTGTTTCATGAAAAATATCCAGAAGTCGAAATTAGCCGTCAAAATTTGAAAAAGTTAGCACGAAAATTTGATTTAAATGGCGATGTAAAATGCGGAAAAAAAGTCAAAAAAGGTCCATGATGACGATGATGCAGCCACAATTCTAGTTTTAAATTTAGTCGAAGAAAATCCAAAACTATCACTAAGAAAGAGATCTGCACAAATTGATATTAGTAAGACACACATTCAAAGGATTTTGGCCGAAAATAAGTTTAAAGCTTATTAAACCGAAAATAATACACACGTATGATGGTAATAATGGTGACGATTGATGATGCACGTCGATTGGATTTCTGTTTAGAAATATGAGCGATGCTTACTGTAGATATGCACTTACACAAGAGTATATTTTTTTCCGATGAAAGCACTTTTTCTACCAATGGAGTGGTATCGTCGCAGAATTGTCGTTTTTTGGGCCGAAGAACATCCGTCTTTTTCAATTACTTCTAGAAGTCATAATTTCAAAAAAAGTGAATGTTTAGTGTGCAATTACTTTCAATCGAATAATTTTAAAGTCCGTATTTTTTTTAAAGAAAATTGAAATAAAAATTCATACTTGGAAATACTAAACACAATTTTCTGGCCAGAAGTAGACGAAGAGAATTTAGAGTACAGAAAAAAGCGTATTTTCAACGGGACGGATGCCCCGCCCATTCAACAATTCAGGTCCGCAGTTGGCTTAACAAACAATTTGGAGAGAAGTGGATCGGAAGATATGGACCTATTTGTTGGCCAGCAAGGTCCCCTGACTTGTCGCCAGTTGACTTTTTCCTTTGGGGATTTGAAGGAAATAGTTTATAGACAGCCGATAGACCCAACATTGATTTACTCAAGACTCGGATCATTCAAGCAGTGGCCCAAGTAAATCAAGAAGTGATCCACTCAACATACACATCTTTTAGAACGAGACTGGAGACTGGAGAGCTGGAGAGAAATATTTAATGTTTAAATAATATTTTTGGGGTTTATGATTTCTTATTATGTCTGCGCCTTTAGTAAACATATATATTTTTTTAAAGTAAGATGGCTATACTTCAAACGTATAACAATGATAAAAATTGCGGAATCTCTTCAAAATACTTAATGTTGACTAGTAGGCCATGCTTTCATATTTGAGTATTAAATTTAATTGCAAACAATTTTTCTTAATAACTTTTTTACATAGCGTTAATATTTAAGGTACTTTACTCTTCCCTATTTTTGAACACTCTGTATGTAAATTGAACAAACAATAAACTTTCTGGATGTTTCAAGACAAGCAAAACTTTTTTATGAAGAATGACTTTTTGTCGAAAAATTTAATTTTTTGTCCATCACCATAGGTAACTCAATCTGGAGACACCTTGTATATACGAACTGCGCGGGAAGACGTTATAAATAAAATAAAATGTGTATAAAAAATGCGCGGCTATGGTTGTGTATTGATGAAATGACATATAAAAAAAATTCTATACCTACTATAATAAATGTTATAGTACGCGTGTTGGACCCTCTTAAACCGACATGTCCACAGTTATTAGGAAGCAAGAGACTAACTGAGTGTACTGGCGAAATACTTACGTGGGGGGTGCTCGAGACATTACAAAAATTTGAACTGTCAAAAATTCAAGTGTTAATGCTTGTGACTTATGCTGCTGCGACAATGCGTGTGGTAGGCCGCTCTCTTCAAGAACACGGATGTAAAATGATACGTGTTACATGTAAAGTGCATGCGCTATATCTTGTGGGCGAAACTATTAGACAACGTTTTCCAGAGGTAGATTCACTAATAGCAAGTACTCAAAAAGTGTTTCTGAAATCTCCGAAACGTCTTCATGCATTCCACAGCAGGTGTCCCAATATTCCCGAACCACCACAGCCGATTCTTACACGCTGCGGAACGTGGTTGGAGGCAACTTTTTATTATGCTAAATATTTTGAACAAATTAAAACTGTAATACTAGAGTTCAATCCCAACGAGGCTGCCGCCATTAAAAAAAGTCCAAGTACAAAATTCCAAGATATATTTGTTGAAACGATTTAAAAACGATTTTCAAATACTATAAACAATTACATGACGCCAAAGAAAAAATGCAAGACAGTGTGTTGCCTTTAGTGGACGCACTGCAAACAGTGACGAAATAAATGAACTGTTACACGCTATAGATGACGTCATCTATAGCGTGTAACACTTCATTAAAAAATGAGCGCGTTTAAAAAAGATGAGAAGTGTCCTACGAAGAGACGCCGCGCCGGTTCCACCAGATTGAAACAAATTTGTGACGGTACATCTTCAGAGGCCTTAAGTGCATTCAAAGACTATTTTAAGTATGCGAATAGTACATCGGTAGATATCGAAAGGTCATTTTAACAATATACAAATATTCTTTCTTTCACCACGGCGAACATCACTTAAGGAGGCAACCATTGAAACGATGCTGACAAAGTTTTTACGGATCTTATCCAGTTTGTGAGGTTTCAGCTAGTTAAAATGAACTATTGACACAGTTTAGATGCTTTTATTACTCGTTAAATGCTTATTATGAGGCCGATCCTGTGTTGCCGACCATTGCGCCGGGCTCTATTTATGACCCATATTTATGACATTTATGATCCTTATGATCTCAATCATCTAATTGAACGTTATGACTTCTATGACCTTGATGACCCACACGACTTTTATGACCAACATGACATCTATGACCTACATATATGACTTATTTTGGAAATGGATATTGAGGTAAAAATAAGAAATAATAATATAATTTTCGAAGTCTTCTACCTCAAATCTACTAATCCACATTAATATATAGAGACATCCAAAAAAAACGTCATCAACTCTGGCTATGAACGAGAGAGATGGAAATAGCGGTCATGTCTAAGCTTCTCGGTTATGTCAAACTTTTGACAAGTGACTGTCACAATTTGTAAAATAAACAATGGCTGTCATATGATGTGACAGTCTTGACAAGTAAATAAGGTTATAAATTCGATCAAGAATAGAAATACGTCTTCTTTTTCTCGGCCAACTTTGATGACGTTTTTTTTGGATGTCTCTATATAATAAAACAAACACCCCCTCCCTCCCTCTGTACACCAAAGACACTATCAGCCATATCAACATAAATTGAAGATTTGTTTTGGCCACTCATACATACATATGTTTTCAATTTTTTTAATATTTTCTTCATGTTTTATTGTGGTACACCCCCACCCCATTGCGGTACCAGGGTGAAGAAGGGTATGTATGAGGTTTTTTTATAGAGCTCTGCGCACTGTGAAATTTATGATAAAAAAATATTTTTTATTTTAAATTTGACTTGTATACATATATTATTTCACCTATTTTGAAAATTTATCCTGTTCACCCTCTTCAACCCCCGCTCCCTACTAAACAATATTATTACTATTACTTATAAACCAGTATTACCCCAATTTACATTTCCACTCCGAATTCCGTAAGTTGCCGCTTTCTCGGGTTATCGTATGCACAAAAAAGGTTGACAAATTGTCAGAAAGTTTTTTTCGCTTAAATTTAAAATTGAGAGGTTTCAGAATATTTTAGGCCTCTTTGGTCAATAAAAAAAAACGTGATATATTCCACTCCTCTACGTGAATGTGCAAGTAATTCGACCGAGCAGAAACTCCTAAAGCAGCCTTTTAGTTATACGCAAAATGCGAAGAATATTGATACATACCTTTTCAACAATTCATCTTGTTTATCCTTTATGTCTTCATACTTCTCCGCCACGTTACTGGCCTTCTCTTGAAGCACTTCCCTCTCGTTGTTCATCATTTCTATCTCTCTCTGCTGATTCTTCTTTAACATGTTCAGCGTCTGAATCCTCTTATCTATTTCTTCCCTGGCCTTCGTGTGATGTTTAAAGTAATCCTCGCGAAAAGCTTGCGCTACCCTCTGGAGAAGCTATAAAAAAGCCGTCAAACAAAATAGAACTGATAAACAGTGAGATCGATTACCTCATAATACTGTTCTTGACTCTGAGTGGTCGAGGATGAGAGTTTCAAAAGAGGCTGTGAGGAAGCTTTCATCAATATTTTCTGGATGTATTGGTCGAAGGGTTCTTTTAACATCTGGAATCATAGTCGAAGGTATTAAATGTATAGTATGTGATGCAGTACCAGAGCAAAGTTACCTTCTTTAACGGAGAATTAAATTCTTCATCATCTTTTATACGCAGGTCTTCTATTTTGGGGGGGAGGGAAGCATATAGTATGGCCAAGGTGACTAAACTGCCGTCGTTCAGTAATGTAATGACAGAAGTTGGTTCGTAATACAATGAGAACCCCAAAACGGGGTTGGCTCTCTCTGACACTGAGGTCTTGGTGCACAGTAAATATTCCGCGGTGCTCGAACTCTGGAAAAGATCAGGCGCGGGATCCACGTCTGAAAACATATAATTAAAAAAAGGATATTGGTGCTCCTCGAAGACCAGTTATAGCAGATGCTACAATACCTTCTGGACCATTCACGAAACTCTGAAGGTCATCCAGTGATGTGATCGTTACGGAATGGACGCCGGCACTGTGGGTGGCGAAGTACCTTCCCGTTCTTGATTCGTCCACATGTAGACGTATGGGGCATTTGTATTTCGCCTCGAAATCGTCCTCGGTGGTCGCAAGGCCCAACTCTAACTCCACGGTCTCAAACCCGACGATTTCTTTGGTTGGCACTTCGGAGGGTGTATTGGAACAGTCTCTCATCTAATACGAATTACGGTTTTCGTTTTACTAATTTAGTTTCCAGTAAAAAAAAAAAAACTGGTGAAAAGTGAGTTAAAGTTAAGAAGTGAATATATGCCTTGAAATATTTTTTGAGGTAATTTGGGAAAACCGAACATATCCGGAACTGTTAGCCTTGCGTATCTATCAGAACAGTGGGCTGTTACATACTCGAGCGTCAGTCCTAACCATATTTCTATTACTTATGCATATTGAGTAATTAGCAAATGTTTGATTGTAATTAATGATTTTTGCGAAAATATGTTCTTTAAATCATATTACGACTGATCTTTTTGTTTGTCCAGTAGTATTACCTAAAAGTTTTCGTATTTACCTTGTCGTATGTCTCTTCCTCAATATCGAGCAAGTAGGAATGGTACAAGGTACCATTCGACATCGCTATACACGCCACCTGGGGTGAACTGTTCAGGCAGATTATAGAACAAGCTTCTCCATCCCCAGCATCGAAGGAAGTCATCGGCAACGGACCTTTCAGTACAGCCTTGGACCTAAAATAAATGAAAAAAAAGTATGTTTTAGGGGGTGTTTTAATTATTTTTTCCATTCACCTCTTGTTTAAATCTATATTTATGGAGTACACTCTCGAGTCGCCCCTTAAAATGTACACCGGCCATGTTAGATCCGACCACTTTTTCTTATTTTGCTCCCTGGTTTTCGCGGTGGGGTTCCTTGGAACTATCTTCTCCGGGGTTTGGGTTTGAATAGTGATTAAAGATTTTTTCTCTGGAATTAAAAAAAAAGAAAAATAAAAAATGATTGCGTTTAATGCCAAGAGGTCACTGGCGATTTAATTTTGGTAATGAAAGTTGAAGGCCTCTTTAGGACAATTAAGTTTTTTTTTTTAAATTCAATATTCATCCAGTAATTGCAGAATATAACTCTTAAATAGAGTATCAGATTCTCATTTCACTTTTAGGGGCGTCCACCAAGATCTGTAAATTAAGTAATGAGACTGGCAACGTAGCGCCCGATCTAGCAACACTGAGGAGACGGGATTTGGAAGGGCGGTAGGTTAACATGAAATGCACCTTCAGTACAAGTTTGAATTTGTTAGTCATTTGTTTGTTCTGTGTGACTGTTTTCGTAAATTGTTTTTTTCTAGTGCGTTTTAAAAATGAGTGACATTTATTTTGAGTAACTACAGACTTGGATACAGCGCAACAAATACTTTTGCAAAACTTCAACACGCCTACAGAGACAGTGTTTTTTAAGAGCCCAGGTTTTTCAGTGATTTAAGGCATTCTCAGAAGGAAGAGAGTCGATTGAAGATGAACAATGCAGCGGGAGCCCTCCATCTTCAAGAACAGATGAAAATGTCGATAGAATACGGGATTTTGTGCGTTCAGATCGTCGGTTGACGACAAGAATGTTCAGGGAAAAGTTAAATTTGAATCATATGACTGTTCATCAGATTTTGACTAACTAATAGGGGAGGAGAAAAATCTGCGCAAAAATGATTCCAAAAAACCTCTCGAAGGAACAAAAGGACATCAAGAGAGAAAGGTGTCTTGACTTTTTGGAATCGATTGAAAATGATCCCCATTTTATGGAACGTGTCATTACTGGTGATGAGACTTGGGTGTTTGAGCAGGTACGACCCGGAAACCAAGGGCCAAAGCATGGAATGGCACACTTCAATCTCTCCAAGACCCAAAAAAGCAAGAATGACCAAGTTGAAGATCAAATGCACGCTGATTTGATTTTTTGATAGCCAGGGAATTGTCCACAAAGAGTTTGTACCTCCACGCCAAACAGTAAATCAACATTTTTACAGACAGGTTCTTGAAAAACTTCGAAAAAGGGTCATGGGTGTGAGACCAAACATCAAGAACAACTGGCTGTTGTATCACGACAATGTGTCTTGTCACATAGCCCTTTCAGTAATCGAATTTTTAGCCAGTAAAAATATGGCTAAAAAATATGTGACTTTTTTCTCTTTCCCGAGATTGAAAAATCACCTCAAGGGACGTCATTTTGGGACCATAGAAAACATTCAAACAGCTGTAACCGACCAGTTGAAGAATATTCCAGTGTATGAGTTCCAGCACTGCTATGAGGAATGTTAGAACCGTCTCCAGCGCTGTGTGGCTTCCCAAGGATGTTATTTTGAGGGAGACAATACTGAATTGTAATTCTATTCGAATAAAAAATTTAAAAAAAATCAGTCTCATTACTTAATATACACACCTCGTACAACGCATATTTAAATCACACAGGTCACAAACAAAAGGTACGTTATACAAACCTATTTCTTGAATTTATGTGTGATTCAATATTTATGTTAAGTTCGCGTAATATACCTTTTAATGTAGTACAAAATCAATCATTTAAACCGTGTTGGAAAAATATATTCCTCTATATAAGTGAATTAAAATTTGTTACTCTAGGTACTCATACATACAAACAAAATATAATTTGCAATTGTTCTCTTGACAAAAATTAGCATTTGATGTCAGTTTGTATATAGTAGTTTATGCAGATTTATTTATTTTTGTAAATCCTAAAGTGATTTTCTCTTTTTTAAATAAACATGTAACAAACAAATCTTCACCTTCAATACCGCTGTCAAATTTTGTAAAAACGGCGCCGTTGTTATACTCGGAGTCATATATCAGAGTTTTTTCCGAAATTTCCGGGTGACCAAAGTCGAAATCTACACCTATTTCACCATAGATGTCTAAGAACGGCGTCTTGCTTCCCGGAAATACACCCCCAGGTTTTTCACCTACAGCGAAAACTGACACGTTGAGAGCCTCGTTATTTTCTATTTGATATAACCTGAAAAAAAACAAGGCCAAACTGTACTGTACAACTGAAACAATGTATTTTTATATCTACGTACAATATTATCTGCTTAAAATTGGTTTGGCACAAATATATTTATTAGGTGAAACTCTTTTTGATCGATCTATTGATTAATTTTTTGTTGCAACCAAACAACCTTTTATTCTTACATGCAATTTTTACATCTTTGTATACAGATAACTAAATATTTGTCAAGCTAAGCTAAATTAAATATATTGTTAAGCCATCGATTTTACAAAACCATCCAACTGTTTCAATATCCGTATTTTCGAAAAAAGATAACATAAAGTATTATATTATTAATGAACTTTTTAATCATTTTGTTGTTATAACAAAGATCGTAAAAAAAAAGATAATGAAAAAAAAATATACTATTACTGACCTCAGCATGTTGTCGGAAGTTAACACCACGATGTGGTTGTCGTTGAGGCTAGCAGGATGAAACCTGACCTGTCTCACTTCGATTGTTTCACTGCAAGCCAACAGCCGTTCATCGAGGCTGTGACTCCTGAAAAGAGGAAGGATCGTTCAGTATGTGATTCAAAGAGCCTAGAGTTGTATTCCGTAGGCGATTGGTCATTGGTCCTCAATAGAGATTAATAATAGAATACACCAGTATGAGTGTACACCAGTAGAAATTTAAATATGCTTTCAAATATTTGTAAGATAGAAAAATTTGTAATACAAAAATATGTCTGGCGTGTAACTTTAAGGGACTGTAAGACTGAAAGAATGGAAAGCCTTATGAAAAAAAATTATATAAAGAATTGGCATTACTTTTGGAGTTATTGAAAATTTGACAAACGCGATTGTAGCCGTCACATACTCGTAGTAAGTAGTGTAAATTTACTCACATGTAGAATGTGTTGGCTACACAATAACGAGGGTGGTGGTGGAGACCCTAGAACAATTTGGATTGTCAACAACAGTAACTATTAGACAATGATTTCCCAACGTCGATGCATTAATACCCGGTGCAAAAAAAAAGTGTTTTTAAAATCTTCATCTTGTATTAATAACACAGGCACACAAAAATAAAAAAGTTGTCTGTCCGAGAGGTGCCACATATAGTGTATATTCTCATGTATTTTTGGCTGCTGAACGCGATCCCGCCGTCAGATTTGCTCCATATCGTCCCAAATTTTTCCTAACCTCAAAAAAAGCATTAAAAACCCGGTAAATCGACAAATGAGCATAAACGATGTAAAAATCTGTTGGTCGGTGAAAATCATGCCCAGAATTATGTATTCCCATGTATTTTTGGCCGCTGAACACGATCCTACAGCCAGATTTGCTCCATATGGTCACATATCTTGCCTAACCTCAAAAAAAGCATCAAAATCGCACAACATCGAGAAAACAACTAATTTAAACTATGTAATATCTGTTGATTGATGAAAATCATCAGAAATTGGTCCGACACACGTTTGATGTTTAAAGAGGGGGGGACACACCCCATAAGGGACTCCATATCCCAGTAACTTTACAATTGAAGCTTTTAAGCTCCAATAACCACATACCTCCAACTTTTAAACCCCCCTGACCTTATAACTTAAGCTGTCAAAACCCCGTGACCCCATAACTTGAAATTTTAAACCCCCATAACCCCACAACCTCAACTTTTAGACCCCCCATCTACGCAAAAATCAATTTTTCGATCCCCCGATAACTCTAAAACTAAAGCTCTTATGCCCATTATCTCTATAACCTAAGCTTTCAATCCACATGGCCCCATAACTCAAACTCTCGAACCCCCATAACCCTATAACCTCAACTTTTAGACCCCCATGTACGCAAAACTCAATTTTTCGAGCCCGACAACCTTAAAACTAAAGCTCTTATGTCCCAATATCTCTATTGTAGATATTAGAGAGTTATTATGGAGAGTTGAGGTTATGGGGTCATGGGGATTAAAAACTTAGATTATATAGATATTGGGGCATAAAAGCTTTAGTTTTAGAGTTGTCGGGCTCGAAAAAAATTATTTTTGCGTAGATGGGGGTCTAAAAGTTGAGGTTATGGGGGTTTAAAATTTCAAGTTATGGGGTCACGGGGTTTTGACAGCTTCTGTTATAAGGTCAGGGGGGTTTAAAAGTTGGAGGTATGCGGTTATTGGAGCTTAATAGCTTTAATTATAAAGTTACTGTGATATGGTCACCCCCTCCCCCCCTCTTTAAACCTCAAACGTGTGTTGGACCAATTTTCCTTTAATCTACTGCCCAAAACGTGTAAAATAAAAAAAATCACAATGATTGGAGTTTTCTGTATGGAGTTATCTTATTTTGAGAAAAATTTTGCCGTTTTCTCCCACTGTGCGGCATCGTATTCAGCGGTCAAAAATACATGGGAATACATCATTCTGGGCATGATTTTCACCGACCAACAGATTTTTACATCGTTTATATCATATTGTTTAAGTTTGTCGATATTCCGGGTTTTTTATGATTTTTTTTGAGGTTAGGAAAAATCTGGGACGATATGGAGCAAATCTGACGGCGGATCGTGTTCCCATGTATTCCCAAAAATACATGGGAATATACATGTGGCACCTCTCGGACAGACAACTTTTTTTATTTTGTGTGCCTGTGTAATTAATGTATTCCCGAACCACCACAGCCGATTCTTATTTGTTGCGGAACTTGGTTGAAAGCTTTTTATTGTGCCAAACACTTCCAGCAAATAAAAGCTGTTATCTTACATTTCAATCCTTCTGAAGTTGCAGATATTAAGGAGTGCCAGGCCAAATTTCAAGATGTGTCAGTTGAAACAGCTTTAAAAACTATTCATAGCAACTATAAAAGCTTGTATGACGCCATACAAAAATTATAAAATAGTGCGTTGTCGTTAGCGGAGTCACTACTGATAATGGACGAAGTAAATCTGATCTGATGTTACAAAGTGTTCATGAATCTTGCCCAGTTCGTGATAATATTGTTAATCAAAGCTACGCCGTCAAGCTAGTTAAGAGGGTGAGTTTTACATACATAGTTATAAAGTGTAAATTTATTATAATCCAGGCAATATAGCAGAAAAGTGCTCAGTTTTAAAAAGAGTCCTGAATAAGGTTTCTCAGCGCGATAATTAGGTAAAAAATAGCAGAAATTGATTGTGTATGTTTTGGATAAAATCGGTATGTAGGAACGTTAGTAAAAAAAAGCGGTAAAAGTGCCGTAATCCGTTTTTTTGCGGATTAAGGGACGAAAAATAATTTTTTTCGTAAAACAAAAAATTGCACGTTGTAGCGCTTGAAAAAATTAAAAAAATGAGTTTTTGGTGATCGAAATCGGTTCAGAAGTTTTTGCACAAAATAATAAAAACCGATGAAAAATGCCCATTTTTTGCGAATTACAAGGGTTCTAATAGTCGCAGAAACTTCTGCTTCGGCTTAAATTGTAGCTTTTGGTCGTGCCTATCTGATGTAAAAAATTTCATGCAAAAATAATAAGACCTTTTTGCATAAATCGAAAAAAACTAAAAAAAGGTCTTTTCGAAAAACGGCTTGAACAAGCCGAAAAATGGTCGTCGAGCATTTTTCCTGGCATTAAATTACTCGTAATTAAATTCCCTACAAATCCATTATCGTGACTTGTGGGAGAGGTTCATTCAATCGGCTGAAAAACGCGTTTGAAAATCAAGCGTCGCGTTGCTTCGAGCGCTCGGGTAAGCGAGTGAAGGGGAACTGGACGCGTGGTGGGGGAAGCCTCTTCCGCCGCAGACGCGCTGACAGAAGTCTGCGGCGGGAGAGGTTTCCCCCACCACGCGTCCACTCGCTTACCCGAGCGCTCGAAGCAACGTGACGCTTGATTTTCAAACGCGTTTTTCAGCCGATTGAATGAACCTCTCCCACAAGTCACGATAATGGATTTGTAGGGAATTTAATGACGAGTAATTTAAGGCAAGGAAAAATGCTCTACGACCATTTTTCGGCTTGTTCAAGTCGTTTTTCGAAAATACCTTTTTTAGTTTTTTTTTCGATTTATGCAAAAAAGTTCTTATTATTTTTGCATGAAATTTTTACTTCAGCTAAGCACCACCAAATGCTACAATACTACAGAAAGCAGAAGTTTCTGCGACCATTAGAACCCTTGTAATTCAATTTCAAAAAATGGTCATATTTCATCGGTTTTTATTATTTTGTGCTAAAACTTCCGAACCGATCACCAAAAACTCATTTTTTTCGTTTTTTCAAGCGCTACAACGTGCTATTTTTTGTTTTACGAAAAAAATATTTTTCATCCCTTAATCCGCAAAAAAACGGTTTTCGGTGCTTGTATCGATTTTTTTACTAAGGTTCCTACATACCGATTTTATCCAAAACATACACAATCAATTTCTACTATTTTTTACCTAATTATCGCGCCGAAAACCTTATTCAGGACTCTTTTCAAAAAATAAACTATCTAGCCTGGACTATTACTTTTGTGACTATATTTTATATTAGTTACTTTCTTGTATTACATGCATTATATTATGAGGCGTACGCCTATGTCCTACGGCACATTTCAGCTGACTCTAATAATAAGTGGAGCCCGGATTTCTACCGTGTATTCCAGGTGCGAACAAGTAACTCCTATGAAGTGAAAACAAATTGATATATTTTTTTTAAATAACGTGATAGTTATATTAGTTATAGAGCAGAAGTTGTATACGATCTCATGAACAAGTGTATTTAGATGTTTAAGGTCAGATATTGCTAATTATTTCTAAGGTCCTTGACATATAAGTCGCGGTTATCTCCTGAAATTTGATGTCATGCACGATTGGAATCCGGGATCTAATAATAAGACACCAACTTGGTGGTATCAGCAAGCTAACGACTCCGAACATAAAGTTCATCAGGTCATTGCAGTTTTAGAATGTTATAGAACCCGAATATGTTTATATTATATAGAACCAATTGGAAAACCTCTGCCATGAAGTGAAAAAGTCAGACAAAAAATTATCGAAATATAGATGAACCTTTTGAAGTACTGCGTAAAGTACTGCAAAAATCACTTTAAAAAAAGAACTTCAGCGTTTCAACATTTACCGACTTCAGCACTAGAGTGAATTGCCGCTCCGTCTTGTTAAAAAACCAAATGGGATCTTTCACTCAACGGCATTTCATCCACAATTGCTGCAATTACGTGTTGTAAAAAGTTCAAATATCTAGCATTCAAATTTTGTCGAAAAAAAATAAGGTCCAATCAGTGTTCCAATAAAAATACCGCACCACACATTGGTTTTAAAAGAGTACTGATTTTAGAGACTACACTTTATTACAGCGGCCAAGCGTAAGGGTAGACAAGGTAGACATTGTCTACCCAAAATTATTTCCCTTTTTTGAATACAAATATTTATATATTTTCATTTTCCAATTATTGTATTCAAATTAATTTCCTGATGCCGACCGACCGAAATTACATAATATTATATTATATCATGTTATTTCAATGTCCTGTTATCTGTTCGCTTAATTCTCTAAATTCTCAGTAACTAATCTAGAGTCCGACGCGACAATAAGTAATAGCCGGGTAAACATTTCCGAATTTGTCTATCCTATTTGCCAGCGGCAGGCGATTGCACGTAGCACACCGCGGTGGTATATCCGCGGAAATTTGGCCGATATGCGGGTATAAAAGACAAAACATCATTTCTCTACTGTAGTCGACGAGCTAAGTATAGCGCTGCTGTCCCGTCTGTATACGGCGGGATTGGACGTATGCGAATGCGCGAATGCATGTGGTCAATTGCAATTGTTGCAATACTCCGCTCCTCCGCTCACCGCGCGCCCGTTTGAGTTTGTAGCTTATTCTTATTATATTCTATTTTAATTTTCAATTTATTTTGGGTTGTGTTTTAAATTGGTCATTACTTTAATTGTTTCGTTGTGCGTTGTGTAATAAATAATGAATATTGAAAACAGGTAATAAAATGACAAATATAGAAGATCCTATCGTTTACGTTAAAGAATATGGTTTTTCTTCGCTATCTCTAGAAGACATGTTGATTTTAAAAAATTCCCAAAAGCGACCTGACTTGAATATATCGCAAAAAAGACGGAAAAACCGTTCGTAAATTCCAAATAGGTTGGTATGAATCTTTTACCTGGTTGACTGGAAGTGTAAGCACGAATGCAGTCTATTGTTTTCCTTGTGTTCTTTTTGGTGGAGAGGTAGTCTGGGCAAAAGAAAGTGTGGACATTATAAAAAAAATTGTTCAAAAAGCTAACAAACATGCTGCCTCAAAAAGACATATTACCTGCAACGAATTTTTTATATGCTTATTGAATCTGTGAAATACGTAGTTCACCAAATAATTTTGGACGAACTGAAAAATACTGATTTTGTTTCTGTTCAAGCAGACGAGACAACAGATGTTTCATGTCGAGCACAATTTAGCATAATTCTAAGGAACATTTACAAAAACGAAATAGTTGAGAGATTTTTTTGGATTTTATGATGTCTCTAGTAATAAACCGGCAGTTGGACTTTACTTTAGATACTTTCACACAATATAACTAAGACACAGCTCTCCTTGAATTTAGACAAAATTTTGCCGATCTTCGTTTGGGAAATAAATTTTTCAGGATGTCTGGCATTAAAAATTTCTGCAGTAGCTCTATTTGTACGATATTCGCCATGAATCAAAATTATTTTAACTTTCTCTGTTGTTGTAAGCATGTTTACAAAATAGTGAAAAATAACACAGCCACACAAAAAAAAATATTTTGGCCCAGGGGTTTACTGCATGTTTTCGGGGTCGCTGAATCCGAATCCAAGGTCAGATTGACATCACGTCAGGATTTCGCCATAACCTCAAAAAACTCTATTATCAACGCTGTTTAGTCCTGCACCGTTGTTACTTAAGCTTTAAACTAAAAAACCAATCTGTTAATCCACATAAACCCATAACCCTATAACCCCATAATCCCATAACCACTAACCCTAAAAACCCGTAACCCCGTATCCCCATAACCTCGATACTAAAGAAAATAAATGAGCAAAATTAATCTGCATTATATCAATGTTACAAAACAAGAACCCATAACCCCATAACTCCATAACCACTAACCGTATAACCCCGTAACCCCCAAAACCACGTAACCCCATAACCACTAACCCTATAATCCCGTAACCCCATAACCCCATAACCATGTTACTAAAATCGTCATACTCAATCTCTCACAGCAAAACAACTATTGTAGCATGGATTCCACAAAACTAAAGCTGTTAAACCCTATAACCTCATAACCCGATATCGGTATCGGACTCAATTGTAAATCTATTTAATATTTGTAAAACTGTCAGCATAAATGTTATCCGATGTACACCACGAGGAGGTTGCGTGAAAAAAGCGAACCTATAAAAGCTGTTATGGAGTTATTGGGGTTATGGGGTTATTTGGTTTAATGAAATGAGTTTACGGAATCTTCAACACCTGAGAAATTGCCATAATGCAGATTGCCTGTGATGCTTTATTTATTTTTTGGTTACAGGGTTACGGGGTTCTGGGGTTACAGGGTTATAGGGTTAGTGGTTATGGAGTTATGGAGTTATAGGGTTATGTATTCTTGTTTTGTAACATTGATATAATGCAGATTGACTTTGATGATTTATTTTCTTTAGTATCGGAGTTATGGGGTTATGGGGTTATAGGGTTAGTGGTTATGGGATTATAGGGTTATGGGTTTATGTGGATTAATATATTGATTTTTTTAGTTTAAAGCTTGAGTAACAACGTTACAGGACTAAACAGCGTTGATTACAGGGTTTTTTGAGGTTATGGCGAAATCCTGACGTGATGGGGTCAATCTGACCTGGGCCAAAAAAATATATATATTTTTTGTGTGGCTGTGTAATTAATACTCTGCTAATGAAATGTCATTTTGTTTTTACAAACTATCATAAGATCATAAGGTTTTCTATAGCAACGGCATTCCATGGATATTACTGATTTTTTTTGCATATTAGGTTCTTTTTAAAACTGATTTATTTATTGTTTGTTATTTTTAAGTAGTAGTTTCGTGCTGAGATCAAATCGTAATCAATGAGTCAAATTGTAATCAAAACCATGTTTGTACTAACTAAATAAAGTTTAATAAAAAACAGTTGAAAAACAATTGCTGATTTTGGAAACTGGAAAATAATCCAGACAGTAGCTTTTCGATTAAGAATATCAATAATCTTCAAAACCAACGATACCTATGAATATTATTAGCAGAGTATGCATTGATATGACTTTATACTGCTTTGAAGCGTTTTAAATGTTTTCAGATCGAAAATTCAGATCAGATTCAAAAACTTCGAAAATAGTATACAATTTTTTGGATATCAAAATGTTTCGCTCAAAATCGGCATTCCATGTAGCACATAGGCGTAAAATGTCATTACGAACATAATTCCTATAGATTAACAAAAAAGGAAAAAGAAAAACCAATTATTTTTATTACGAATAAAATATTAACGACTGAAAAAAAAGTATCTCATAGTCACGTGTGCCTAAATCCTCGAGTCGCGATATTGCACCCCACGAAGGTTATTGCCATTTAATTATAAACCAGCCTGTATATGAAAAAAATTAAGAAAAACAACTATTTCAACTTTTACCTACATTAAATATGATGTTACTAATTAGGATTTATTGGGGAACAAAATTAGCCATCCGGCGCTTGACAGGAGACGCCACTAGAGCCGTTAGGCCCTCGTTCGGACCCGACGCTTAACAGGCTCGCCCCCTTTGCGCGCGACAGTATTTTCCTTTTTAAACTCTATTTTAAATGGGGCGCGTAATGGCGCCCTGTAAATATAAAAAGTAATGTTTAACTAGGTGTAAAATCCGGCGCGGTGCGAGCCACTCATTATTTTATTTAATTTTTAAAAATTTATGACGTGTGAACGGCCGTTAAAATACATTTTATAACTGCGTTTGTTCTGGCCCGAATTTATTCTATTTTAATGTGGCGCGCCGCGCGCATTAGTTTAAATTTTAATTATTATCCGGGCGGTACGTATTTGCCAACTACTATTTTCGGTTGTATTTATAGCCAGTCGCGTGGAAAGGTGTAGTTTTTGTTTCGCGTGATATGACGTAATGGAAAAATAAACATTGAAGTGATAGAAAATAAAATAAGAGGATTTTTAATTATGTTGGTCCCATGGACCAAGCAAATTTCTTGCGTCCCTCGGTGAAATTAGCTGAATTTTTTATATTTTGCTATGCAGGACCACCTGATCAAAAGCCTCTATGGGCTCAATATGTTAGAACGAATAGTTTTTCTGATATGCCTTTAAAATGAATTTTCACCGTCATCATATTGACGAACCGAAAATTGGAACAAGATTTGTCGCACGTACAGGGTGGGCAAAATAGCGTGTTTTTATAGAGGATATACATACATGTCTCGGTAACTATAATATAGGTATGTATTTTTTTTTATATTTTGCTATGCAGGACAACCTGACAAAAGCCTCTATGAGCTCAATATGTTAGAACGAATAGTTTTTCTGATATGCCTTTAAAATGAATTTTCACCGTCATCATATTGACGAACCGAAAATTGGAACAAGATTTGTCGCACGTACAGGGTGGGCAAAATAGCGTGTTTTTATAGAGGATATACATACATATCTCGGTAACTATAATATAGGTATGTATTTTTTTTTATATTTTGATATGCAGGACCACCTGACAAAAGCCTCTATGAGCTCAATATGTTAGAACGAATAGTTTTTCTGATATGTCTTTAAAATGAATTTTCACCGTCATCATATTGACGAACCGAAAATTGGAACAAGATTTGTCGCACGTACAGGGTGGGCAAAATAGCGTGTTTTTATAGAGGATATACATACATGTCTCGGTAACTATAATATAGGTATGTATTTTTTTTATATTTTGCTATGCAGGACCACCTGACAAAAGCCTCTATGAGCTCAATATGTTAGAACGAATAGTTTTTCTGATATGTCTTTAAAATGAATTTTCACCGTCATCATATTGACGAACCGAAAATTGGAACAAGATTTGTCGCACGTACAGGGTGGGCAAAATAGCGTGTTTTTATAGAGGATATACATACATATCTCGGTAACTATAATATAGGTATGTATTTTTTTTTTATATTTTGATATGCAGGACCACCTGACAAAAGCCTCTATGAGCTCAATATGTTAGAACGAATAGTTTTTCTGATATGTCTTTAAAATGAATTTTCACCGTCATCATATTGACGAACCGAAAATTGGAACAAGATTTGTCGCACGTACAGGGTGGGCAAAATAGCGTGTTTTTATAGAGGATATACATACATGTCTCGGTAACTATAATATAGGTATGTATTTTTTTTATATTTTGCTATGCAGGACCACCTGACAAAAGCCTCTATGGGCTCAATATGTTAGAACGAATAGTTTTTCTGATATGTCTTTAAAATGAATTTTCACCGTCATCATATTGACGAACCGAAAATTGGAACAAGATTTGTCGCACGTACAGGGTGGGCAAAATAGCGTGTTTTTATAGAGGATATACATACATATCTCGGTAACTATAATATAGGTATGTATTTTTTTTTTTATATTTTGCTATGCAGGACCACCTGACAAAAGCCTCTATGAGCTCAATATGTTAGAACGAATAGTTTTTCTGATATGTCTTTAAAATGAATTTTCACCGTCATCATATTGACGAACCGAAAATTGGAACAAGATTTGTCGCACGTACAGGGTGGGCAAAATAGCGTGTTTTTATAGAGGATATACATACATATTTCGGTAACTATAATATAGGTATGTATTTTTTTTTATATTTTGCTATGCAGGACCACCTGACAAAAGCCTCTATGAGCTCAATATGTTAGAACGAATAGTTTTTTCTGATATGTCTTTAAAATGAATTTTCACCGTCATCATATTGACGAACCGAAAATTGGAACAAGATTTGTCGCACGTACAGGGTGGGCAAAATAGCGTGTTTTTATAGAGGATATACATACATATCTCGGTAACTATAATATAGGTATGTATAGAAAAAAACTTGAGCATATCCTCGTAAATCGCTTATAAATACAAAATACACTAATCAAAACGAAAAAGGAGCCACTTAATTAAAACAATAAAGAGCTTAACTGCACATTTCTGCATTTTTATTTTTTCCTGTAAGCATCACAAGTAGATTACAAAAAATTGTACTAAATTTTTAGAGAACTGTCCAATATATTTAAATAAAAAAGAACTGTAATAAAAAAGTTATCCACATAAAAAAATATCCACATTTTTAACAGTGGCTCCTTTTTCGTTTTGAGTAGTGTATTAAAAAACTAATATTCTTAAGACACTTTTTGAGTAGATTCCAGTAATTTCAGAAACTAATTTCAACGTATCGAATCGCATATAGTTGAATTTTTTTGAGTATAAACCGTAATTGGATTCGGTTTATTTAAATAGCATTTGTTTTTCTGGTATCAAATACATATATTTGATACATATAATTTTAATTACAATTTGGACATATTAACACAAAACTACTACATAAAAATAACAAGCAATAAATAAATCACTTTGAAAAAGAACTTAATATGCAAAAAAAATCAGTAATAGCCATGGAATGCCGTTGCAAGCTGCATAAACCTTTCATCTCTGCGTGACCTTTCATTTTCCAGGCATTTTTCAGTTTGGCGATCAAATTCCCTGACAGAATTTAGTAAGAACTGCATACGAAACTAAATATCGATAGTTTCTAAGTTATTTGCAAAAAACCTAAATCCCCCTTTTCTAATTTGTTAATAACTTTGGCAATTGTTTATGTGCGGGGTTGAAACTTGTGCTAGATGTCATTACGAATCCATATTTTTACTGGCAGTAGCAAGATTAAACACCATTTTGAACTTGTGAATTGGACTATTTGGAATTTCTGAGAAGTTGAAATTTTTAATGAAATGAAGCAGTTTCTTGGAACTGTGTTGAAGGTATAAGTTTGAAAGTAATTCGCATATTCTGATTATTCTTTGGAATTCCTGGTAGGTTTTCATTCGTAACAATTTTTTGCAAATTCTAGAAACCATTTGGCGTTTTTAGAATTTTTAAATAAAACAGCCCAGTTTTGCATAACTAACCAAGTATAACTAGGGGAAGGAATTCCTCGTGAATCCTGGTAATTCTTTGTAATTCCAAGGTTTCCTTTGAAATTCATTCCAATTCTTTAACATTCCAGACAATCTTCTGGAATTCCTGGGTATTCTTTGGTCATTTTGAAAATTCCCTGTAATTCCTAGTAATCTTTTGGATTCCTTGTAATATGGCAAAATGTGAGTTCATTTTTTCAATTTGGAAAAAAATGACAAGAGGGGCCTTTTTTCTCACAAATCCTTTATTTCTGACTTGCTACCGGTTTCGGTCACTAAATGACCATCTTCAGGCAACAAAAGTTACAACAGGCTACAAAGTCATATATGAAATTAGTGCATGTAATCTATCTGTTATTTGGGAAAAATTGCATGTGGTGTTTATGCATGGTTTCGAGTTTATTTTATATTTTTTACATTTTATTTGTTTATTAGGAGGAAAAATTTATTATTTATTTCTTTAATGAGAAGACCTATTTTAATTTACTTAGTTATTAGAATTAAGAAAAATATATTTATTTTTCTTACATTATTACTTTAATTTTGATTTTTGATGTTGTATCAAAATTAACAATAGGTAGATATATCGATTTTTGGTAATTTTTTTCTTCTATTAAATTTTGGAAGGTGAATTAATAGAAGAAAAAAATTACAAAAAAATCGATATATCTACCAGATGAATTTTGATACATCAAAAATCAAAATTAAAGTAATAATGTAAGTAAAATAACTATATTTTAATAATAACTTTAAAATAACTTATATAGTCTTCTCATTAAAGAAATAAATAATAAATTTTTCCTCCTAATAAACAAATAAAATGTAAAAAATATAAAATAAACTCGAAACCATGCATAAACACCACATGCAATTTTTCCCAAATAACAGATAGATTACATGCACTAATTTCATATATGACTGTAGCCTGTTGTAACTTTTGTTGCCTGAAGATGGTCATTTAGTGACCGAAACCGGTAGCAAGTCAGAAATAAAGGATTTGTGAGAAAAAGGCCCCTCTTGTCATTTCTTTCCAAATTAATCTTTTGGAGTTTATTTTTTTTTTTAACGGCTCAGTTTCGTCGAAGTGCTTCGGAGGTAGAAGTTCGGCATACAAATTTTTCTCGACGGGTTTACCCTCCCACCCCTCAAGCACGCAGATACATACGTCCGCTCTCGGCGGCCATTAAATTTATAATTTCGTTTTATTCTCGCGTCCGTACACGAAATATTAACCGCTACATTGTATTATTCCTCATCCGCGGCGGTCTCATATACGGCCGGACCTTATGAATACTAACGACGGTCAACCTGGACGAACGCCTCTCTCTGTCTCACTCGCCCGCGCTCCGCGACCGTAAGTCCCTCTCGCTCCGGCCCGTTTTTATTGGCGCCGCTCCCCGAAGAAAACGAATTAGCGTCGCAAGTGGCCGCGGTGTTTCGGCTCCGAAAACGAATTTAAACATTCATGGGGCGCGGGAGTAACAGAGCAGTACACAAAAAAAATAACTGCAACTAGTGCTGGATGTAAACGATTTTCATGTGCAACGGAGAATGTAGGTAAGGTGGTAATTATTCATAATGCACCTAGTCGCAACTCGGACTCGTAATGAGGTTTTTTTAATGGTCGCAAAGGCCTAGCGCTGGATTTTTAGGTGTTTACAAGGTCTACGAGGCTGTTCGTGAGTTGATTTTAAGCATAGTAGATGGAAATTAGTACAAATCATAACGTGACAGTCATAGAAGTACTGAAAGTATATGCGGAATATGTCGAGAACCGCTGAAGTCATCACAGGCGATGGAAACAAGCAGGCTTTTTCATTACCACGTGTAACAGAAACCTGTTGGAACGCTGAAATATTTCGTGACTTGATGTACCATAAGACATTAACTAATTTAAAGGTTATTCACAATTCGGATTCGTAATGAGGTTTTTTAATGGCCGAAAGGGCCCAGCGTTGGATTTTTAGGGGTTAACAAGGTCTACGAGGCTGTTCGTGAGTTGATTTAAAGCCCAGTAGTCAGAATTTAGTACAGATCATAATGTGTCAGTCATAAAAGTACTAAAAGTATGTGTGGAATATGTCGAGAACCGCTGAAGTCATCACAGGCGATGGAAACAAGCAGGCTTTTTCATTACCACGTGTAACAGAAACCTGTTGGAACGCTGAAATATTTCGTGACTGGATGTACCATAAGACATTAACTAATTTAAAGGTTATTCACAATTCGGATTCGTAATGAGGTTTTTTAATGCCGAAAGGGCCCAGCGTTGGATTTTTAGGTGTTAACAAGGTCTACGAGGCTGTTCGTGAGTTGATTTAAAGCCCAGTAGTCGGAAATTAGTACAGATAATAATGTGTTAGTCATAAAAGTACTGAAAGTATATGCGGAATATGTCGAGAACCGCTGAAGTCATCACAGGCGATGGAAACAAGCAGGCTTTTTCATTACCACGTGTAACAGAAACCTGTTGGAACGCTGAAATATTTAGTGATTTGATGTACCATAAGACATTAACTAATTGAAAGGTTATTCACAATTCGGATTCGTAATGAGGTTTTTTAATGGCCGAAAGGGCCCAGCGTTGGATTTTTAGGTGTTAACAAGGTCTACGAGGCTGTTCGTGAGTTGATTTAAAGCCCAGTACTTGGAAATTAGTACAGATCATAATGTGTCAGTCATAAAAGTCCTAAAAATAAGTGTGGAATATGTTGAGAACCGCTGAAGTCATCACAGGCGATGGAAACAGGCAGGCTTTCTCATTACCACGTGTAACTATAAAATATAAGACAGTAACTAATTTAAAGGTTATTCACTGAAAACAGTTATATTAAAAGATAACACAGGACCACATAAAATTGATGAAGCGAGAGGAGTAAGTATGATTTTCGGTCTTAAGTGGACCCCCCAAATACGAATTTGAGTTTGGTTTGAGCCTATCGCATCTGGTCTTTCCCCTAGGTGAGAAAAATTCCTAGGTGCCTAAAGCTGAATATACAGCTGAAGCTACAGACTTCCATCCTAGAACAGAGACGTTACGGTTAAACCAAATACAGATAGTTCGCTCTACCAACTTTTTTGCTTTTGCAGTGAGAAAGCAGGCTTCTTGGACGTTGAAACACTGAAAGGAAGGAACAATGTCATTATTCATGACTTCGTAATATACCACAAAATCTATATAAAGAATGATATTCATTTGTGAAATGGTTTACATTTGCCACATGTAAAATAAATGCATGTAAATAATACTGCAGTGATAAAGGTGCAAGAAATGGTAATTTAAAATGATTACAGATTGTTGACCAGAAAACTACTAAAAGTGCATGTGGAACAAGTATAAGTACAAGTGAGCAAGCAGGCTTTTTTATTGCGTATTGTACATGGGTAAAATAATGTTGGAACGCTGTAATCTTTTTTGATTTAATGCACCATAAAACGTTAATTTTAAGGTTAACTGTGAAACTTATTACAAAAAAATGAGGATTTGTGAAATGGTTAAAAAATAAATGACTGTACACGGACATGATATCATGACGAGCAAGCGTCTCGAAAGAACTGAAAAACTGGATAATGGGCAATTTTTAAATTAAAACTGCCGTGGTAAGGATACGAGAAACCCTCATTTTCAAATATTAAGACTTATGACAGCTGACTTATTCACTTTGCAGACGGGTCCAGTATCGCAGGAAGGATCAGGTGCTGGAATTTGGATAAGTAGGTTCAACAATGATGTGTCAACACTCCTTGGGGCAAACATGCCACAGTATTCCAGACCGATATTCATGTGTAATCACATGCATGCAGAATCCCGTCAAAGAGAGGCGAATCTGCATAAGTACCGACAGTCAGGCTTCACTATTGGCTCTGCAGTCATGGAATGTTGATTGGAACCGAAAGGTTATACTTTACTCCTGGTCATATCAGCACCACGGACAATGAAAGGGCTGATGCACTGGCTCGAGGAGGGCTCGAAAACGGGATTTCTTAGTCGGAACTGGCTCTTCTGTCGCCATAAAACCACTCTCAGAGATTGGACAACATTGTGCCATTACAAAGAGTCTTCATTAGTTAGAGATACTCTTCATTAAGAGCTCCGACTATAAATACAGCATGGAACTGGTAAAACTTTGCCGCATGGATCCTAAGAGAACTGTCCCACGAGAATCTAAATTCTCGTGGGATAGTTCTCCCTTGTTAGGTTGGACTGGGCACTACCTCATGAAAAGAGATCGTCAGCGTCACAGCCGATGATATTTGTAGGATGTGTGGAGAAGAGGTGGAAACTCCCTTTTCATAATTATTTGCCTCTGCCGGGCTTTGGCTAGCGTGAGAGATACTCACTAAGACTGAGATATTTGGAACCTTGTGAAATTCAAATAGCCTCGTTAAATAAAGTTCAGTCGATACGGGAGCAGACTTGTACGAGGTTTTCTGACCAATAAGCTTGGCATTGCTCACAATGGGCTCAGAGGCGTCAGTGAGCGACGCTCCTTGTGAGACATCCACGAAACATGAAATAGAGGTTTTTGTTTTTAAAAAGGGCGTTTTTTTAGTAAACGTAATTCGATGAAGCTGAAAGTTTTTTTGTACGATATTAAGATCTACAGTGCTATTAAGTGAAAATACTGTTCCGGTATCCCGGCTTCCAACGTACATAGTATCTGAAATAACACCGCCGAAAAATTGTAAACGTCGCATCGGGAAAAAAAGAGTCCATTACGATAACTCTAATCCCGACGCCGAAACGCATTAGTCAGTCCACCTGGCATCGCTGACGCACGTACGATGTACGGCCAAACATTCGGACGGACGCTAATATATATCTCTTATTCGCAGCGGTACGTCCTGCTGTCAGACGGGGAAACATCACGGAAGCGAACGAGAAAAGGGTTAAAATTATATAAAAGTTACCCGGCGAGAAATAATTGTGACGTGCGGCGGGGTTTAAAGGCAAGGCGCGGCTCCCTCCACCTACCGCTCCCCCTTAACCCTTCCGCGTCGCCCCACGTGTGCATGCATGCATGTGTGCGGGGTACGTGTATGCTCGGTGTGTAATTTTACCTCGGCCGCCTAATGTTCTTCGCAGCCTCCGCAAAAAAGAAAACAAGCGCCATCATCCCTCGTCTTCTCCACCGCCGGTGATTAATATGCACGTGTGCTACCGCGCGCAAGGTGGCTCTATCCTTTATTAATGCCATTTATTACCGTAAATAAAGAGCGGGGTCTCTAGCGGAAAATTTCGAAAATTTCATACGAAAAAGCATTACAGAATCGATCGCTAGGTTTGGACATTGTAACTGTTTGCAATGTTGCCAATATATTTATTCTGGATTTAATTAAAAACTTACTTAATAATATATTTACAATAATAGCAATCGTCTTTATTGGTAATAAAAATAGAAACCAAACAACGAATCAGCTGCATGTTTAATGTTAAGCTTGGCAGTTTAAAACTGTTACAGATTGAGCAGAGAAGGAAAACAAATCGTGTTGTATGAAGGCTATGGTGGTCGTGAGAAAGCAGGCGTTTTCAGTGACACGTGTAATATGATTTTGGTGAATAACTGCATTCTTGCGGTTGGGACAATGTTAACTCTATATTGGTATTCTATATCTATATGTACAATGATATTCTATTACAACAATGGTAACCAAGTTATGAAATTGCGAGTACAAATCAACGAACATTATAACTAGGGTTCAGAACGTGTGCTGTAACGTAGGGCCGGACTCGTAATCCGCCGTGTTATTGACGGAAGATGACATATAAGAGGTCAAGAAGGTAGGAGTAAAAATGTGTTTATAATGTATGTACGTATTTATTCCTTGTGTCATTCAGAAACACCGACTGCCCTCACTGCTTGAGCGTATGTTGTCACGGCCAGTAGTCTTTCTGCATTTATTCGCGTTACACGTGAGCGATTTGGCCTTATACATATATATGGTTGTAGAAGGAAAACGATCGTTCCACATCTACCGAAGTTAAAGGTGAAAATTCAAAATAATTCACATGGATAGAGGACATGGACGGCAACATTATTTTTACGAATTTCGCACAGTTGTTTGTATTACTAACAGTTTTTTGTTGTCACTAACATCAGTACATTATTATTTTTTACTTCTACAGAGGACAATACACGTGTTCCTACTATTTCTATACTTTTAGCCGATGTTTGTAAAACCCGTTTATTAGCCATCAATATCGGGGGCATTAACGACCTTATTACAGCAAAATCTGTTGTTTCGTCCACTGTCAGCTACAGAAATTTATTCCGTACGTCTTATTTGATATTTCCCATGACATGTTGATATGTCTTATGTAAATATGTTTTATGCAATGTATGGCTACTAGGCAATGGGAAATCGGATACATATTTGGCAAAAAAACGTCTAAAATGAATATTGTCGACCACGTTCACGAAAGGCCACATGCGCAAAATATTATGCACAAATCGAACTAAAATTCCTCTTTTCTAACAGTACCAGGTACATTTTTTTGATGGATATTCGAATCTAAATATCTTTTACATTCTCGGCGATCGCAAAATATATATCGACGATTGCAAGGAAGACATAAAATATCTGATCTGTCTATTGTAAAATCCTTGTAATTTTCAATAATCTTTTTTGAGTCTATTCACAAATGGTAACGACTGTGCCATTATTGCAGATACCTACACAAAATCAGATATGTAAATACAGTACACGAAATCACGAGTGACTAACTCGCGACAAAAAATTATTTTACTTATAATACTGCGAATATCATGTTCCCAGAACTCACGCGGTTGTGAAGCGAAAAAGTTGTGTATGAATATTTGTAGATGGTGACGATTGTCAAATGATTTATTTATTAAATGTTTACTGAAGGCACATAACTAATGATAGTTAGGGAAAGGTCTGGTGAATACGGTGGATGGAGCAGAACTTCAAAACCTATCTGCAAGAGTTCAATGAGTGTCTGTTTTACTACATAGGGGCATAATTTTTGTCTTTGCCCAGACGTGGCCGTGGTCGCAGATGATCGAGCTGGGTGGCTAAATTGCGGAGTTGAGCACAATAGACAGGAACAAGATTGTTCAACCAGTCAAAATGACGATTGCGGGAAAGAAGTTGTGTGAAAATGATACTCCGATGCTGACGATTTGCTTCGCTTAATAAACGTGGTGTCCACTTGCCCAAATTTTGGACGTTGTCTAGCGTTTTAAGTCCACGTACTATCGTGGCTTGGTTACATCCGAGCTCTCGTGCCATTTCTTTTGTGGTTCTATATGGGTTTGCTTTGACAATCGTACGCAAGCGTTCGATATCTAGTTGAGGTGGCCTACCAGATCATAGTTCATCCTCGATACGGTAGTCGCCAGATCGGAAGCGCACGAACTATCTTTTGCATGTTGTTAAACTAGGGGCGTTGTCGCCTAACGCGACCATTATATTTCGGTGTGCTTCACTTGTATTATGGCCTAAACGAAGTTCATATAATAATGCATATCGAATCTCACTTGAAGTTTTCATTTTCATGTTGCACTTTACAGCTTCCGCTCTGAGATTTAATAATGTTAAAGCACATAAGTGCACGCCTTATATAACCTGTAACCCACCACTCTCCAGACTTGTCTAGAAAATTCCAGGCACTTCGAGGGAATGGTGTGAACGCTTGCGGGGGACGTTCGCGCCGCCGGCTGCCATGTGACCCGTGGTCCTCTTGACACGGGCCTTCCGTCGAGGTGGTGTGTCCTAGGGCGCGGTCGCGGAGCCGTGGTGGTAGTTGGAATTCTGGGAGGGCTCCGGGATATCCTCCTCGACGTCGCGCCTGCGCCTGCTCCGTGTAGGCCGGGTCTGGACATCTCAGGGACTGCGGGAGCTTTGGGTCGTGACGCTAGGGCAAGGTTCACTCGTCGAGTCGGAAGTTTGGCCTGTCGTTCCACTGGGAGGTGGAGTCCGAAGTCGGTCGGAGGTCGGGTGCCGTCGTTGGGGTTCTGGAGATCCGATTGGTGAACGTGGGGGGACCTGGAGATCCGATCTGTGGACGTGGGGGACCTGGAGTATAGCTGGTGATTGGTCTTCCTCGAAGAGGATGTCGTGGTTCATGATTTCTGAGTGAATTTGCGGAGGAAAAAGTCCTCTGGTTGATGGTTGCTCGTTGGATCGCGCTGGGGCGATGGAGGCCCTCTGAGGGACATAGTGGTCCACCTGGAGTCGCTGGGTCCTCGCAGGGGAAGGTGTGGTTCGCGCTGGGGCGATGTGGTGTCTCGCGGTGGCCTGCTGTGGAAGCTCACTGCGGTGCATGCAAAAAAACGTGTAGAACTTACGGCTAAGGGACCTGGGGAGTGGAAGTCCTCGATTACGTCTCCTCAGGCATTGGTATAGCGTCCGTGGGCACTCGCGGTCGCGGTTACTTGGCGGTATCCGGAGGCACGGCACTAAAAACAGGGGTTCAGTCTCTGTCTGATTTGTATTTGGCTACACTTTGAAACCGGGCCCCTCTGGAGACGGCGGTCACGGTTGGGGTCTTGTACACTCCCGACACACTGTCTTGGCACTTGGAAATCACTGTCACTTCACTACTTCGCACTGGGAACTCTTCTTCAACTCACTTGATGATTAGAAATACTGCAAGTTAAAAACTTACTGGTGCGGCCGGGGCTCTGGCTTTTATATTATTTGGATTTATTCCAGATTTCTCCCGAACGCTCGCCGATTAAATTTCGACGTTGTTCGACGGCGTTCCCGACCCTATAACTCCGTTAGTTCTTGTCGGAGCTGAACGGGGCTTCGGCTACCCCCCTGTTCTCGAGGGTGCCGAAGATGATGGGATACCTGGATCTTTCCCAGGACGTCTCCTTAGTGGTGTTGAGGGTCGTTTCTGGATGGTTCTCTGGATTTCTACGCCGTTTTTTGATAGGTTCCCGTGGTTGTATTATGCTGGAATTTTATATCGGGGCCCCTTTGGTGTTACGGCAGCCGCCGATAATTGCTCGACCCCGTCATGGATCATCAATTTCATGGGTGGTTTCTTGACAATGGATCAGTACTAATGAAGCAACTGGATATAAACCGATGATTCTTCCTGGTCATTATCAGCTACAATGAGAGATATCCACCTACCAAGTTTCCAGAATCCAGACTACAGGAATACGCTTCAATTTGGGGATAACATAAATTGAGCTGTATCAGTTAATTTTAAGTATGGCGCCTAAAAAAAGTATTTCAGGTTAGAGAGCGGTAAAATAGTGTATACGCACTTGTACGTAGGGTAAAGTTGACGTGAGAAAGTACAGTAACACGTGTAAAAATATATTCTAAAAAAACTGCACATTTCTGGTTGGGACAGCATTTACTAATGATATCCTACCAAAACCATGTCAATGGTAACGAAGTTGTGAAACTACCAATGTATATCAAAATAAATTATAGGCTTTAGATATTTTTTTTAAGTACACGTGTAATAAAGACGCTACAAATTTGGTGACCACAAAAACTGGGTTGCATGAGTTAATTTTTAGTTTGGCAGCTTTTAAGTTTTTACAGGTCTTCATCTGTTGAACAGGGAAGTAAAATGGTGTATGTAATGTTTATAGCACTGTCAAATTCTGCACCTTACAAAGTTTATTTTCAACCGCCTAGTCTTCCTAACGTGGTTAATTTTTAGTTTAGCAGCCTTACAGGGTATTTCAAACCGCGTAGTCTTCTTAATGTGGAGTATTTTTTGGAGGATGCGCCAGTGTCAAACTGTATTTTTCGTAACGTGAGATTATCTGCGACAGGTAAACCGAGTGAAGAAAAAAGTCACGCTCACTCGACCGTATACGAATCAAACGAACGGGACATTAAAAACTCAGGTGGCTTTGCACGTTGCGTTAATGGAAAGGCGGCAACAGGAGACATGAACATTAGAATTAACGCGACAGAAATGATTATTTAACGCTAATGTAGGGTTCAGGGTGGGGGAGTAGGGAATGCCACAGAAAAATATGGAATTCTAAGACGAATATCTCTGTACTAATTTTAGTTATTTATTTTTATTGATCGTATTGCAATTAGATCTAAAACATTACAAATAAACCCAATATATTTATATACGAGGTGTGTAAATTAAGTAATGAGACTGGTAACGTAGCGCCCAACCTAGCAACACTGAGGAGACGGGATTTGGAAGTTAACATATAATGCACCTTTAGTACAAGTTTGAACTTGTTAGAGTCATTTGTTTGTTATTTGTGATTGTTTTCGTAAACAGTTTTTTTTCCAGTGCGTTTTAAAAATGAGTGATATTAATTTTAGGCAACGGTGTGATATCAGGTTTTTGCCAGTCAGTTTTAGACTTATTTTAAGGCATTCTCAGAAGGAAGAGAGTTAAATTTGAATCACACCACTCATCATCAGATTTTGACTAACGAATTGGGGATTAGAAAAAACCTGCGCAAAAATGGCTCCAAAAACCTTTCGCAGGAACAAAAGGACATCAAGAGAGAAAGGTGTCTTGACTTTTTGGAATCGATTGAAATTGATCCCCATTTTATGGAACGTGTCATTACTGGTGATGAGACTTGGATGTTTAAGTACGACCCGGAAACCAAGCGCCAAAGCATGGAATGGCATACTTCAAGCTCTTCAAGACTCAAAAAAGCAAGAATGAGCAAGTCAAAGATCAGATGCATGCTGATTTGCTTTTTTGATAGCCAGGGAATTATCCACAAGCGTTTTTGCCTCCAGGCCAAACAGTAAATCAACACGCATACAGAGAGGTTCTTGAAAAACTTCGAAAAAGGGTCATGCGTGTGAGACCAAACATCAAACATCAAGAACCACTGGATGTTGCGTCACGACAATGCGTCTTGTCACACAGCCATTCCAGTAATCGAGTTTTTAACCAGTAAAAGCATTCCTGTGGCTCCTCCGCTTCCTTATTCGCCTAACTTTTTTTTTCTCATCTCGAGATTGAAAAATCATCTCAAGGGACGTCATTCTGGAACTATAGAAACCACCTCAAGAGACGTCATTTCGGGATTCGTCGGAGGGACCATAGAAAACATTCAAACGGCTGTAACCGACCAGCTGAAGGCTATTCCAGTATATGAGTTCAAGCACTGCTATGACGAATGGAAGAACCGTCTCCAGAGCTGTGTGGCTTCCCAAGGAAGTTATTTTGAAGGAGACAATACTGAATTGTAATTCTATTCGAATAAAAAAAAAATAAAAAAACAGTCTTACTTATTTACACACGCAATTACTTAAATTACTTAATTTACACACCTTGTATTCTACTGTCTCTGGAGTTGCATGCAAAAAAATCTTCAGGTCCACCATACTATGATCTGAAAGGGTATTTTTCAGTTATACGTTTAATCAAACAATTGTTTGATTTTTTTCCGCAGTCACAGAGTGGATGGTAGCTTTCCCCACTTGTGCAGAGAATATGAATATCTGTCATGTTGTTGGGTTCTGATTCTGTTAGAGTAGACCATGTTTTGTGTGGTGCCTCAAAACCTGGTGGCTTTTGGGTAATGCATGGCATGATAATTTGTTGTGCTGACCATTCTTAAGCCTATGCATTGAAGTTGATCTTGTTCTCCACAGACAATTTTGCCATTTTTGTTGGGCACTTCCTGGATCGAAGTCTATTTTTATTGGCATCCTTAATAACTTGACCGAAAACACATGTTGGGGAGTATAAAAAACTATTAATTTTATTCTCCATGATCGGTTGGTCATGGAGAGTAAAATATCAAATATTCAATCAACTTCACCAAGGGGCACTTCTCATAAGAAATGTGCGGGAACCAAATTTATTTAATTATATTTACAAATGTGCATACATTAAAAATATAATCAAATTACCGGTACCAAGAACTTATCTAATTTATATATGTAGATGGTTTAGATCAGTGGCGGTGCGTGATATTTAAGTTAGTCATATCTTGAAAACGACGCATGGGACCCACTTCACTATTTAGGTGATGACTATACACCTCTTACAGAAAGGATTGATAGTGAAAAAATCGTCAGCAAAGTTTGCGAAAAATTTTTCAAAAACACTGGAGCACTCCCTGGGTACTCAGTAACGCTCTGTGGGATATTTGCAGTATATTTTTTTTTCATAATCTAGAAACAAATATAAGGAGACGTTTTTCGATTTGTTGCAAAATATTTTTTTTTTTCAAAAAGTTATGGCCATTTTAATTTTAATTTTATAGGTACATTTTGTTTCCCAAAATTAAAATGGCCATAACTTTTTGAAACAAAAATATTTTGTAACAAATCGAAAAACGTCTCCTTATATTTGTTTCTAGATTATGAAAAAAAATATACTGCAAATATTCCACAGAGCGTTACTGAGAACCCAGGGAGTGCTCCAGTATTTTTTGAAAAATTTTTCGCAAACTTTGCTGACGTTTTTTTCACTATAAATCCTTTCTGTAAGAGGTGTATAGTCATCACCTAAATAGTGAAGTGGGTCCCATGCGTCGTTTTCAAGATATGGCTAACTGAAATATCACGCACCGCCACTGGTTTAGATGACTAATAAGTAATAACAGTAACAACTAACCTTATTGCGATGATGATAAAGTATTGCGAGCTAACCAGAACCTATTTTTTCGTATTTATAAAAATAAGAGAGTCACAAATTAAACCTTAAGATGCCGTCCAGTCATTGTATTACCTTTTCTGTTTGCAGAAAAATACAAGGTTTGACCTTTAAGTTCAGGGGAAACTTTTGTCCCGTGAAAAAGTTTCTTTATACACGTATACGGTGCGTAGTCCATGTTTGTAGGACTTAGTTACAAGTTCTGCATCTAGAATACATCGCTCACGAAAATTTTGTAGTTGCAAATATAACTGTACCTATTGTTAAAAAAAAATGTAGGCAAATTACCAAACCGTCGGCTCTGAACTCAGCATTTATTCATCAATACGCGCTTACTGAACAAAAGAACGTCCACTTGAAAACCACAAGGGAGGCGGCGTCCAACCCTTTTCCTATTTACATTCGAATCGATTTTATCTTGCCGAAACGCAGAAAAAAAAAACCGCCCCTCTGTGTGCTCCCCGCCGAGTGACCGGACCACGAAATGACGCGGCAGTGTCGATAAATCTTCGCGGGGTGTACGGAAATTTTTATCTGGAAACGCGGGGATGATCTTCGCAAGGCACCAAAACGTTAATTTTTTGGGCGGCGAAATTCTGACACAGTCGGACACAAAATGTAAAATGCGGCTCGAAGGACCAAATAGTTATTTATGGAGGTGAGCAGACGTGGTGTACCGTGTGAGCCATTAAAACTTGGACGCCCCTTCGAAAACATTATTTATTGACCGATTTTTAAGTTTAATTGAAGGAGATAATACTGAATTGTAATTCTGTTCGAATAAAAAAATTAAAAAAAATGAGTCTCATTATTTAGTTCACACACTTCGTATGAGGTGTGGCTATTAAATAACCGAACTGTTGCTACCAGCGCACGGCGAGCGTGTCGCGATAAGTTTAAACAGAACTGTGTCTGGTGATACTTTCCCCACTCTGAGCTAGCTGGACAAGCCAGTGGGTCACTCAGTTTGACAGTATCAGTTGTTTGTTGGAAAACTGTTAAGTGTTCAGATGGAGCAACGGGTTAATCTCAAGTTTCTTGTTAAACTGGAGAAAACTTTTACAGAAGCTTATGCAATGTTAAAAGAAGTCTATGGGAATTAATGTTTATCCCGAACATCAGTTTTTGAATGGTTTAAAAGATTTAACAACCGACGGGAAATAACCGAAGACGATCCGCGCCCCGGACGGCCCTCAACGTCAAAAACGGACAAAAACATTGAATAAATTGGTAAATTAATCCGCGAAGATCGTCGTCTCTGCATCCGAGGGCTTGCTGAAATAACAGGAATCGACAAAGAATGTGTTCGCCAGATTTTGCATGAATCGTTCAACATGCGCAAAGTTTGCGCAAAAATGGTGCCAAAACTCCTCACTCTCGAGCAAAAGGAATCACGAATGAACATTTGCGTTGACATTCTAAACAACATTGACACTGATCCAGGCTTGTTAGACACAGTGATTACTTGCGATGAATCGTGGTTTTTTACTTACGACCCCGAAACAAAGCGCCAATCCATGCATTGGAAGAGCCCGAACTCACCAAGGCAAAAAAAAGCCAGGATGAGCAAATCCAAATTCAAAGCGATGATTATCGTCTTTTTTGACATTCCAGGCATTGTTTACGTTCATTGGGTCCCTGAGGGTCAGACGGTCAATCAACATTATTACATCGAGGTTTTGATGGCCCTTCATGAGCGTGTGAGAAGACGAAGACCCGATTTGTGGAAGATCAAATCATGGAAGATTCACCAAGACAGTGCACCGGCCTATGCTGCTTTGCCTGCGAAGGCGTTTTTGGCAAACTACGGCATTACTGTGTTGGAACATCCATCATACTCGCCCGACCTTGTTCCCTGTGACTTTTTAATTTCCCAATGTCAAATCGGCGCTGAAGGGGATAAGATTCGAAAATGTGGAAGCAAAAGCGACGGAGGTTCTGAACCAGCTGACAGAAGCGGACTTCCAGCAATGCTTTCAACAATGGAAAAGTCGTATGGAGCGGTGGAGGGATCGCCAAGGGGATGATTGAGGGCGAAAAAGTTGCTACTGTAATTGGTAACGAATAAAAAGTGTTATGATAGCAGTTCGTTTATTTAATAGCCACACCTCGTATGTTGGACTTGTATCCATTTTCTTATTTGTCCTCGAATCGTGTCACCAACATATATGGAGTTGCTGAACCTTCCCTTGCAAGTTCGTCAGCATATTCGTTTCCAGGGATCCACTGTGACCTGGGACTCATACTAATCTCAATGTAGTGCCTGCCAGTACTCTGAGTGCTTCCTCGCATGTCAATACCACTAGACTGGTATTATGTTTATCCTATTTGTGCAATTTCTTTGGTTGTTTATTTTTGCACAGAGACAACTTATAAAGACGGTATGTTTTCCAAGTGAGAAAAATTGTGTGTTCCTTATCTCACTATATACTCCTGCTTGTGTTAGTTCCTCAGTCTTTGACCTGTCCGTAAACCAGGCCTCACGTCGAAGAAGAGGCCAGTCCTTCCTTTGAGGTGTCACCTTATAATTGGGACTGGGAACGGTTTGGGTTGAGATTTAGTCGGTTTTCATAACTAAAGTAACATCATCAACCATACTCCTAATGGTTGTATCTAACAGTTATGTTAGATCAAGAGATACTCAGGTTGTTCTGCAGTCTGAAAAGTGCCGCCCTGGCTGCTCTCTTCATACCTAGATGTGAGTCACCCCCCCTCGCCTTCAGTGCTGCAGTGTGATTTCCATGCACCCTGCAATACTTAGACAAACAAGTATTTGTACCCTGCTTAGAGTGCATCATAAGCGGACTTAGCTCTTAGATTTTGATACAAGTTCGTCTGGCCATTATTAAGATGGTCTCCAATGTTGTTGATTCTTTTTCCAATTGTCGTGCCATGTTAGTTTCAAGTCTATTACTACTCCAAGATACTAAACATGCATCACATCTTTTTTGTAAAACTCACTATTTTGAGTTTCGGTGGACTAATCTTTGAATCGACCTCATGCGACCAGTTGGTTACTAATTTCAGCCCACCTTACAATTTACCTCAAATTATAATACTCGCAATTGTCAGTAATTCAGCGAAACCGGACGGAACGCTATTTTTTTATTAAGAATACCATCCGCGGAACTGGACCGTCGACAAAAACGCCAGTAATTTATGTCCGCTACGTACACACACAGACATGGCGGTAACATACTCCGCTGTGGGGGAGGGGGCGCAACCACCTCGAAAGTCGACTCGCCCCCGGGTGAAAAATCACGTCGTATGTGGTAAAGGGATGCAAATTTAATGCCCCATAATTCTCGCACCGCATCCAAATACACCGGACACGGGCTCGAACCGGTCATATCTTCGTCCTTTTTCTACGGGTTGCGCGGGACGCAGTCGGTTTAGGAAGGGTTGGGGAGAGTTTTCTTTCGAATACCGGCTAGCGGCGACGTTTGTAAATTTTTACTGCACAACGGAGCAAAAATGTTACAAGTTCTGACTCGATACATCGCGAGCTGCAATAACCTCGAATGTGACTCAATTATCAGTGTCCTTGAAATGTCTCTATACTTTAAACTTCGTTAAACTTTGTTTGTTTTTCGTTTGAATTTGTTTATAGACCAGGGCCAAACTGTTTTAAATACAGTAATAGACGATAAATTCTTAGCAGTATGCGAGTGGTCGAAAAATATAGTTTATGATGTAAGTAATGAAGGAAAAATCGACCCGACTGAGTGAAAGTTCCGGAAGGGGGTTGGGGGTGGTATTGAGGGGTGGATATTCGTTTTTTGCGATTTGCGGTTAAACTATTGAAAAAAGTTAAATCTAGAAGTTGTAGATAATGAAAAAATCTAAAACTTTAGTATAGGACATTATTCACCATAACCTCAAAATTATCGAGAAAAACCCAAAAAACCGTTTTTTTGGTTTTTAATTTACATCTCCCGCAAAACTTTTTATATTTTGAAGAAACTCGGTGAAAATGTTTTTTTTTTTTTTTGTTTAAAACAAGCCGTATTTTTTTTTCAAAGCAAAATATTTATTTTTCGATGTTTTATTAAGAAAATTGAAAAAAAAGACATAATTTTCAATCGAAAAATTTGGTTAGCAAACTTTCAATTTTTGGACTTTTTAAGTGCTCATTTTCTTCGTTGAAATATCAACTTTAACACAGAATTAAAATATAATATTGTTTATGTAGATAAATATCGTTAAAAAAGCGAAAAAGCGGAAAAACCACTTGTTAAATTTGTAATCTCGAGGATATCGAAGACGAAGACAGTACGTGGGTACTAATAAATATTAATCAAAACAATGATACTGAACTCGAAAATCAAGAAGAACTCCAAGCAATTGAAAATATAGAAAAGTAACCTTAAGAAATCGATGTAGGTAAGTTGGATCAATTCTGACGATGAATAGGAGATTACAATAAAACTATTTAATTTTTAATTTTTGTATATTAAATTTAAATAAAACAGTTTGACGTACACAGTATTTATCTCAGTACACAGCCTTTGTTTTTCAAAGTTTTTCACCTTTGCAGTTTAAAAATGTTCTCAGGAATTTAAAAGCCGTGACTAGTCGAGTACATGTTAATTACTTGTTTTACGTTGTATTATATGACAATTAACATTTTTCATAAATGTAAACGTTTATATACAATAAAAAATAAGAAATTCAAGATTTTCACCGAAAAATCGATTTTTAAAAAGTAGTTTTTCCGGTTTTTCGCTTTTTTTAACGATATTTTTCTACATAAACAATATTATATTTTAATTATATGTTAAAGTTGATATTTCAACGAAGAAAATGAGCACTTAAAAAAGTCCAAAAATCGAAAGTTTGCTAACCAAATTTTTCGATTGAAAATTGGGTCTTTTTTCAATTTTCTTCATAAAACATCGAAAAATTAATATTTTGGTTTGAAAAAAATATGGCTTGTTTTAAACATAAAAAAGAACATTTTCACCGAATTTCTTTAGAATATAGAAAGTTTTTCGGGGAATTAAAAGTAAATTAAAAACAAAAAAAAAACGGTTTTTTTGAGTTTTTCTCGATAATTTTGAGGTTATGGTGAATAATGTCTTTATCTACAACTTTTAGATTTAATTTTTTTCGATAGAATGCATAGTTTAGCCGCAAATCGCAAAAGACGTATATCCACCCCTCAATACCACCCCCAACCCCCTCCATGCAGTGAAAACCATCCAGGGAAATTTAAAGAGAAAATACACTAAAGACAAAAGGTCTTATAATATCAGAATCAGAAGTGAAGTAACTTATGAATACACCGATATTCAGGACCTTATGCCTTCTGCTACGTACACCGCCAATTTATTGTTTTTCTAAACATTCAACTTCACTCGTTTTGTATCAACTAGTAATCAACTCATTGAATGGTAGAAATGGGTTATTTAGAGTTCTTCTAAGCAGGTGTTTTGAATTCATCTATTCATTCTGTAGTCATATTACTTCCTGCACAGCGGTAAAAAAGTGTGGCAAAATAAAATGTAGGACGTCCGGATGGAGGGGAAAAAGGTGGGAGCGGGGCAGTGCGGAAAAAGTGACACCACCCGCATATTAATCCGGCCACCTAACCTCCTAATAAATGTCCGGGCGATAGTAATGAAAAGAAATTCTAATTAGGAAAATAAAGAGTCCTCCCGGCCTGGGGATTTATGATTCTTATTCGTCCGCTCGGCACTGCCGCCGGAAATGGTAATGCGACATGTTTTTACATCGCCCGTAATGGATAAGTCGGGTCGTCGCCACGGTAAAACTTCCCAGATATTATACCGATAAATAAAAGTTAGTTTTATTACTGCCGGTGTCCCGCTTCGTCTCTCCCTTTGCGCTTGATTTAATTATTCCTAATTAAATCACTTAATATATCTCGGTGAAGGCGTAGAGGCCGGATGCCCTTCGTGGACCGACTCTCCCACCAGGTGACATCTGGTTCGTTCTTTCAAAAAAACGTCGTTTCATGAAGACGAGGGAGCGTCGCGTTTATACCCGGATAATAGGGTGTTAGAACTAAAAATAATGTAACACTCATATTATTTAATCTCCTCTCAAATAGTTTTATATTTTCAAACATCTATTTAAAGTCGCAGTCAATTCAAAAATATTGAGTTGATCCACTATGGTTGTTATAGCTTCGTATGGCGCGAAATTTGCTGGTCGCTGCCGCCGCTTCCCCTCGCTCCCCCGCCACCTATACCTCGCTCGGTTGTTAGCGCGCCGCCGAACATTTTGCGCGGTGTTCAGAGGCGTTTTACACCAATTTAATGGCATTTAAATGAAACAAAGTAAATGGACGAATTGTAGTTTACACTCTGTAGTTTCCGAATCCGTCGAGAAAATGTTATTTGATCTATCGCTAGACGTGTTATATAATATTCAAAATACGATGTAAAAAACTTTATTCGACTATTGTGCAAAAACTATTCATCGGACATAATCCAGTTTTTGCACACTCATTCTTCGTGATATTATCTAACATTTTCCCACAAGATTGACTCTTCTAATGCAAAAATACTCGAATTACGAATTTATTAAGAAAAGGTAATTTTTTGAGTTTTTTCCGAGTTTTCTCAGCGAAAAATGTACCGATTGACTTGATTTTTTTTTCATTTTAAAGGTTTTTGAATTCTCTACAACTTTCCTATTGGATGCGATGTAATTGCTTCAATAGCTTTTCTTCTATAAGCAAAAAACTGAAAAAAAACATTTTTTTTTCACTAATTTGTTATTAAAAAAAGTGCAACTATTTCCTAGTCCAATTCATAGTTTTCATCTAAGGACTGAACTTAAAAGTATCCCGTAGTCGGATTTCAGGTATGAATCGTGTCATAAACTCACCCCTTTTCGAGCTCTATTGACTGGCGTAGAAATCATCTGTATCTTCATGGTGTAAGCGATCTCCAACCTTTGGATGAAGTAATCGATAAAGCTATTGAACAGTCAGTTAAAGATCAATAGTGGTCGTTGCAGATTCTTCGACTTTTGGAATCATAAACTGAATCAATTTAAATGAATTTTCTTAGAAGATGTGAAGTCTTGAACCTTTTGAATAGAACACTCATTGAAGCCATTCCATCTAAACTAAGCTATTCATTCTCTTGGTATTAATGAGGAGAATTACATATTTATGTTAATAAGGGTTTTAACCCATCGCCAGTTGAATTTAACTCGCCAAAATTATTAAACTAAAAATTAAAATCGCCTAAAAAATTCAATCTCACCCCGACTATTTTTTCATATTACAAGCATTGATTCAAAGTCCCGATCAATTCGAATTTATTGAGTTGATCCATCATGGCTGTTGCAACTTTTTGTGCTCTTGAATTCATAAATCAAATCTCTCTCAAATATTTTTTTAAGAATCTATTCAAGGTTCCAGTCACTTTGATAATATCGAGTTGATCCATTATTGTTGTTACAACTTTTTGCTGTCGGAATCAAACATCGAATCAAATTGTCTTCATCTTTCTGGGATAGGTGATCTCCAATCTGCTGGATGGAACCATCATTAAGGCCATTCTATCTAAACTAAGCTATTATTGTATTGGTCATAAGTTAGGAGAATTACAAATATATGTTCAAAGGTGAGCCTATCACTAGTTGAAATAAATAACATAACTTTTAAATATGGTAGTTCATTCAAAGTCACAACCAATTCGAAATTATTGAGCTGATTCATCGTGGTTGTTGCTATTTCTTGAATCTTCAATCAAATATCTACGAGGTGTGTAAGTTAAGTAATGAGACTGTCACAGTAGAAGAAGACAAAGAAGAAGGGCGGTAGGTTAATATGTAATGCACCTTCAGTACAAGTTTCAACTTGTTAGTCATTTGTTTGTTCTTTATGGTTGTTTTCGTAAACCGGTTTTTTCTAGTGCGTTTTAAAAATGAGTGAAATTAATTTTGAGCAACGGTGTGCTATCAGGTTTTGCTTCACACTTGGACACAGCGCAACGGATACTTTTGCAAAACTTCAACACGCCTACGGAGACAGCGTTTTTTCAAGAGCCCAGTTTTTTTCGGTGGTTTAAGGCATTCTCAGAAGGAATAGAGTCGATTGAAGATGAACCTTGAAGATGATGGCTTTTTTGATAAGCCAGGCCCTCAACGAGTTTATGCCTTCAGGCCAAACCGTAAATCAACACTTTTACAGAGAGGTTCTTGAAAAACTTCGAAAAAGGGTCATTCGCGTGAGACCAAACATCAAAAACAGCTGGATGTTGCATCACGACAATGCGCCTTGCCACATAGCCATTTCCGTAAATTAGTTTTTAGCCAGTAAAAACATTCATGTGACTCCTTAGCCTCCTTATTCGCCTGACTTGAGCCCTTGTGACTTCTTTCTCTTCCCGAGATTTAAAAATCACCTCAAAGGACGTCATTTTGGACCATAGAAAACATTCAAACGGCTGTAATCGACCAGCTGAAGGCTATTCCAGCACTGCTATGAAGAATGGAAAAACCGTCTCCAGCGCTGTGTGGTTTCTCAAGGAAGTTATTTTGAAGGAGGATATATTTTCATACGGTGTTTATTAACAGTTTAAATCAACCTAAGACGAGCAGACATATTTATATCCTACTTCTAAAATTAATACAATTCTGGAAGATTCAAACTATAATTGAATCTCTTTCTTAACTGTAATTTTATTGAATGGATTGTATCATCGTACTTGACAAAGAAGGCCAGGTAATTTTATTACACACACAAACTCTTCAAACATTACTTTCGGTTTCTCATGGCGTTACGTCGTTCGCGTTCGCTGGTCTAGCCGAGGGTGATTTTCAGAAGTGGGATCGCTGATCTGGAATTCGTAATGTGCGACCGCAGGGGTCCCGGGGAGCGACAAAAGAATTATCTGGAAAGAGTAAAAGGGTGACCGGACTTTTAATAATTCCTACTCGGCCCGGACATTATCTCTCGCCTCTATTAGACCCCACCGACGGCGTCGTTAGCACTTTACCGCGGCGAATCTTTGATTTATAATGATTTGAAATTTTATGGGATCTATATCTGCCGGACTGGGTGTCCGGACCTGGAAAATTTCTCGAAAAGAATGCAAATGTGTAGCGGAGAATAGCTGGTCCTGATAAGGAAACTAGCAGATTCTTGTTGAAGGTTAATCACTTCACGTTGTCACTGATGAATTAATTAATTCAATTGCAACGATTTGTGACAACTAATTGTGTCAAATAATCAAATGTGGTATAAGAATTATTATTTTTACAGATACCTAACGTTTTGATTGAAGGTCAAACCACTTCAGGTTGTCAATAATTAAATTAATTAATTCAATGGTATCCTACGATTTTATAGTGTCACATATATTCTTATCTTCATAATTGAAATTAAGTTCAAGAAAAAAATAGTGGCCACAGTTACCTAACATTTCCGTTGACGTTTAAACATTTCTCCAAGTTAGCACTGACTTAAATGGTTAATTAAATGGTGTTTAATAATTTTTGTGTATCACATCTAATCAATTCAATTGTGGTACAAGAAAAAAATAACGATTTCGCAGTCAAATAATATTTTTATTGAGGGTAATGATTTTTTCAACTTCTTACTGATTTTTCAAGTTATTACTGATTGAATTAACTAATTTAGTGGCGCCCCATGATTTTATTGTGTCAACTGCAGCAAATGAAAAAATGTTTTCAGACTCATCAACATTTTTACTGAAGGTTAATTACGTTACGTAAGGTTAATAAGTTATTATTAATTTGATTAATTGATTCAATCTATCACCGACTGAATTAATTCAATGGTGCCTAATAAGTCAGGAATTGAAAAAATCATCAAGCCAGTTTTGAAGAGCTTCGATGTTAAGGGAGATTAATTAATTGAATCAATTAATTCAGTGGTGCCCCACGACTTTATTGTATCATATACGTATATTCAACGAAATTGTGGAAAAAGAAAAAATGTTTTCAAAACCACCTAAGTTAATAGTTTTATTGACAGTTAATAACTTCTAGAAGTGCCCCACGACTTTATTGTGTCCCATACGACACGATACGGATATTCAACGAAATTGTAGAACAAGAAAAAAATGTTTTCCATACTCAATGTTTCCATAACCACCTAATAGTTTTATTGACTGTTAATAACTTCTACAACTTATCATTGACTGAATTAATTAATTCAGTGGTGCCCCACGACTTTATTGTGTCACATACGTATATTCAACGAAATTGTAGAACAAGAAAAAACAAGTAAAAATACCTAATAGTTTTATTGATTGTTAATAATTTTTACAAGTTATCATTTACTGAATTAATGATTAATTCTGTGATTGTATCTTGTCACACACAAACTACATTTTTTTTACAATAATCCAAGGTTTTTACTGAATGTTAATTAGTATGCATTATAATTTATATTTATATTTAGAACAATTATAAGTTAATTCTTCACATTTTTACTTACTGACTGAATTAATTAATTCAATGATGCCCTATCAAGGAATGGGAATCTGATAGAGCAAGACCTGCAGAATAGAGTGGACGTTCATGGGGTTCTTGGATTTGCAATATGAAATTGTCTTTTGTCTAATTGTCTAATATTAAATCGGGGACGCTATCAAAAATTCGTGCGTAAGACGCGTAAGAGCAGCTAAACGCCCGAAGTAAAGGGTTAAGAGTAAAGAACGCGTACCTAGGAGCTATCAGGCAGGCGATGGCGCGAAACACATAACGACGCGCCGCTCCCCCCGCTCCCCCCCCCCCTCCGGACACATTATTCCACGGTAAACCTCGCGGAGATACGTGGATTCGCACGGAGAGCCGTTCCCATTGCCAAAACTTAATCCAACAATAATTTTATAGCTTTTTTATGCTAATTTCGCGGGAAATCTTAGAGCCCGGCGGCTGCCGCGGCACGGCATAATTCCGCATTATAACCTATGCGTTCTTAATTGCGGCCCCGCGCGCCACCCGTCTTTGAATATTCATTTCGGACTTTAAACATTTCGCAGACTCCTCTAATCGCGATAATTGCGCGAAATTTAAATAAATACACGATAATCTTTTTTATTGCCGCCAATAAGTCATGGCCGGGCTCGAGCTGAGGCGATTTTCCCTTGTCCGAAAGTGGAATTTACTGGAGCAGAGAGCGGGATAAAAATATCCGCCGCTTAAATTTTAAATAACTAATTGACATGCGGCGGACACTCATGAGTAGTGAGCAGCCTGCGCCAGGCCACAAAGAATATTCTTGGATATTTATTCTCCGTTCACTGTTATTCGTCATCAGAAGTCACAAAAACGTTCTGACTGAAATAGGGAGGGTACAAAATCGCCAACAACTGCGAATTGCCCCACCATATAATCACTGACTCGTCCGCTGAGTGGGACGTGCCTGTACGTTGCAGAAAAAATAAGAGACAGTCTTCCTATATACTTAACGAACTAACAAGTATTGTAAAAAATATTTTTAAAAAGGCGCCTACACAGATGTTTTTAGAGCAGCGCACAGTGGGCCAGGTAACCGGATTAGGGCGACATAAATCAAAAATAGACGTATTTTCTAGGAATGAAATTGATTGTTGCACTGATTTGTAGAACCATTGTGGTCAGGTAATAAGGCCAATAATCATAAAAATGTCCTAATTTAGTTTGTTGCGGTATTTCAATTTAGTATGTTTACAACCCTCTGAGATATAACTTTTATATATTTGATAAGTGAAAGATGGCTGAAGAAGATTCAAGTATGTACTTTTATAAATACATAGTCTTTTATTGAAAGAATCTGTTTTGTTAAATTTTAAACTTTGACTAGGATTCTAAAAAGTTATCTAAAGATTTCTAAGCCTGCAAAGTTTAATAGAAGTACTTCTATAACAGTTTATTTCATGATGCAATAGAGAAAGTTTGCGAGATTTTGCGAAATTTACGAAAATATATTATTTAAGTGACGCGGAACAAGGAAATAAATAACTGCTTAAACACTATTTCTTTCTTAGGTTTGGTTTTTAAAGATTTAATGAATACTATTCGTACAACTGACAATAAAAACCAACCAATAGTAGTGCAGAAGTTAATTGAGTATGTGAAGTCCAAATTAGGATTCCAAAATTCAAGTGATTCCCAATTAAAAGATCTCAAGAGAAAATTAGACTCCTTTTACGTTAATTACAAAACAAGATGGGAAAAATGTTCGAGAAATCGTCAGGTATTTATGGATAAGTACGGAGAATGGGTGAAACAAGATTTAGAGTTACCGGCTTCGTTAAGAATAACAAGAATACAGACTCCAGGACGACCGCGAAAATCAGAATTTGCTGATATTTCTCTTCGTAGTAAACAGAAGAGAACAGAATCACTGCGTGAATGTTTTTCACCGGAAGAATTGTCTTTTGCCACTACTAGTTCTATTGGAGCCCATGGAGACAGAACAATAGCAAAACTTTAAAAGGAGGCTACTCAAACAACACCGACTAGAGGAAAAAAAATGGGAAAAATATCGCAGTCCTTCCCAGGTAGTTCCCAAATTCACGGAAGATGAAGCACTATCGCTATTTGTGGAAGCTGAGTATACCAAGTTTCAATACAAATTATTAAAGAGAGTTACGTTGGAGAAGGGACTCGATACTTTTCCTGCATGTAATCACATTAGAACTGTTAAGAGACGGTGTTATCCTGATGATTATTCTATTGCCGTAACTGAACTTGGGGTAGATACTGTAAAAATATTGGTAAGTACCTATTCTTCGTATTTTATGCCAGTTTCGGTACACAAACTACTGATTCACAGAAGTGAAATAATTCATTCGATCGGAGAGTTATCAGAAGAAGCGCAAGAATCCCGGTTTAAAGATTTTAAAAGATTTAGGGAGTCAAACACAAGAAAAATTTCCCGCGTTAAAACTTATAGAGACCTTGTAAATATACTACTTGTATCTTCTGATACATACATAACAGGATTACACAAATTACCAGTCCAAAGTAAGAGTACCCTTAGTGCAGAAGTCATATCTTTATTGCAAATTCCATAAATTCCAGTCTCTACACTTTTGCCAGTGATACTGGTGGTACTGATATAGATACTGATACAGATAATGACCAAGATACAATAAGTTCTTCCGTTAGTGAGTAATAATAAAGATGAAATACAGAATTATTGTTCTTTTCAGTTACGCAATATTAATAATAATGTGTTTTCTCTATAGTTTAAGTTCATATTTTTAGAAACAAAAATGTATTTTTCCCAAATATGCTTGTTTATATTTAAAAATAAGTGTTTTAATTGACTTATATTAAGTTTCAATAACAATTGAAACAATATATTTTGCATAATAATTTTGTCGCCCTAATCCGGTTACCTGGCCCACTGTGCAGCGTTACCAGACACACCTTTACATCTCGAACTCATTATCACAAGACGGGGTACTTGGTTAGAGGCTGTAGCTAATTACGATAACTAAGCTCCGGCGAAGTATGCTGTCATGTAGAGCCGGCACAATACAACTCTATGATAATTAAAGTATAAACCGTATTTTAAGCGCATATTTCTTGCCCATCTGTATCCACGCCACTGTCCGTGCGTAGAACGTTATCCCTCTCTTTAATACACTTTCTCCGTAAGACAGCCAGCTATTCCTATAACGACCTGCCGGCGCGGTGGTGTAAACGGGTCGACCGCCGCATTCAATTTTTTGTCGCAAGTTAGTCACTCGTGAATTCGTGTACTGTATTTACTTATTACTTGACTTTGTGTGGATTTCTACTAATGGCATCGTCGTTACCATTTGTGAATAGACTTAAACAGATGATTGAAAGTTATAAGGATTTTACAATAGACGGATCACATACATATTTCACATATTCCTTGCAATCGTCGATATACTTCGTGATGACCGAGTGTATAAAAGACATTTAGACATTCCATCAAAGAATATACCTGGTACGGCTAAAAAAGAGGAATTTTGGTTCTATTTGTGCATAATATTGTGCGAATGTAGCCTTGCGTGGAACGTCGTCGACAAAAAAATTTACTTTATATTTTTTTTTGCCAAATATGTATCCAATTTTCCCTTGCCTAGTAGCCATACATTGCGTAAAACATATTTACAGAAGACATATCAACGTGTCATGGGAAATATCAAAGAAGACATATCTAATAAATTTATGTGGCTGACAGTGGACGAAACGACTGATTTTGCGGTAATAAGGTCGTTAATGCTCCCGATATTTTGCATATTGCGTGTTGTGTTGCCCTCTGTCCATGTGAACTATTTTGAATTTCACCTTTAACTTCAGTAGATTTGGAACGATCATTTTTCTTCTACAACCAAATCTACAGGCCAAATTGCTCACGTTTAACGAGAATAAATGCAGAAAGAATACTGGTTGTGGCAACGTACGCTCAAGCAATGAGAACAGTCGGTGTTCCTGAATGACACAAGCTATGGGTGTGTACATACATTATTAACATAGTTTTACTCCGTTCTTTTTGATCTCTCACATGTCATCTTCCGTCAATAACATGACGGATAACGAGTCCGGCCCTACGTTATATCACATGTTTGGAATCCTAATGATAACCATTTTAAAGAACTACAATGGGTTTTTTGACCTCAACGCAAGTAGTGTCATATACACAGCGCAGAACTTACTTCAGATACCAAGACTATTAGATGCCATAAGGTATCTGCAGTAATTAGTATACTCTTTTTAACTAGTACCCATCAAGAGTTACCTTCTACTCTACTAAAATATAGCACATACAATTTTGCGAATTGTCCTTTTGGTAATTGACGTTGAAACTACATTTTCCATACGTGAAGTGTTGTTGAGTGATTGGCGTAGTAATTTGACTCAAAAGTACCGATTTTGCCATAAAATTTCATTATTGGCAAGTCTAGAGATGAGTATGTATGATACAAATAAAACAAAACTTACCAACAGTCAAGTAAGTTTTGTTTTAATTGTATCATACATTTCGTTCGTCATTTTTCATCTGAATAGTCAACAATGTATGCTATATTTCTTGTGCACATAGTGGTTGGTAGCAATAAGGACTTGGACTCCGGTCCTGTTTATAACGCGACTTACAAGCTCGTGATGACTCATCACTCATCACGGTTCATCGGAGCTGACAATGGTTAAGCAGTCTCTCTTTCTCAGGAAATAACTGCGACAACTGAACACACACCCATTCAGAGGTGTCGACATCTAATACCTATAGCATGTAAACAACTCACGCTACTAGGTTTAAATTTACCGTTGTTGATACCGACTTTATCATAGTTTTCTCCTTATCGTTATCAAACTTGTACTCCTAATAAATCCCCAGCGTGTTTGCAGAAATACCGGAACGTAGATCGTAAGTCGGTAAAATCTGCAGGAATGCACAACGGTTAATAACAACTCCGAGACCTGAGAATTGTCGAAGTTCGTCGCGAGATTACCAGAACAGCAACTCAAAGTGCAATTATTGGGATTATAATATCGCTTTAATGTGTTCCGGTCACATTAAAAGAAACTAAACTGGATTAAAGGGTTCTTTTATAAGGGCAAACATTTATTTCGGGATATGACGCTGCTGGGAAATTGTTCGTTTGAATAGCAAGTACTATTTTATAACCGTCTTATAGTAATAATCGAGATGGTCTTTAAAAGGCGATCGATTGAGAACGAAATTCTTCAATTGCAATAGGAAAATGGATATTTCTATACAGTGTGTAGCAAGCAACTAGGGATATTTTTGAATCGGAAAGCTCAGGCGAGTTTACTTACGATTAGAGTCTTATGAAAAGTGTGGCCATGGTGTGAAGATCAATTTTCTATCATCATTTCTTTCACCAATCACCGTTGCGTTGCTAGGAATCCTTTTCCATTTGTTATTATTAGAGTTCGTGCGAGCGCGGAGTGTAACAGGACTGTAGTCAGTACGAATGAAAATATTAATATGTTCACAGAAACTATGTTCCATTATGGTACATTATTAAATATTATTACTTATTACCACCATGGCCTTCACAGCTCACAGCTGACTTGCATTACGAAAACTGCGTTAGCAATTTTAGTTATTTATGGCACGCTGTAACAGACAGTCGCCGGTATTGCATCGCGTTGATACGTTTCGTTTTTACGTATTCGCCGTGTTTAAATAACTTTATAAATATTAATAATCGTTAGTTGAGGGGGAGAAGTGAATAAAGTGAAGTATCATGCCAAAGGTGAAAAGAAATAGACGGGAAGTATTTCAAACGTGGTTTGACAGTGATCCCGAGAGTTTTAGGGACATACATATTCAAGGAAATGACCTTTTTGTGCTGCGTGTGAACGCATTATAAATTCTTCAGATAAAACTAAAGTAACAAGACATCTGAAAAGCCATGCCTCGTCCAGCGCCGATGACTCCGTATTTTTCTATGAACTTACAGAAGCTTTTGTTGCCAGCAATATTCCATTAAACAAACTAGAGAACCTCAAGTTATGTACGTTTTTAGAAAAATATATGGACCGAAAAATTCCTCATGAAAGTACGTTAAGACTTACCCGATATGTCGATCGGGTTTACAACAATGTAGTGATATCAATACACGAATACATTTCGGACAATTTCATGTACTTTATTATAGACGAGCTACCGATGCTTGCGGGCCTTCAGTAGCTAATTTATTAATTGGTGCGTTAAAAAGTGACACTGCTATTGACAGCCACCTACTAGCTTCTAAGGTTCTGGATAAAACTGATCACGAAACGATCGTAAATTGTGTTAATGACCTATATATGGCCCGATCAAGATGCTACAGATAAAGTTCCTGAAAAAATGTAAAGCGTGTTAAAAAAAATCCAGGATATTTCATTTTGGAGAACATATATAAGTTTTAGTTGGTACATATCAGGAGTTACCAGAAAATATATTATTATATAGTTCATGCCTCAACAATTTCTCATACTGTCCATTGTCAACAGTAGACGTTGAACGGTCCTTTTCCATATACAAGTTAATATTAAGTGATAAACGTCGCCGTTTCACTCCAGAACACTTAGAAAAGCACATAATAATATGTTTTAACCACCACCAACACTGACGTTTGTCGGGTAAGTGTTGCCATTGTTACGTGTTATCTTAATTTATCTAGGTATTTTATCCTTGACTTAACCGTACTATTTGGTAAAAATAGTACTATATTGCTACATAATTTATGTAAACATATTAATATTTTCATTCGTTAACTGACTACGGTCCTGTTACACTCCGCGCTCGCACGAACTCTAGTTATTATTATTAATTGTTGTTGATTATGAGTATTATAAAATATTATTATGTAATATTTATTGGTAGGTTACGCAAAATGGTGGTTTAAATGGAAATGGTTAGTATTGGCAACATCACCGACAACGAGCGTGCCAGCCCGATGTACTGGTTCTTAGACATACCCCTTAATTTCATTCGTAATTCATTTAGTAGTCTGCCAGATATTGTATGGTTTCATATGAATAAGTCCAATTTATTTATTGGTTAATCAGGAGTACCTCAAGGTCTTGACTTGGCCCTTTGGATTTAAAATAATTTCACGTTAGAGAAATCAATTGGTAATGGTCCACTGGACTTCGATGCTGACTGAGACTGTGAATGTATATTTAGTAGACATCGCAAGGTTGAAAAATATAATAGTAAATTGAATTTGGTTAGATGTTGAACATTTTAATGGTAACCGACATTTTGATAATAAATAGGGTCTCGCTAATAACAGCAGCAGCAAGCAAGAATCCTGGGTATACGCCGTTGAGTGTAGGATGTAAATTTTTTCAGGTCAACATACATACTAACAAAATAGTGGCAGGAGTAGCTACATAAAGCTACTGACGGCTTTCTGTATGCTAAAATCGAAGGATTCTTGGCAGCTATTTAGAATAGGGTTATAAAAACCAGAAATTAAAGGATCATATCTTGAGAGACGACGTCGAAGACACATGCAATGTGAATCTTCTTCTTTTTTTATATATCTCGTTAACTCCACCTGTGGACCCTGTATGAAAGGCTATACTGACAACAGCGGAATGGGACAAATATGGCGGATACGAATATATGAGAATATCTCATATATTCTATGGCCTTACCGAAACCAACATGGTCGGTAAAGATATGTCAATATCGAAAACCAAATACATACAATGTTTGTAATATACAAAAAAAATTATCTGTACTGGGTCCGATCTTATCTATTTAAGTACAAACGTCACGTTAAAGAAAGCAACTAGTAGTGGTCCACTGGACTTTGATGCTGACTCTTAACACATTAGGAGTGGTCTGCGCTAGAGTCAGCATAGAGGTGTGTAAATTAAGTAGTAAGACTGACAACATAGCGTCCGATCTAGCGACACTGAGGAGATGGGACTTGGAAGGGAGGTAGGTTAACATGTAATGTACCTTCAGTACAAGTTTGAACGTGTTATTCATTTGTTTGTTTTTTGTGAATGTTTTCGTAAACCGTTTTTTATAGTGCATTTTAAAAATGAGTGACATTAATTTTGAGCAAAGGTGTGCTATCAGATTTTGCTTCAGACTTGAACACAGCGCAACGGATACTTTTGCAAAACTTCAACACGCCTGCGGAGACAGTGTTTTTTCAAGAGCCCAGGTTTGTCGGTAGTTTAAGGCATTCTTAGAAGGAAGAGAGTCGATTGAAGATGAACCACGCAGCGGAAGGCCTTCATCTTCAAGAATTGATGAAAATGTCGATAGAATACGGGAATACGGAATGCGTTCAGATCATCGGTTGACAACAAGAATGATCAGGGACGAGTTAAATTTGAATCACACCACTGTTCATTAGATTTTGATTAACGAATTGGGGATGAGAAAAATCTGAGCAAAAATGGTTCCAAAAACTTTTCGCAGGAACAAATGGACATCAGGAGAGAAAGGTGTCCTGACCTTTTGGAATCGATTGAAAACGATCCCCATTTTATGGAAGGTGTCATTACTGGTGATGAGACTTTGGTGTTTGAGTACGACCCGGAAACCAAGCGCCAAAGCATGGAATGGTACATTTCAAGCTCAAAAAGCAAGAATGAGCAAGTCGAGGATCAAATGCATACTGATTTGCTTTTTTTGATAGCCGGGGAATTTATGCCTCCAGGCCCAACAGTAAATCAACCCTTTTACAGAGGTTCTTGAAAAACTTCGAAAAAGGGTCATGCGTGTGAGACCAAACATCAAGAACAATTGGATGTTGCATCACTGCATGGCATGACAAACCAAGTCTTCATGATTGGATAGTTATATAACCCTAAATTGTGGTGGTGAGTGCTGGACCATCTTCGACAACATCCCCTACAATTTGAAGAGGTTGATGACTGTCCTCTGCGTCCCTTACCCCTCGTCGGTCGTTCCTCATTCCGAGACGCGTAATAAGAGCAATTGAAATATATCTAAATAAAGCAAGTCGCGCACGAGCAAGTCCGAATTACCGGGAAGTTTAAATTATGCGCGAATATATCACGAAGAATATAATAGTCCGTACGTTCATGTGACACGACTAATGGCTGTTTGAGAATTTAGATACAGGTGTTGTGCATTATATTTTATAAGATATTACGTCTAGTTGGCGAAACTTCTACTTTCGCGAGAGTGTGTATACGGATCGCAAAAACCGCCAGAATTGCGGCGCATTTAATTCAGATTTATACCGACGCCGGTCCAAATTGGAACGCCCTCTGGGGGAGAGATAACGCTCCCGCTTTGAAATTGCGCTAATAAAACGGGAGTAATTGATACATCATTTCTTTCTTGTTGACAAAACACAAGGGCGCTCCTATTTTCCAACAAAAAAAAAAGGATTTCGAAACTGGTGCAGTACGTATTTTCCAAATATTATCATAGTAAATCCAATTTGGTCGAAGCAAGTCTGTCAAGATTAAAAACCAAACCGATGCAAACTACATAGAATCTAATAATATAAAATATTAAACAAGACTACACTCTGTTAAAGTATTCCACAAGGATCAGCACTGAGACCGATCTTATTTCTATAATGTTCAAATGAGTTTGTTCAGCAATCTGATGAACCAACGCATACGTATAATTAACAATAGTATACATATACGAAAAGAAAGCAAAAACCAAATGCAAAAATTGCCTGAATTGGGCGGATTTTATCCAGATTTATTACGATGCGATTTCAAAGCGTAAGTAATTCATATGTCATTTCTTTCTTATTGACAAACTACAAAGGAGACCCTTTGTTCCATCGAAAAACGAGTATTATTCATGTCTAAAAGGTTTTATTTATAAATTGGTGCTGTAATTATTTTCAAAATTTTCGAACAGTGAAACTAGAGGACTAGAAATTTGAACAGTAAAACTAGACGACTAGCACTTCTCCGCTATTTTTGACATATGCCGCGGCAAACGTCACATCGCGATTGCTTGACAGTTTTTATCTGAAATTATAATTGCATTAATCATAAGAAAATGCAAAATAGGACCTTTGCTTCGGATTTGATCTACCGTGCGTATGGAACGTCAGTGAAAAAAAAAACAATCTGTGACAACAAGTCTGAGTCACTATGTGTCTGTGTCTCAATGTCAACAAGTCAGTCTGTGAGAACAAACGTGTCGCCGATATTGTTCAACCTATGGCACCTACAACATTAAGTTTTTTTTTTTTTTTTGTAGAAACTGTGTTATAACCTCTTTGATGTACTTCCCTAATAAAGAGTACAGTCACCGTTATTATTTAATATTTCTTGGCATACTTTTATAAAGGCATACACGTTGAGGCGTGCTTTTCACAAAATTTTTGGCATATTCCTTGGAAAACAACCCAATGAAGATGATCTATGAAGATATGGCATATTACGTATTGGTGATGATAGCTGGGTCAGTGATTCACGAAGCTGTTGCTTTATTAAGGTCCACACATTTTCTATTGGGTTGACGTCTGGTTATTGTGAAAGCCAGGCTAACGTGTTGATGCCATGTTCAGCTTCTGCACGCAAAGTCTACTACGATGTTTGGGATCATTATCTTCTTGTAGGATCAGTCATCACTGTTTCTACCAAACCACTTCTTTGTTGATGTCAAAAGGCCCTTCTGGTATAATCGTTTCATTCTTTCAGTGTTAAGATTTCCGGTAAATATGTAAATACATACAATGTTCTAAATCCTCGCGTATTAACACATCTCCAAACACGGACTTTAAGCGGATGTTTAACTGATCATTGCAGAAGATCTTAATACTATTTTCCTATCTTGTAGTATCCACTTTGAAACTTAATTTTCTATTTCCGTCATGATCTGCCCGATTTTTCAAAACAAAAATATAATAACTTTCTACTCAAGCAGGGGTGATTCCCAAAAGGACAATTTTCAATTCGAAAATTTGTTGTTCTTTTATACATCTCGTTAACTCCATTTGGGGACACCCTGTATGACAGGGTATGTCGACAACAGCGGACTGGGACACAAATGACGGATACGAATGAATGTATTCTCACATATTTTAGAGTCTTACCAAAACCAACATGGTCAGTAAAGATATGTCAATTTCGAAAGCCAAATGCATACAATGTTGAGTATAGTAAAATACAAAACAAAAAGTATTGTGTTCCACAAGGATCAGTACTGGGTCCGATCTTATTTTTTTAAGTACAAACGAATTTGATCAGCAATCTGATGAGTAAATGCATTTTTATAATTAACAAACGAAAAACATGTTCGTTAATGATGGTAATAAAGTTGGTGTTTGTTAACAATTTATTCTTAAAAGCTAATTTAAGATTTACTAAATAATGTTTGACTTTAAGTGATCGAAAATGTTTTCGTTTCATTATAACGCCACTAACAGTTCTACAGAATTGCCTCTATTATCCTTATCTTTAGCCGAATAAAAACAATTCCGACAAAACCGATTCCGTACCTAAATTCCCCCCTCAGGAATGTCGGGAATCCGCCCGTACCTGCGGCCGACTCGATTTGCGATCGCATGCAACTCCTTGGGCGCCGATTTGTTCGTTCGACTGTTTTCTTCATGTCTACTAGATGTCGGACAAGGTAGACGCGCTGGAATGACGAATTATTGAGAAGAGGGGCCATTAACTTCTCTGTTATCGCATCGCTAGAATTCCTGCCCGTCTTAGACAATGGCGCGGACAGGGTTGAATTCAGGAAATCATGTTTGTATGACGATCTGAATAAAATTTTGGTACTAATTAAAAGTCTGTACCACAGAATAACTCGTCCACACACAATGTCGTGTCACAAGAGCCATGCTATTCATTTCAATTTTGTTGATTTCTCAATTTATAAATAGTTTAATAAATACATATTTTCTTATACTTATGCTTACAATTATAACAGAAATATTATCAATATTTGTATTTTTAAGCAAACTACTTAGTTCTCTAGGTATACACAAAAGTATGTAGAAGGAAATAGGAAATGGAACCGTGGCAGGTTCCATTTCCAGGATGGTGGATGGAACCTGCGACATCAAAGGTATCGATGTGTTTAATAACACAGCCACACAAAAAAAAGTTTCTGACCTGGGGGTCTCACTATGTGTACTATTTGTTTTTGGGGTCGCTGAATGCGAATCCGGGGTCAGTTTCATCCCAGTACGTCTGGGTTCGGCCATAACCTCAAAAAAACACCCTCAAGTTTGCTATATATGTTAAAACCATAACTCCTATGGCTCCAAAACCTCATAATCCTATAATACAATAACCAACAGACCCCCCCAATCTAATAACTCCATAACCCCATAGCCACATAACCCCATAATCACATAACCCTATAACCATACAACCCTGTAAAAACGTGGGGGTCTGACTATGTGTACTACATGTTTTTGGGGTCGCTGAATCTGCATCCGGGGTCAGTTTTAACCCAGCACGTTAGAGTTCGGCCATAACCTCAAAAAACACTATGAAATTCACTATATCCGTAAAACCACAAACCCTATGGCTCTTAATCCTCATGATACTATAATACAATAAGCCATAACCCCACTTGTTAAGGGGTTATACTACCCAGGTGCACTGAAAAATGAACCTTTTTTTGGGATTTTTTTTCTTGAAAACTATTCAATGGATCAAAATGAAATTTTACAAAACATTTTTTTTATTAAAATTTACGATACAATACGGCGTCTTGGCACTTGGTAACCCAAACATGTGTTTTTTCCGAGGAGCGAATCGGCGTACACCATAGCAGTCTCCGAACACCACTTGAGCAAAACAAATTATTGTCGTTAATCTACATTAGTTTTTCTAGGGAAGTACCCACGATTATAAATTTTTTTCGAAAATACGCAAATTGGCGTCAGTTTGATTTTTTTTAATTCATATTTTTTTTTGATAAAATTTGACCTTAAATTTTACCAAAAGAAAAAAAATTAATTATTTATCAATCTTAAAAATCGTGTGTACTTCCCTAGATAATTTATCTAAGAAGTCACATAACTCCACAGCCACATAACCACATAGCCACATAACTACATAACCCTAGAACTTGATGCTGTAATCATGTAACGCAATATGTCACAATGAAACTGATTTTACAGTTCTCAAGCAAATATACACCATAAAGAAATCTATAAATAAATAAATCTGTAAATAAATGAATGAATCTCTGAATAAATAAATAAATCTGTTAATGAATAAATAAATCTTTGAATAAATAAATGAATCTGTTAATAAATTAATATCTGAATAAATAAATAAATATGATAATAAATAAATAAAACTCTGAATACATTTGAGAGTGATTTTTGAGGTTATGACCGAACCCAGACGTGTTCGGATGAAATTGACTTTGAAAGTGACTGACTGACGGATTCGGATTCAGCGATCCCAAAAACATATAGTACACATAGTCAGACCCCCACGTCAGAAACTTTTTTATCGGGTTTACGGGTTATGGGGTTATGGAGTTATTAGGTTGTGGGGTCATTTGGTTATTGTATTATAGGATTATGAGGTTTCGGAGCCATAGGGTTTGTGCTTTTAACGGATATAGAAAATTTGAGGGTGTTTTTAGAGGTTATGGCTGAACCCAGACGTGCTGGGATGAAACTGATTCGACATAGTGACTACACATAGTGAGACCCCCAGGTCAGAAACTTTTTTTTTTTTGCGTGGCTGTGTAATACATGTACAAATTGCTAAATATAAATTACTGTCTTACTGATTCATACGAAGTTCTTGTGACATGAAAAAAAAACATACTCCCTAACATTATAAGAAAGTAAAACAGTGTTTTGATGTCAAAACTTCTATAGGTATGGCTGACATGTCAAAGAACTCAAAATCGTCATGCATAGGGACTAGTCCTTCATTTGGATAAAAATAAAACTGACGTAGGCCACCCAAACAGGCCTTCATTCGCAAAATTTCAGGAAATAGGTGATGTTGAAGAACATTTGAAGCGCACACTGAGAACATCTCACAAGTGCAAAGGAAGGTTGCACCTATCCACCTACCCACTTCAACAATTGTTTGAAGGGAGTCAAAAAAAGAAGGCGATGTGACACAAAAGAGGATTTGAGGGAGATGGTAGGCCAGAAAGACTCCCAACTTCCTGAGGAAGGTTTTCTATCATTCAAGTCATCTCACGCGTAGAGACCTGCTTACAACCCCTCAGCGCGGAAAATTTACAGACGATGGATTACTGGGGGAATTTGACTTTTGGCGTTCAACGGGCGGTCCGCAGTGGGGCCAGTCAAATTTAAGAGCCCTCAAGTGGTGCCACGTGAATTCTAGATCAAACTACACCCTACGCACCTTCCACCTGAGGCGGAACCAGAGGGGGTAGGTGTAGATGTCGCCTGGAGGGGTGTTTGAGTTTTCATAGGATGAAAACAAAGTTGAGTTTTCATACATATATTCAGATGTATGAGTCAGATGATGTCAAAATAACCACCTGCATTTATTATACACGTTTCAAATGTCAACATTGTCTTTACATACACAAAAAAAAATAACTGTGAAAAAAAATAGGGTGATACAGGTCTCATTGACAGTCAGTACATTCCAAATTTCTTAGAACGTTTTCGAGTTATCGTGTATTCAAAAAAGGTAACGGACAGGCAGACCGAAAAACGACAGATTTGTTCCCTTAGGAAATTTAGCTCATTGTACTCCACTCCTATACTCCTGTATATGAGTTACCTGTAATTTCACCCACTCCTGTACTCTGGTGTCTTTCAATGGTTATCGTCTATGGACCTGTTTCGTCTGATACAGGTCCACAGGAGAGGTGATGTATGTTTTTAGAGGCACTTTTGTATCCCCAAAGATTTCTTCTCTCCTGCGATCCAATGTCTCACAATCTGATAGAATAAGGGAATCTGATATGGAGAACAATCTGCAGCTGAGATATCCGTTGTCAATCTCTGTTTTGTTTAGGTGTCCTTTAACTGGGGCATGTCCCGTTATGTACCCTATAACTATTCTTAGCTCGTTCCTAGTTTTAGGAGGCTTTCAGTACTTTTAGCGAGGTATGTAAATTAAGTAATGCAACTGGCAACGTAGCGCTAGATCTAGCAACACTGCGGAGACGAGACTTGGAAGGGCGGTAGGTTAACATGTAATGCACCTTCAGTAAGTAAACGTGTTAGTCATTTGTTTGTTCTTTGAACCGGTTCTTTCTAGTGCGTTTTAAAAATGAGTGACATTAATTTTCAGCAACGATGTGCTATCAGGTTTTGCTTTAGATACTTTTGCAAAATTTCAACACGCCTACAGAGACAGTGTTTTTTAAGAGCCCAGGTTTTTTGGCGGTTTAAGGCATTCTCAGAAGGAAAAGAGTTGATTGAAGACGAACCACGCAGCGGAAGGTCTTCATTTTCAAGAACCGATGAAAATGTCGATAGAATACGGGATCTTGTGCGTTCAGATCGTCAGTTGACAACAAGAATGATCGGAGAAGAGTTAAATTTGAATCACACCACTGTTCATCAGATTTTTTTTAGACTAACGAATTGGGATAATACTGAATTATAATTCTATTCGAATATAAAAATTAAAAAAAAACAGTCTCATTACTTAAATTACACACCTCATATATAGTTTATAAGAGCCTTGCTTTGTGCTAGTTTTGTAGAATTACTTCAATGTTTTTTATGTTGGATTTGTATCAGATTTTTCATTTGTCCTTGGATCATGGTTTTTCCAGGCATGTTCGTTTCCAGGAATGCCACTATGGCCTGGGTGCTGGCCTAAACAAACGACATGTAGATAGACAGAATAGTTTGGTTAATTACAGAGAGGCAGAACGGTTAGGCCCATCTAGGGAATACATTTTTTTTCATTGATATGACCACTTCACTAGGGGGATGCGGAAAATATACGAAAGGAGGCGATACAACCCTGCCTCGGAGTACATCGAAGCGGTTCGCATGTCAACCAACCATTCGCATGGGCGGATATCAGATGATGCAGTTCTGTTTTAGTGCTCGACATACCGAACGTGAAGAATTGCCACCTGAATATTTTACGGATCGCGTTTAGGACTGTCTGCCGCGGTCGCCTTCGAATTTATGTCCACGAGCGGTACTTATTTAATAAATTACCCGCGCACGACACGGCCTTATGCGATGAGACGACGTGCACCCGCGACACACATCGCGAAAGGTAAGAAGACGAGCGTTCGCGTTTACGTCTGAAAAACCGCCGCCTAAGGAGTCACTATTTCCATATACATTTCGCAACATTTTTCAACATTACCTATACCTCGAAAAAAAGTTCAAAAGAAGAGCAAGAAACACTGAGTTCCTGGTTGACACCGCGGCGGAGAGTTAATACTCCAGCCTGTATCGAAGACCGCCTCGTTCCAGTATCCTGGGGGTTGTTTAAGGTCGCCGGGATTACACTTTCGTTAGCTACATCAATAGCTTAGTTTAAAGTTGTCATTCATGTGCTACGCACCGTTGTTTGCGTTTTCGTGAAATACATATTCGCGTGATTGTAAATATATGACTGTACGGTATCGTAAGGGTGAGAAAAATATTTGCGAGGGTAGCATAAAATACAGTATGTAACGCACATAAAAAGCAAGGTATAGTTCGTTCGTAAAGTAAAGCATACATTTATTTTTAGCTAAACAAAGGATATTGATGGAAATTACAAAGATACGTCGACTTTTTATTTCAATTTATTGGTTTCACATAATAATTCAATACACTCGTACAGGGTGTGGTGATGACGCGAGCGACATTGTCTTTAAAGGGAACACTTTATTTTTTAAAATTTTTTGCCTTTCTTTGCTGAGTTGATTTCAAAAAAAGTACCACAAGTGGCTCCAGATTGATATCCGAAGGTCAAAAAAAATACAAATTCGTGCCTCTTTCGTAAAGTAAAGCATACATTTATTTTTGGGTAAACAATTTTGATGGAAATTCCAGACTTCATATATACGAGGTGTGAAAATTAAATAGACTGTTTTTTTTATTTTTTATTTTTTTTATTATTATAGAATTACAATTCAGTATTGTTTCCTTCAAAATAACTTCCTTGGGAAGCTACACGGCGCTGGAGACGGTTCTTCCATTCCTCATAACAGTGATGGAACTCATATACTGCCTACTGGAATAGCCTTCAGTTGATCGGTTACAGTCGCTTGAAAGTTTTTCATAGTCCCAAAATGACGCCCCTTGAGGTAATTTTTCAATCTTGGAAAGAATAAAAAGTTAAAGGACTCAAGTCAGGCGTATAAGGAGGCTGAGGAGCCACAGGAATGTTTTACTGGCTAAAACTTCTCACCAGTAATGACACGTTCCATAAAATGGGCATTATTTTCAATCGATTCCAAGAAGTCAAGGCACCTTTCTCTCTTGATGTATTTTTGTTCCTGCGAAAGATTTTTTCATCCCTAATTCGTTAGTCAACATACGATGAAGAGTGGTGTGATTCAAATTTTACTCTTCCCAGATCATTCTTGTCGTTAACCGACGATCTGAACGCACAAAATCCCGTATTCTAAACCACAAAAAAAACCTGGGCTCTTGAAAAGACATTGTCTCCGTCGGCGTTTTGAAGTTTTGCAAAAGTATCCGTTGCGCTATGTCCGAGTCTGAAGCAAAACCTGATAGCACACCGTTGCTCAAAATTAATGTCACTCATTTTTAAAGTGCACTAGAAAAAACCGGTTTACGAAAACCTTCACAAAGAACAAATAAATGGCTCTAACAAGTTCAAACTTGTATTGAAGGTGCATTACATGTTAACCCACCTATGTTACCTGCGGAGACGGGACATGTTAAAGTCCCGTCTCCGCAGTGTGGCTAAATCGGACGCTACGTTGCCAGTCTCATTACTTAATTTGCACACTTCGTACATATACTTTCAGCAGGACGCCGCACTAACTCTTGAAAATTTAATTTTTTTTTTTGGAAGAATTTTGCGAATACTGAATTATTAGTAGTAATAAGAAATATCCTTCATGTTACCTACATATAAATTTAGAAGACCAAGGAGCTAGAATGACAAATTCAATCAATTCAAATCAATTTCACGAGATTAACAACTCCCCCTCAAGTCCTCACCAATGTATTTGAGTCTCCGATAAAATAACAATTTCTTTACATAAAATAATCTATTATTTATCTCAACGTTAATTGTCGTTTGTTTTAAAATATTTTTCACTAATTTCTCATAAAAAAGTAATACAATACGTTTTAAGAATTCTTTGCCGATTTTTAGGGCACTTTGCGACCGTGCATCGGTTGGGAATAGGCCAGTCTAGATAGTTTATTTTTTGAAAAGAGTCCTGAATAAGGTTTCTCGGCGCCATAATTAGGTAAAAAATAGTAGAAATTGATTGTGTATGTTTTGGATAAAAAAATAAATAAATAAAAAAAAGTGCCGAAAACCGGTTTTTGCGGATTAAGGGACGAAAAATAATTTTTTTCGTAAAACAAAAAGTATCACGTTGTAGCGCTTGAAAAAAACGAAAAAAAATGAGTTTTTGGTGATCAAAATCGGTTCAGAAGTTTTTGCACAAAAAAATAAAAAACGATGAAAAATGCCCATTTTTTGAAATCGAATTACAAGGGTTCTAATGGTCGCAGAAACTTCTGCAACCTTTCTTTCCCTACAAATCCATTATCGTGACTTGTGGGAGAGGTTCATTCAGTCGGCTGAAAAACGCGTTTGAAAATCAAGCGTCGCGTTGCTTCGAGCGTTCGGGTAAGCGAGTGGACGCGTGGAGGGGGAAGCCTCTCCCGCCGCAGACTTCTGTCAGCGCGTCTGCGGTGGGAGAGGCTTCCCCCCACGCGTCCACTCGCTTACCCGAACGCTCGAAGCGTGGAGGGGGAAGCCTCTCCCGCCGCAGACTTCTGTCAGCGCGTCTGCGGTGGGAGAGGCTTCCCCCTCCACGCGTCCACTCGCTTACCCGAACGCTCGAAGCAACGCGACGCTTGATTTTCAAACGCGTTTTTCAGCCGATTGAATGAACCTCTCCCACAAGTCACGATAATGGATTTGTAGGGAATTTAATGACGAGTAATTTAAGCCCGGGAAAAATGCTCTACGACCATTTTTCGGCTTGTTCAAGCCGTTTTTCAAAAATACCTTTTTTTAGTTTTTTTCGATTTATGCAAAAAGTTCTTATTATTTTTGCATGAAATTTTTAGTGCAGATAGGCACGACCAAAAGCTACAAATTAAGCAAAGCAGAAGTTCCTACGACCATTAGAACCCTTGTAATTCGATTTCAAAAAATGGGCATTTTTCATCGGTTTTTATTTTTTTGTGCAAAAAACTTCTGAACCAATTTTGATCACCAAAAACTAATTTTTTCGCTTTTTCAAGCGCTACAACGTGCTATTTTTTGTTTTACGAAAACAAATATTTTTCGTCCCTTAATCCGTGAAAAAACTGTTTTCGGCACTTTTATCGATTTTTTTACTAAGGTTCCTACATACCGATTTTATCCAAAACAAACACAATCCATTTCTACTATTTTTTTACCTAATTATCGCGCCAACAAACCTTATTCAGGACTCTTTTTAAAAATTGAGCACTTTTCTGCTATATTGCCTGGCGTAGAATGATACGTCCTTGAAATGCGTTTTACTTTTTCCACAAACCGAATTTAGCGACGCCTCCGTTGAAATTTCACTTAGGAGAGAGCTCAGGGAACGTCTTAACAATCACCGAAATGCCCGTCAACATTCGTTAAAAACTTTCTTTCACGGCTCTCGCGCGAAGGTTGCGCGTTTTCAAGAGCGCCCTCTATCGTCCGTAGCGTAATTAATTAATCTCCGGAAGAAGATTTACTTTGGAACAACGACCCCTCGATCCGGGCGGATAAGGCCGAGTTGGAGGCCCAGGGTCGCGGGCCCGAGGTGAAAGAGGCCGAGGACGCAGGTTAGCCAGTCCCAGACCGTATTACGGACACTAAAACGGCACTAAAGCACCTGCGAAATTCATTTGACGAACGGCCCCGGCTGTAAAAACTTCCGACTTAATGAAAAAATTCGGAGAGCACGGGCGGAGATAAGGTCTTCTATTTTTTTTTTTTAAGAAATACTATCTAGTGCTTTGCAGAGATGTAACTAGATTTTGCAAGCAAACGTAATTTAATTATCTATTTACTGAAATATCGTCGGTTTAAAGCAGGGATGGCAACAGAACCGGTTCTTCAAAAGCGGTACGGTTCCGCTTCCAGAATCGCTTCCACTTTGTCACAAAAGGAACCGCTTCCAAGAGCGGTTCCGGGGTTTTATTTTGGAAGCGATTCTGGAATCAGGACCGGTTAACATTTTTTTGTGTGGTATTGGAAGCGTTCCCGTTTTTAAAAAAGATGGAACCGGTCCAAAAAAATATTTTACCGGTTCTCGTTTGGAACCGGTTCTTAGATAGGAACCGGTTCTTTGTGCAATTTATAATACAGAATTTTAAGAAGAGGCGATATTATTAGACTAACGGCTATATCGGCAGAATCAGGGATCAGGCATCGCGAAATGAGGTTTTAAAAAAAATACAGAAAGAAACACTGGTTAAACTTAATTACGGCTTCAAAATCTGCACACACACGTTAGATTATATCGGTTTGGTTAGATTTTGAGAAGATTGCACCGTTTAGGGGTGAGACGTAAATTACGTCATGAATAGTTAGTTTTCCCTTCCTTACAGATCACAATCGTACCGAAAGTGTGTGCATCCCTCTAGGTTGGTTGTGTAACGTTTTGGATTTTTGTGATCCTAAAATAATTATTGTTTATTTTTGTTAGTATTTTTGATTATGTTGATATTTTTATTTCCATATTCCACGTTCGATATTGAACATAAAAGTGATAATTAATAAAAATTATAATCAACTAAATGACTTTTAGTTTGCTTCATCTGATCAACGGAAGCCCGAATTGTAACGTTAAATATTTCGGAGTAGAAAAAAACCACTCTGAAGCTCCTTAATTTAATTGATTTTTTGTGCCAAAAATGTGACCATACTTGGCCCAGATAATATATTCGATATTTTCTCCTATTTTTTGTAAGTACAGTAAAACTCGTACATAACGCTTCCCGAATATAGCGGTCTCCCGGGTATATCGCTTTTTGATATAATATCCGTGAGGGGGGAGGGAGGTTAAAAAGTGTTCTACAGTACATAGTGTAACGTAATTTACGGACAGCCCCTAATGGTTAAACCAATAAGAAGAAAAAATACCCCAGGAACCGGTACGGAACCGGTATTCGTACCGGTTCTTACGAAATCATCCCCTTACCGTGTAGAAAAGGAGCGGTTTTGGAACCGGTTCCAAAATTCCCGAAACAGCGGAACCGCTTCCAAAGCAAACGGTTCTTGTACTCTAAAAAACGGTTCCGGGACGGAACCGGTTCCACTTTTGGAAGCAGTTCTCTACTGGTGGAACCGCTCCGGAACCGGTTCCGAACCGCTACTTTTGCCATCCCTGGTTTAAAGGTAAAACTCAACATCAAGCCAATTCTTAAAAAACCTGCGATTTTCTAAAAACAAGAGACAGAAAATTGTTTCAAGAAGTTCCAAAGATGTGATACTACTACTACTTCCACATACACGTAATTAAGTGGAAGGAAGTATAGTTTTCAACTAGCCTATGACCCATATTATTACAACTTCTTTGCAACAAATTGTTTCTTATTAGACAATTGCTTTGGTGTTACATAATGAGTTTAACTTTTAACAGACGATGTGTATCCGGTTGATTCATTAGTATTAAACCATTCCCATGAAGTGCTTGGAAGTTTGAAAAGTGGTGGGGTATAGGTTATATAAAGCGTGCACTTATTTAGTTTAGTTAACATTATTAAATCTCAGAGCGGAACTGTAATTTGCAACATGAAAATGAGCAAAACTTCGAGTGAGATTCGATGCTTTATTATATAAATTTTGTTAAGCCCTAATGTAACCGAAGTACACCGAAATCTAGTGGCCGCGTATGGCGACAACGCCCTAGCTTAGCAACATGCAAAAGATGGTTCGCGCGCTTCCGATCTGGTCACTACACTATCGAAGATAAATCACGATGTGATAGGTGACCTCAACTGGACATCGAACGCTTGCATAAGATTGTCGAAGCAAACCCATATGAAACCACATGAGAGATGGCACGAGAGCTGGGCTGTAGCCAGGTCACGGTGATACGTGAACTCAAAACGCTAGGTCAAAAGTCTAAAAGTTGGGCAAGTGGATACCACGTTTATTAAGCGAAGCCGATCGCCAGCATCGAATTAACGTTTGCATACAACGTCTCTCCCGCAGTCGTCGTTTTGACTGGTTGAATAAACACAAGTTTGTTCAACCAGGGATATACCGGGGCAATACCGGGGATGAAAAGTGGATGCTTTATGTAAATCACAGCCGTAAGCGACAGTGGGTAGACGCAGATGCTCCAGAACAATTGGTACCTAAATCTGACGTCCACCCGAGAAAGGTGATGTTAATTTGGTTGGGCCTTCGCGGTGTCTTACTGGGATAACTTTTGGAGGATAATATCACCATCACCGTCGCTGCCTATTGTGCTCATCTTTGCAATTTGGCTCAGCTCGATCTTCTGCGGCCGCAGCTGGATAAAGTTATACTAGTGTACGATAATGTGCGTCCCCATGTTGCAAAACAAACACGTCTTGAGCTCTTCCACAGTGTACAAGACAACACAGTCTTCAAGAGTAAATACTCTTGAAGAATATTTAAATATTAAATACTTTGTAAAATATTTTCCAACACAAATATAAATATGGTTGATCAAAAAGTATTTGAATTCCAGCATTTAAATACAGAAGATTTTGCCTAGATTCGAAAACCTTCTCATATCGATAGTCAAGTGAGAGCATAACAGTCTTCTCATCTCTTTATTTCAACCCGAAATTATTTTAGAAAACAACGGATTAACAAAAAATATACAAATATACGTTAATTTTAATGTGGGTTTTAAAATCTGATGATAAAAATATATTTACATCTAAAAAAACAAGAAAAAAAAAACTAAAACAGTAAAACGTTTTAAATCAATGGCATTACTTTTACTTCCCATAAATATTTTTAAAAACTTTTAAATGCAGATAATAAATCATCTTAAAACGTATTTAATGAAATAATGTTACTCAATTTTATTGATTTAAAACTATTTTATTATTTAAATAGTCATTTATTTATATACATACTGAAAAGTATTTAAATAAAAAATACTTAAATAAATAACCAATTAAATAAATAAGTAAAATTTCAATAAACGTGTAGTAGGCAAATTAAGTAATCTTAACTATAAAAAACTAATTTTAGTACTCTACGCTGTTTGGTAAAAACAACCAATTTTTTTGTTGTATTCTAAAAAACTTTATTAAAAAAATTGAATTAATTTTTCCCACTGACTCCGCCGCTGGCGCGGAAAAATCACACCCGCTCTAACCGTATTAAAAATCCTCACACCGTCTTTTATTGGCCCTATTTTTATGGCTCCGAAAGTTCAGATTGGCCTCATTAAATGTATGTTTAACGCCTTTTGTTGGATTGAGTTTTTGAATTTTTGATATCTTGCGGTTAACGACTCTCATCTCGGCGCGAAGGGACCGGAGCGGAGGGAGAGGGGGCGGACGCAACTCGTAAAACTCCCGCAAAAAATATCGAAAATAACGCATCTCTCATCATTGCTTCGATATTTGAGAGGGGATCCTCAGGAAATTTTCGGCTTATGATGTCTTTCAAAGTAACTTATTAGGTACATTTTCTTATGATAAAAATTGGCCATATAAGTTGTTTCTATTTTTTAAACTCCATCATGTTATTGCAAATAATGGATAAACGGAATATTGAGCATTTTACCAACTGTTTTGCAAAGTGTATCGAAGAAGGCATTGGATAGAGAATACAAACAATCTGAAGATGACGATGACGAAGAAGAAGAAGAAGAAGAAGAAGAAGAAGACTATTTAACCTGAAGAAGAAACAAGCTTTTGTAAAGTTACATCAAGAAGCAGTGATCTATCTCCCAAGGCATAATCATTTTTTTTTACGTATTAGAAACTGAATAGAATACTTCATAGGTAATCACTTCACTGTAAAAATAGGCTATTTTTGTTAAAGTAATACTTTCGTTACTAATGATATTAATCTTCAAGCATAAGTATCTTAGATTACATTTAAAAGTCTAAATACCGTATGGACTGGAGTTAAGTAACTTCTGCTTTAAAGTCAAGGACCAAGCAGTGGTTTCATTGGGATATTTACTGATGAAAACTAAAGAGATATAAAAAAACGTCATCAAATCTCTAGATGAAACGAGAGAGATGGAAATAGCGGTCATGTCTTCAAGCTTTTCGGTTATGCCAAACTTTTGACAAGTGACTGTCACAATTGTAAAATAAATAATGACTGTCAAATAATGCAACAGCTTTGACAATTAAATAAGGTTATAAATTTAAAATAGAAATACGTTTTTTTACTAGGCCAACTTTGATGACAATTTTTTTGGATGGCTCGATACTATTAAAAACTACTACTACTATTAAAACTACTACTGATTGCAGTAGTCCCATGTCAGCTGGTGCTGTTATACAACCTTCCTTTTCCTGCTGTTATACAACCTTCCTGTATTAAGACAAATCAGAATGATTTAATTCTATTTCAATGATATCGGGAAAGAACAAACGCTCTTTCTCAATATCTACAAGGTGCAGACTCCTTAATAGAACTGGAAGGGAATTCTATTCGTCAAAAATACTTATTTCGATACTCATAAGAAATCGGTAACCAGAGCTGGCAGTCTTAAGAAAAAAAATACTTTTCAAAGTTTTAGATATTTTTAGTATCTAATTGTAAGATACTGTATCTTGGATACTTTGTGAAAACATTTTGTATATTTTATCTTAAAAAGGTATTTTATTACTTGTCGAAAATCAGGAGAAATATACAGGGTTACCTGGTTATTCGACCAATTCGTAGTGATTATCACTTTTTTATAAGAACGATAAAAGATATTTGAATATTTGATTTGTTGAAGTATAGAATGCTGTTTAATATACATACGAGGTGTGTATATTAAGTAATGAGACTGATTTTCAGAAGACAGAATTTAGTATTGTCTCCTCAAAAATAATTTCTTTGGGAAGCCACACAGCGTTGGAGACGGTTCTTCCATTCCAGCAGTGCTGTGACTAATATACTCAAATAGCTTTCAGATGGTCGGTTACAGTCGTTTGAATGTTTTCTATGGTCCCAAAATGATTTGGGGTGACCCTTGAGGTGACTTTTCAATCTCGGGAAGAGAAAAAATTAATGTCATTCATATTTAAAACGCACTAGAAAAAAACGGTTTACGGAAACAGTCACAAAGAACAAACAAATGACTCTAACAAGTGTAACCTGTAAAACTGTACTGAAGGTGCATTACATGTTAACATGCCGCCCTTCCAAGTCCCGTCTCCGCAGTGTTGCTAGATCGGGCGCTACGTTGCCAGTCTCATTACTTAATTTACACACCTCGTATGTACATATTTCTAAGTGTCTTTTATCAAACGTTTGTGCCAAGATTAAAAAGTATCTTAAATTAATCGAAAGTATCTTAGATACTTTATGGAGTATCTTGTATATCAGATTCAGTTTTTGAAAAAAGTATCTAGATACTTAAGTAACTTTAAGATAATTTTTCTTGAGTATCTTCAAAAAGTATCTTGGTTACTTTTTTTAGATTATCTTTTCCATCTCTGGTAGCTACAAAACTCGATGTTGTTTCGTTAACATTCAATCAAGCTCTCAACCTACTGCATCAACAAAAAAAGCTCATAATTCCGTCGCCCGTTGAACTCTAAATCGCGATTCAAATTATTGTATAACTAATCGCAAAAGTTTAAAATATGTACCGCCTCGGTACATTTGCATAATACGCCGGCTGCCCTTTACGACTTCAGCATTATTAGGTGTCTCTCTTTATAGGTAGACGCTCTATCAGCGGTACCAAATAACACGGCGGAAGATAGTCACGTCGCGCGACCTAAAAGAATGACAGAAAAAATTAAAATAAATCACCTAATCTCGACAAAATAAAGTCTATGACTAAACCCCAATATTTTTTTTCTGAGATGTCTACTAGCAAACCATTTGTTACTATACAAAGTAAGATAAAGAAACGCCCTCAAAAAAAGCATGGTGTGGAATCATTGTCTTGAATTATTACTCTTAAAACTGTCAAGTTCTGAAGTTTTTATTATTGAGAAAATTCAATATGGTAATCACGGCACAACAAAAAGCTTATATTTTAGAAATGGTAGAAAGGTTGATGGCCGGTGGCTCAATACGCGAATCCTTTCAGGATTTTCAAACAGAATTTCCACACACAATCATGGTATTGACCTGTTTCGGCCAGTTATGTTTTGACTAAATATGGGACTCTTTCTAGAGAAACAGGAAGTGTGAATAGAAAGGAAGGCAGTGAGATATCTAAAGTTCGCACTGCACAAAAAATTAAAGAAGTGAGGCAAATTGCTAAACTTAACAATTGAGCCAAGACATGTTATCAAATTACCAGTCACATCGAACCCAATTTTCTGAGTGGATTATAGTGATTATAGATTTTCTGAGTGGTAATTTGTATAATAATGACACCGTCTATCAAAAAAACCTTTTTTACTCACGAGGCGTGGTTTTATCTCTCTGGTAATGTTAATTCTCGACAAATGAGAATGTGGAGCTTTGAAAATCTATATTTATAGAGAAGCCTCTGCATTCTCAGAAAGTTGGCGTTTGGGTGGCTATATCGAAAAGAAGGTTACTTGGACTGATTTTTTTTTAAACGACTCAATTCAACGCGTTACTGTAATGGAATTTTAGAAATGCAAACGCATTAGACTACTTCCAACAGGATGGCGCACCAATTCAGGTAACTCTTGATATAATTTTTTTGGAAGAAGTTTTCGATGAGCGAATCATTAGTCGTAATATGCCAGTTAGGTAGCCACCACTGTCCTGCGAACTCACGTCGTGCTTTAATTAAAAAATTTAGAAGACTTATCGGCTACAGTTACATATTAATATCAGATTATCAACTCCTCCAACCAATATTTTCGATTCTATGAAAATAATGGGAATATGTTTGGAAGTAGAAGGTGGACACGTCATTCATTTAATTTGAATTTATAATTTTTATGTTCGTTGTTGTAAATGTTTTTTAAATCGTGTATTATTCAAATCCAATAAGGAATTACCCTAATTACTAATGCTGGATCGACTCCACATCATACTTTCAAGGCTTTTTTAAAATCTTATGATAAGAACAGGGGCTAGATTGGGTCCTCATTAGTACTGACCAGAGCTATGCATGTTAATGACAACGTGGAAATCTCCTTGAACGCATCCAATCACAAGTCGTCGAACTCGATTATGCGCGGTTGATCAGAGGCGTATCATTTCCATCGGAAATGTAGATGAATTATTGACGAAATTAAAGACCAAAATCGTGATATTTCTAGATTGTTTTAAGTACGTACATATATGAATCGAGAAAATGATACGATACGGCAGTAAAGTGTAATTTCATTTACATAAATATACCTGGAACTTGTGCATAATGTAAAGTAACTCGCATTGTTGTTTTCACTTCCAAACAGCAACCTTGCTATGCTCCAATAACAATATGTGACGTGGCACGCTCTTTGTCATTGTAGAAATATGTGTTAATTATTAAGCGACAAAGATTCAGAGAAAAAATGGAGAAAGAATGAAATTTGCGTATGCAAATGTATGTTAATAACAGTAATACCATCTTAATTTCATTACATGCTTTTTTAGAACCTTTATTGTTGGTTGGTATTTTTAGTGTTACAACTTAGATCACTATTATTATCAGTGGTATATTTATAATTGATTTAGTAATAATAATAGTAGCAGTAATACTATGACTGTAATTTATGTTCGTAAATAAAACAATGTTTTGTAATGGTATACCGAGTTTATTTTGGGGAAAACTCGTTTCTCATTCTTATTTCCATGAACGCGTGGCACCAATAGCTAATGCCCCTCGAATTATGAAAATGGATATGTAAACACAGTCATTCATAAAATTAGGATCGCTCCATTCATGGATAAAAGCATTTCATTGATAAAATTAAACATCACACGTGTAGAGATGGGTTTAGGCCGGAAACAAGGATTTTCACAGTACGTTTCCTAGCGTAAAAGAGTTCAAGAGAGTGTAAATATATTTGAATGTTAATTATATCTACTAATGTTAATTGAAGGAGGATAGGCACACAGTTGGTAGTCAACCTCACAAGAATAAAGTCTAAAAAAAACGACCAACGCTCTAACATAAATATAAGAAGACGAAGACAAAGACGAAGATGAAGATCAATCAAATGGCATAATTAGACATAGCACTTTTCTTAGCGTAAAATAGTTCAACTGAATGTTATGAATATGTTTGTATGTTAATTATATCTACTAATGTTAATTGGAGGAGGATGAACGGACGGTTGGTAGTCAACCTCATAAGAATAAAGTTAAAAAAAACGATCAATGTATTAACATACGTATAAGAAGACGAAGATTACGAAATAGACGAAGAAGGCGAATACAAAGATGAAGAAGACGAAGAAGAGAACGACGACGAAGAATCGTGATACAAAACCGTGGCGCCATTATACTGTACTCATCTAATTACATCTGTAGTTCAGTGTGAATATTAAATCAACTAAAAGGCATAGTATAACACTGAAATGATCGATGGGTTATAGTAGGTATCTTATAGTATGTTGTCCTTTGGTTTAATGAAATTTGAAGGGTATCAGTAGCAATGTATCGGTTAAATAAACATATTAAGAGAATTTATAGTTGGATGTTTAACAAAAAAATTAAGGAGGGAAAGAGTCCAGCAACAGTAAAAAAAATGTCACTAAATTGTAACTAAAACAATTATGAGCGCATCAGCAACGATAGAATCTCTGAGATCTGGGCTCCTCCCTTCTCGCCAAGGTAGAATGACCTTGGCAGGAAGGGAGAAGCCCAGATGGATCTGGAAGTTTGACCTATTCTGCCGCGTTATGAATACTATTTGAATACATTCTAATTACAATAAATTATTATTCTAAATAAATTTGTGAAATTTGTTTGATCTGTTAGTATTATGTTAAATCGTTTTGTAGTCCAATCAATCTGTCGATAAAACCGTGTATTTTTTCAATAACGTTTAACAGCACCCCAAGGTATGTAAAAAATCGGAAATTTTCCGTAGAATTCAATGAACTATTATTAAAACAAATTAGAGACTTGCGTCGTATTCAAAATGGCGGTCAAAGTTGAAAAAAAAATTGTTTTTTTCAGTTTTTTACGTTTTTAAGAAAAAAGTAGGCGCTGTACGATAAAAAGTTAAATTAGAAAGTTGTGTAACTTTTCAATACGGAGATTTGATAAGCCCTGTTGGATCAAAAAAAAATTCAAAATGAATGAGTTATTGCAAAAAAACCTGCTCAAAATTGAAATTTTTTGAAATAGCTGTATATCCCTCAAAAAAAATATTTTTTTTACGAAACTTGGTGAAAGTGTAGTTGAAGACAAGTAGAATAAGAGCGTTTTTGCGGATTTGCAAAATATTGCAAATTTTTTTGCAAAAATCGTTTTTTTCGAAAAAAAACGCGTTTTTTTCAATGTCCAATAGCTCATACAGGCATCATTTTTTTGCACCCAACAGGTCTTAAAATTTTCTTTAACATTTATGCTAACATGTGACAATATTGCGCCCATTACGAAATGATCCCTAATATGCGAAAAATCGGTTGAAAAATATTTTTTTTTGTGTGTCACACAAAATGTGTCAAACATTTTGAGTTGACAACACTGATCTACGCTGAACTGACGGCGTATTATGTAAATTTTGCGTACATTTTGTATAAAAAAAGATAAGCTGCTGTTTAACGAAAAAAATAAACAAAAATTCATATCTTTGTTACGTACAGACTTGCATAAAAACAACTATTTAACCAAAATTGGTGACGAAGATGCCGACAGACTTATTATCACGACAGTCTAGAGCTACAAGATGATAAAATTGTAAAAATATTTGGCGAAGACACTGATCTTTGGGTATTATTAACGCAGTTAGCTCCTTCCAACAAAAATATATACTTTTGTAAGCCTGGAAAAAAGTAAGGAAATCGATAAAATTTACAAATGTGACAGTTTTAAATATACGAATTTAAAGAGATTCGTTGGATTACTTTATATAATATGGGGGTGCGACACAACGTCCTGTTTTTTAACAAGTAAAAAATAAAGTATTGAAAGTATTTAGCGAGCGAAAAAACAGGACTCCCAAAATTTGAAGTTTTTTACAATAATCAGAGTAGCTACGAAGAAATTAGAAAAGTTGATGATGAAGGAATAGACGAGTCAAATATCGCAGAGCCTGAACTAGAAAGAGAAGAATGTTCCAATGATGCTAACGAAAGTGATGACTGTGATGAAGACAATATCAATACATCAGATATTACATTGAATAAAATGTGTAGTGACAGTAGCACTGATGATGAGGGCGAGTCTCCTATAAAAAAAAGCAAAAAAAAACTATTAAAAAAATGTTATGTACTGAAACGTCTTCTTCAACAGCAATGTCAATACATGTAAAATAATAAAAATGTTATATATTTGTAATACACATTTTTATGTATTTATTTCGTTTACCACCGTCATTTATTGCAATCTCACCAAACTTTAATTTAAAATATCAAGCGTAACAAACGTTTTTTTTTGTGGTGAAGCAGAAAAATAATTTTTCAACCGATTTTTCGCATATTAGGGCGCATTATTTCGCATATTAGGCATCATTTCGTAATAGGCGCAATATTGTCAAATGTTAGCATAAATGTTAAAGAAAATTTTAAGACTTGTTGGGTGCAAAAAAATGATTGCCTGTATGAGCTATTGGACATTGAAAAAAAACGCGTTTTTTTCGAAAAAATCGATTTTTTGCAAAAAATTTGCAATATTTTGCAAATCCGCAAAAACGCTCTTATTCTACTTGTCTTCAACTACACTTTCACCAAGTTTCGTAAAAAAATATATATTTTTTTCAGGGATATACAGCTATTTCAAAAAATTGCAATTTTGAGCAGGTTTTTTTTGCAATAACTCATTAATTTTGCAATTTTTTTTGATCCAACAGGGCTTATCAAATCTCCGTATTGAAAAGTTACACAACTTTCTAATTTAACTTTTTATCGTACAGCGCCTACTTTTTCTTAAAAACGTAAAAAACTGAAAAAAACAATTTTTTTTGAACTTTGACCGCCATTTTGAATACGACGCAAGTATCTAATTTGTTCTAATAATAGTTCATTGAATTCTACGGAAAATTTTCGATTTTTTACATACCTTGGGGTGCTGTTAAACGTTATCGTAAGTAAACACCCTGACTTGCTGGACTATTGTGAGTTACATATGCCCTGTTCGTAAAGTAAGCATTAAATTTCACACTCACAAACCCAAAAGACTAGAAAACATTGAAATACTTTCTGTTCCATTTGTTGACTATAAAAAAGTATCCTCAATTGTATCCTGTGCACTGTGTGCATTCTTTTTCGCACACGCGGACCGTTTTCGGTGTCTTCCTGTGGGCGACTTGTATCAGCACGCGTGGAAAAGCAAGCGCGAGCTGTTATGCGAGTATTATGCAGATTGGGGTCCTAAATAGTGGCCCGGGCGGTTATTTGGTACCGCTGTTAATCTCGTGTTATATTAGCAAAGTTTTGTCGGGAATACATTACGACGGGGCGCGGGCGATCCTCCAAAGTGGCATTATTTAAACTTTCCCCCGTATAGAAATATTGTGTAATTTATTGTTGCTAAACGTTTGCTCCTAATTGCACTTCGAAAACTTTCGGCGCTTCAAGGTGTCGCGCGGAGAGCACCTTGGCCGACACTTCCCCCCTCGCATCTTTCTCCTCCTCGTGTCACCATCTCTTATTTTATCGTATACATAACAGTACGAGTTGTGGCTATTAAATAACCGAACTGATGCTGCTACCAGCGCGCTGAGAGCGTGTCGCGACAAGTTTGAACAGAATTGTGACTGGTGATACTTTTCCCACTCTGAGCTCGCTGGACAAGCCAGTGGTTCGCTCAGTTTGACTGTAGCAGTCGTTTGAATTAGTCTACGTACCAGTGACGCGTCGAAAAAAATGTTAAGTGTTCAGATGGAGCAACGGGTTAATCTCAAGTTTCTTGTTAAACTGGGGAACACTTTTACAAGAAGCTTATGCAGTGTTAAAAGAAGTGTACAGAAATGAATGTTTATTCCGCGCACAAGTTTTTGAATGGTTCAAACGGTTTAAAGAGGGACGTGAAACGACCGAAGACGATCCGCGCCCCACACGGCCCTCAACGTCAAAAACGGGCGAAGACATTGAAAAAATTGGTAAACTAATCAGCGAAGATTGTCGTCTAAGCATCCGAGGGCTTGCTGAAATAATAGAAATCGACAAAGAATATGTTGGCCAGATTTTGCATGAATCGATCAACATGCGCAAAGTTTGCGCAAAAATGGCGCCAAAACTCCTCATTCCCAAGCAAAAGGAATCAAGAATGAACATTTGTGCCGACATTCTAAACAACTGTGGGGAATTTAGCGACCTTCTTCTCTATTAGTTTTTTTTTTTGGTTTGGTTGGATTAGGTCCAGGAGTAAATAACAACTATTCGATTTTTTGCCAACGTTTCGGAGCTTTATTTCTCCTTCATCAGGGCTCAATCAATGTTGTTATTGTTGTCATGTAAGGTGGTGCGTTACAAACATTGGCGGCACTGTCTATATACATATATAGTAAATGTATAAAGATAAAGACAAAACACTATTAACAGGACAATACACTTTAAAAATTACTATAGTAATGTTAATTACTATTGTACGTTACAAACATAAATACATATATAATAAATGTATAAAGATAAAGACAAAACACTATAACAGGACAATACACTTTAAAAATTACTATAGTAATGTTAATTACTATTAGTACTAGTAGTAATTTTTAAAGTGTATTGTCCTGTTAATAGTGTTTTGTCTTTATCTTTATACATTTACTATATATGTATATAGACAGTGCCGCCAATGTTTGTAACGTACCACCTTACATGACAACAATAACAACATTGATTGAGCCCTGATGAAGGAGAAATAAAGCTCCGAAACGTTGGCAAAAATCGAATAGTTGTTATTTACTCCTGGACCTAATCCAACCAAACCAAAAAAAAAAAACTAATTCTAAACAACACTGGCACTGATCCAGGCTTCTTAGACACGGTGATTACTCGTGATGAAAGTGTGGAAGCGGTTAAAGCAAAAGCGACGGAGGTTCTGAACCAGCTGACATAAGCGGACCTCCAGCACTGCTTTCAACAATGGAAAAGTCATATGGAGCGGTGTAGAGATCGCCAAGGGGAGTACATTGAAGGCGAAAAAGTTGCTACTGTAATTGGTAACGAGTAAAAAGTGTTATGACAGCAGTTCGGTTATTTAATAGCCACACCTGGTATGTATTTTAGGTTGATGCACACGAAATTTGAATCGAAATATAACGCCATTCGATAAGTTCTATTATATAGAGACATCCAAAAAAAAACGTCATCAAAGTTGGCCGAGAAAAAAAAAGATGTATTTCTATTCTTAAACAAATTTATAATCTTATTTACTTGTCAAGACTATCACATCATATGACAGCCATTATTTATTTTACAAATTGTGACAGTCACTTGTCAAAAGTTTGACATGACGAACCGAAAAGCTTCGACATGACTGCTATTTCCATCTCTCTCGTAGCCAGAGTTGATTACGGGTTTTTTGGATGTCTCTATATTATGTGCCGTTTCTTTAAGTATCTAGAAAAAAAAAAAAAATAAAAAGCGTGCCAAAAAATTCGAATGACCGACTACATTAATCTTTTTATAAGTAAATTTGAGACAGGAACAAAAGATAAGTTGAGGTATGGAAATACCTCAACTTATCTTTTTGAACTTATCTTTAGGGTCATGGACGTGGACGATATCTTCGCGGTATTTGATGCAAAAGCAATTATTAGTTTGTGGCTAAATTAAATAATCGTTTCCCTACCATAACATTTTCATATGAAATGGAATACAATGAACAGCTATCATTTCTAGATGTATTAGTTATTAGAAATCGTGAAAATAAGTTAGAATTTGATATACGAGTATGTAAATAGGAAAAAAACCACGATTCTTACATATGTATATCTTCAACGATTCACACCACCATTTTCAACATAAAATGGCAAGTTTTAACTTTCTAATTCACCGTTTGTTAAGTTTCCTCCTCAGTAAAGAGAGGTTTAAACACGAGAAAAATCTAATTAAGGATATAGCTAAGAATAACGGTTACTCAGTCCATTTAATAGATACGTTAATAAGGAAGCATACATGTAAAGGAGCCCTGTACAGTTCCACGACTTTTCGTAGAGATAGTTACAATTCGAAATTTGTTTCGTTACCATAATATGAACCTAAATTCACCCGCAGACTAGATACATTTTTAAAAATATTAATATCAATTTGGTTTATAATTCTAAAAATAAACTACAGACGCTTTTGGGCAGTACAGTAGACAGTTGTAGGGTTTTGAAAGTTTAGAAATCATTAAATGTAACAGTAGTATGAATAAGGACAATGGTCTAATACCCAACAGTCCACTGTTTGCTCTGATAAACAAAGACATATGTTACGGTTCAGTGAACTGTGACGGCGGATTAAGTATAAATAGAGCAAGTGGGTAGGCTAGAATTTAGTTTTAATATTGTCCTGAAGATGCCAACTTAGTTGGCGAAACACGCGTCGAGAAAAGTATAGTAGTTCGGTGTTTCGTGGAAAATGTCCAGTTGAAAGTCCAGTCAAAAATGGTTTTAATTACATGTTGGCTATTGTACAACGGCATTTCATGGCTATTACTGATTTTTTTTGCATATTAAGTTCTTTTTTTAAAGTGATTTATTTATTGTTTGTTATTTTTAAGTAGTAGTTTCGTGTTAAGATAGTTAAATTGTAATTAAAACCATTTTTGTACTAACAAAATAAAGTTTAATAAAAAAAGTTTTAAAAAATGGGTGATTTTTTGGAATTTGGAAAATAATCCAGACAGTAGTACCTTTTTTTCGATTAAGTATATCAATAATCATGAAAACCAACGATACCTACGAATATTATTAGCACAGTATGCACTGCAATGGCAGACTTCAAAGCAGTATATACTGCTTTGACGCATTTTAAATGTTTTCAGATCAGTTAGTTACGGGAGTCACTCAAAAACTTCATAAAAATAAATATTCAATAAAAATATGAAAACAAAAAATTTTTTTGGATAACAAAATGTTTCGCTCAAAATCGGCATATAGGCGTAAAATGTCATTAGGACCATGATATCTTAGTTACGATTTTCGAAATATTAACAATTTAGGCTATATTCTAAAGATTTTTTTGGAAAATCACAAATTTGACAGTTGCCAGATGTTAGCTGTCAACATTGAATTGGTGCATTTTAAGTTATCTTGGAAGCAGAAGTGATTGTCACCTAAAGTTTTTATCAAACTCTAATATTAAAAAAAAATCTTATATAGTTCCAAATTTATGGCGGACACTGTATACATACTCGTATAAAACAAATTTTTATACAAACGAATATGTGTGCAACAAATTGATTTTTATTGGATTAAGTTTTTTTTATCCACTGGAAGAATCTTCATGGAAACGGCGATTCACAAGTCAAATAAACCTTTTTCTCAGTGTAGAGGTGAAGAAATCGACAGTTACTTTTAAGTATTTCTTTATTTCTATATAATTCCAGCGTAATCGAAACGCGTCGCCCCGCTCGCGAAAACCGAAGCTATAAATCCGACCCGATAATTAACAATTAACAGCATCCATCCGCAGTACATTAACAAAATAAACCTTCCCGCTAATAACCTATAACTGCGAGTGATAAACGGCCTTGCTGGAGGCAACCCTCCGAGGCGCCTCTCCGCACCCCGTAAATTTTAGTTCGGCCGCGGACGTGCCCGATATATCAGCAGGAAGACAGACGGGCTCGATTGTATCGGTGCGTGGGAGCGGGGCAAAAATTACTACCTAAGGACTCACTACTTCCATATTGTAACACTTTTTTACTTGGAAAAAAGCGTTCATTGTTTAAATTACAATTAATTTGATCACGTTAATTACACAACTATCAACTTAAAATCACACTCTAAATATCGCTGTCTAAATATCACCCGGTATATCACTTTGATCTTCACTGGACTACGTTCCAATTTATAACTAACTCTTGGGGGCTCGCTGTCGTGCTTATATACACCATTGGAAGCCTCTGGAACAATCTTCTAGCTGCGTTCGAATCGCCAAGATTCTCTATATTGTTCTAGTATCTTCCCGATTTTATCTTGCTGGCCCCAAATGTTTTGATGGTAATAATCTCGTATAGGCAACCAACAATACATCGATGTTTTGCTGGTAGAATATGTCACAATATCTACTTTTTTTACATTTAATTAGATTAAATATCCAATAACATTAGGCTGTTGTCTTAAAAGTGTGAGATTTGGAAATAACCTTTATAGCTTCTATGACCTGTATGATCAGATGTGATCGTTATTAAGGGGTAACACCACTCTAGGATTTTCGAAAAATCGTATTTTTTTTTGCCGGGGCGCCCTTTAGGGCGCGTCGAGAGCGATGCGACTGTGTTCGTCGGATTTGTTGCTTTTATACTGCTTTAATCTTTCAAAATAATAAATGGCCCTTTGGAACTGGGCGGACACATTGTTTAAAGATCATTCCATCGATCGATTTGAAATTTTAATAGTAGCTTATCAATTGAAGGGTCCAATGCAATAACCGTCAAGTCCATTAAAGTAATATGTTGAGGAGAGCAAAAAAACGTTTAACAAAAAGTGTAGCATAAACAGTAGCATTACCAACTATTCTATGATGATACAATGATCTTAGGTAATTTATGTATATGAGTTTAAACCATTTTTTTAAAAAAATATAAAAAATATAAAGAAAAAACTAAAGGACTTGACCTGTTATTGCAAAGTATTTGGTAGAATAGTTTTATAAATAATTAAATACAAACCTGAATAAAACTTATTTATTCAAATGTGAGTATAGATATTAAAATAAACATATTTTTCCTTACATTTTAACTATTAGACGTATTTTTGTAGTAAGTTTTTTAAAAATAAAATACATTTTTATTCGTCGCCATCATCATATTCTGATGCAAAAGTCTCTTTATTCAAGAATTTTATTTTTTTGATATTCTTCTATGTCATTATAGAACCTATGTATTTGCAATCGCAGTTTGGACCTATTTTCTTTTTCCGGAACCACTGAACCAGCTACATTTTCATAACGTTTACCTTGGGTTCGATTTGCTTTTCTTACGATTCTCTTCCATATTGTTGTGCATCGTACTCGTTTTCTTCCACGCTGTGGTATTTTAGTGGAAGTTCCTGATTCCAAATTAACGGCTTCTTGTGCATTTTATGTTACATTTTTACCAGTAACAAAATCGTCTGAGGGAGAATCTGTCACTATGAGTACCTTCAAAAGGATCATCACTGGTATATTCACTATCAGACATAGTTTTGTTCAGTTCTTGTTAACAATCACTTTAAAAATATGAATACTACAGATGATGTTCACACATAAACAAACGCAACATTCTTTTAACGAAACTGTGCAATAGAAGACGATAGATAATTTTATCCTGTGTAAGAATCGACTACTAACTAAATTTGCCTTAAAAATCGACTTAACTGGTTATTGCATTGGACCCTTCAGATATTTTCTCCATAAAAGTACGTAGCCGTTTTTTGATAGAATGTAGGTAATTTTTTTTATAAATAATTTGCTGATGAATTTTTAGAAAATCATTCCATCATAGTCAATTAAAATTTGTAAATTAAGAAAATGTTTGGTTTTTTGTTCCAGATCTAAAACTTTTTGAGAAATTGTCCGGGGGGGGGGGGTTTTTGGTAAAAGGTGGTTTTTAAAGATCCCCGGGGAGCGTTTCTTTTTATTTAAAAAATAGCAATAGAAATTTTTTTTTTTATAGTGCAATACATGTTTAATTAACCCCTCAAAAAGAAATCCTATTCCATTCCCCACAATAAAATGTAAAATTGGGCCTTTTTTTCGACCGCTAGGGGGGTGTTACCCCTTAACTTGTGAATACTGTGAAATTCATGACTTAATGCACAAAAAGATTATGACTTATATGACCCTTAACATCTATATTACTTATATGTCCCTTATAATGTGTCCCAATATGTAGATAATCTATACCTGTACCTTTACACCTTTTTGTGACCTTTACCCGTTTCATTTTTACAACTTATATGATCTTGAACCTTTACTATCAATTTGAGTTTTATTATCCTTAACCCACATGATTTTTATGACTTTCATGACTGTATGATCCATATAGCCAATATGATCTAAATGAGTGATTATATGAAAGTGTATTTGAAATGGATTTGGCCTATTTTTTTAACATTCCTCTAAAATTTTATTCTACTCGTAGTTACCCCACATACCTCATGGGGGAGGGATACTGAAGGAGAATATATGTACGTACATTTTTTTAAGCTTTATCCATTGTGTAATTAATCAAATGTATAATAAAACCTTTTATATGATCTATTTTGAATACTTATATGGCCCATGAAGGAACTCGGATAAATTATATAGTGATGGCCAAAGTTTAGAATCAAGTGAATATCTCTGAAATCAATCAGGGTGAGAAACAATGGGACCAGACAAAAACTGGAGATATTAGACACCAAAATATTATGATTGAGCTCAACATGCCTTCTACCAATGTCGCTGGTTTAAGAGATACAGCGTGCTCAATGTTTAAATTTTATTCTGAAATTTCTCAATAACTGAGAAAGTTTTGATAGTATAAATCTGAAAATTGGTAGTTTTATGTTTTTTGGTGTGAGAATTACGGATTTTAAGCTTATTTTGACGTTGCTCCTAGAGAGGGCTATTTTCACCGTATTATTTTAGTAAATTAAAACATATTTTTTTATCTGTTAAGCTATGCGTAAAACAAGTCGAGAATCTAAAAGAACGCTCAATTCTACAGAGAAAAGGTACTTTTGTTTAGGTCGTTTAAATCTATCCATTTTTAAGTTATTTGCATTTAAAAGGTTCAGTGTATTTGATTTAAACCTTGAACACGCTGTATCTCTTAAACCAGCGACATTGGTATAAGGCATGTTGTCTTCAATCAAAATAATTTAATGATATGTAAATTTGACAAATGTTGACACAAGCCTACTTAGAAAAAATATAGCAATATCAGCGCTTGAAAAAAAAATCATCAAAATACATTGAACCTTCCCATTCTTTATGACTCATCTTGTATATACTGAAACAAAATTTTAAATATGAAAATTAATCTTAAAAAGCTACAATAATTTGCACTAAAACTTGATATATACAGAGCGTTCAACTAATGGTGACGTACCAAAGTTATTTTTTTTAATGGAAGGCCCTGTATATTTTCACATTTTCTGATACTCTTTGATAAGTTGATTTTAACAAACTAGCATAATTGGTATTTAACGTGAATATTTTGGGAGCTACAGACAATTGAAAATCATGATTTTAATGTTTTTATATAAAACTTTATTAAAGAAGAATTGCGATAAAATCTAATTATTAATAGATTTTGTGGCAAAAACTAGTTTATAGTTTTTTAATGCATGTCATATTTTTTTTGATAAAGCATAAACAACAGAGTAACAAATCGTAAAACCAATAGAATAAAATTATATTAAAATAAGATAAAAAATGGCAAATGCAATCAGGGGTGATCGGGGAACAAAACAGACCAACGAACAATTAGGTACACTTAATTTATGAATGGTAAGATGTGTCATTAAGGTTTTTTACCCTCATTTAGTTGAATGAGGGTAAAGGCCGCTTTAAAGTTCGCAATTTTATTGCCGGCAAGAAAAATTGCAGCAATTGTTATTGCGCGCACGCGTATTTGTGGTTATTGTTAAGAAATTGTCCAAACAAACATAAATACGCGTGCGCGCAATAAAAATGCTGCAATTTTTCTTGCCGGCAATAAAATTGCGAACTTTAAAGCGGCCTAAGCTAATGTAAACATGTAAATTGTCTTATAATCTCCGCTCTTTTTGGTGGTATTTTTTTTAATTTCTTTAGTTATTCCCTGAGACAATTGTGACAACTTGTTAAGTCTGAAAATTTTGACTTTAAATAATCCCACAGGAAGTAATCCAGGGTCCTAATGCCGGAAGAACGCATATATCATTTAATTGAATAGGTCATTCATTTCTTCATAAAATCCATCTGTCTTCTTTACCTGAGAGAGATTTAGTCAATCTCGAACAATATGAGAATAATTAGGTAGTGTTCCTTTCTGCTGAAACAAGGTATGATATAATGTGGAAAGTGCCCTTTTTTCGTTAATGGAGGAATTATTTAGTTAATCAGAAACTCTAAATACCTAGATCCGGTAAAATTTTCATATCAAACAAAATAAAAAGTGAAAACAAAACTCATAAATATTGGTCATAAAATTATTTTACGATAAATACCTCCCAAAATTATGTTGCTAAAGTGTATTTAATGTTCTAGATTGAATACATGGACACGAAATTTTATGTATTTCATTAAAATGCGTTGTATATGCCAGTCCCCTCTGACGTTCGACAATAAAAAAATAAATATTTTTTATTTACTTTAGCGATAACCGAAACTGCGGCGAATTATTTTAATTCTTGATGTAAATCAAAAAAAATTTAATTTACATATCGCCCGTTTGAGCGCCATTCTAAATGTGCAATGATACACAATTAATTCGATGTGTGTAAATCTGCCAGCGTGCGGGGAAGGTATTTTGAATAGTCGCCAGGACCGTACTCGACAATTTTTTCCAAGACTGTTGGGTTTCGTTTTTTTTTAACCCTGCTCTCCTGTTCGAGTCTATTCGATCTCCAAATCATGTTTGTTGTCTTGTTACATTTACATTGAGTAACCCGAGTATTCTAAGGTTTATTGACTTTGTTTCACAACTTAAGACCGTTATTTTAAGTAAGTACATTTTTGCGATTTTTTGTTTCTTTTTCTAAAATTCTTAGTTGTTACATATGTAATGTTCAGGTCAATAGGACCCGATAAATGTAAAATTGTATTCCATCAAATCATGAAAACTATTTTTTTTGTGTTTGGTAAGCTGACGGTTTTAGCTTCAGTTTTATTTATAAAACAGACATAACGCAGTACAACCGTTTTTTTCTGAAACAGTTTCACCGAGAGACATATTACTTGCATTAAAATACTGAATGGTAAGTAAGATACTTGCCATCCAGACCAGTAAGTAAAACTAATATAAAATATAATTGTATGTATATCCCGGTGTTCGGAAAAAAAAACGTTTAAGGGGGCTATTCCGCATTTTCGCTGAAAAAAAAGGTTCTTTGTTTTTTTTAAGAAAGTATTGAGACAATTTTTTTTAATTAAAAGATAGAGGTATGAAGGTTACATTTATTTATTTATTTACTTTTTTAACCAAAATGGCGGCCGTTGATCCTTGTTCCAATGTAGCTACTTCAGGCGGACATGTCTCATGTAAATGAGAATTTTCTACGACGCTATTCATCTGAAATCAAAAAATGAAACATTTTTATAAAATATAGTGTTGTTGTTAGTGTTTATCATAGGGGTTTTTTTGAAATTCAAATTTTACGCGGTTTGGTGCAACTGTGAACTAAAAAGTATCAGTTTCACCTTAAATTTTTACCTTTAAATTGTTATTAAAAATCGAATTTTTTGCAATATCAAAAAAATCCTATGTTGATCACTAATGGCATCATTTGTGAACATTTTAAAAGCAAATCGGCAATCATAAAAATCGGTTAATTAGTGCTCGAGAAAAATCTCATTCCAGTTTCAAAAACGTTATTTTGAGAAAAACGCGTCTAAAGTTTTTTTACGTTTTTTTTTTTTTCATTTAAAATGTTAACATTATAACATTTCACTTAACTAATTTTTTAACTTACATGTCATCATTAATTCCCGGCCCGTACAGGACACCCCCTCTGCCTTGTAGACCTCATTTTGGCTTCATGTCAGATAGCGTCACGCATTTTTTTCCACTGAATCCGCATTTCGCCGAATACGGATAATAAGTAACAGACCATAATAAGTTGTCAATTCGCCTATTACTTTGATGGTCAGTTTTCCTAGACCTCTTCCCCAAGTTCCCTTGTTTGTTTTCTTCGCATTACGGAGTCTGGTTCCCATGCGTTTCTCCACGTGACCGACGCATTCCTTTTTCATTACTTTCGGATCGTTGTTGTACCGGTCCAAACCCAAAATCGCCTTGAAGTCATTACCTTATCGCCTTTCTGTCCCTGTCGCCAATATACTGAGCATATTTTACATTATGCTTTTCTTATGATCGTTGAAACACTTACTTTATTTTCGTCCACCTCCATTTTCCGTGCGCGACTCTAATACGCCGATCACTTTAAAATTTCAGGACAATAAAATTTAATGTATAACGCATCGATTTCAGTAAAAAACAAAAAAAAACGTTTTTTTGAAACCGAAAAAAGATTTATTTTGGTCAAAAAGAAAAAAAGTTCCTATGGACATACGCCCAGAAATGTTTACTAAGGCAGTTAGAGCCCCCGAAAATGACGGCCAAAAGGACTTTTGTCAATCATTTCAGTAACCGCTTCAGACAAATTTACTAAAATTTGCATCCATTGATGCACTTAAAAATGCATTTCCTGTTAACCCGCCTAGTCAACCTGTTATTGGCTAGGGCATTTATATTTGGTTAGTTACCTGTCAGCTACGGAAGCACTCACATAATATGGAAACCCCCTATTGAGAGGGTGTAAACAGAAAGAGTAGACAGTTGAGCATCTACTTCGTGATTGTTCAGTTGTCTTGACAATGAAAGATTCCATATTAGGAGAGTGCCGGCCTTCCATGGCCATAGTGATGGAGCAACATCACCACCTATTTCGAAAGAATCGGGTAGTTGCCCGATGGAGGTGTCCAAGTGCTATGACTCTTTGAGTCACACTACGGAAGCTCCAGATTCCAGAGGCTAAGGAACCGACTGTTTATTTTTTGCCAACTATAAATATGATATCAATATTTAGAAATATGCGCCACTAACCCGGACTCACCCGACAATTTTGTTTACGATTTTTATCAATTGAAGGGGTTAGAATAGAAAGGGTATAAGTACAATTTTTTAAAATTATGGGATAACTGCGTTTTCTTATAGGTGAGATGCCTATTTATTGGAATAAAAATGGTGCAAATGATTTTAAATACATTTATCGACATATATTGCGTAGTAAAAAATCTGGTAAACGAAAGTACAGATTTTGTTGGCATAAAAAGGATACAAGTGCAATTATACCCTTTTTATTCCAACCCACAATATACTAAACAATTACTGAGTTTCAACCATATATATTTATTCTTTTCTGTTTTGTGCTATATAAACGAAGAAGAAATAGAAAGTGCTGAAGGTAAGTTGCTGTGTTATATATATTATTATGTTATAATAAATACCAACAAAATCTGATGAACGTTAAATAAAAAAAAAAGATACTCAACTAGAAGAAATACACCATACATTTTTGGAGCCGGGCCACACATACATGGAGTGTAACAGGTCATTTGGACTAATAGAAAAATGTAAAAGGAAATTTCCGCAAGTATTTACACCACAAGATTGGAGTAATGTAATAGGATCATCTTCTAAACGCTTCAAGATACGAGAAAATAAGATGATACGAGAAAAGAAGATTTTTATTCATTTGCTCATCTCAATGCCACAATAGGCGATCCAAAAAAAGGACATAGAGAAACAAAACTAAAGAGAAACTTCCGAGACATATGCTTTCCAGTTTAAGATTATTATTGATGATGATTTTCCTTTTACAACATGTGAGTGCCCTTTTTGGGTAATGGCCGACCACCAAGAGATTTGCAGAAAATATTTTGCTCAAAGTTGAATGAAAATCCTATTAATATTTCAGTAGAAAAATGGAAAAATTTGCAAACACTTTTACAAATATATGAAGCATGGAAGTAAGAAAACTAAAACCAAAGGCAAGAAAAAAGAAATCAAACTTCCAAAACCACTGCTTCTACGTCAAAAAATACACAGAATGATGCTTATTTCGGTGATACGGATTCTGAGTTTGGCGACGACGTGGATGATATACCTATACTGAACTCTGATTCTGACAGTAGTGAATAGATTTGTTTTCTTAATTTTGGGAATAAAGTTTGTTTTTGCACATATTCTTGTTTTATTTTTACTTTATTAAAAAAAAATGTTTGGAATAAAAAGGTGCAAGTGCTTTTTTTTTGAAAAAAATATGAGTATTATCCTAAACAAATTTTGAGCTAAAAGTTCTGCCATTTTTTTAATTAATCAAAATAAAATTAGATTTTACTTAAATGTTTTCCTCACTTTTATATAGTTACTTAACTTTAAGCTCAAATATCTTCAAACAATGAAAATGTTACTTGTACCCTTTCTATTCTAACCCCTTCAATTGCAAACTTCTATATACTTATTTAATTTGCCCTGCGGAGCCGGCCCTGTCGTCGACCCGTCAGCCCGAAAGTAAATAATAAAAATTAAACGGGCTATAGAGTCCGGCGTTGTAACCAAACACGATAAATCCGAAAAGGAGGCTATCAGCCGCCGATCCCGGTCCCGCAGGACGCGAGAGAGGGGGTTATAGAAAGACGGGGAAAATATACGAGATCAGCGAAACATCATCGGCGAGTGGCTAGGTTCGATAAAAAACGCGCGGTCCACTTTTCATTTCGTCGCCCGGTGGGAAAACGCGCGGTCAAATATTGGATTTTCATCCGTGATTTTGGATAATCAGCGGGATGTGAGCGAGTGGGCACGGGAGGGGGAAGGGGGTATTTCACGCGACGCGTCGGGATTTAAGCGATTATCATGAGTAAAAATTTCATGAAAATATGAGGAATTGAGTGACGAATCATTACTACTTGTTCATTTTTATAAACACATGGAATAAAAAAAAAACTTTAGGTCGATGGGGGTGACTGTAAATGGTTTCTGCAAGTTTAAGTGTGATCAACTTGTAAAGAGAAATTTTACAATAATAAAGAAATAACGTGTGTTGAACATTCACATTCACATGTTTTAAGAGATAAAATAATGAAATTCTAGAATTGAATATCAGAGATAAATTCGCATTTATATGATTCATTTTTTATACACTTTCGGTTTGACTGTAAACGGTCTCAATTTTCGTCTCGTTTCAATATTTAATTGCACGTCCTGTTTATTTTCAATTGTAAGTGGAGTAGGTTTTTAACATTTTCATAAAAATCACTATTTTTTCACCCACATTTTTTTAAAAATGTCTCTCGTGTTATTTTTGTATGATGCACCGTTTTCGAGAAAAATGGTGTTTTCCTAAATTATGCATCGACTTTAGTGACCAAAGTGAAAGATTGTGAAGGCTGTGAAAAAACAAAAGAACAACTCCGAGTGTCTATGGAAGATCTGTCAGGCTCATTTTCAGTTTGGTTCGATTTGTTTTGAATGTCATTACTAGCAACTATTTTAAAAAGAGAAAATGCAGGTATATGCTCTTGAGAAAATGGTTCTAGCTCCCTTAGGAAGTATTTCCGGACACATATATGTTCATATTTATAAACTTTTTTTTTATTTTGACCTAAGGAATCACTCCTCGAATCTTTAAATGTTTTTTCCGGACACCCTGTATAAATAGCTACACAGTTTTGCTATTGTAGAACTCATTTCAGGTGACCTTGTACATATTTATACATAGGTACACCAAGACAATTAGGGTGCTTGAGTCTACACCGAGAGAAATGTTTGAAAACCGTCTAAACTAAATGAAGCACGGAATTAAAACCAAATTTCGCATGTTTCCACAAATTTTGACGTCCATCACTTTGAAACCTTTCAAATAATGTTAGTTTAGCTTCAATGTTAGTTACGTACATCTTTCTGGTTAAATAGACAGCTTTAATATTTTTTTAATGGCTCATTATATCGTCGTTAACGTACTGTACAGGGTTAGCGCATACATATCGTACGGTGTCTACTTCTACGGACCCACTCTCCACCACGGGCGAGATAAAACACCCGCGCCGGTATAGATTAATTAATGAATAAATAATCAAGAGTGCGGCCAGGTTTTGATTATAAGATATAGTCGGCCGTGGTCTGGATCAGGGGTGGCGGGCGCTCCTGCGTTGTTTATTATGTATCAGTCCGGCAGCCACCTTTGATGACTCGCTTTATTGTGTTATTTAGCTAACGTTCTGCAGATATATCGCGAGACCCTGAATTATTAAGAACGTTTCGAGGTCGAAATCTAGAATGCCCCTGCCGGGCGGGAGTGGGGCGACGGAAAGGCGTAAAATATGCATTGAAGGGTGCGGAGAGGGGGGAATCATCGGTGCCATCGTGAAGACGAATAAAAAATATGCGGTTGAAGTGTCTATTGTTTTTTTAGGGGTACAAACTATTCGATCCTAGTTTTTAATTTAAATTACGGCAGCAAACGGTATTTTGGGCCACCCATTATATTTTAGTAGCCAAACGTTTCTGCCAAGTTTGGTCAGAATTTCCCAACAAACTTCTCCGTTATTAAACTTAGATATACCGGGTGATAGATAATTATGGTGTACCTAACTTTTTCATTTACTAAGACAAAATTTTCAAATATTCAGTCTTATATTTATAACATAATTACCGGTTTCACAGGAAGTATTACAAATTACTCGATCCTAGTTTTAATTTAGATTATGGCAGCAAATGGTAAAACTGTATTTTGGGCCACCCGTTATATTTTACTAGCCAAACGTTTCTGCCAAGTTTGGTCAGAATTTCCAAACAAACTTCCCCTTTATTAAACTTAGGTATACTGGGTGACACAGAATTATGGTGTACCTCCCTTTTTTATCTACTAAGACAAAATTTTCAAATATTCAGTATATTATATTTATAACATAATTAGCAGTTTCACAGGAAGTGTTACCAACTTAGAATTTTCAATTGGAACATACTTATTATTGTATATTTAACATCTTCATAATTTTCTTTTCAATTAGAACTCAATGATACGAAATAGGATTTTAAGAACACATATAAGCCATTAAAAAATTATTCATCTAACCTGGCTATGATGGAGAGAGATGAAAATAGAGGTTAAGTCGAAGCTCGAAGCGAAAGTTTGTTGTTATCAAACTGTTGACAAGTAGCTGTAACAATTGTAAAAATAAATAATGGCTGTCACATAAGGTGACAGCCTTGACAATTAAATACGGTTATAAGATTAAGAATAGAAATACGTCTTTTTTTGCTTGGCCAACTTTAATAACATTTCTTTTTGGATGGCTCGTTATTTTTTTTGTGCCCATGCCCATTTAATTTTACTCTGATAATCCTGGTGATCCTAGCAATAATCAATCAATGGCTGAATACAACTATATAATTAGGTTGGCTACGGCAGTTCAAAGATGACTAAAATCATATTCTAAGTAGCACTACTATGGAAGAAATTGGTATTATTACTTTTTACGATCCACTACTTATTTATATCCCATTTATGGAAGGGATAGTTTAGATTACTTCCATTTTTAAGTTAACATTTTCAAATTAATTGTATTTGGCTGTGACCAAATGCTTGTCGCCTGAGCTGTCAAAAATGTTTCTAAAATAAGTTGATACAAGTATTTTCAAAGGTCACTATGACTATTACTGAAATGAAACCTCATTGCTAGGGTAGGCCGATCGTGCCGCAATTCAGCAGCGCGCGGCGGGCAGTTCATAGCATTATTATTAGTGTGTTCAAGGTGTTTATGTCGTCGTCGTCGTCAGTACCTATTACCTAAATGCCACACGTGCAAACGCTCAAAAACTACCATTTGATGAATTTTGAATGACGAAACCCCAAAGTGAATAAATTCATTGGCGATTTCCAACAATTATTTTATTATGGCGTGACCGAAAACTGTGTAGGAACAAACGCGATTGTAGCCGTCATTTATTTATGTGACGGTTACAACTATTTACTGTGAAATGTACAAATAAAAAAGAGGGTATGCTCTCGAGAACTCAGTTTATGTTTTACTTATAAAAAACCATTTCGTGAGTTCTGGAACAAATATGTTCCCGAAATGCTGTTACCAGATCGCATAACGTTACGTAACTAACTACCAACTGAACGCAGTGAATTACTAAAGTGGATTAAAAGTGCATTAAAAAATACACAGCTGTGGTTATACACATTGGGGAAAAAGTATGGAAACACCTAGGAATTCCGCGAAATTGGTTACAAAACGAAAAAATCAAGGTCGTACCCAATGGTAACTTTCAACGAGGAGTCCAATGGTGACCTTGGATTTGACCTTGAACCTCAAAATCAAGGTCATTTGAAGGTCAACTTTGTTTTTTTTGTAATGGCAACCCACATTTTTGATGCCACAAACAAAAAGAGCGCGAAATTTCACGTCCAGATATGTAATCCGAATTGAGTTCAAAGCGACCTCTATGGGTTGGACAAACGTCAAACTACTGTAATATGGGACCTCGTAGGAATTCCGCGAAATGGGTTAAAAAATTAAAAATCAAGATTGTACTCTGCATAAGGCAACTTGACCTTGAACCTCAATATCAAGGTAATTTGAAGGTCAACTTTGTTTTTTGTAATGGCAATCCACATTTCTGATGCCACACTCGAAAAAAGCAGGAAATGTGGGTTGCCATTACAAAAACAAAGTTGACCTTCAAATAACCTAGATATTGAGGTTCAAGGTCAAATCCAAGGTCACCATTGGACTCCTCCGAAAGTTACCACGGCGTACGACCTTGATTTTTCATTTTGTAACCAATTTCGTTTTTAGGAGTTTCCATACTTTTTCCCCACCCTGTACAGATATTGACGATATATTTCCGTCAACTAAAAGCTGTTATTTTACAATTAAATTCTACCGAAGCTGCAGCTATTAAGGAGAGCCAGACCAAATATCAAGAAGTGTCGGTTCATAGTAACTATAAATGTTTGTATGACGCCCTACAAAAATTACAGAACAGTACGTTGTCGTTAGCGGAGTCACTACAAATGGAAGTAAATTCGCTGCTACAAGCTATAGGTGACGCAATAAATGAGCCAGTGGTTTTTAACAACAACCTGGACAACATTTTCTCTCCGACGAAGCATGGATTCATCTCAGTGGTTATGTGAATTCATAGAATATGAGAATGTGGAGATCTGAGAAACCAGAAAATTTTTCTGTTGACACCTCTCTTCATGCGCATGCAAGGTGTTTCATGTGCTAACAGCAGAGATGTGCGACGTCGACAATGTCATGTACACAATTGTATTGTCGACGCGTCGACTTTGATGTCGAGATAGACAATTTTTAACATGTCAAGAAGGTCGACAATGTAGACAATGTTGACAATATTGTAAACTAGATAAAAATATATACAGAATTTTTATTTAATTACAAATATACCTACAGTGAAAAGCATTAATATTATAAGGGCATTATTTTCAAAAATGCTATTCAGACATACCTGATGTAGTGTTACATTTTTTCCTTCTTCTAGACCTTGGCTGCTTTAATGTTGTAGCAGGAATGCATTTATTTTGAAAATATAAACGGATGTTAGCTCGGTTGTCGTAATTTGGATGTAAATAGTAAACAGTCAGACGTCAGTGCATACAAATTCACTCCCAATTCATCTCTTTTACAACTTATCGACATCCAACATTTGTACCACTGCGTTAACTAGCTTATAGCCATAATATGTTTGGCCGGAATGCCTATGGTCCAAAGTGGAGAGCTGATATCCAAGTTAATCGAAATCCGAAGCAAGGGATGACAAAACGTTAAGCACAAGATTCTAACTAATATGTTGTGCAATAAAACTTCGTTTCATTCGTTTATCTCTGAGACTTCTCAACCTTGCTGCTGCAGTGTTTTTTAAAACAGCCTTACAAAAAATTGCATTTAGCAAAATGGCATTACATATAAACATAACCCAAGTTTTTACATTATTTATCCATTGTCGACATACTCGACGTATTGTCTACGTGTCGAGGTCGAGAATAAAAGTCGACGCGTCGACGCCTATCTCTGGCTATCAGTCGAAGGAGAATAACACAGGTCTACAATTTTTTTCTGCGCCAGGAACTAAACCTATTAAATCCGAAGCATTTTTTTGCACTGAAACCGAATTTATAACTCAGAAAACTTTCTACCGCGTAGATTCTTAGTAAATCCTGGTTTTTTGTTGTCAAAATACGTTTTTATGCGATTTTTTTTTTTAAATATTAATCAGATTATTATTTCTTAACCAGACATGTCATTTCAGTAGATTGGCAAAGCAAGCTCACAGCAACAATAAATATATTTTCAGAAGCAATCTGTTTTGCATTGGCAATAGCAAGTAGATTGCTACTTGCTATTGCAGGTTTCCTGGAACCAACCATTTCGGGCCTTGGTCAGAAAGTACAACATAGATAAGAAAGTCGGAATCCTCACGATCCAATAAATACTTCCGAAGTAATATCAATTTGTAGAGAATTTTATAAAGAAATGGTCGTAAACATACTTCGGAAATGACATGTCAAAAACACAAATTTTTCCATTTTTGGGCTGTTTTTCACCCTAAATTCTCATTTTATAGGAAATGGAAGGGTCTAGCACAAATTCTAACAACGGGATCGTATTCAGCGCTTAAAAAATACTCCGGAAGAGACACGTCTGGTTAAGAAATGATAAATGTGATTAAAAAATAAATAAAAACATTTCGCGTTTGACAATAAAAACGGGGATTTACTGAGAATTTACGCGGTAGAGTTTACAGAGTTAAAAAAATTCGGTTTCAGCACAAGAAATAATTCCGGATTTGATAGGTATAGTTCCTGGCGCAGATTTTTTTGTAGACCTGTGTAATTGTCCCAATATCCTTTAACCTTTAGACTGCCGGCTGGCTCATATATGGGACAGTATAAATAAAAAAAATTAAAGAAAAATAAAAAAAATTCAAATATAGGTAGAAAAAATAAAAAAAAAAACCATAAAAAATTTAAAAAAAAATGTACATCACTTTCTACGTCCACGTCATTAGCTCTCGGTTTAGCAGAAGGAAAGTGTTTTTGATATATAAAATATAGATATTGCTAAAGAATTATTTGACGTCTTTGTAAACAAATTTATACACATCGGAAAATAATTTTTCGAATATCATTTCAGTTTATGTAAGTTTGAGTCTTTGAGAACATTCACTAAAAAATCAGTAACCGCACAATAACGAATTTTCGGAAAATTTCATCCCCTTGCTAGGGGTGCTTTTGGCATCTCAATCGATTGGGGATAATTTCAGGGTACATTTTACAGATATTACAGCGTGTTTACGGAAAAAAATCGTGTAAAAAATTAATACCCATCTTTTTGTGAATGTGAATTTTTGAAAGTTTCATCCCCTCGCTAGGGGCGGTTTGGATGCTTGTGGTTTTATTGGTGACTAAATATATTTTAGAGTGTTTTTTGGTAGCTTATTACATTATAATATCAAGCACATTCGGTTAAAAATAAATATTGTGTAAATTACTATAATTTACACAATCTGAAAATTTTTAACATTGGCCCACAGTTGCCAGCCGGCTTGGCTCATATATGAGCTACCCGTGACCTCGGCAACTACTCTAGATGTATTAGATGTTTATATATATAAACTTTTGCCCTCAAAAATATCCATATAAGGGAAAAATTATAAAGGAAAAATGCCGGCAGTCTAAAGGTTAATGTAACTCTTGTTTGAACGACATAGGAAAGCTTATTACATCTTGCGTAAATCTTCTGGATAATGACGAACTAAATATAATTTACTTCCAGCAACATGGTGCTAGGGTACACAATGCGGGTGAAACAATGGTAATGTTACAGAATATTTTCCAAAATCACTTGGAGCCTGAACTGCGACATGTCACCATGTGATTTCTTATTGTGGCTGTACTTAACGAACACAATTTTTCAAGTGCCTGGGGGCGGGGGTTGACCACCTGACTCCCATTGGCTGCGCCACTGGACCATCTGATTCCCGTCGCCGCTTTATTGCTCGTGATTTGTGATGACTCGCTTCATTATTTATTTGTCAGACTAATATGAATTCCATTTGCGCGTCCGTACCTTCACGTCCCCTGGAGATTAAAAAACGGGTTTCGACCTCTCCCCGAACCTCTTAGACTTTTACGGAATAATAGCGCGCGGACACAAAAAGTTAATCAGCCCCCCGCTTTAGTTTTCGCGCGCTAGCGACCGGAACGGTCACCGCGGGCCGGATAATTCACGTTCCTTCAACGCTTTCCTAATGGCCGAGGCGAAAAGCAGAATTAAGCGAAAATATCAGGCGCGTCCGAATTAAAACTTTCTTATTCGGCGGCGGGGGTCCCGCTCGCCCCCACGGGGTCGTACGCGGTACCGACGTACGCTTTTAACCCTTTTAGCGCTTTCATTTCGGTCTTAGATGGCGGGGACGCGCCCGCAAAATGACCGCTAATGGCCGCTAATCCCGACGTCCTGAAAAGTCCGCGTTAGCGCAAATGGACGTCCGGCAACGGGGTCAGATGGTCAGGCGCGTCGGACGATTAGGCCGCAAAAATGTGTTGTTATTTTAATACGAGCCGTGTATCTTTATCATCTCGACGTTAGATTACGAGGGGACGTCTCAATCTATGCATCCTATGCTTACGAGGGGATGCTGATACGTATATTGTATGTTTCGGCCTGTGAATAAAAAAATCATCATGTTGGTCGATCAAAAACAGACTTCTTTCTATTCTATCTTAAATTTATAACCTTATTTAATTGTCAAAGCTCTTACATTATGTGACAGCCATTATTTCTTTTACTGGTGGTTCTTTTAATGGTGGGAAAATATCATGTGGAGTACCCCAAGGTTCTATCCTAGGGCCCTTAGTATTTTGTCTTTACACTTGCAATATTACAACTTGTCTAGCTCATTGCAAAGTTCATTTATATGCAGATGATACCCAAATTTATTTTTCGTTTTTTCATGATAACGTAGAGCAGGCAAATAATATAATTAATAATGATCTTCAAAGACTGATAGAACTGTCTCGACGTCACAATCTAACCATAAATCCAGTAAAGTCATCTGTATTGGTATTTGGCAAGTGTAAAAATGAAGTAGAGGCAAATATTAAAATTACAGTGGGCGATAATGAGTTAGCTTGCACCAAATTAGCAAAAAAACTTAGGCATTGAAATGGATACAGATCTGCGTTTTAAAAAACATGTGAGCAAATGTCTACAAAAAAGCGTATGCAAGTTTAAAATATTTATATCCGCATCGCCACATACTATCACAAGAACTTAAAATTAGACTTACAGATATGTTGGTATTAAGTCACTTAAATTATTGTGATGTTGTATATGGTCCTTGTTTAGATAAGTCGGATGTTAATAGAATTCAAGGAGTCCAAAAAAGCGTGCTTGCGTTTTATTTATGGTATTAGAAAATACGATCGAGTGTCCCATAAATTGACGGATGCAAAATGGCTAAACATGGAAAATAGACGCGTTCTTCATAGTGTAACCTTATATCACAACATATTGTTAAATAAGTCTCCTCCATATTTGTACAACAAAATTAAATTCAGAAGTGACGTCCGTAACCTAAATTTGAGATTTAGAGGAATGCTTTCACCTCCACCCCATAAAACCTCAATGTATTGTAGAAGCTTTTATCACGTGGCACACTCGACAGGTCCAGGAGGAGACTGAGTTTTTTTTTTAATTGAATATATATTTTTTGTATAATAGGGTATCTATTGATCACAAAGGGCTTAAGTCGGCAAAATTTAAGTATGAGTATAAGAAATTTTTGCTAGGTGAACACTGAACACATTATCTATAATGCTTATTTCATAAGAATTTGTTACCTCTATATTTATCCACCACGATTCACTTAATTTAAATGAATACGTTGTACTGAATGTTCACATTAGAGAATCTATTACTTTCTTAGCAATTCGGGCTGAAACTTAGATTAGTTTACTGTTTTCAGTCCCTTTGTAGTGTTACTATGTATCAATCAAATTATTTTTATATATAGATATGTATCTTTACTACCTACAAAAATATTATTATTTCGCCGACTTTATAGTCACACTTCTCAGCATAAACGCTGGGAAACATTCACCCATTCCTGCTGCAGACAGTGATGGCTTGATATCTCATCCCCGCCTCCAGCAGAAATTAGGCTCAGGCGAGGGGGAGGAAATTCATCCTATCCCAAAACCTTTCTTACAATGTGGCAAGTTTGTAACAATATTGCCTTCTGGCCATTTCTAATGACATTAAAAGATAGTCCTAATGCCGCGATGTTCTTGGCGAATCTCGTCGTCATCACTCCCTCTGCCGATATTACTAGGGCGTACGTCTCCACTTTCTCCAGTTTCCATAGGCGCTTCAGCTCGATTGACAAATTTTCGTATTTTCTCCCGTTTCTTCTCCCGTTCAGTCTTCTGAATGGTGTGGGTAAGTGGCACAGCGATGTCTATGATGATCCCTCTTCGTATTATTATTATTATTATTATTATTATTTTACAATTGTGACAGCCAGTTATCATAAGTTTGACAACAACAAAGTTTTGTTTTGAGCTTCGACATAACTGCTATTTTCATCTCTCTCGTTCATACCCAAATTGGATGACGTTTTTTTTTGACGTCTATATAATAATAACTAGAGCTAGGAGGTTAATAATAGATGCGGACTTTACTAGGGGCGGCTCCAGGATACGCAATCTACTTTAGTAAGTCACTGCCTACAGTTATTAGATAGTTACGTAACGTTGTGCGACTTGGTAACGGCATCTCTTTGAAGTCTCAACGTATTTGAAGTCACGAAATGGTTGTTTATCGAGTACATTCAGGGGTGCATCACAGGCACTAACATTAAAAGTAAGTCGAACATAAACTGAGTAGTCAAGTGCATATCCCCCTTTTTATTTCTATGTTTCACCCTATTTATGTGACGGCTACAATCGCGGTTGTCCCTACATAGCAGTTTTTTTACAGGCTCTACACGTTACGGTCGCGTTATCATATCAAATAAATTTTCGAAATCACCGATGTATTTATTCACTTTGTCAGCACACGCTACCGTTTAGGCGTTTGCACGTTTTATTATTAAGGTAATATCGACGCCAACGATATAAACACACTAATAGCAATGCCAGACGGTCGGGCGAAACGATTGAACCCAACGGTCCGTCAGAGCCCGCTGCGCGCCGGTGTATTGCGGCACGATCGGCCAACCTTACTTATTATTTAATGATATTTAAATGAATAGATGGATTGTACGAGTAAGTTAAATAAAGCGGCTTGTTCGTTCCCCTGATCGAACAACACTAGATTTTTTTATTATCTTTTAAAGCAGTTTTGGAAAAAATGTTTTATACAAAAGTTTTAGGATTTTCTCCAGGCTATCCATCGGTGATCTTGAATTTGACCTTGAACATGACCTTCAAGACCATTTGAAGGTCAAGGTCGTTTATTAAAACGGGAACACCTATTTTTGACCCCGGAATCGAAAAGAGTGGAAAACAATTACAGTCGCAAACCACTCCGATTACCCTCATTTCAAATTGTTGAGGTCACCACCCTCATTGGTCACTTTTGCACGTTTGACTTTGGAATGGCCTTCTGATGAGATGATTATCGTTGTCGCGAATTTTTTCCATTCTTCATTCTCGGGCTCAAGAATATGGTGTTCCACGTTTATAAAAATGACCTTGACCTTGAAATGACCCCTGAGGGACATGGTCAAGGTCAAATTCCAGGTTATCAATGGATAACTAGGAATAAACCTTTTGTGACATTGTCACTCTTGTTCGTGAGAGAGAGAGAGAGAGCAAGAATCATTTTCCCACGATATTATGAGATTGACTTCAGGATGGTGACTTCCACAATTTGAAATGAGGGTAATAAAGGTCGGATCCGACTGTAATTTTTTCCGCTCTTTTTGATTCGGGGTCAAAAATAGGTGTTCCCATTTGAAAAACGACCTTAACCTTCAAAATGACCTTGAAAGTAATGTTCAAGGTCAAATTCCAAGATCACCAATGGATAGCCGGGGAAAATTCCTAAAACTTTTGTATTAAACATTTAAATGCACTCCTGGCGAGTTATTCTGCTGTTTCGATACTTTTCAAACACCTTGTAGTTTCTAGTATCGTTAAGACGTTATATCGGCGTTGATAGAGTACAGTGGCGGCGGCAGACCTGATTACCGACAGGGGCCATCTGAACTTCCTGCGAGGCAATTAAAAAAAAAACTCAGTCTCCTCGGGGACCTGTCGAGTGTGCCACGTGATAAAAACGACACTCTTTAGGTGTCGCACGTGACCGCTAATTTTATCTGCGGTCGGGACAGCGCGCGACAAAACGCTGAAGGGACCATCGGGGGCATCCTCGGTTAGGGCCCGACCGACACGATACGGCGAAATATATTTTTTCGCAGTGGCCGTACAGGGATTCTTAATTACTCGGTGTGCGGTGTCCCTTTTTTAGGCGATATATCAGGCGGCCGCGGCTGACGATGAATTTTAATTTTTTGGCCGAGGCCAATGAAGGATGACACACACCAGGGTCTATCGCTTTGCGAAGGACCAACGTACAGTACCCGAAAAATTCAAATTATACACTAGGCGCAGAAATTAAGGGATATAAAAAAAACCCAAATTTTTAGATGATTTTCAAAGAGCTCGAAAAAAAAATGAACTCGAGAGAAAAGAAAAAAAAAGGAAATTGAAGCTCTAAGTTTCTAAGTCTTAAGCTCTGTCTTTAAGGTCTGAAGAAGTCGCCTATTTATTCGTCACACTTAATAATAATAAAATAATAATAAATGTGCCTTTATTTACACGTAAATTAAAATATTACAAAAAATAATCTACTTAGGTGGCGGCGTTCAACAAAGCTTCTCCACCACGCAACCACCTTATTTAACAAAAAGTATTATTTAGAATAAGGTATACATAAAAACAGTAGCAAGTTAGACAATAAACAATATCTATGTATGCGTTATAAACAGCCTAGCAATCTAAGTCTATAAGCAATCTAAAATTGTTAGTGCTAATTATTTCGTAAGAGTCAATATGTGCTTCCTGGCATGTTTGCGGAATGTGACAACTGAAGAAAAAGATTTAATCGTTAGGGGAAGATCGTTGAATAATTTTATACTGTTGTATGTAAAAGATCTTTCAAACAAAGCAGTACTGTGTTTAGGAACGGTGTACAAGTGACACATTCTAGTTGCACGTTCGTGAATATCTGATCCTTTAATCAGTTTATCAAAAAGATAAAAGGGGTATGAGTACTTTCAATTTTGAATGTAAGTGTCAATAAGTGAAGCTGGAATCTTTCATTAAGATTTAACCAACCTGAATTCCGAAAACTACTGCTAAGATCATATTTACGCAAGGCAAAGCAAAATCTAATGCATGAATTCTGTATTTTTTGTAAGGAGTTTTGATCGGATGTGATAAGGGCGGGCCAGTATATAATACCACAATAATTAAGACTGGAAGGGATGAGAGACTCACATAGTTGTAATTTTAGATTAGTGCTAAATATCTCTTTATGAATATATAACATTTTCAGTTTACCAAACGATTTTTTTAACAAGTATTTTACGTGATTGGAAAATCGTAGGTTATCGTCCAAGTAAAGTCCGAGGTTTTTACAGCAATTAGTAGGTGTCAAAACTTGATTGTTAAGAATAATTTTAAAACGATCATCTCTTATAATTTCGCGGTTTTTAGTACCAAACACCACAAGTTCTGTTTTGTTTTCATTCAATATTAGGCCATGAGCTTCCGACATTTCAGATATAGACTTAAGATCCAGGTTAATTTCGTTTATTGAAAAATCTACGTCACCACTCAATACCCCTCTAACGAAAAAAAAAAAGATGCGTTCAGAGCATTCGGATAATTGAGGTTGGTTGTGTAATGAAGAGCAATTGGCTTCACTTGGCTAATGAGCAATTTACACACGGCAGGTTCGTGTTCTAAAGGGTGTCTCATAATTCACGAACGATTTGAATTTGTCGTCATTTATACGGAGTCAAACTTTCTGAAGTGGGCCACTAAAAATCGACTGGTTGAATTTAATACCTCTAATTGAAGATTTCGAAAGGTTTATATCTGAAATTGATTATCCCAAAATTTTTTAAAAAAATTTTAATTTTGCGAAAGTTCTAAACAAATGAACTTTCAGACGCTTTTTTAAATGTCAATTTCTCAGCGACTAATTGATAAAAATTAACGAAAATTTAATGGCGTCTATAGAATTAGTTGCAGAATCGAAATACATATCGCACATATGGAAAACATTTTATTTATTAATGAATAATTAATTTTGCAATAAACAATTGACGATTTTACCATGTTCTCCTTGTGTTAAAATTTTTTTTTACGATTACATTCCTTAAAATATACACTAATTGATCCTGCAAAAATATTTCAGTGCACTCGATCCGAAAAAAGGATGATTTTTTAACATTGATGAAAGTATGCGGGACTGCGGCCGAGGCCGGAGCGCAGCGCCGATTAACCGAGCGCTCGTGCCTATTTCTTCGCTTATATTTTTACTGAAGAATCTTATAAAAGATCTATGCATTTTTTAAATAATTACGCCTGTTGATTTATGTACTTGCTTACACTACGATTATGTACTAGAATGTTTTTACAACTGTATATTCAGAGTAGGTGTCAGAAATCTTACATTCTAGAGAATTCGAATCGAATGTTTTAGCAATACAATTTATTGATGACGGTTTGTTATTAAAGTCGTTTATTTTGCAATGTTTTTGTTTTTTATATACTTATTTTTAAAATTCACATTTCAATTTTTTCTCAATTACCCCATATCAATCAATTTTGCTGGAATAAGTTTTATCCTGTAAACTTTTAAAGGCAAACAGTTAACCTTATTCAGCCAACTGTCCTGTATCTGAAGCTCTCTTTGTTTACATGTGCAGCCATGGCAAAGAATTGTGCCATCTTTTCTTTACAGCCATCTCGCAATTAAATATAAAAATAGACCTTTATACATATAAAATGATATTGAATTTTTGGAATTAATTTCAACATGAGACAAAATCTTATAAGTAAATAATCAGAGCCTGTTTCTAATTACTTGGTCACCAAGTACTTTGACATTAGGGTGTTCCCTGGTAGTCTTATATTTAAACTTAATACATTCCACTCTTCTCCAGTTCCGTAGTACTAAATCACATACATATATATTTGTTCTAGAGTAACTTGATAGCATTTATAATTATAGTAGGCCCAAATGACGAAGATTGGTTCTGGGATGGAGTCTAACTTATCTTATGTAGTTTGTCAGCAGCTGTCAGTGATAATCTTAAAAAATAGGAAATCCGCCGTACTTTGAAGGTTATCAAAAAATTGTCGAAAACATGTGTTTGTTCAAAAGCTTATGAAGAAAAAAAAAATTACCTCGAGAACCGTTTGAGTTCTGATGGAAATAACTTGTTCTTTTGTATTTTATGCCGCTGAATCCGAATTCGTCAAAAATATAGGTCGCACTAATTTTGAGAAATCAAAAAACTGTCAAAACGACGTGTTTCCGCTTTAAACTCGAGCCGACCAAATACTGTGTAGGACAAAAAGTCTATTTCGTCTCTGGGATGGATACTAACTTTTTATTATGTATGTTTGTGGCTGAATCCCGGTATATTTCCAGATTTGCTCTCAGAGATACAACAATCTTCAGATTTGTTTTATTGCTGTCATTCAAATTATTTTTGTAGTCTCCAATTCTAGAAATAAATGCAAGTATGTTCGAGCATGATTACGCTATGAAAAAGTATCCGCCAGTCTCGATTATTATCTACTGTTAATCCACCTTATTCAACCATTTTCCTGTTATACTCGCAATTTTCATACGGATATTCTTGAGGATGTGATCTTTGAACTTCACTTGTCACACCACCGCCAGAATTTTCCGTAGACTCGTTCGGGTTTACAGAAATTCAGGTACATAGGAAGAGGCGGTATTTTTATCTGACACGAATCACTATTCCCATTTCTTTCAAGCTTTTATTACAAAAATATAGTCGTTTTCAGGAGTTCTTGAGGATATCTCAAAATCCATTGGTCAAGAACCTCTTTTTCATCATCAAATTCGGATTCAGCTTGGCCATATATCCGTAGATACATGGTGTTTTTGATATGATGCATATATTATCGTTTGTACTTTAAGCTTTTTTCCACCGATGACATGTCATTTTGACAGATATTATAGGTTATCTTCAAATTAGCTAGAAACCCTATATTTTTTCCGAAAGTGTCGGAATACAGTCGGCACAAAATACGTAAGAAAAAAGTTAGTCTTCATCCCAGAAACAGATACTTTATATTTGTGGGCATATTTTTTGGTATGTCTCGACGCATTGACCTTACAACCGGAACACGTCGTTTTCGACATCCTTGGCGGGTAGCGTCAAGATTAACTGCGGAACCCTAGTTTTACATGATGACTTCGGATTCAGCGGCACAAATTATAAGAAAAGTTAGTCTCCATCCCGGAACCAGACACTTTTTTTTTTTGTGGGCCTTTGTAATATGATAATTGTTTTTTATTGACAAGCAATAGTACACTCCATTTTGCCAAACTATCTCGTACATGTTCGAGCCATGCAATGTAAGCCAAAAAAAGTCGTTTATTTACGACATACATTAGAAGTAAAGATTATACGTGCTTCTCTACAATATTATCCACTGTTAATTCTTACCTACATATAAACCTCCTCTTGAATCACTCTATCTATTAAAAAACCCCGGGATCAAAATCTCATTGGTAGTTGTAGGACCAGAAGCCCACATAGGGACCGCCACCGGCAGAAGGGTTCCATACTCGTTCGATATCAGATATTCTGGCGACCAGAAGTAGGCAGTCTTAGTAAATATCTTTCTGAAAATAAATGCTTTACATTAATTTACTAATGAATATGAGGCGTAGTACAGTCAAGAGTACTCAGAATAATTTAAGAAATGTAACGATTTCTTTGAGAATTTTAATCATCACTCGTGTTGTCATACCTGTGTTGGTTGATAATTATGCGTAGATACATGGACTGTGGAAGACATGTTTATGTACATAATTCCATATCATTAGAAAATTTAAAGATACGTACTTTGGGTTCATCTTTATAGTTTCCTTGGAAATCAGGAATACAACACATAAACGGCTTTTTTTAGTTAGTTAACACATGTATTTCAGTATAAGATTTCGGTTACTTCAGTCTAATATTAAACAAAGCTTTGATGCACTGAACAGTTAAATCACATAAACTTGGATTCAAACATATGTTTCATGGCACACGTGCAAATCAATGCTTTATTTCACTAGACCTCTGAATGCTTACGTCACATAATTTTATGTCAGAGCACCCAGGCCTTGTTTATTGACGGTAACGTGCTGATACGGCACTTTTAACACTCATACTATATTTAAAAAATACTTAATAAATCTAAAATGAAGCTATAAATCAGCTTCATTGTTTCGCTTTTATCACAAATATTAACAGAGATAGAAGGGGGTGAATTCTCGATGAATCATCATCCCACCGTACCTAATAAGCCATATTTTTGCACAACCTAAGCACAATATGCGTAAGGCACTTATTCTATTTCCAAGAACAAACACGGCCGGCAGGCTAATTCTCCGACTTCTTTTTCCGAGGAAAATGAATTATTAAAAATTAGCTTTTCCAGTTGGAAAATTAACCGAACGGCATTAAATATTTCACGAGGCCAGATTATTTGTTTCCCCATTTAAAGAAACGCGGAAAAGTACAAATTGACATCGCCGGTAAAAAAGAGGAAAAAGCTAATTTTTATTTATTTTTAATTGAATATCTAATAACGCGGGCGATCCCGAGCCATTCAGGCCGTTCGGCGAGAGGGAGAAGGAAGGCTGGGAGCGATTCCACCAGCGGTTGACGAATGCAAAAAGATACAGCAGATTGATAAAAATCGCTCAGATATGTCAATGCATTTTTTTTAATGCCATCTTTTGATGTGAAAAAAATATTATGTTGTCATTGATTTTCGGGTAACGACGTAATCATCATTTTTTTTTATAGCAACTTAATTTTTGTTTGTTTGTATAGTATATCTAATGTGAATGTGAAGACATGAAAAAAAAGCAAGGTTGTCAGATATATTTTCTAAAATTGTTAAGCTCACTATACAAATGTTATATTCATACTTCAGTAAACTGTTAGTTCGTGACGTTCTCAGTTTGGAATATTTAAAAAAAATATATGTAGATATAAATTTATTAGTTAGCATTAAAATAAGGCGTTTAAAATTGCTGTAAAAAATAATTAATTAAAACAATTTTATGTATATTAATTATTACTATACTTAAGAAAATTTTGAAGAGCCGGGCAACATGCAGCATTCACGCTGTGAGCTACAGTGACCCAATTAGAGTATTTTGCATTGTGTCGAATACGTTGGTTAGCTATTCATGCGGTCCACTGTGTCGTTAAAATGATTTACGACATTAGTAATTCCCTCTTGTTTCCGCCAGTGACGTGTTTGTGTTTGATTTCAGCTAGGCAGACAATTTTTTTCAAATTGTCTGGCTAAATGAGCATTATTTACATTATCTTCATCGTCCTTTAACGTTCCGTTTGTTTCTAAAGTAGGACGCCATAAACGTTTTTTGCTGTTTTGTAAACACCATATTAAGGATTTTTTTGAGGAATTTACACAAACTGGTTTGGTTTAGAACTTTAACCTTGACAGATTGGAAGCTGTCAAACGCCAGATCGTAAAACAGTTTGTCAAATACATACGTTTGAATTGGCAAAGCATATTCAGACTGCTACAGTCCGACTATAATTTTTCCCCTAACTCCTCCAATATTTTTAAGGGGGAGCGTAGCAAGAAGAAAAAAAAAATGTTTAAAAAAAAAGAACGGCACTTCGCAAACGTCTTCATCGGTCATATCGATGTGGCTGGCGTACCGCCTCCACGTCGCTTGTTAATTTCAAATCTATTTTTACGGCGTCTAATGCCGGAGGCGACTTCGGCGGCGGCGGCGGGCCAAAATAGCTATTAGTTAACGGGATAATGGTCCTCTTTGACTTCTTAGATGGATTTTTTTAATATAATAATTTCGATAATTTATAAGGCCATTACGGCCGGGACCTATTTAAATTAGGCAATAGCGGAGATTAGTTTCCGGGGGATCGGGAGGCGGGGGAGGGGGCGGTATTCTTATTTTTTCGCGCCGATCTAGTCCTGGTGATGGGTGAGAAAAAACTTGCAAACAAATCAAGGAAAAGCGCTTTATATTTTGACAAAAAGTCTGCGGTTATCATTGAAAGCTGGTACACGTCAAAGTTCTCAACATATTTTAAACGAACACGCAGTAGGCTAGGTGTAGTAGGACGGACTTTTTTTCGGAATAGTCCGGAAATTGTGAAATACAGCGGATTTTTTTGTCATTAGCGAATCTATTTAACCTTTTAAGAGATCAACTTCTTAACCGTCTTCTTACCTCAAGCCTTCTTTACCTCCTCTTATGTATCGCTTTTCTTGAAGAATTTTCCCAGTTGTAATGACAATTCTGAAAATATATCACCCATTGAGGATCTTGCCACACAAGTAACACTACCCAACTGTCACTCACCGATTTAAATGAAACTTTGCACACCCATAGAATACTAAAAAATATTGAACCCCTGTTTTTTTTCTTCCGGAATATGCTTTTTTAGGGGTAGAAACCACCCCTAAAAGGTGGTAAAAGCAAGAATCGCCGTAAATAAAATTAAAAAATATCAAAATATGTTACAACAAAAAATTTAATATGATTTATAATTTAATAACATGTATTGAAGTACATAAAAAAAATTTATTTCCAAAACATTAAGTGCCTTGCACTTCTTTTCTTGGGGACGTCTGCGGCCTGCAAAAAGAACTTTTGCAAATCTTGCCGTACAACAAATACTAAAATTGATTATAAAAATAAATTACATTCTCTAGATAAGTACACAAAATTATTCAAAAATATTAATTTTTAAAAAATTGTTTCAGTGTTCCAAAAAAATTTTAATTTGCATTTTTTTAAAAATCTATATTTTTGAATAATTTTTAACCACTTTATAACCACATTTGGAGGTGGTTTCTGCCCCTAAAAAGCATATTCCGAAAGAAAAAAACAGGGGTTCAATATTTTTTTAGTATTCTATGGGTGTGCAAAGTTTCATTTAAATCGGTGAGTGACAGTTGGGTAGTGTTACTTGTTAGTGTCGTCAATTGAGAAAATATTGCACAAAAATAGCAAACATTTGTTTATTAAAAATGTATGGAAAATATACAGCACTCATTTATGAGATTATGCCACTTTATTTTGTCTCACTTTTTTTTTGTAATAATTCCTCTGCTAATATATAGAGACATCCAAAAAAAACGTCATCAACTCTGGCTATGAACGAGAGAGATGGAAATAGCGGCCATGTCTAAGCTTATCGGTTATGTCAAACTTTTGACAAGTGACTGTCACAATTTGTAAAATAAAGAATGGCTGTCATATGATGTGACCGTCTTGACAAGTAAATAAGGTTATAAATTCGATCAAGAATAGAAATACATCTTTTTTTCTCGGCCAACTTTTGATGACGTTTTTTTTGGATGTCTCCATATTAGGCTCAATCATTTTCTAGCAAGATTTTTTACGTCATAATAAAACATACGTGATCTTCAAAACATTAATTTCAATGGTCAACGACAAATGTTCATAGAAGTAATAACATCTATACTGTGTGTCTCAAAAGTCATGTGCGTTTCGGAAAATGGCAACTTTTGGAAAAAACGCTCGGACAGCAAATTTTTTTTTTTTTTTTTTGGGACATTAGTGAATTTAAATTCTCAAAAATATAACCAGTGACGGCGGGAAGGAGATAAGGTTGTTTTTTTACATAGTAACCACTTTTTTATTGCATTGTATGAAAGCTTAGATCTTTCTGATTAATTTGATGGTCAACATGCATGGGGTTTCCAACAATTTCCGGACAAGTCCGGCGTACTTCACCTGGCCTACTGCGGTTCAGACGATTTAAATCAGGCGATTTAAAACAGGGGGGATTAGTTCCGGGACCGATCTCCTTATTTTTTATGCATCAATATGCGGGAACGGGGAAGAGAAGAGAGGAGGCGACTTTGGCGTAGCTGGTGCGTGGGTTTTCCCGTAATTGGGCCGTTTATCAATTTTCGCGATAGACGGCGTGCATTTTTTCACGATGGAAGCCGCCTCGACGAAAAAAAAAAAAAAAAAATTAATCGGACGCTATATATTTTTTGAATAAATTAATTTTTAAGTATTGCGGCTCGTTTCCGGGGTCGTTTTGGCGCGATAAATTCCCGAGATACAGCTCGACGTCTATTAATTGACAACATTTCGCTGGATTTTATACTGCTTTCGATCGTCTTGTGGAAAAAAAAACTCTGAAGAATCACAACTTGCACATTGAAGATAAATGAAAAAAGATGTGTGAACGAAAAAAAATTCCAGTTGGATTTTTTTCTAGCTTTTGCATTTTTGGAAAATCAAGTAGGTCTGAACCGGACTGTTTTGATTATTTTGTATGTTTTTCTGAACAATATATTCAGAAATTTTATTAAAGGTTTTCCAGAATTAAAAAGAGCACTATCTATAACTTTGATTTTAAAAATATGGGCTTACTTTGATCTTTGTTTTAATTTTGGTCTCGACTTACAGTAAACCCAGAATAGCTTTGCCTGTGAAATGCTCACAATGATAATGACGAGATTGCTAAAATTTACCTCAAGTAAAATGATGCCAGACTACACACAGATGGTGAAACAAAGGTAATGTCGTTAGTAGTTAACAGGATATTTTCCATAATCACTTGGTAAGTTGGAATTGATCGATTTCAAGAAAGAATTTTGGAAAAAATAAATAAAATAGGCACTATTCCTTATTTACTAGAAAATGTTATCGGTTCTGTTCGAAAATGGCATCAGGAATGTAAGAACAATTTGTAGGCCGAGTTGAACAATTTGTGTAATACATTTTTTAAACGTTATTACAATTTAAATGCTTATTTGCATCTCATTTTCTCTTTCAATTAACCTAAAACGAAAAAAATAAGTTGTTTCGATTTGAATCCAAGCGATTCAAAGGCAAAACCTTAACCAGTAGGTATAGTTTATGCTCTCAAAAATTTGTTTACGTCAGCCATATTGCAAAAACATTGGCTGAGGCTAAATGCTTCTGAAAAATCCTTAAATCCCTGGGTTAATTTTGGGGGAGAGTGTATTTTCATACTTACGTACCGTACTTTCGACTGTCAACTGATTATTAAATTGCTCGTCGAAATTAATGTTAACACTTTTTAGATTCGCGCCATTTGTGTTCTATTCGAGTTAGAGACTTGCGTTTTTTAATTTTCGGTAGCCTATGGAGTTAGTTTGAATACCCTGAAGGCGCTACATTGTGACTTAAACGGTGCGCCGTCCACACCCCAAAGAGCAACCCCATGTCGAAATTTGAACTCGCAAAATTTTGACGGCAATTTGTGGTCCCATTTCTTTAACCCATTTCCAGACTCCATAAGCCACCCCTTTGCCTTTAAGCAGGGTTTTGCGTGGTAGGGCCTTTGTTGGGCGAATCCATTGATCTTAATGTCGCCTAATAAATTGGTATAGGGTGCTATAACTCGCTTTCATCTGTTAATACCCCAAGCACCCCCTCCATGCACCTACTGCGATCCTCGCACCCCTCTTGTTCTGATCATGTAGAAGGCTGCGTGTCTGTAGATGTCTAATTGCTTCGAATTCATGTCATGGCATTACTTGAAGGTTCTTGAAGTGGACGGGACCCACTGTACATGGCCGATTGAGCGCCAAATGTGATATTCCATCTCCAACCCACCCCCCTGAAAATTTGCCGCGGTGAGTGGTCGTAAGCAGGTTTTGATGCGTGGGGTGACTCTGAAAACCTTCCTGAGGATGCTTGAAGCCTTTTCGGCCCGCCTCGAATCGTTTATCTCCTTCAAATCCTCTTTTGTGTCTCATCGTCCTCTTTTTTTGACTCCCGCCAAAAAAATTTTTGAGTGGGTGAAAATTCCCGAAAGAAGGCTCGTTGGATAGGCGGAACCTATAAAATAGAAATGCTTGGTGTACGTGCGGCAAGTGTTCACTGTGAATTGGGCTGATGAAGCCTCGACTGGGTTAGTGTCTGCGAGGTCGGCCACCCAAACATGCTCTCGCTCGTAAAATTAGTGGTTAAATAGGTTAGGTTAGTATTGGAAAAAGGTGCTGTTTGGGTGGTCTGCTGTGCTGTTTTACCGTGCCGGGATAGAGTTTTTACACGACAGAGTCCTTCTTAATCGATACTGTAGGTGCGAATTCAAATTTCGACATGGGATTGGCTTTTGGAGGTGTGGTCGGCTAACCGTTTAAGTCACAACGTAACGACTTCGGGGCATTCAAAACAACTTTATAGGCTAAAAAAAGAAAAACGACGTTTTCCACGAAACACCGAACTACTACACTTTTCTCGACGCGCGTTTCGCCAACCAAGTTGGCATCTTCAGGAGAAGATTAAAACTAGTTTCAATCTTCTCCTGAAGATGCCAACTTGGTTGGCGAAATGCGCGTCGAATAAAGTGAAGTAGTTCGGTGTTTCGTGGAAAACGTCCAGTTTTTTGTTTCTACGCCGAAGGTTCCAGTACCCACTCCAGGTTTATAGGCTACCGAAAACTAAAAACGGCAAGTCTGACTCGAATAGAACGCAAATGGTGCTAATCTAAAAAGTGTCGCTCTAATTTTGACGAACAGTTTATTACAATGTACAACATTGCTTGCAAATATCGCGCCGGCACTCACGATCTTAAACTACACTAAACTGCGACTACCTTTTCTTACTCATGACTCATTTCATTATTTGTTTGTTGGACTACAGCAGGCTCCCTTTTAAAACTGGGGTAATCGAACGCATCTTGCAAATCCGCGTTCCACCCTTAAAAGGAAGCGACCCCCTCGTGCGGCCAGAGCGCCGACAGGGGCCCCGCACGCATCGACTACCCCTCACCCTCCCCCGCGCTTCCACGCGCTCTCGCGAAACATTATGCTTCGGGTTTTAATTTTTTATTCTCGAAAATATCCCTGTGAGATTAATAAGGCCTGAAAATGCGATGTCTACTTTTCGGGCGAGAATTAAAATAAAAAGGGAGGTTATTAAGAATCGGCGGCGCGGCGGGGGCGAAGGGGGAGGGGGAGGGGGAGAGGGAGGCCGCATTAAGCCGTTTGCAGACACTTCAGACTCGGGGAAATTCGCGAGGTGTGTACGTGGACGATTTTTTTATTAGCGGATTGCCCTTTTGGCTGTTCCGACGCCGATGAATACCTGATGAAGTGTCCGTTTCTTTTTTGTTCGGGTATTGTTCGCTTGTTTTTTTTTTTTTTTTGGAAGCACAAGCGGTCGTCGCAAATTACTCGGGAACAGTTTTATTTTTCAGTTGCAAGCGAATTTTTAATGTGTATTTAGAAAAAAGCTTATTTCACGTCGTATACAGGGTCCCCACCATTGCCAAAGGTCATGCAATTTTTATTCAGGGCATTGATTTTTTTTTCACAATTAGAAAATTTCCAATACATAGCGTGGAAACTATTTACAGAATAAATTCAGCAAATCTAAGACTATAAATATTTCAGTAAAAACGATTCAACTGGTGAATTAATTATTTTAGTAGCGCTTAGTTATATTTATCTTACATGCTTCACCAGTTTGTAAGTAATGGCGTCCTACGCAGGATTTTTGATGGAATGGAATATCTTTGTCATTCCTGGATAGCACTCTTAAAGGCCTTTTCAAGAAATTCGCATTTAATAGCATCATCTTTAATACATTTTGATATTTTGTAAATGGTACCTACAGATTTAAACAAAATGTATAAAATAGTGTCAAAGAATGTCCCATCCCGATAATAGTTGCTGATTGTTTGATGTTAAATAATTGCATTATACCTCAATAGAGCTCGTGGATCTACATTACTGTAGTTTTAAACCTATTTTAAAACTTCCATAATGTAGATCCACACTTAATATACTTATCTTGACCTTTAACAGATCTTGGGATACTACCCCTTTTTGGAAAACAAGTATACCACTAACATTAATAGTATTTAAAACTTTCAGACATAATGAGTAGAGCACGTAGGTTAATAATAGATTCCAGGACCGGTCTTAACGCGACTGGAATATTATAACGAGCCATCCAAAAAAAATCATTAAATTTGGCTATGAACAAGAGAAATACAGATAGCGGTTATGTTGAAGCTCGAAATGAAACATTTTTGTTCCCAAACTTTTTCCAAATGATGTCACTATTGTGAAATAAATAATTGCTGTCACATAATGTAACAGCCTTGACAATTAAATAAGATTATAAATTTAAGATCAAGAATAGAAATACGTCTTTTTTGGTCGGTCAACTTTATGACGTACTTTTTTTGTATTAGTTAACCTGCACTGATCGATCCATCACTCGTGTGCATGAAACGTCGACATTGTAAAAATGTCAGGACAGCGTCCGCCACATGTTATGGTGGAGCGTTGGATAAACAATTTTGCGGAAAAAAGACAAATAATTCCCTCAAAAGAAATGCAGTATCCGATACAAAAAAACGAATACATTCAAATTTAAAAATCCAATGAGAGACAAGTTATCACCAACATTTGGTGTTACCTTCATGATATAATTTAAAATATTTTTGAAAAATAGAAAAATTCGAAATTTTCGAATGCCTTTTTGCAACGTACATTATGCCAAATTGGAAGACAAACATTTTTTTAAAAAAAAAAAAAAAATAGGGGGGGCTTTTTCCCCCAAAAATTTTTTTTAAAAATTTCCTTGGGGGGGGCCCCCAAAAAAAAACCCCAACAGCCAAAAAAAAAAAAAAAAGGCCAAAAATAAAAATTAAAAGGAGGGGGTGGGAATCAACTTTTTTTTTATAATAACCTTTTCCGATACTAGGTATATCAGACTTTTTGCATTTTTTTTATGTTTCAAATGACAAATTTGACGTTCAAGTAATATGGCGAAGTAACAGCATTTGGGCAAAACAACAGCTAAAACATGAGTTATCCAATTCCAAAATTCGATTATAAAAAAGTATAATTAAAAAAAAATTTCATATCGTCGGGTTTTACTGCAAATACTCTTTAAGTTTATATTTAACATTTAACTATTAAGCCAAAAACTAGTAGAATAAGAATAATTACAATGAAATTTGTATTGCCCTTTGAATTAACTTTTTTAGTTTTTCTTAAAACTAAATAGTTTGATGAAAAAAGCATAATTTTTCTTTTGAAAAAAATGTTTATGATATCTCGACAATTACTTTTTGGGACTTAATGCATTTTTGCAGTAACCCCACGAATTATGGTCCTAACTTTTGGGGGTAAGCGCGTAAGACTGCCCCACTCTATTCTGCTTGCACAGAATACGGCCCTAAATTCCGACGAGTAATTATTGTTATTTTCGAAACGCCAAGGTTGGAATTTATATCCTCTTGCAGTCCCCAGGGAGCAGCGGGGGCAGGCGGGAAGGCCGCCCCCACGCGGCAGCCCCAGCGAATATATTAATTGAACGACTGTACATTTTTCTCTTAAGTAGCGACACGGTTTTTACAGTTTTTAATGTTAATCTCCTCTAATAACTCACGAGTCGTCCCATCTTCCTCCCCACGATTCAGAGACACAAGCGCACCCGAAGTAGTTCGATAGGGGAGAGAGGGGTGCGCCCGGTTTCGAAATTCATATATAGTTTATACATATTTATATAGTCACTTTAGACTTTAACACGCCTATAATTTTCTTTTTTATAGTTGTAATAGCTTACAGTTTTACAACGCAGTCTTCAAGATTAAGGGGGTCTTTCTGCGAAAAAAAAAATCAAAAATTCATTTTTTTTTACTGATTTTACTAGTAAATATCATCAAAAACATTATACAAAAGGTTTTAGAATGATATTTTCATTTTAAAATTATTTTTAAGCGTTATTAGTAGTAAGTAAAATTTTACTCGAATCTGCTTCGATCTAATATTTTGAATAGCATGAATTATTATTAATATACGAGGGGTGTAAATTAAGTAATGAGACTGATTTTGTAATTTAATTTTAATTCGAATAGAATTACAATTCAGTATTGTCTCGTTCAAAATAACTTCCTTCGTCCGATTTTCTAACCTCAAAAATGTTTTTTTTTTAAACTGCCGCCATTTTGTTATTTTTTTGGTAAAAGAAATCATACTAGTTCAGAGGATAGCTACATCAACAAAGAATAATTTCTCATTTTTTTTTTGATCATCCAGTCGCCTAAAATCATGCCCACCGTCATTTTTGGATGTAAAAAAAATCGTGTGTCAAAAAAATACTATAAAAACAATTTTTTTTTTGTAATTTTAAAGCATTAATATAATATACCTGCAAAATTTCAAAACGATACCTCTTTTCTTTCTATGAAAAAAAAAATGTTGAAAATTATTCCCAGAAACGAACGATTCAAAATTAAATGAAAAACTTACATTTAAAAAAGTATTTCGGATAATTTGGTTAACTTTAACAAACACTGAAATTTTGTTAAAAAAAAATCTAAAATATTACATGTTCAATATATCCGACCTCAGCTAAAAACAATACAAAAAACAAGACCGTTTCCTTTGTAAATACAGATGCACCGACGTCGAACGCGTGCCTTCCATAGGCGCCCGTAACTTACTTTTCAAGGTAATATATACCTAATAATATTTTAAAAATCGTTTATATGGAGACATACAAAAAAAACGTCATCAAAGTTGGCCGAGAAAAAAAAAAGAACGTATTTCTATTCTTGATCGAATTTATAACCTTATTTACTTGTCAAGACTGTCACATCATATGACAGCCATTGTTTATTTTACAAATTGTGACAGTCACTTGTCAAAAGTTTGACATAACTGAAAAGCTTAGACATGACCTCTATTTCCATCTCTCTCGTTCATAGCCAGAGTTGATGACGTTTTTTTTGGATGTCTCTATATATTAGCAATTAATATAACATGAATCTCTGTTTTACAGACTTTTAACTAATACATTATGATTAAAAGTAAAACATAATTTGCTTGCCACGTAACAAACTTTACATTTGGTTTCGAGAATCTGATGAAATGATAGGTATATCTATGTACGAGGTGTGCTAGCAGGTGTTGCTTCAGACTTGGACACAGTGCAACGGATACTTTTGCAAAACTTCAACACGCCTACGGAGACATGTTTTTTTCATGAGCCCAGGTTTTTCGGTCGTTTAAGGCATTCTCAGAAGGAAGAGAAGCATCCTTTTTGGGATTGATTGAAAATGATCCCCATTTTTTTAGAACGTGTCATTACTGGTGATGAGACTTGGGTATTTGAGTACAACCCGGAAATCAAGCGCCAAAGCATAGGATGGCTCTCCAAGACCCAAAAAAAGCAAGAATGAGCAAGTAGATCAAATGCATGCTGATTTGCTTTTTTGGATAGCCAGGGAATTGTCGACAAAGAGTTTGTACCTCCAGCCCAAATAGTAAATCAATCCTTTTACAGAGAGGTTCTTGAAAAACTTCGAAAAAGGGTCATGCGTGTGAGACCAAACATCAAGAACAACTGGATGTTGTTCTTGACTTTTCTCTTTCCAATATTGAAAAATCATCATAGTCAGGGTCATTTTGGGACCATAGAAAATATTCAAACGGCTATAACCGACCAGCTGAAGGTTATTTCAGTATATGAGTTCCAGCACTGGAATGAGGAATGGAAGAACCGTCTTCAGCGCTGTGTGGCTTCCCAAGGAAGTTATTTTGAAGGAGACAATACTGAATTGCAATTCTATTCGAATAAGAAAATAGAAAATCAGTCTCGTTTCAAAACTTCACTCAAAACGTCAGTTATGAAAAGTACCACTTTATATGTCAAAATTAGAAAATCATTTTTTTGTTGTTGTGTAAAAACCATTTTAACCAGTTTTTCATACACGCTACATAAACCGCTTCGGCAGTTTGACAGTTGCCAAATGCGACATCGAAAAACAACAGTTTTAGTCCTGAACATATCAACTGTCAAACCCTACTTTTGTGGTACGCATGTTACTACTTAATTCAAACCCTGAATTAACAGTCGCAAATTATTTCTATACACCTGTTAAGCGTATATATGTCGTGAAAAAGTTTAACAAGGGGATAATTACCATTTTTCAACTCCCACCGTGGACCGCCCTTGTTTCACGATCTATCGGAAACAAAGGGGCAAGGGGGGCCCGAGGGGAGGCGGTCGCGCCCTTGCGACTTCACTCTCGTCGAAAATAAGTCGCCATGAATTAGTCAACAAGTTTTAAAAAGTCGACGGATGTAAACTGCCACTTTTTATTCGGTACGCTCGAATTATTTGCATAACGTTGTTTTCAATCCTCTTTTGTGCTTTCGCAGGTACGGATCGGCGATTTTTTCTTCTTCACCCTCCCTTTCCGGTCTTTGATTCCGTCACCGCCGCCGTAATGAAACAGACATGGGCGTGCCATTTGGACCACGTATACAGTGTGCCACGTATACAAAATATCGGCAGTGAGTCGTTAAATTGGGACACCCTGTACATGACCTTGATAAAGATTTTTTAATGAACCCTTTATAAAAAAAAGAAAGAAGAGGATTCGCGAGGCACACTGTATGCGTGGTCCAAATGAATCCTCTTCTTTCTTTCTTTTTTTTATAAAGGGTTCATTAAAAAAATCTTTTGTCAAGGTCATGTACAGGGTGTCCCAATTTAACGACTCACTGCCGATATTTTGGGTTGAAAGAAAATTCAAACAATGAAGTTATGCAGAATTTACTGTGCATTACTTCAGCGTTTGGATTTTTTATAGCTCAAAAATGAACCCAAAATATCGTTAGTGAGACGTTAAATTGGGATACCCTGTACAAGAATGTCATACGCAGCTTTTACGTAGAAGTAAAGGAGTAGAGATAATCAATATTGGGAGTACAGAGAATGTTTCTAAAGCGGCTTCATCTACAGATTCAGAGGTAATTATTATCTACGAGGTGTGTAAATAAAGTAATGACACTGATGTTTTAAAAAGTGACCCCAAAAATAGCCTGTTTTTCAGACACTTGTAACTTTACCTGGAATTAATGAAATTCAACTTATAAATGTTAAAAATTTTCGTCTTATCATAAGCTAGTGCGAAAAAGAAGATTTATTGCTCCAGACCCTGTGCATCCCCTTAAATGAAGGGGTTAACTAACCCTCCATCGTCGAAAATCTTCAGAAAAATGAACATTTTCGACGATTTGCTGAAGACTGAAAGGCGATGGGCCTAACCTGACCACGAATTCGAGTTGAGGAAGCAAAAAAAATATGGGAAACCATGTGTCACACTGCATATCCGGTCACTTCTCGAAAATCTTCATTTTTCTGAAGATTTTTGACGATTTGCTGAAGGCTGAGGGGTTATGGGGCTAACCTGATCACGGATTCGTGTTCAGGAGGTAAAAATACTTCCGAAACCATATATTGTATGTAGTAAAACAGCCTTTATTTATTGGGTGGTAGCAATTATGCTTTCTCTCGAATGTGCGTAATGGAAAAAATGGAGGGTTAGTTAACTCTTCATTTAAGGGGGTATCCTGGTGTAGAAGGCCAAAAAAGGCCGATTTTGTCGATTTTTTTTTAGAAAAAACTATTTAATATATATTTTTGCGAATTTGAGCATTTATTGTGCATACATAGAAGTGTTCAAATTAATTTTTTTTATTAAATTTTATGCATAAACAAGCAAGTTATAAATAGAAGATGTCAGCGCCAAAAAAAAAACAAATGTTGCGGTGTGGAGCGTTGAGCCTCGTTGGATAATCTGAGAAAACTAAAAAAATGGCCTTCTTTAGTTTATGAGTGTAGTCAATTGATGAACATTTAAGGTATTAAATATAAAATAGAAAAATTATATATATAAAAAACACGATTGAAAAAAAAGTCCGATTTTTTGCGAAAATTTTAAACATATTTTTGTTTATTTTTATTTTTATAAACAAAATTTTTACTTCTAAGAATACATTCATCAAGTGGCAAATTAAATAACTTTTCATTTAAAAAAAAATCATATGAATCCATCTGTAAAATTCGGAGTTATCTTGCACACGCGTTTCAAAAACATGGTTTTGAGAAAAATGCATTTAAAGTTTCCGAACGGGAAAAAAAGTAGATAGAACATAATTTGACAGCTGACTTAAAAATAAGTTTAGAAAGTGTATATATTGTAGATTGAATGTATACAATGCCCTTACAAACACTAGATGACTGAGTATACATTTTTATCCGCTAAAATACAAATTTATACTTGGGGCTTTGAGAGCATTTTCTACAAGTGGTATACTATCAATTAAGACTAAGAAAAAAAAATCGATTTTTTGAAGTCGCTACACCAGGATACCCCCTGGGGATGCTCAGGATCTGGAGCAATAAATCTTTTTTTGGCACTAGCTTATGATGAGACGAACATTTTGAGCATTTATAAGTTGAATTTCATTAATTACAGGTAAAATTACAGGTGTTCGAAAAACATGCTAAAAAAGCTCGTTTTATGGGGTCACTCTTTCTTTTATTCGACTAGAATTACAATTCAGCATTGGCTCCTTCAGAATAACCTCCTTGGGAACAAGGACACACAGCGCTGGAGACGGTTCATCCATTCCTCATAGCAGTGCTGGAACTCATATACTGGAATAGCCTTCAGGTGGTCGGTTACACACGTTTGAATGTTTTCTATGGTCCCAAAATGACGTCGCTTGAGATGATTTTTCAATCTCGGGAAGAGAAAAAAGTCACAAGGACTCAAGTCAGGCAAATAAGGAGGAGTCACACGAATTTTTTTAGCAGATTTTTCTCATCCCCAATTGGTTAGTCAAAATCTGATGAACAGTGGTGTGATTCAAATTTAACTCTTCCCCGATCATTCTTGTCGTCAACTGACGATATGAATGCACAAGATTCCGTATTCTATCGACATTTTCGTAGGTTCTTGAAGGCCTTCCACTGCGCGGTTCATTTTCAATCTACTCTCTTCCTTCTGGGAATGCCTTAAACCACCGAAAAACCTGGGCTCTTCAAAAAAACA